>JAZDUA010000363.1:712500-1387500 GCA_038098605.1 Gryllus longicercus | reverse complement strand
TTTTGTATTCTCCTGATTGTACAGTTCTGGAAACAAAAGTCGATCGCGACCATCTGCGGCTAAGTTCAGCTTTTACACGGCTTGGCAGCACTTTTCATGACGAAACGTAGCAGGCGGGGCCTCACAAACCACCTCCATTTTTAATTAACAATAATACGCTGAGTGCCACCATTCCGTCAACATGCATTTTGCAAAATAATCGATTTCCTCGCTGGACTTAAAGATATCGGAATGCCGTTTACACCACTGAATATAATGTAGACGAACACGAAATATTATGTTCACATTTACAGGATAATAGTTTTGACATTTTGTTAATTTATTTATAACGCAGGCAAATTAAAATATCAAAACATAGATTAGCAACTATTCCCACCGATTTATCATAGGTCAGAAATCGTTAATTCAATATAATCGGTGCAAAGCAAGACACTGCAAAACGATCTGTACAGTATACTTGACTGCAAAGAGGGAATGGATTGTCTGTAACACGAATGAGGGTTGGCATCAGATGCTAATTTCCTATGAACAATTGCGCATCTCGAAAACGAAAGGCGATAGCGTCGGACGGATTGCGGAATTTAGCAATTTGTTGAAAGGTAATTGTGGTGAGTAAATAAAAAAGAATTGGAAAATTTGTTATTTTTTAAACATTTCGAATTTCGGCAATGCTAAAGTGAGAAGGATTCTCCGATGTCGCACAACCGAAAATTGCGAATTAACAATTTTGCAACAGTAAACAAGTTTATAAATAATGCCAAATGTGTGCTATTTCTACCGGTGACTGCCTAAAATTTGTCCCCGAGTTGAACATCGCAAAATAACAATTTTCACAAGAGATTCCTTAATCTTTAGCTTAATTGTTGCTATAATGATAAATGTACACTTGGTCTTTTGAATTTTATTGAAATGGTTCCCTTGGAGTCCTGTATCGATTCGAGAAATACACTATTGTGCAATTTTTGAAAATTTTATGAACACACAATTGCAAATCTGCAACTATGATAGTTTTTCTTATTGATAAAATTATAATTTGCGTTTTTTACAGAACTACTCGCATGAACATTCGAATGGTCCATAGCCCATCACAAATCTGTTCTCAAACTTTTATATAAGCCTCTTACAAATAGCATCTCTAACTGAATTCTCGCTGTTCTGAATCCCAATCCACAACAGAACGAAGAACAAGTACCCATTTCATGTACTTCTTAAATTATTCTCCTAAATGGAATAAACAGATGTCTTGATAGTTTTCCTCAGCCAATGTTTTAGTTCTAAGAGAATAGTTATAAGCTAGTTTTAAGCCACTAATGCACGTGACAAACTGAACCATGTAATCGTCTTGAAATGAAGTATTAAAACCTCCGAATGATCTACGTGCCGTACAACTGTCGCGTTTCCCCTCCTCCCTCTAAAGGCCCCCGGCGTCCCTCCCCTCCCTCCATTCCCCCCTCCCTTCCCGAGTTGACTCGATTGCTCTTTCCGCCTGGAAGCGGTGAGCGGGAAATTGCCCCCTCGTAATAAAATGCACGAGAGATATCGTAAGTTATCATTTCTGCTTTATTCCAAATCTCTATTTACTTCATCCTTTTCTCATTTGTCCCCGCACTTGTTTAACCAGTCCCCGTATTGATGTTCGAGATGAGAGACAGCCAGTGATTTTCAAATCTTCATTATTTTGTTACTAATAATCTATGATTTTAAAATAGATCTCTGGTAAATAGTAATGAACTACTAGTTTCTCTAATGTTAATTAGATGCGAGTGATATATATTTTTGTGCGTTATACTTTACTCTAATACTTCGTTGAATATTACCTTTTTTTATGAATATGTAAAACCTTTAGTTTGTCACATTAATAGAATTTTATATGTGACTTACCTACAACGACTGGGGATTTTTTGAAAATTACAAGAATTTAAAATACTTCCTACAACTGAAATATTTAAGATGGATATTTTTCCCTTAAAGAAATATGTTTCTCAACGATAGGTTTTGAAATAAGATCATCTAAAATGTTTTTCGCGTAATTTTGCGTGAAAGTACGGGCGAGAAAGTAGTGCAGCTTTAGCTTACAAGTTCTGCTAGCGTCTGTGCACCGACGAGCTTATTGACTGCGATGTGTTGATATAGACCGAAATGCGATATAATATTATTACATAACTGTTACTAAAGGGAGAGAAAGTAGGTGATGTTTTAGTACCACTAGTTTACACAATTAAACACGTTTCTTTAAAATGTCTTCTCCTTAATATGGAAATGGAAGGATAAGGAAGAAGGTGGAGTATAATATGCGTGAGTTATCCCACGGACTATTGCAATATTAGTGAAGTTCATGTTAGTTAAAATATTTAATTTTCTGGGCAGGTAAAAGAGAACGGTATATTTACTGGTCTCGAGCAATGTGTGGACTACATTTTGAAAATAGTTTTGCGTGCTTTTGCCACCCAGCATTTTTTCTGCTGCACGCCACTTGTCTAAAAAATATGATTAGACGAAAGCACAATGAAGCCCATCATTATAATTTCATATAATAATTCAGTTTAGACAAGTGGCGTGCAGTTATTATATATATATATATATATATATATATATATATATATATATATATATATATCCAGTATTAGGTGGCACTCCAAATGATATTGAACGCCAGTATGATTAATTCAGTGCGGCGCGCCCACTGCAAGCCACGAGAAGATGTAAGTGTGAAAGAGCCAAGATGGCGAACATTCCGCAGGCAGCGAAGAAACTGTTTTGCCGCGCCGTCGACTTCGGCGTGCGGTATGGGCTGTGCGAGCGGCGGGGAGTGGGGAGGGGAGGGAGAGGGGAAGGGTGCAGAGAAGGCAAAGACGACGCGCGTCGGCCCCACGCGCAGCAAAGCGGAGCAGCGGCGCGAAAAACAGCTCCTCCCCCCCCCCGTCACACGCCACACGCCGCCCCGCACGTCGCGGTCTCTGGCCTGCCTTCCCCGCCACTCCTTCACCCCTTCCGTGCCCACCAATTTAACCCTTAAACCTAACCACTCAAGGCCTTTAATTGCGAGATAGTACTTGCTTTAATTGAAACAGCCCAAAGTATTGTAGAGGAAGCGACAGTCGCTAGATTTGCGCCTTAGAAAGCGGGTTGCAACCTGAAGTAGATTTCATACTCAACAGCGTTATAGCATCTTTAGTCGTCAAGTAGACGAATAATAATTTATTATTATTATTATTATTATTATTATTATTATTATTATTATTGTTATACACTATTCACAGTATCTACTGGTCGGTATGTCAACCACACACAGGAATGATGACCAGGTGTGTGGTTGCTTTACTGAAGGTTCAGATGGCATCTGACAATACGGCATGTATTCAAAATTACACACTTTTGCATATTATATACATTCCTGGCATCCAAGTGAAGACACTCCAATGCCCCCTCATTTTTGGGATTACTCCTGTAGCTGATATTATTATAGGCACAGTTGTCACTTTACTGAAGTTCCACTGAGATGCGAGTTCATAGGCGAGATCGGTATACTTCTGTATCTTCTCTTGATATTTTCCCGATATGTTGTGGATATTGGGTATTGATATATCGATAAGGAAAACCCGCTGATGGTTTCTATCAATGTACGTTATATCGGGTCTATTGCCGCCGACATGTCTGTCAGTGATAATGGAGCGATCCCAGTAGAGTGTGTGCTCACTACTTTCAAGCACATTCTGAGGCACATATTTATAATACGGCACGGAAGTGGCGAGTAAGCCCGTTCTCAATGCCAATAATTGGTGGACCTGCTTCGCCACTTCATCATGCCTCTTTTTGTATTCCAACTGTGCGTGGCTGCTACATCCACTTGTCACGTGTTGGATAGTTTCGCTTGCAGCCTCACATCTTCTACACGAGCCGGAATGAATGGTAGAATCTCTCAGAATGTGTTTTCTGTAGTTCAATGTTGGTACCACTTGGTCCTGGATAGCTATCATGAAGGCTTCTGTCTCCGGAAAGAGATGCTGGAGCCATGCGTGCGACGCAGAGATGTCGACTTCTGGTTTACTCAGCTCGTGAGGGTACCTTCCATGCAGTGCCTTCGCTTTCCATAAGGATATCTTCTCTTCCGTTTCAATGATTGGTTGAACAGGCGGATCAAGCTTTTTCAAGGTCAGAGGACTATAGTTATTATCACTGCTTGCTAAACTCTCCCACAATGTTCCAAGAAGTATCTTCTGAGTGAAGCAATTTGAGAGCTGTGTAGATTTATGAGATCTACAATACCTCGCCCTCCTTGCGACCTTGGAAGGGTAAAACGCTCAGTACTTGAATGGGGATGATGTTTTCGGTGTTGAGTAATAGCGGTTCGAATTGTCCTCTGGAGGTTGTCGAGGTCGGTATTGCTCCATTTAATTAACGCCAAAGGAGTATGTCAGCACTGGAATAACAAATGAATTGATGGCCTGCACAAGGTTTCTAGCAGAGAGTTGAGTTTTTAAGAGCCCATTCAATCGTTTACACACTTCAGTTGTTAGTATGTTGTTAGTAACAGTGTGTTTGATTCGGAGTGACTGTTGGAAACCCAAGTATTTGTAAGTTTCATCGGGTTCCATGAAGGTAATCTTTGGTTCATTATCAGTTTCCAAATTTATAACTTGCATATGATCCTGAATGATATTCACTCTCCTGCACTTATCCAAACCGAATTTCATCTTGATGTCAGTGAACTTCTCCGTCACGTTTATTAGTTGCCGCATATGACTCTCAGTGTCTGCATAGAGCTTCAGGTCATCCATGTAAAGAAGATGTGAGACACGGAGAAGAGTTGAGTTCCCCTTTTTAAGAGCGATTCCATAATTAGCTGAATTAAGTAGAGTAGACAGGGGATTCAAGGCTAAGCAGAACAATAAAGGGCTTAAAGAGTCACCCTGGAAAATCCCTCAGCGGATGTGTATAGTATCTGTGTGGACGTATTGTTTTCCATTAGAGAGATACAGTTTTGTATTCCATCGACTCATCGCGGTTTTCAGGAAGTTTTGGATAAACGGGTGGACCTTGTATACTTCCAAACATTGAAGGAGCCAAGAATGGGGCACGGTATCGAATGCTTTAGCGTAATCTATGTAGCATGCGTACAAGTTTCTTTGTTTTGAAAGCACTTGCCCCATAATTACAGAGTCTATAAAGAGTTGTTCTTTTCATCCTTGAGATCCAGGTCTACATCCTTTCTGTTCATTTGCTAAGATGTTCTGTTCCTCAATGTGTGTCATCATCCTTTGTGAAACACAAAATGTTATGAGTTTGTAGAAAGTTTGAAGGCAGGTTATAGGCATGTACATCGAGGGGTCTTTAGTGCCACCCTCCTTTGGTAACATGAATGTTCTACCTTCAGTGAGGAAGTTAGGTAGATTTTCTGGATTGTGAAGAAAATATTGAATTAGATTAGCTATATGATGGTGAGTGCTGGTAAATTTTATTATTATTATTATTATTATTATTATTATTATTATTATTACCGTTTTTCAAAATCTCACGCTCGTCCGGAGTTTCCAAATATAACTCAAGGACAGAACATATATGGTGAGTCAGATGGTGAGAAATTCTTGCTCTAATTCAGATTCCTGTCAATGACTAAGAGAGAGAATCTCACTCACAATATTGGGGATTGCCAGCAGCACCGCCTTCTGCATGGTCCTGAAGTGCCATTCATTTAGATAGCAATCTCTTTCATAATCCTCTTCTTCGCAATCCTCCAATCTTCAGCAATCTCCAATCTTCTTCACAATGCTCCTATCTTCAGCAACCTGACCATTAGTTGAAATATATCCGGGTACAATACCTACCTCTATTAGTTTATGTAGGTTTTTCAGTTCAATTGAGAGTTTCTGGTCTTTTCATTTCCTTCCTGCTATTATTGACAGCAGATTATGATCTAATGCAATATCTATTATTATGGACCTGCGAGTACTTTTTATTGAGATATCTATAATTATTGCCTTGCGTGTAGTTTATATGGCGAGGTTTATTTTCTTCTATTGTTTTATCGGTAACAATGGCAGTATCCCATAAGATTTTTGTTTCCTTTGTCATGTTCGATCTTTTGACAAGAGCTTGGAGAATGATTTTAGCCACATTATTATGACGTTGTAAATAACCTATGTGTGCCAACTGAGAACATCCACGACAGATGTGTTGAATAGATTCGTTGGCTTCTTACACTGGCGAAACTTGTCACCAATGCTCTCTTTCATGATATATCGCCTATAGTTATTAGTGGTTACTACCTGATCATTAACGGCCAGCACAAGTCCTTCCGTCTCGCCTAAAAGCTCAGCGATTCTCAACCATTCAGTCGGTCTCTTCATGTCGATGGAGTTACTTCGAAGCGCTGTAGCAAACCTGCCATGGAGTTCCTTTGATCTCCACTGCTCAATTCGGTCCTCAGGGTTTGGAAAACTTGGATTATGATCTTGGAGAAGCTTCAGAGGTGTTTAACCCTAATCTTGTGCACAGATGGCCGTCATGGATTCGTTGTTTATGAAATACTTTCTGAGCTGTTTTTCTTGCCGCCAGCACATAACTTCAAGACTTAACAGTCCACGTTCTCAATGGTGTCTTGAACGTTATAGGCTTTCGGTGAGGGGATTGGTGCATTTATAGCCTCCAACTTTTCAGTTGACGCTTTGTCATGCGTATCTAAATTTGTGTCGACGCTCCGTCCTTCCGCTTTCGGGATTAACATCTTTGAGTCTGTTCAGAGAATCTTTATTCTAAAAATTTTCCCAGTTCTAAGTCAGACTTGACACTTTGTTACACGTGTAGTGGCTCATAATAGGGTTTCTCTTATTTCGAGTTTAATGTAAGACAACTTTTAATTAATTACAACGAATAATTCCTATAATTCAATTTTTTATCGTGGCTTTTGAAAGTCAGGTACGAAAAAAGGGGAGGGAAGCCAGACTCCAAAAGGGAGCCGTAAAAGTGGGAGCTGTAGCGACGTTACAGCGCCTATGGTCTGCATTCCCCCTCCCTTACAGTACAACACATTGTGCGGCAAAATATTCATTTTTTATATTCGGATTATTCTCATTCGAACTGTGAAACAGGAAGTCCTACTTTCGAATCACTCGTTCTTTGCTTTCATTCGCCGATCTCATGACGTCGGAATCGATTCATTACGTAGAGGGATTGCTGCAATTTGCCTCTAGAAGCTCTTTACCGCCGAGAGCGCGGGAATGTGTCTTCGCAGCAGCGCTCGCCGCAGTTGGTGCGGTGAATTTATGGCCAGCAGGGGGAGCACACGTACCGCACCGGGTCGACAGCAGCGTCACAGTGTTGCCAGATCAGGGATTTTATCCCTACATTTAGGGGTATTTTGGGGTCTTTAGTGAATTTTTAGGGGACAAATTTACTTGTTTGGGGGTTTTAAATTATTATTTAAAAATATCTATTGTTTATCAGAAAATCACAAAACCCAAAAATATTTTCGTGTGATTATTGAAGGTATATTAATTCAAATATAACTTACCGTAGTAAAAACACTTACAGGTGTGTGAGATGATTTGAATGAATTCCCTTATTTGGTTATTTATCACAACAAAATATTGGTAGAAGGCAACATCTTTGATGAAAAGAAACAAAATATACCAATAAACAAGTTACGAAAAAGATTTCGGTTGAAGAAAAGTTTGTCAGAATGTAATTAGTATCTTTTTTTCAGTCATTACAATGAGTGAGACCAAGATACCTCTTAAGTTTCATAACTCGTACGCAGTGTGAAGCCTCTTAGAACAAAACTTCTTTGAAAGTTTCTTCGCAGAAGCTGAGGGTTCCCTCTCCCAAAATCGGTTCACTACTTACACTAGTGCCACTGAGGAGCAGACGTACCAACGAAACATGGACGTCCGACTGAATCATTCGGAGCAACTGTACCAAACCTCAATATTGAAAACGCGGGAAAAGTCGATGGCAACTCAAAAGGGAACTCCCAAAGGCAAAATGTATTTTCAAGCGGCCTAGAACTGACACTATTGCGCTGGAAACACTCTAAAGTAGAAAATAAATGCTTTATTGAGACGACTCACAAAAACATTAACACAGTAGCGCTCAATTCCGTGTACGGGAGAAGGGCAAACTATAAAAGTAATCGTTGGTCAACGGTTGAAAAGGCGGGAAAGACCCGTTGATTCGTCCAATCACTCGTTGCTGTCACTACGGCATAATGATACGCGTCCACTTTCCTTGCCCGATTCACCGTTGGCTGTGGTGCCAGTGTAGCCAGGTAGTCTTATTCATTTCACACTAGAAAGCGCTGCGAAAATGTCGAAAAAGCTAGAAAATTTAAAACATGATTACTTCATTTTTACTTTCCCGTATACGTACGTATATACGGAGTAATATGCGTAGTGTACGGCAACTTATGCTGCGGAAAATCGATTTCGAGATTTTAACTGAAATACACGTTTTATGGTCCCCTGATTCCGAAGAAGTGTTTTTTTTCAAAACGTCCGTGTGTGTCCAACATTTTAGTAGATTTCGCGCAAATAGTGTGCAAAATGCCCAATTTTACAAAATTATAAACACTATATTTTCTCAAAAACTACTATACCCGTTCCATTATTAGTAAACCGAAAAATTAAGAAAATTTCAAAAAAATGTATTTTGGGTGGCGATAGATGGTAGCAGGCAAGAGTATGAGACAAGTTCGAATAGCTAGCCGCGACTAAAGGAAATAGAAAACTAATAGAGCTGTCTCGTGGCTAAGAGCGAAAGTCACTCGCCTTTCACTAAGAAGGTCCGGGTTCGATTCCCGGAGAATATCATGTGAAATTTGTTCCAACAAAACAAGTCAGCTGCTTCACAAGTGCTAGCCCAGCCCCCTTGAAGTGTCCTGAACCCTACTCTACTCTGGCTGCTGGGTAGTGACGCACGAGCCCGCAAGAGATTCTACCTGGCAGTCCTCTTCACGTTCGTTGACACGACCTACGGACTACAGACTGTAATATATTCTATAGTATATCACTATCGACCCAACGGAGGAGAACTCCGTGCACACGATCTACGCCAAGTTCTTGGCTTGTTGTAAACATTGCCACTGACAATACGGGAAAGTCTGTGCCCTTCTCTGGGACCACTAGTTATTTTTGGTGTGTTTTATGCTCGTAAAACATGTGATTTTAGTGTCCCAATACCAAATACTGTAGAGACAAAACATGACACTCGGTATATAACGGGAGATATTTGATGCTAGCGCCCCTGCCATAACCATATCAAGTACGGAGTTAATAAGTTTGAAAGATTTTTATCTTACAATTAGTTTTACTTATGTTTTGCAGAGTGATTAAAATATTTTCGTTTGATTGTTAGTAACATTTTTATGCCGGTGGAAAAATGTACTGTATTTGGTTGCAGAAATTTTGAAATTCAGGAGAATCGTTTTTCTCTATTTCTTTGTGATGGGAAGTTGTAAGTGCTTTATAATATGAATACTTAACATTCTTCAATTAAATGCAGATATTAAATTATCGAATAAGTCTTTTGTATTGAGTGTAGTATTGTACATTAATTTTTATAATCCAAAAATATAAAATTCAATATATAAATATAAAATAAAATTAAAATAAATAATGATAGACAGTTAATAATTATAAAAATAATAAGTAATAAGTTTATTAGAAACTAGAAACCTCCAAAAGGTATTTTATATCTACTGAAATTTGAATTTGTCACTGATTTTCGAGGTCACGTCACCAGATTCGCTAGTGAGCATTTGTCTCCCATCCGTAGAATGAGAAAGGTTCAAAGTGTTCTGTGTTGTCCCTACAGTATTTGCCAATACCCAATTTCCACTCCCGTCTCCTCCGCAGCGAACGAAGTCGCAAATTCGCGCGAGCCCATTTCACGGCCCGCGCTCTCGACGGCGCTGCGGCGGCGTCATATGTCACGGGCGGATTGGGGCAGCCACGGGAGGTCGCGTTATGATTAGACCCCGGAAAGTTACATACACAAAAGGTGATGATTTAGGCACCTAAAATAGGTTATAAAATTATGAAATTGGTCACTTTTAGGTAAAAAGACATGAAAATAGACATCATCCACCTTTTAGGACATTTTAGGCACTGTTAGCTGCTTTCTGCACATCCATTTTTTGATGATTCGCAAATATCTGCAATTATTTTTCACAACTTCCTAAAGCAACTAAATACACATTTGTTCTTCCATCCAAAATCTAGTGAGGATTAAAGAGAAAGACATCCATAAACAGAGTCAGAAATGAGGAAAAATATTTCTTATAAAGTATTTTTTACCGCGTCGTGAACATGATACTGTTTTTCTGTCTCTCTTTCAATAACTCACAGCACAATTTCTCTTACAAATCCGGGAAAATGGTACATAAATTTTAAGGGTCCATATTTTTTCTTTGCAATGTCTCGCACGGCGGACTCACCTTAGCGAGAAAAAGAAACCAGTCCTTCAGTTTTGAGGCACAGGAAGACTTGGAGAAAATGAAAATAAACTTTCACTACACTTCTACTAAACTGCCTTAAACATTCAGAAATCGTTCATTCTTGAGTAACGATGATACACATATTACTTATCTTAAAATAAATTATTTGAATTTCTTGAATAAACAAAGCAATATATTTATTAATGCCAAAGGTTTCATTGTTAAAAATACAACATTTCTGTTACCCAAAAATTCTAATACCTTGTATAAAAACTATTTAATAACAACAATAAAGTGCATAAACAAATACTGCGAACTTGTGCCTTACGTTGCAAGAAGAAAAAGTATTTGCAATTGTGTTTTTTTTTTTTTCATTTATCATTTACACATTACAAGCAATATTCAATATCACTACTGAACACTAGTTTCCCAGTACGGCCGGTTTATGTCTTACATCGTAGCACAAGTGGTGTTGGAGATAAAACTTTTTCTCGAAATGAGGCTGCTCTTATGTCTTTAAGAAAGACTCCCGTGAATGAGACTGCTAACTCTGAAGTGCCAGCGTTCGCCTCTGTGGTCTCCGAAAGACGTACGACTAGAGGAATGTCTTAGGTTTCCTGCTGCCCAACACCGCGGAAGATGATTTTCCCCAGTCACTAGAAGGGTAAAACGTTGGAGCACACCTTCCAACTTTTGCGTTTAAATTACAATGGACCTGGTTATTATGTATCGTGCGTTAAGTTTATTCTTTCACGCACTTGCTTCGTGAGAAGGGAAAGTGATGTAATCGTGCGCCGGAAAACGGCGAATTGTCGGCAGAAAAGCTCTTCAGAGCGTAGGTTTCCGCGGCTGGAGTCAATATTTACTTTGCTGTCCGGAGACCTTCCTGCAATACGCCTTGAGGAAGGTGGCAGAATGGTGACCGAAACGTCGTCACCTTCGCCATGGACGCGGCGTCACCCGGACAGCCAAGTCAATATAGAAAAGCTCTTCCAACCCTGGCAACGAAATAGGGAATACATTATGTTGCTATATATAGTAAATTACTTCATGTAACTCGTAGTGTAGTCAGAATCTATTTTTTGTGGGACATTGATACCAAGAAATGAAGCATCAGAAACATCTTCAAAAGTTTTTCAAAAATAGAATTATGTTTTTATTAAACTTTGTCCTCAAATAACACAAAGAACCCTTTTTTCTCTAAAATGGAACCACATTTTTTTCTTTAAATTTTCTCCTTGTATGAATCAACGGACGATAAAAAAATATTCTGGTGCCATTTTCGGTGAAGATAGAGATTTTTGCCTTAAACAAAATCTGTTCTAAAAACATTATCTCATTGAAAAAGGTCACGTACACTTGCTTGAGAGAACGATGAATTCGCGAAATTTCTGCTTGAAATTAATGAAACATATGCAGGTGTTCCACCAAGAGAAAAATCGTCGGAGAACAGAAATGGATCAAAAGGATCGGAAAAATAAATAATTTAATTTTAATTATAATTTACTATTAAAATTCGCAACATTGAGATTACATATTGTATTATGCTGTAAAAGTCGACTTAATGTATTGACGTATTATCTTTCAAGCAATTCGCAAACCTCAATTGAAATTAGCCCAATTATGTTAATTATATAGAATTTAAATGCTCTATGAAAGAAAAATTGAAAAACGTAGAAACATAATTTTTTACGTACTTTTATTAAGATAATTTTATATTATCACCATACGTTGCATTGGACAGCAGTGCAACGATTCATATTTGGGATATTCGTTGTTGAATGGCAACATAATGAGAAATATAAGATAAGGTGGTCTTATTTACTTAACGACTTTACTTAACTTGTTGCGATGTTCTCTACGTTCAATAGAATGGTTATTCGACTTCATTAAAGTGGAAAATTATTTATTTACAGATATGCATAAGGTAATGATATCGACGTTTCGAATGCTTTTGTAATGCAATGGCCTTTAGTTCTGAATGTTCAATGTAGATGTGAAAGTATCTTTGCTTGCCTGAATGTGGCGCTGGAAATAATGCGAGAAAGTATGTGCTGTTGTAGAATCACTAGTTTGAGTATCGACGTGTCGTCTTTTTAACTTCATGTTGTACTCTCCCAAATTGATTTTCTAATTTTCTTTAATTGGTGTTTATTGTTCATTTAGTACATATTTATTTTAAACGTTTTGTTTTTCAAAAAGAATTCTCATAATCTGTTCTATGTGTTTTTCTTGCAGTTATATAGCTTAATTCTGCTCAAGGAAATGTATTTGCAAGGTTCGAGATTCTATTGAAGATTAGAAATGCGAGTAGTCCATGAGAGCATTACAAAGTATACCTGAGTTACGCAGAGTATTGTCTTCGAGGTAGGGTGCACCGTCCTTACATCACTACCCCTCGTAAAAGACCTTGATGCACTTAAATCTCTCGATTACGATTTCTTCGTTAGAAGCGTATTATCCTCTTTCCTTTGAGAGTTTTCTCGTTTGTCTTTCGTTTACTCTTTTGTTTCAAATTTAAAGAGAAGCATCTGAGAAACCAGCTAAATCTTTGCACTCAAAGGAATTCCATCATTAATTAATACTAAAGTAAGAGCCCTTTGACTAAGGAGCTTAAAATGTTATTTTAATTGAAACTCCTGGTGGGAAGTTGCTAGAGATTTTTTCATTTGCGTCTTGATCAAACCAATTCCGTCTTTCTCCCAATAAAGCAAAAACAGAGGTTAATTTTGAGGTGGAGAATGGCTAGGAGAACCCCGTTAAAATATAATCAGCAGGAGCTTGCAAATAAGTTCTAAAATTATGAATTCAATTCTGAAATTATATTTTCATTCCCCTTTTGTAGATCAGAGGTTCACTATAGCCAATGTTATCAAAATAAATAGAATTTCTCCACCATTACTGACTTTATTATTATGCGGATAAAGCTAAAACTGAAAATTTCAATATCTATATTTGATATTAAACATTACGTGTCTTCAATTGTTTGCTGCGATCATTTTTCATTAGCTCTGTTGCAACACCTTCTTCATTTGTATCGATATCATCACTCGTTTCCTTCAGTTATGGAATATTCTTTCACTATGTCCTTGTCAGATTGGATTTCACACGTTATCATCTTGCAGTTCACGACGATGAAATATTCTGGCTCGACAGAATGGCAATTAACGAATTGAAGCAATTCTCTCAGAGGCACGTCGTTTTCTTCCTCAAATTCCTCACATCCAGAGGTCACTCAGCATACCGGAAACAATTCGCTTCGACATTACTGTTGATGACCACGTTCATTCGTAAGTTAGTCCCGCAAATGTTTCTTCCTGTCTGAATACACCTCGTATGTGCGCTGGCTGTCCCACCCTCCGAAGGCCCTTTTCCTCTCCGTAATAGCACACGAGATCGTTTCGGTAGCGCCATGGCGCGAGTACCTAATGGAACCGATGGATTGCCCGGGCGACTGGGAGAGGTGGCTCGGTACATCAACTGATGTCACTGTGGTGCCTCGGACCGACAGGTCCTAAGTTCGAGTCCTGATGGTAGCAGAATTTTCGACATTATCTAGATAGCTAGGTCGAATTCAGTCGGTGTCTGGAGGAGAACTCTAGCGACCGGCTGCTCTGATCGGTACCTGACTGATACTCTGATCAACACCAAACAAATGCTGGAGCAGTACCCTAAAAACGGGCAACGGACCGCGCGCGATCTTTTATTCTTCGTCCTTATCCTATCCTCATCCTTCATTTACACACACACGAACATGCCCTACACTACCACCCATGCCGGGAGACCGGTAGAGAGCATAGAGCTTGTGTCGGCTGAGGGCGGTGTCCCACTAGGGCGAGATACCTAGTTGGGGAAATCTCCGCTGGTCGATGGTAGGTCGGCGCCGGATCGGCGGGAAGATTACTGACACCTCCAGAGGTAAAACATGCACTACACTTACAGAATTAATGGCCTGAGTAGTTGACACGCCCAGAATCACCAATCAATCAATTTGCCGAGTGTCGCGGTGTATGTGGCCAGTCTGTGGAACTTCGTGTGCCTCCTGCCGTCTACGCAGAACACCACGTGCTTTGGCGCGCGGAATCTCAAGTAAGTAGCCGTAATCCTCGCAGGACGCGGCCTTCGTTTCCGCAGTGAAACAGTCGCACAAGGCCATCAATAAGGCGTGTCCACTACCTCCACTTCAAAAATGACCTTTGAACATAGATATATTTTTAAAGTTGTCTAGTATTGGAATTTGTGACACTGAGGTGATATACGTTTTTTCAGAAACATGTTGTATTTCATACGTTCACTCTAGTCGAGGTTTAGAGTTCACAATAACATAATCTTCTTGTGTTCATTTGTAATGTAATTGAATGGAAAACCAGTGACTTTAGTTCACTATAACCGAGAGTTTACTGTATCTGTGTTCACTACAACAGCTGTCGACTATAATATCGGTCTTGAAATATTAAAGAGTTGGCAAACAGGCTCTAACGGCGGCATATGTTGACAGCCTAATGTTGCACTTTCAGGGGCTAGAATAATTGGTTGCTCTTTAGAACACGCCGGTGAACATCACACGTTTTCATATAATTTCCTCTCCCACCACGTGCTAAATGACTATTGCAATACCTGAACATTCTTTGTGTTGGATTTTGCATATCATTCTTAGGCCTGGACAGCTCCTTTAGCAACCAAAAATACTTCCTCTTACACTTGTGTTTTTAAAACATGGCGCGTCAGGGGTTGTATTCACGATGGAAATCTCACGGCATTTAGCGTCTTTCTCGGTCGTGTCGCTAATGTCGCATTATCGCGACCGTATCAACCAATGCGATGTGTCTAGCGGCACGACCGGGAAAAGACACGAAATGCCGTGAGATTTCCATCGCGAAGACAGGCCCTGACGCGCCAAGAAATAAAAACCCAAGTATAACCTGAGCACCTTGAAATTAACGCAATTCGTTCACTCTTGAATAAAGGCATAACTTAAAATGAAGATACATTCGATTCAAAGTTTTTAATTTTACCCTCAATTTATTAGTTCAAAGTGGCTTATGTGTATCAGTGCCGGACACCTCTCCTTCACTTCCTGAAACTGAATTGCCTAGGCCCGACCCCCTCGCTTCCGCCACTGTCCCCCCTCCGCGCCGACCCTCATGCCCTCGCCGCCCATTACCCCCCCCCCTGTTGCCTCCTCGCCATAGTTCTAGCTCACGAACGATCGGGGCGACGTGTGACGTCACATTACAAAAACTGGCCGAATAGACTCATTTTTCTTACGTCACGGCTTTTTCTGCATCTTAGAAAAATTCTAGAACTCTGCCAGGATAAGAGTAGTTTGGTGACATCTACACAGGAAGAACGCAACTGCTTAGTTATGATAGGTTCAGCTGATGTAAAAGAAGACGGAATAACAACCTAAGGCAGGCTGGCATTTGCGGTATGTGGATTCAAAAGTGTGAGAAGGACCAAACAGTAAGCGAGGGTATGTTCCTGGATACGAGTATTCAGGTTAAAAGCTCCGTCTCATCAAAATTTAAGCGTCAGAGCACGTAAACAATTGTTGTTAGTGAGAATTTTTTTTACAATTCTACCGGAACCGAGGAACTAATTATTTTTGGCAATTTTAAGCATGCGTCAATGTAGAGCAAAATCAAATGAAAGAAATATGTAAGCATGGTCAAGTATGGAGTATATAACACAACATATTTTACCTTAATTTAATATGCATAGGATCTTTCTACGATATTTAGCGGATCCGCGGGAGAAAACAGATGGCAAATTACTCCCAATAGAAGATTGGGAAAGATGAATTAGGGAAGAGTAAAACAAGACCTCTTCTCATTGCTCTTCATAACAATCGTCGCGATAGGAGGAAGGGAAGATATTTTGGTTCATAAATTTAATTGCCTAAAAATTTATTTCATAAGAAAGACATGAAATGTCACATCCCATTGATATAGTAATGTCTGTAGTTTTCTCGTAAAACTTTCATACTTTTGTCCCGAGTTTAGTGTTTTTTCTTAATTAACCCTGGGTCGAGCGCACGGGCTACGTTTGAACCGCCCTCTCAACACTTTTGCGCGCAAAATGTGTCGAGAGTGGCGAAACACTGTGAGGCCAGTTTTCCTTAGATTGACTGGCTGATTGATTTTTGGCTCGTGATCTGCTAAGGTCATTGTTTACGCTCATTAGACGTAAGTGTAGTGCACGGTTTTCGTCTGGAGGTGGCGGAGATATTTCCTCGCTGGATGATGAGATTCACCGCCGACCTACCATCTACAGGGGTTTTTTCCCCAACCAGGAATCTGCCACCAGCGGGGCACCGCCGGGACACACTCTTAGCTCCCGACCGGTTTCCCGGCGTGTGTGGTAGTGTAGTGCATGCTAGTGTACGTAAGGGGTGAGGACAGAGGAAGGAAAGATCGCGCGCGGTCCGTTGCCTGTTTGCAAGGGAAATGCTCCGGTATCCGCCTGGATACGGAGATCGGAGAAACCACGGGAAGCTACCGATCAGAGCAGCCGGCCGCTAGAATTCTATTCTAGATAGCGACTGAACTCGACCTAGCTATCTAGATAGTGCCGAAAATTCTGTCATTGTCGGGTCTCGAACTCCAGGATCTCCCAGTTAGAGGCACTGTAGTGACATCAGTTGACGTCCTGAGCCACCTCTCACGGTGAATGTATTCCTTAGAAAACTCGTATTCATTAGATAATGTTGCTTAATTTGTTTTTCAAATTTCGTGTGAGAATGTGATTTTGTAGGAGAAGGAACGACTTGCAGGAGCGGTCTTAACATCGTCTAAACAAACTCTGCAGCAAAAACAAATTGTAACTACATCGTGTATTCCGATATTTCGTCGACATCATCATCAGCAACAAGGTTTGGACCTAGTGGCCCGTACCGCTCTCAAGAGTCTCTTTCCATCTTGTGTGGGGTCTGCCTCTGGATCGTTTCCCCTTTGGTTTGTATTCGAGGATAGTCTTGGGTAGCCGTTCTTGTGGCATTCTGGTTAGCGTGGTAGGTGGCGTGGTTGTGGCATTCTGGTAGGTGTTCGAGCCAATTCTTCCTCGTTGAGTCAATCTTCTCCAGTATGCTGGAGATCTGTAGTTCACCTATGATGTCTTCATTTCTCTTATGATCTAGTAGTGTATATCCTGCTAATGGTTTCAGGAATCTCGTTTCTGCCGCTTCGATCTTTCTTCTGTCTGACCTATTGACTGTCCAATTTTCGCATCCATAAGTTAGCATTGGGATTGCCATAGTTTTGTAAAATTTTAGTTGGGTGTCTTGTCTGGTCTTTTGTCTTAGTGCGATATTTCGTCGACATTTCTACGTTTATTCCTTCGAATGTATTAAGTCTATATTTATTAATACTACGTATTTTTTTTACTACTATTATTGTTATTGTTATTATTTTGTTATTTATTTGGTGTCCTTTTTCATAAGAATTGTATTGCTGCAGGTCTCAAAGTATTCTGAAGGATTATGAGGGTCTAACGTTGCTCAAATTACCCACGACACCATCCACCGGAATGTGCCTAGCAAACATGAACAACGCAGTTACTTGTGATTTATTTAGTAACTTTGGCTGTGAGAAGGAAGGCCAAAAACTTGCGTATCGTATCGGGGTTTCTTTTATTAATTTTAAATGTTTCATGTTAGTTTCCGCATTTTGTCTATTTTTAAAAACAAAAAACATTTTTTAAAAATTTTGATGTTATTTAGAATAAAAAGACTATTACACAAAGACAAATCTTTAAAAAACGAAATTGAATATTAAAGTGTAGTTACGATAACAATATCCAAATATGACGCAATTGCTTACTTGCGAGAAAATGGATGTGGCCCATTTAACACACCCTTGTCAGGTTCTTTCCTTTTGCAGATCTGATAAGATGGCCAATTAATGCAGATATGAAGTGACATTAGGAGAGCGTTTAGTCCATGTATTCAAAATGTAATCCTACTGTAATAAATGCAGAATTGTTAGATTTTTAACAGTTCAAGTAACATCAGTCTACATGTTGCCTGATAACAGCTAATTTTTACAAACTTTATCTCTGCCACGTTAGCTCGAGAGATTTTATCCTTTAATTTTTTAAATAAAAACCTTATTTAATTACTTTTTGGAGACTTGCTAATGTTGGTTGAAATCCTTTAGAAATCTCCGAAGAACGATAAGCGACCGAAACACTGCCCTGTGTTGTAATCGTTGTGACAATTGGCACGTGGTTTAGGGTTAATACGTTAAATTGATGTAATAAACTATTATGACCAGCTTCCACGTTTCATATTTCTACAAAATTCATCTTCGTTTCTTTTTCGCCGTTAAACGCTCAATATTTATACACTTCGTATATTTATAAGGTTATGACACATACCTTCAAAGACCAGTTTCTCGAACCGGTCGATAAAGAAATAATTTATAGCCCTGTTTTTAATGGGAACTCTTCGTATTTGTACGTCTGACATCGATTCGGCAACGTCTCCGAGGAAGTCAATAAAGATTGAACTTGCAATGTTTCCGACCCTGGAAGAGGAAAGATTACCCCAATGAAGAAGCAGAAGTCAGAACGTGTACCGCCCTGCAGTTTCACGTACAAAACCTTGCAAAATTTATCCACAGAGCATGAATTCGAGGAACTGCGTTTGAAGTGAACAGGGCTGCCAGTATTTTCTCCCTTTACTGCTCCATTGACGTATCTGGGCCACATAGGGTTCGCATTTCAAGTAGGAAATTTGCATGCAAAACTCTTTGTGCCTGTCTTTCTTAAAGCAGAGTTCAATCCACACTCTCCTCTTTGGGAACGAGGAAGAAAATATAAAAACATGCTTACGTGCATAAAAGATGTTGGAGGCACAAGCAAGGTGCAAAGTTGGTGCACGCAGCTGTCAACGAGCCAGTCTATCAGTCCATAGTCCAGAGGTTTCCAAAATCTCATGTTCTCATCATAGAGGTCGAGTGCTCTCATCTCCAACATTTTAGAAAATCGGATTTTGCTTGAGAAAAATCCCGAAAGCACATGTTTTAGAATTGAGATCACATTATACACCCCCCCCCTCACCCATAAATTGATTGTACAGTAACATTAAAACAATTAATATTTTTTTCTTATTTTGGATCTCTTTGTAAGTGTTTACACATCAATCGGACTTGTTATTGTCAGATTCTTTAAATTTTATTTTCTTAGCTTTCCTTCCTTTCCTCCTCATATGCGTATTTTTGATCGTGTCAAGACATACAATGGAAAGAAAAAGTACTATTTTCATTAAGTATTGTAGCATATATGCTTTAAGAAAGGAGCATCGAGTTTCAATAATCAAGGTATGTTGAGAAAATGCTCAAAAATGTTTGAACTGTAACAATTTTCATAAGTAAACAGTATTTTTAATGCAAATCTGACCTGTACTATATTCACAACTGCAATTTACTGTGTTGAATCACAAAGCTTTGCCGTTTCGAAAGAAACTTGTTTAAGTATTTATAAGTAAAATTTATCATAATTGACCCCAAATTACAATAATTTAAAAAATATAAAACAAAATATCAATTAACGATCTAATTTTAAAGGCCAAATGTCATCAAGAAAGAAATTAATAACTTCAAGAAATGCAGTTTGAGGAGAAGGTGGAAAATATTGGACAGTTGGCAACTTTTGTACGTTTTGCTGAAATTCTATGACGAAAATTGTATTTTTAGTTTTTTCAAAATTTCATATGTTTCTATTTAAAAAATTAAATTTAAAATTATTCATGGACATCTAATCCATGTAAGAAAATTTTAAAATATTCGTAAAAGCTTCATGTAAAATTTAAAGATCAGATACAAAATCGCCTTCACTAGAGTACAGTGACATCGGTTCTGGAGTAGCTTTTTTGTTGAAAATACTCTGGTCTATTTAGACGCACATTTGTTGTTGGACGAACAGACGTTTTGCAGAAATACACTGCTTAGGCATCAGGTACCCCCCAAAAAATTCCCTATCGATATCGTTTTGTTTTGCAGCATTGTATAATTTGATGGTACGAATATATTAGTACGTGTACCAGAAAATCAAAATTATAACATTTTGTACTAAAACTAAAAATAGTGGTGCTAAAACAGCGCGTACTTTCTCGCCCGCATTTTCATGCAAAATTACACAATAAGTACACAAATTTTCGAAAACTTTATCTGGATCTTGTTTCAAAATCTATCTTTAAGGAACAGATTTCGTTAAGGGAAAATCTCTATTTTTAATATTTTAATTGTGGTAAGAGGCCGAAAAATTTTGATCTTTTGCACATTTTCGAAAAATCAGGGATTTTAACGAACGTGAGACCTTCTCCATACTCTTAAATGTCTTTCACACCATCCAACAAGAAAATTTAATCAAAAACGTAATCATTTTTTTGGGGGAGATGTTGCAGGGGCTTCATGTACAGCTCCCCCCTCTTCCAAATTAAAATATATGTTTCAAATTGAAGGGGCCGTGACACCAACCAGATCTAATGGAGAATATCAGTTTTGGAGAAACTCGACTAAATGATTTAGCCGCTAGTTTTTTTTGTTCTGAGACGGACAGAGGTTTTGCCGCAATTAAATTTTTCGGTATAAAGGACCCGCAAAACAGATTCAGGCTACACCACGTCATAGATGATTTTTTTTTTCAAAATCTATCAACTGGATTTATCCATTTTTTTGTTACCAAGGCTCCGTTTTTCTTCCGAAAATTCGCGGTGTTTTTCGCGCAACACTATATAACTTTCTCTCTACTCCGTAGGGAGAAAAAAAGGAAAAGCAAATTATTCATGAACGACGTGACGTTGGTATACGGGAATCGGAAAAAGAGAGAAACCGCGGAATGGAATAAATCCTCATTAACTGGGCTCGCCGTCGATCCAGCTGCTCCGTCACGTGAGGGCGAGGCGCGCTCCTCGCCCGAGGAGCCCAGCGAGCCAGAGCCGTTGGCCCCTGCCGCTGAGCCGCGAACACTCAAGGCACGAAGGCGCCGGGCACGAAGGCGCCGGGCACGAAGGCGCCGGGCACGAAGGCGCCGGGCACGAAGGCGCCGGGCACGAAGGCGCCGGGCACGAAGGCGCCGGCCACGAAGGCGCCGGCCACGAAGGCGCCGGCCACGAAGGCGCCCGCCCCGCGTTGCCAGGGCGCGGTTCCGGACGGCAGGCCTCCTTTCATTGGCGCAATCTAGACGTAGTTAACACGTAAATCAATGTGTATCATGACATATAGGTGATAGAAATGTATAGTTGTAGGGAAATATTTTGTCATTTTGCAATTATTGTATTATTTTTTTTTTTACTTTTGCGCCACTTTTGTCATTTTTAGGCATTTTGATTCCTTTTCGTGTTTCTTCTTAGTGAATGTTTCATGAACTTACAAACACACTAAAACTAAGTTTTTATTGCCGATTCGGATGGCCGAGATAGTTAGGGTAGTAATGCTATAGGGATCTCGGAGGAACGAA
The DNA here is from genome assembly GCA_038098605.1 of Gryllus longicercus. NCBI lineage: Eukaryota > Metazoa > Arthropoda > Insecta > Orthoptera > Gryllidae > Gryllus > Gryllus longicercus. Next base: position 1,365,614 of record JAZDUA010000363.1, on the reverse strand, counting down.
GGTTCGAGCGCCGCCTCAGGCACGGTTGTTTTTGTGTTCGACCTTTCACCTCCTATCACCACCATATCATGTTATCTTCACAGTAACCATAATGTCAAATCCAATAGTGGTCGCTAATGACTTAGATGTTGATGGGACCTTAAAAAACAAAAAGAAATACTTTTTTATTGTATCAGTTCTTGACGAAATTCACTACCGCAGAAGACTTTTCTTTTCGAAGTATCAAAATTACACGTATGTTCCTGGACCTTTCAAAACTGACTGTTGGAAGATCTGAGCTAAGGAATTACCTCAAAAATAAATAATTTATATTAAATATAATTTTATATAAATGTATCTTTTAATGGTGTAAAATTACTTCGCTATTATTTTTAGATTTTTTCCATGGAGTGGTTTGTCTCTCCACGATTTCTTTAACATTTTTGTGTTTCACATTTCATGTTTAGTAGCAATAGTACAGTGTCTGTGTTATATTACGTGCCTTGCATAGTTTTCTTTGCAATGCCTTTTCCTACGCTAACTGCTTTCCATTCTTCGGTCAGATTTCATGACCTGTCTCATTAGAGGGTCATCTTGATACATGACTACTTACTTTCCCATCCCGTCTATCGCATTCTGCCACGAGGCTTCAATTTGTCTGAGGTGTCTTCCTCCTTCCTTACGTGACACAAAGTGTATGTACATCAGCTCGAGGGTAGGCGACATGTTAGCAGTTTTCTGGTTTTTCGATCCATGTTTCGAATTTCTTGCTCAGTACAGTCCACGAGTCCAAAACTATACTCGACTACAGGCACCGCCAAACTACCTTTTGCAGATATTTTATTCCTAGAGTTCATGGCGGACTGCAGGACGAGTCTCACTCTTCTGTAATAGTTCCTACGAATTCTCTCTTTAATTGTGAAGTTCGAGATGTTCTCACATTCTTCAATGCCCTGATATGTATATGTTTGATCTGAAACAAGATGTTCTCACATTCTTCAATGCCCTGATATGTGTATGTTTGATCTGCAACAATATCTTGAATCACAGTGTGCATATCATCTTCATTACTTGTTACCTAGCAACTGGAGAGTGAAAGAATATCAAAACATAAAATATCCAATAATATAAAGTATCCCATAAAATAAATATATCGTTATTGGTATTATTATTATTATTACTATTATCATTATCATTATCATTATTTATTCATAAATCTCTTGTCACATGGCACGCTGCAAGTGGCAGCGTGGCAAAGGTCTGACTGTGCAGCAGCCAGGCATTGCATATATCCTTCCCCCATCTTAACAGTAGCTACAATATCGCAGGTAATTTTATTTATTTTTAATTTTTTATTATAACTTAGGACAAAAGGCGATTTCCGTGCCAATATCGCACTTGGCAACTGCAGTGGGGCGTCGCCGACCTCGCGTCGCTGAGCTGTCAGCTTCCGCGTCCGAGGCCAAAGTCTTTCCCCTCCGTCTCCTCCACACTTCCTCGCCTCTTCTTTTTGCTCCTGCACACTCTCTATGGCGCGATTACATTGTCCTCCATTGAAGTTTACGCGTTGTTGCGTCTACGACTTCTTAAGAAGTGCAGAAATAAGTGAAGGTTCCGTAAATGCAATTCAACTCGAGTTTGTATTGTAATTGGACGGCCCCGGGCCGACAGACCTCTTCTATACAACCGCTGAATTCGACCTAGCTATGTAGCTCGTACCGAAAATTATGTAACAGACGGGACTCAAACCCTAGGACCTCTTGGTTAGAACCGCTGCAATGACATCCTACTTGTATTGTGAGAAGCCAGCTCATTGTAAGATATGGGTGTGGTTAGCTAGTAAATGCAGAGCTAAAGACAATGCCAAAACATAAAATATCTCGTGAAATCCGTATCCCATAAAATATCCATATCATTATTAGTATAGTTATAATTGCTTTTAGCGAAAAATTATGCCCTCGTCATCACGAATTAAAACATACTTTCTGGAGAAGAAGAATGTTTACATATTTGAAGGCAAATGGTGTTATACCACTAATCATTTTCATTTTGAAAATTACAGGAATTTATGGAAAATACAGAAAATGGAAAATACAGCTATTTATTTAAAACACTGTCTCGCCCTCATATCCTCACTATTGCGCTTTCCCTGTTTCACTGTCACGTTGTTGTGTTCTCACTCTCTCGCCCTCGCGCTCCCTCTGTTCCTCCCGCTCTCATTCTCGTCCTCGCTCTTTGGCACTCTCTGTCTGTCTGTCTGTCTGTCTCTCTCTCTCTCTCTCTCTCTCCCTCTTTCTTTCCCGCTCTTGCCATCGCGCTTTCATTGCCCCGCTCTTCGACTCTCACTCACTCGCCTTCCCACTCTCGCTCTCTCCCTCTTGCGCTCTTTCTCCCGTCCTCGCGCTCTCGTTCTCTCCCTCTTGCGCTCTCTTTCTCTCGACCTCGCTCTCTCGTTCTCTCCCTCTTGCGCGCTCTCTCTCCCGTCCTCGCGCTCTCGTTCTCTCCCTCTTGCGCTCTCTTTCTCTCGACCTCGCTCTCTCGTTCTCTCCCTCTTGCGCTCTCTTTCTCTCGACCTCGCTCTCTCGTTCTCTCCTCCTTGCGCTCTCTCTCGACCTCGTTCTCTCGTTCTCTCCTTCTTGCGCTCTCTCTTTCTTTTGACCTCGCTCTCTCGTTCTCTCCCTCTTGCGCTCTCTTTCTCCCGTCCTACGCGCTCTCGTTCTCTCCCTCTTGCGCTCTCATTCTCTCGACCTCGCTCTCTCGTTCTCTCCCTCTTGCGCTCTCTGTCTCTCGAGCTCGCTCTCTCGTTCTCTCCCTCTTGCGCTCTCCTTCTCTCGTCCTCGCTCTCTCGTTCTCTCCCTCTTGCGCTCTCTTTCTCTCGACCTCGCTCTCTCGTTCTCTCCCTCTTGCGCTCTCTTTCTCCTGTCCTCGCTCTCTCGTTCTCTCCCTCTTGCGCTCTCTTTCTCCCGTCCTACGCGCTCTCGTTCTCTCCCTCTTGCGCTCTCATTCTCTCGACCTCGCTCTCTCGTTCTCTCCCTCTTGCGCTCTCTGTCTCTCGAGCTCGCTCTCTCGTTCTCTCCCTCTTGCGCTCTCCTTCTTTCGTCCTCGCTCTCTCGTTCTCTCCCTCTTGCGCTCTCTTTCTCTCGACCTCGCTCTCTCGTTCTCTCCCTCTTGCGCTCTCTTTCTCCTGTCGTCGCTCTCTCGTTCTCTCCCTCTTGCGCTCTCTTTCTCCTGTCCTCGCTCTCTCGTTCTCTCCCTCTTGCGCTCTCTTTCTCTCGACCTCGCTCTCTCGTTCTCTCCTTCTTGCGCTCTCTCTTTCTCTCGACCTCGCTCTCTCGTTCTCTCCTTGCGCTCTCTTTCTCTCGACCTCGCTCTCTCGTTCTCTCCTTCTTGCGCTCTCTCTTTCTCTTGACCTCGCTCTCTCGTTCTCTCCCTCTTGCGCTCTCTTTCTCCCGTCCTACGCGCTCTCGTTCTCTCCCTCTTGCGCTCTCATTCTCTCGACCTCGCTCTCTCGTTCTCTCCTTGCGCTCTCTAACTCTCGACCTCGCTCTCTCGTTCTCTCCTTCTTGCGCTCTCTCTTTCTCTTGACCTCGCTCTCTCGTTCTCTCCCTCTTGCGCTCTCTTTCTCCCGTCCTCGCGCTCTCGTTCTCTCCCTCTTGCGCTCTCGTTCTCTCCTTCTTGCGCTCCGTTTCTCTCAACCTCGCTCTCTCGTTCTCTCCCTCTTGCGCTCTCTTTCTCTCGACCTCGCTCTCTCGTTCTCTCCTCCTTGCGCTCTCTCTCGACCTCGTTCTCTCGTTCTCTCCTTCTTGCGCTCTCTCTTTCTCTTGACCTCGCTCTCTCGTTCTCTCCCTCTGGCGCTCTCTTTCTCCCGTCCTACGCGCTCTCGTTCTCTCCCTCTTGCGCTCTCATTCTCTCGACCTCGCTCTCTCGTTCTCTCCCTCTTGCGCTCTCTGTCTCTCGAGCTCGCTCTCTCGTTCTCTCCCTCTTGCGCTCTCCTTCTCTCGTCCTCGCTCTCTCGTTCTCTCCCTCTTGCGCTCTCTTTCTCTCGACCTCGCTCTCTCGTTCTCTCCCTCTTGCGCTCTCTTTCTCCTGTCGTCGCTCTCTCGTTCTCTCCCTCTTGCGCTCTCTTTCTCCTGTCCTCGCTCTCTCGTTCTCTCCCTCTTGCGCTCTCTTTCTCTCGACCTCGCTCTCTCGTTCTCTCCTTCTTGCGCTCTCTCTTTCTCTCGACCTCGCTCTCTCGTTCTCTCCTTCTTGCGCTCTCTCTTTCTCTCGACCTCGCTCTCTCGTTCTCTCCTTGCGCTCTCTTTCTCTCGACCTCGCTCTCTCCTTCTTGCGCTCTCTTTCTCTCGACCTCGCTCTCTCGTTCTCTCCTTCTTGCGCTATTTTTCTCTTGACCTCGCGCTCTCGCTCTCTCGCTCTTGCGCCCTCACCGCCTCGCCTTAACGTTCCCCGTTCGCTCTGCGGCCCCCGACGTGCTGTCCCGCAGCTCGAGAAGGGGGGGGGGGGGCTTTCCTCGCAATTACGGCGTTCTCGTCTCGCCGTTAGCGCAATATTTAGAGCGACTTTGCGCTCCCAGAGGCCATCCAGGGAATTAGAGCGAAGTGCCTCGCCGCCTAGATGAGCTCCTAGGAGGTGTCTGCTTGCGAAATGCGGGTGCCATATTTTCTAGATATTAACAGAACATCTCTCGAGCAGACATTTCGCGAATAGTTCGTCTCTTTTTTGTGTGTTGTGTAAACGCTTCTTTCTCTGAATTGCAATAAATATTGTATTCATAGTTGACTTGCTTAACATGGGAAAATAAAGTAGTTAAACGAGCTTCAGAAATAAATTCCTATGCATTTAACATTCGGATTTTGATGAGTAAGAGCAACCAATTAGGTAATAAAAATTCTTGAATTGTTTTGTCCCAAAAGGTACGTTATGCATTCGACAGTGGCATTTTTACCCGACGACTGTAATTTCACATATACTTCACATTCCCATTCCTCCATATTATTTATTTTCAAGACCCATTGTACCATTAATACAATAATCTCATTAAATAATACAAAAACTAATAAAATATACAGAAATATCAACAGAAAGTAAATAATCTAGGAGGCTAAGTAGGTGAAAAAATATTATTCTATTAGTTGAACGCAATAGATGTCTACTACTTACTCAATATAATCTATAAAACACTATTTTCATGCGGACGATTCTCAAAACACAAGAACTGTCGTGTAGAATTTCTGTAACATTATCAAATGTTTTAAGATTTCCATTTATTTTAAAAAGTTAATTAAAATTAAATAATGAACTGCCTTTGTCTCCGAGAATTTCTATTTTATTGTTTCGCAGCAATATCATATCACAGTATCAATCAAAATTTACCACAGAACTATATGGAACTTTCTTCCTAATAAAATGATTTTAGATGAAGCATTTTTATAATGTTCCAATGTATAAATAAATATCCATAATTTCCATTTTCAAATGGAAAATACCTGATTAAATTATGCTTGATCATTAAATGTTCAACGATAAAAATTAATATAAAATAACATTTGAATAACTAAAAATTAACATTTGAATATCTCTCTCTTCTTATCCACAAAATATGCGACTCCGAAAGTATAAATTTGCGTTTTACGTGCAAGAGAGCAAAAGAGACATTGAAGCTTATAATATAGCACTAAGCAGATGAATGAAGAATCATATTACGTCTCTTGGCCGCAGAATCGACGCAAATCACATATAACGAGAAGGCATCAAAAGCTTTTAAAAACGCTTCGCGAGTTCCAGATGGGTTTTGAATGTTTCCATATGACGCATCCGCGGCTTCCGCGCTTCTTTTCATTAATTACATTCGCGCGCGGCGCCACATTAATCAAAATTACTTCGCTCGCAGCGCTGTCTATCGCTGTTCCGGGGAACCCCCAGCGGCCAGCGTGCCTCTCACCGCCTCGCGATCGAACAGGCGCTCTGATTGTTAGTGATTACGGGCGCGGCAACTACTAGGATCGTCAGTCCCGTACATGCAGTGCATGTTATTTCGTCTTAGGTGGCGGTGGTCTTTCTCCGCTGGATGGCGAGATCCGGCGCCGACCTACCGTCGGCTAGTGGGGTTTTCCCTAACAGCTATAAGCTCCCGACCGGTCTCCCAGTATGTGTGGTAGTGTATTGTATGTTAGTGTATGTGTGTGTATGGGTGATGATAGGACAAGGAAGAGGAAGGAAAGATCGCTCACGGTCCGTGGCCAATTGTTTAGAGTACTGCTCCGGCATTCACCAGGTATTGATCGGAGAAAACACGGACATGTACCGATCAGAGCAGCCGGTCGCTAGAATTCTCCTGCGGACAGCGACTGAAATCTACCCAGCTATGTAGCTAGAGTCGAAAACCTTGCCACGGTCGAGACTGGAAACCAGGATCTCCCGGCCAGATAGCCTGTAGTAGCATCAGTTGATGCCCTGCGCCACCTCTTCCACTGAGGACGTGTGAGGGCGAGTCTGTGCAACCTGGTCCGAGCGCGCGCGAAACGGACGGTTGGAAAACTTCGAGTTGCGTTGAATGTTACGTAACCATTACAAATAATGCGAAAACGTATGTTTTGTATCACTGGTTTGAGAGCTTTATTAACCTTTTTGAAAATTTTTGCAGCGTTGAACACCGCAGAAGTTCATAATATTGTTGAACCGCCGAGCTTTTAAACCTGGCGGATGCAACGAAAGCCACGCCTCCCAAAACTAACATTTTTGGTAATTACACTCAATTTATTCAAAATTATTGCCATATATGGATCTCAAAAGATGTATTTGTTTTGTGAACAGGATACTGTAACAATTGTTATTTCAAGCAACCGTTTAAAAAATATCAAAATATTTATCGGGGAGGTGAAATACTTTCCCCCCTGAAATACTGTCTGAACCAGCCCCTTTGAAATTAAGTGTCACTCTTTCGAACATCATTCTGATGCATCATTTTGAAGCGAGTACAGGGCCTCATGCCCCATTCTGTTCACATTCCTGCCATTCATTGTCTCATTATGCTTAATTACATTCCGACCCCATCAATCCCTTTACAATTTCCCTCGGCTCTCCTCGAACCGCTATGCAGAGGACTGCTCTAGGGTTACAGTGCAATGTTGAAATCTACTCGCCTCAGGGAGGGAAAATGGAGTTGGAATAATTACATTCAGTCTCTTATTTAATTAAATACCACATCGGCAATACAGGATGCATTTTTAACACGGGATCATGTGTTCGATAATGTGATACGTAAGTAGAAAAAATCTATTATTTACTAAACAAAACTTAATTAGAATGGATAACTGAAATTAAGGTTTTACTTCATAGAACAGACTTCCTCAAAATATGCAAAATGACCATAAACTCTCTTTTAATAATATTTAAATTACCATACCATTTATTATTACCATACCATTTATTATTACCATACCATTTATTATTACCATACCATTTATTATTACCATACCATTTATTATTACCATACCATTTATTATTACCATACCATTTATTATTACCATACCAATCTCAAATATATTTTGTTAATGAAATTCATGGCTGTTGACAAACATTTGTTTGAAGTAGTAGCATTCAATTCTTAGCTTCTAAAATCATTGGTAAGTGATCAGGAGGTGCGAGCCTCTACAGACAAATTTACCACCACGTGACTGAAAACAGTACGAGTAATATAGTAGCATGCTTGTACGTTCAATTAAGTTCAATAAAGATTGATATAGCAAATCAATAAAGTTATAAACAACTTTGTGAGCAATTACATTTCGCAGAGTGAATTTCAGTAATTGTTCAATCAGCAGTTTTTGAGACTGTATGCACTACTGCAAGGTCAAATACATAGTCCAAAGAAAATTGCAAACATAGGGAACAGCAAATCGAATTACGTTAATTAATATAAAACTGCAACATAATACACTATTATAAAATAATGTATTCAATGTATGAAGGAAGAAGCAGAAACATACATACTGATGCAGAAACTATTTGATATGTGTTACAGAATAATTCTTAGGCTATACATTGATTTTAATTTTGCCATAGAGGAGTATTACAATATGAAAAGTAGATAAAATTGTTAATCAGATAAACAAAAAATTAATACTAAATTAATTAATATAATAGCAATGAATGGTCCTAATGGCGCGGACTTTCTCGAACTACTACTTAGTTGCCTATTTTCTTATGCTAGCTTTTCGAATTTCCCACCATTTACCAAGCATCTATTTACCAGCGTCCACATGACCTACCGCCTCTCCAAGTGAAGATCATCTTTGTTCTCCCCAAACACCCCATTGAGATGTTTTGATCCTGTATTTATTACGTATTGGCGAATGGTATGCCTTGGGGTCATTTCAGTGCTTGAACCATTCTAAGTAAAGGCACTTAGTTCAATTACACACGCGGATTGCACGAGTTGTCTGCAGGTCAAGATATTTGGAGGGACTAAGATAAGAGATGTAACACACGAGGGACTCCGAGTGCTCTCACGCCACGAACACAAATTAATTATTAGTTCTAATTTTTATCTTAAAATCTTGCAATAATGCAATAGAACTTCATGTTGTTTTCCGTAAGATCTTGAAAAGTGTCAAAATTGGTATTGAAAAATCTGAGAAGAAATTTTTAAAAAGTCCTTTCAATTTTACAATATTGTAATGAATCTTTTAAAAATACAATTCAGGCAGATAAGGGTTAAAACATCCATGCCTTACGCGGATCTAGAACCTACAGTCGTGGTGTCTACATAATTGAATCACCCATTCCAAGACACTATCTCATGTGGCCAAATCAGTAGTCCGTATCATTTCTACATGTGGTATGGTTACTTAACACAATCATTTGATAAAACTGATAATATAATTAAACCTGACATTTTTATGCATACACGGCCTTTAATGGGCTTTGTAGCATTGAATATACGTTTCTAAATGACTTTCATCACTTTCGTTATCTTAGTCGTGGAATTAAGCACACACAATTTAAAATAATATACAGTTTTATTTATAAAAATGTACAAATGTATCGAACTATCCCGTACACACTTTCCAGTATTTCCCGACAGCCATCCGCGATCGCACCATCCTGCGGATACACCACCTGTGCATGAAAGGCCCCACCTCGCGTGCATGCCCCTACCGCGCCTCTCGTCACCTTTGTCACCTTTGCTACGCATGAATACGCACCAGCCCGGGCGTGAATTTTGCGCAAAGCGCGGGGTTTATCGGAAAAAAATCCCGGCGGCGTGAGCGAGTCGGCCCAATTTATACCCACTGGCTCACCCCCACGTGGACACCGGTGAGCGTGGAGGTTTACAGTCACGAGACACTTGCTGCAATACAAGCCCGCGTCCACCTGGCTCTAAAAATATCTGCCACGCCCAACGCTGTGGCTGCTAGCTGTAGTTCTCAGGTATGAGAGGCAGCCACGTCCTCCTCCCACGCAAGGCAGCCAACGTGACGCTATATTAGCAGAAATTCAAACGAAACTTACTTTGGTTATCACTTAAATTATGATTGTAAAATGTTTTATAGATACAGTTTCCAAATCCAATTTTAGGACAATAATAAGTAATAACAATTTGTTTCTAAGAAAATTTATCTCACTGACTCAAGAAAATGTGATTGCCTTAAAATTGGGTTTGGAAACTATCAATAAAAAGTTACTTTGGCATTAAGATTCATCAACATCGCACTCAGTAATGAAAATGTTTTGGAAATTCATTAACGATACAAGAAATTATGAATGTCCCGGATCATGAGATTTGATCGGAGTACAAATTAAAACACTAAATCATTCCATTTTGACGTTTTGGAATATTTAATTGCATCATCAGTGCGACAAGAACAAAAAGGCTCCCACTGACGGCGCGGTTGATCCGCAGCGGGTGCGGTGCGGAAAGTTCCGCGCTAGGCGCGGCGGCGGAATCCGCAGGATCCAACTCACCGGAGCGTCAATTGTGACTCAGCGTTTGGTGACAATTTTCCTCCGTCCGATAAACAAACCGCGCTCATAACTAGATGGAAAATATAAATATTCGTAGTAGGTTTTCTGAGCACATGTAGTACGGTGCTACTACCTTCTTTATCTACGATATTCCATCAAATTGTTAATATTTCTTTTAGTTACGACGAAAAAGGTACCATTTGACCTAAAAAGGAGAAAATGGAGAATATCACACTTTGATACAACACCGAGAAATACTTTTAATTTATTAGAATGACCACTGACAGTTTTGATGAAATTTTGAATCTGATCGCAGAAGACATTAGATAGTTTGACACTTAACAATAATGAAGCTATCTTACCTAATGAACCAATTGTTACTGCACGCATTCATTGAAACTTTCATTAGTAAAATATAAAAAAATTTCAAGAACAAAATGTGTAAATAATCTAAAAATTAATTAGTTGTTGAAAGTTATTTAAAATTAATTAAATTATTGGACATCATTAGAAGTATTTTTCTGGCCGTTCAGTCAAGTCAGATTCACTGGCGAGCAGAAAATATTCGACATCTGGCGAGTCTTTGCCTTGCTTTCTACAGCGAAACTCTAGCGGTAGCGGAAAAAACGCATCCGACCACGTGACAAAATCCGCCAATCCGCTGCCGCGCCGCTCGCCTGCCGAACGTGCTCACGAGGCAACACGCGGCGCGAAACTCCCACTGCGGACCTTCCGCACCGGTCTGTGGACGCCATAAAATCAATATATAAGTCTAACATACAAACACATATACAAAGAATATGAGTACTTATATCAATAATTTAATCGGTATCAAACTTACTAGTCAAGGATATACAATTCTTCATACCAGCTCACAAACAACTAGAGATTATTAGACCAGAGTCCATTTAGTAGAGCTCCAGCACACGCCAAGATATCGCGGCGAATTAATGAAGGCACCTGATGCGATACAATTGGGCAAAAAGAACCTCGTGTTGTTGTTTGTGTTGCACATGCCACCAGTCAAGTGTTAATTAATTAAGCACGAATCAAGAAATTTTACTAGCACCCAGAAAGTATTGGAATACCTAAATTCCTATATTATGTTAATTTTACAAATGTGACCATAAGAATTATAATATTTTCGTATTCTGCCACCTAAACAAGTTTAAAGAACATTACAGAGTATATTTTAAAGTATATTAAAAAGTCATGACCAACAGAAAAACAATTTTTAAAAAAAATTTCTTACGACGCAACGCGTCTTCTAACTCGTTAACGAGCGCTAAGCGCACCGTGAAGTAATCCTCCGGTATTAATCAGTCAGAATCTCTAGGGCCGCTGGGTAGTCAAGTCACGTCAGACATAGTCGTCAGGGAATCGCCGAGAGGTAGCGTCTTCGCGCTCGCGTCTCGCACGCGCCATGCGTCATTTACGCATCGGCCAGAATTGGGAGGGAAGAAGGATAGGGGTAAGGTTAAGGACGCTTCGCAGGTGTTGGACTAGGCATGTGAAGCATGCAAACTCGTTTTGTCGTAACAAATTTCACACGAGGTTCTACGGGAATCGAACCCGGAAGCAAAGCAAGCGATTTCGCCACTGAGCCACGAAAGCATCTTTAGCCAGGAGAGTATTTCTTTCGAAACTTTTCGGATTTTTCAAAAATTTCAAAAGTTTAGTCGTTTGGAGTCTTCCTACAACAAAAATATTGAAGATAGAGATTATTTGCTTAATAAAATCTGTTCTTAATAGACAAATTTGGAAATAAGGTCATAAATAAATTTTCCAAAATTTGAGAAGTTTTCACGTTATTTTGCTTAAATAGGCAATTCCTTTCTCCTTACGAAGTTATATAATATTGCGCGGAACAATGGCAAATATTCGGCAGAGAAAGCTATTATAGGGCCTTGCAACGACAATAAATTCAATTGCTAAATTTAGAAAAAAACTAACTCGTGGTGTAGCCAAAATCCCTGTTTCGTGGGTCCTTGATAGTGGAATATCGATTAACGGCGAGCAGTCTCGACATCCGACTGTCTGTGAACATCGCTAGCGGCTAAACCATTAAGCGGATTTTCTCCGAAATTGATATTCCTCAATTGATGTGGCTGATGTCACGGTACCTAAAAGTTGAAACCGATATTTTAATTTTGGGGGATACTTTACATGATGCCTATGGGACATTTTCAAAATTTTCAGAATAATGGCTCCATCGTTTTTGATTAAACTTTGTTGTTGGATAGTTTGAAAGACGTTTAAGAGAATCATGCAGATTTCATTTTCTTTGAAAACAGATTTTTTGAAAAATGCAAAAATGCAAAATTTTATCGGAGTCTTCCTACAACTAATTAAATATAGAGATTTTTTCCTAATGAAATATGTTCCTTAAAAATCGATTTTTAAGTGATGTACAATATTTCGTATTTGCCGCGTAATTATGGTGCATATACGGGGAGAAAGTTCGTACAGTTCTAGCAACACTAGTTTTAATTTAAATTTGCAGGAATTGTTTTTTAAAAAAGGTTCTAATTTTTTCTGAATTTTTTTATACGTATGTAGCAAGGAATTTGAGGCACTGTCAGTCCGAAAGTACTCGTACTTTGAGATGTGCTCGGAGGCAGTGGGGTATTCTGACAATCTCTTCTCATTGTTGGGGCATGGTATAGCTGTATGAAACGCCGCGTTATTTGTCGAATTTATGTTTATATTGCTGTCAAATATAATATTTCGTAACTAATTCTCTAAAATATAATGATTTGAGTCCAAATTTCGATGCAAATGCATGTTTTATTAGGTATCGTAGAGCTTTCAAAATTTGTAATAGTGTGTTTCCTGGCAAACTCATTTTAAAAATGCATAATTTTTCCGTGCATGTTTGCATGTTGGTAGTTTCTTTTTGTTGTTGTTGTTGTTGAGAAATTCATGCATAACGCATGTTACAACATGTTTTCAATTAGGTAACAGTTAAAACTATGAGTGTCGTACTATGAGGAGACGTGTGTTCTGTGCACGTTTTCTTAAATTCTAGGATCGCTATCCTAACCCATAGACATGTTGAATTCTGAATGCAGATGAAAATGAGCATGTTTGGCAAGAATTGGTAAGGACGAATATGCCAAGGGTATAAGCCGAACGAGTTGTCGATTGCTGTTTTAACGACGACCGCAAGGCAGCATCGCCGCCCTGGCTAAGCCGGATCGACAGCGCAGCCGCCGCTGGGCCCTAATGTTGGCTTACATTTGTCAAGGCTAAAATATGCATTAATTGTGGAATTGGTGTTGATATAAATCACAACTATATAATAATATGCTTTACATTCATTTCAGTATTAGAGACATGTGGGCTTTGACATTTTGTACAAATCTCATTTTCATTCAGACCTCAAAAAATCAGAACCTCAAATTCAAATCTCACATCCATTTTGCTGAAGAAGCTCTTTCTAGAAAATACTGAAATATTGCAATGTAAATGTCGCATAGCGGGAAGGACGCCTGCAGTATGTAAGCGATACAAATATTGCGAAATAGTACTCGCTAGTTTATAAAAGCGTTCATTTAGCCCCTAGCGTTGCTCATATACAGACGGACGGATTGACTGACGGAATGACGTTTTGCCATCAATCGAAAGTTCGGTGTCAAGAACCCACCAAACGTGTAAGAGGAAGCAATGTACTTCTTATACGAACAAGATGTATCAATATTTTCATTACCAGGACCTGACAATAAGAGGTTTTCCGTCACCCAATATACATGTTTTCCACAGCAAAACATTTTTTCTCTATACTGCGTAAGCACTATTCGAGAAAGAGAAATACATGAAATTTTATAGTTTAGAAAGTACACACAACGTTCTAAACAAATACTCTTAGTGTTTTTAATATCCAAAGAAGAAGAAAAAGGTAATGAAAAAGCATCAATAGATTTAAATTTGTTCATTCATTTACGAACATAAGCGATTAATTCACGCTATTTACAAATCGCTGAGAAAATGTAGCAAAATATTGTATGTAATACATCCCTGACCCCAATTAGAATATGTGATGTGTTCTCAGAGAAGGTTTATTTTCATTCAGTGATTATTTTCAACTTCCCAACTTCACCCCACTTCTGTTTGTTACAGAAACATCTCTTTCCATTCATTTGTCAGTGTGAGTGTGTGCTAGATCAAAGAGTAAAAAATAACGATTCTGCGGAGTAAAAAAAATTCGATCTGTTGATTTTTTGGTTCAGTGTACAAACCTATAGCTATGATCTTAAAACAAATTTTGTCCGAATACATGGAAAATATTAGCTCCAACGAAAGACCGTTTGATCGTGTTGATTGGAGAACACGTCACTCACTCATCGCCTACCAAACTTCAAACAGAGGTGGCCGAAATAGCGTGCAGAATGCAGGGGCAATTTACAGAAAAATGCTACAAATAGTACAAAATGTAACTTATTTGGAAACTTTTAATAATACACAGTGGCGGAAAAGTTTCTCCACAGCCGCACATGGTTTATGAGACTGCTAGCAAAGGAAATTATACATTACAATCATAACAGGTGCTGTAAGTGTTGTTCCCATCAAGTTTCCATCCACTCCATCTGGTTTCAATCAACAGTGTGGGGAGGGAATTTTCAGGCGCGCTGTAGTTTAATGGGGATTTTATTTCAGGAAAAACAAAGCTGTCTATTTGACACGACGACTATGGAACAGACGGGCCTTAGAAAGTCGTAGGCACCTAAAGAACGGTTGTGCTACAACAGACCGTACCTTTTCAAATTACATATAAGTGTGTATGTATTATATCAATAATTTTGCAAAGCATTCCCATATCTTTTCATCCATCATTTGAAGTAACTTCTAAATAAACGAACTGATAGAGGCTCGAAAAATGCATATCTTTCTCGTTTGACAATTAAATAAAAATCACAGTTCAGCAATTGAGTACAGTTTAATGTGCTCTATTCGTAAAAGAGCAAAGAACATTCCTCCATCCGTCCTAGGCTCTTAGGACGAGTGAAGGTTGCTCTTTGCGGCGGCGAAAAAGGTGGGGGGGAGGAAGAATACTCTTGCCACCCGATGACCTGTTGTTGGGGGACCGGGAAGGCAACTATTGTTGAATTTGCAACTGATGCTGATGTGGGAAGTGGATTTAATGGGATGTTTTCGGTGCTTATGAGGGTGGGTCGATGCTTATGAACATGGAGGAGTAATGTGAAGGAACTCTAGAGCGAGAACACTTTTGAATATTCTTCCCAACTGGATGGCGAGATCCGGCACCGACTTACACGCTGACTTGTAGGTTCCTCCTCCATTTACTTTCACCGGTGGGGCACCGCCCCAGCCAGGCCATCTAAGCTGTCGACTGGCCTCCCGTCATGTGTGGTGGTGTAGTGCATGAGAGGGAGTGTGAGTAGGTAAAGGAGAAGGAACAAGGGTGAAAACGGAAATATTTCATGGAGTTCGAGGCCTATTTCTAAGCAAGCTACTTCAGTATTTACTTGGTGTCTTACGTATAACTACTGATAAGATCATCTGGCCATCAGAATTCTCTAGTGGGTGAATTCGTTCTATCTTTCTAAGACAGTGTCAAAAATTTCGTCACGGTCGGGATTCGAATCTTAGAACGTCTCGATCAGAGACACTGCAATTGCCTTGAAGAACGCTGATAGTTAATGGAACTCTGAGGATACCTGACGTTGCTGGAGAGAGCGGTGACGTTACCTTTGCACCTGCCACTGCATTGTGTGCGGCCAACGCAGAGGTACACGAGATTTAGCCAGTGACCGTGACTCCGAGGATGAAGGCAAAATCTTGGCCTATCATTCTGCCAATATTTACTTATGAAAATGTTAAATGTTCCACGTCAATGTTTATATTTACTCTGTTCATTTTTAAGTAAGAACAAATATTTTATTATGTTTTGATATTCTTTAGAATAAGCAAAATCTTTAAAAAACGAAAGAATCAATACTGAACACCTCGGAGAAAGTTCTATACGAACTGCGATATCTTGAAAAATTACGCGATTGCTCGCATGTCTACGACAGGACCTGCCGCATTAAACGACGCCTTGACAGATTGTTTCCTTTCGCACAACAGATAAGAATGGAAAACGTATACAGGCATTGCCAGAGCATTATCTCAGAGGACATTCAATGTCATTGCTACTGAAATAAATGAAGAATTGTTCTAACATTGCGCGTATCGGTGGGTTAAGTATTACCAGCTAATATTTAATTTTTACTGTTGATTAATATCTAATCAGCTAATATTTAATTTTTACTTATGTTGATTGTTCCACGTTAGTTCGAGGACTTTTTCTGTTTAGTTTTTAAATAAAAACAATTTATGTTTTAGTGCTATTGATATTGCTCATTCTTGGTGAGGTATTTTAGAAATCTCCCCGTGTTCACATACGTGTTCGGATATGCATGCCAGCATTTTAACATTACAATAAGTCTTCAACGAACGCATTTCAAAACGCCGGGCTCTTCCCTATTTCTACTTTTCCGTTTGCCTACGAATATACGGAGTAATATGCGTAGTTTGGGGAAAGTTATGCAATGCTGCGGAAAATCGATTTTGAGATTTCAACGAAAATACACGTTTTGGGGTCCACTGATACCGAACATTTTTTTTTAAAAAAACGTCCGTGATCGTAGCGCCTAAACCATGAGTTGAGTTTTTTTTCAAATTAAGGAAGCCCCAGTCCATTTGGCAGAGTCACAGCTGTGCAATTTTGAAAATCATTCATTAGTTTTTGCGGGTACTTTATATAAAGTCTCTGGGACATTTTCAAAATTTTCTCAAAAAAAGGGTCCACATTTTTTCTTTTGAATTTCCTATAAGAATAGAGTAAAATGCACTTATAAATGTGGCATAGGTCTGATTTTCACAGGTTACTCTGAATTTTCGAAAATTTTAAAAGTTTGAATTTTTTCGGGGCCTTCCTACAACAAAATTAAAGATAGAGATTTTTTCTTCAAATACAATGTTGTCCATCATTTGTTCTTTCATTAAGGTCAGGTATATTTTCTTGAAAATTTTAGTAGTTTCTGCGCAATTATACGTTAAATTTGTGAAATTTCACAAAATTACAAAAACAAAATTTTCTCAAAAACTGTTCCATGTTCTTCTAATTTTTCGAACGGATAGTACTAATTGCTCTTTTTAATATAACGTAAAGTTCATTTCGGGGTATTTTTTGTTTTTTAAAAAAATACACAAATGTATTTTTTTAATTATCTCTCACGCCGGTAATATGCACATCTCCAGTAATTTGTAAACATTATTGTATTTGTGAGTTAATGTGTTAATGCTTCAAATGACATTTTTCGAAAACTCAAAACTTTACTACGAAAGTGCTTCAAATTTCGAATATAATGGAACGATTACGTGCAATTTTCTTAATACGGCTCCAAATTTTTCAAAAGCGCGGTTTTACTGTTCTTTAATAATCTTGAAATAATATTTCCTCTCTATTATTAGTAAACCGAAAAATTAAGAACATTTAAAAAACTATTTTGGGCGACGATAGATGGCAGCAGGCAAGAGCATGTGGTAAGTTCGAATAGCTAGCTAGAATAGAGACCAAAGAAAACAGAAAACTAATACGGGAAGGTCTGTGCCATTCTGTAGCATAACTAGTTTCACGATGAGATTTACTTGATCTCCCGAACTCATGACACTGCGTAGAATGATGCCCAGAAATGCGTAATGCATTTATTCTGAAACTCTCTATAGGTATGCCTGTGGGGAACATCGAATCATCCGCTCTCACATAGCCCTTCTCCACTGTTCATTGACATAAATTAAACCAACTCAAATCAAATCTTTGACAATCTAGAGCCCTAGAAATCTGAACCACTCTCAATTATTCTGAACAACTCTTCATGTCACCCTGTCACTTTCCAGCTTATAGCATTCAGTACTGAACCAGGGGCAGTTTGCATAATAGTGTTCAGTAATTTTGATTTTCCATTTTTAATGCGATTCACTCAACATTATCCAACAAACATTTTAAGTGAAATCATTTTTGACAGCGACACTTTTTCGAGTGTTTGATGGTGATTTATGTATTAGACGTACAACAGGATCTGAATCAATAGTACTTTGTTTTCTTCCAGATATTTATTTTCTCAAGAAGCCGAAATGGGATTGATTTCCTTCGAACTCCCCTCGTCTTCTCAGAAACGCTTCAATATTCTTCCAATATCACACAAGAATTGATTGAAAGGAACAGAAGAAATGCATCACAGTTGACGAGTTCCAGTGACACAGATTCATTCTTACTGATTTTACCTTTGAAGCATTTGAGTACTTGAGATTGTCATTTAAGACTCTGCTGACAAGATATTAAATCTAGATCTAGGGAAGGGAGGTGATTTATATTTCTAACGGCATTGTTATAGTTTAAAAATTTATCAGGCTTAATCCATCGCCGTGAGACCTGATGCCTTGCCTTCTCGACCACTTTGTTGTAGACCGATCAAGTGGATTCCCTCATGATAAACAAATCATTCGTTAAAATTCATTTCTGATTCATCGGCATAGAAATTTTGTTAAGATTTTTTATGCACAAAAAAGCTGCTTATTCTTGAGGGAGCTTGGCTACCAAATTTGTTGGAACACAAAACAAAAATCAGCATTGAGAATTTACCCATATAAATACAGTTACTGAGAAAACTACAATATATTGCAACAACAGACATTGGACATAGACACCAAGAGAGCATAAAGAATGCAACAAGTAGTTAATAACATCTTTGGATTCGATGTGCATCAGAGGAATAATAGAGAAACAAATTACGTTGGAGCTCAAAATTGCTGACTCATTACTGACCCTTTAATGAGCAGAGCACAATAAACAAAAATAACTTTTTTAAATATCAGTTGCTAATTGAAGACAATTCGTAAAATCGAAGAACGATTCGGCCCATCTAAAATTGCGTCGTCACATTTGTATATAGGTTGAATAAAAAACAATGAGAATATTGTCGAATTTTAACGCACTACGAGACGTGTGTGTGCAGCGAGCGAAAACTACAGTCTACTGTCTCTCAGTCTACCGCAGTGTGTCTTCGTTGAACTTCATAGCAACAGGGAAAGCGCCCTAACGTCGTGTTTAGAAAGGCAGAGCAACGTTCGTGGCTCAAATTTGAAATGAGGTCGGAGTAAGAAGAATGTTTTCAGGGACTGTGTGAAAGAAGTGGTAGCCTTCCACAGCCGCACGATCGGTTAAAGCGTCCTGATCAGGCAGAGATGCTGTGAAGGAAAACTCCCTTACAGGACGAGCCCACGTGGAGAACGTTTGCGCCGCTGGCAAAGGGAGATTCTGGAACATTCACCTTAATCATCCGATATGAGACGCTGTTATTAGGATTTCTTCAGCGAAATGAAAGAACCACTGTGAAGATTCATGCCACAGTGCGGTCAATACGGGAGATCAACAGAAATTGATGCGCAGATCGCGTATGACGCATTCCGAACATTTGGCAAAAGGTTGTTAAAAATGGATATAATTATATTGAATGTGTGTAAATGTAAGCACTCTGTCAATAAAGTCCTTTCATAAACAAAAATATTTCTCATTGGTTTTTCTCCAATCCTCGCAACCAGATCTCAATTTGCGCGTTCCCTTGCGCGTTCCCTTGCGCGTTCCCTTGCGCGTTCCCTTGCGCGTTCCCTTGCGCGTTCCCTTGCGCGTTCCCTTGCGCGTTCCCTTGCGCGTTCCCTTGCGCGTTCCCTTGCGCGTTCCCTTGCGCGTTCCCTTGCGCGTTCCCTCCCCGCCCCTCCTGCTCGCTCCTCGCGCCGCCCGCGACCAATCAGAGCCCCGCACAAGTTGCGCCAGCCCAGCAGCGGAGGGGGCGGGGGCGGGGGCGAGGGCGAGGGCGAGGGGGCGCGATGGCGAGGGAAAGGGCGAGGGTTCGGGAAGGAGAGCGGGTGCGCCAGGTGGGTGCAGAGCAAGTGCTTGGAGGAGAGGAAGGAAGGGAGCAGGGCGAGTCGTGCGGGGGTCGTGTCTGGGTGGCTGGGTGATTGCCGCGAGTGCGGGCGAGGGGGAGAGGAGGGGAGGGGAGGCCGGAAGAAAAATCGTACTCCGCCGCCTGTCGATCTTGACGACGTTCGTCACTTTGGGCGGCGCGGGTGCGCAATTTTCGTAAGCCGCGCAAACTTGGCAGGTGGAAGGAGGGGGCTCGGAGGTTCAGGAAGGGGGAACACGACGATTTGGCACATTTTGTTACTCTTCGTTGCTACGGCGGATCGATACGGAAACCGACATACCACTCGAAGTGTAAACAATCTGCCAACTTATTTCCTTTTTCTTTCTAGCTACAGACTAGAGAGTAAGTAATGCTGCGTAAAAAATAATATTCGACAGAAAAACTCTTATTTCAGAGCCATGATGACGTAAAAGTGAATACATTAAAGTGCTAAATTTAGAAAAAAACTAACTCGTGGTGTATCCAGAATTCTTGTTTTGTGGGTCCTTGAAACCAAACCGAATGACGACGAAACGTCTGTCGTCTATGAACAACGCCTGCGGCTAAACAGTTCAGCCAATTTCCTCCAAAATTGATTGGCTACAAAAAAATCCATCTGGTTGATTTTGCGGCTTCTCGAGTTGGATACCGATATTTAAATTTTGGAAAGTACTTTACATGAAGCGCCTGGAACATTTCCAAAGTTTAAAAAATGGTCTATAGGTTTTTATTATTTTTTTGTTGGATAGTGTGAAGGAAGTTTAAGAATATGGTGCATGTCTCAATTTCGTTGAAAACCCTATTTTTCGAAAATTGCAAAATGTCATAATTTGTTCGAAGCCTTCCTACTACTACAATTACGAAGATAGTGATATTTTCCTTAAATGTTCTGTTCCTTAAGTGTTTCTTAAAGATAGATTTGAAAATAACTCCATGTAAATTTTTTCTAAAATATGAGTACTTCGCATAAGTTTGCGTTAAAGTACCGGCGAGAAAGTACGTGCTGTTTTAGAGCCATTATTTTACTTTGGTTTATATTTATTATTAAGAATATGGAAGAGGAAATGACAACCTGATTCTCGTGTTTGTCCAAATGCAACCTTTGCAGAGTTAAAAGGAAATTTCCTTTTGATTTAGAGCAGACCCATCAAACGACGTCGCTTGATGGGTTTACGTTCTAAACACGATCTTTTAGGGTACATTGCAAGAATGGCAAATGGTTGATTTTTGCACAAAATCATGTGTTGAACAATATCATAGAACAAAATCCTGTTGCTAAGGCGTTTTTTAATTGTTGGCGTTTGACGTGTTACTGAAATAAACTATTCAATTCAGTCGCAACAGTAACATTGCGTTAACTTTTAAAACAAAAACAACCTAACTCCACCCCAAAAATTACACAATTAATAAAAAACCAAATTGAACCCTGCTACGGTCCATACCCAATAATACTATATACATCCCCAACAGAAATTAATATATAATAATAATATTATTATTATTATTATTATTATTATTAATAATAATAATAATAATAATAATAATAATGAAAATATCACGTCAAAAATTACCTGGACACGATAACATAAGTAATAATATATTAAAAAAATTACGTTCAGCTGCAATCTCATAACTCACCAATATATACAACTATTGTTTCAGAAATTCGTACTTCCACGAACAATAGAAAAATGCAGCAATTATCTCCGTTCGCAAACCTTACAAAATAGCAACAGCTCCAAATAGTTACCGCCCTATAGAGCTTACATCCCACATTAGTCATAGTATTTGAAAAAATAATTCTGAAACGACTAACCCAATTGCTACGAGCCACCGAAGCCATCTCCCGCGAAAAATTCGGTTTCACAAATATATATATATATATATATATATATATATATATATATATATATATATATAACTCAGCACCAGTTGCTTAGAATCACAGAACACATACTCTTCATTCCATATAAAATTCCTTACAATATGCATCTTTATGTACATAACTCAGGCTTTCTACGAAACATGGCATGGGACGCTATTTTACAAAAAAGGAACCCCTCATTACATCACATTAGTTATCCGCAGTTTTCTATCCAACATAACATATTCAGTTAATATTAATAACCATCACTCAAACCCCAGGCAAATAAATGCAGGCTGCCCCAAGGATCATCATTATTCCGCACACTCTTTAATATCTATGTAGCAGATTTACTAACACTTATTTCAATAAAAATCGCCCAATTTGCGGACGACACGGGTCTATTTTCCTCCGAACATGATCTTTACAAAATACGTAACACAATGTAACTGTATCTCAACCTAATCGATAGCGGGGCTGCCAACCTAAAACTCCAACATAAACCATCAAAAACTGCTGCCAAAATATTCACCCTCAGACCTTATCTCCTCCTACTCCCTTGACATTAAACAACGAACCAGTAATCTGGCACCCACAAAACAGCACAATTAAGTATCTTGGACTCAACAAAGACACGAAAATTAACTGGAAAAAACACACACAAACTAAAGTAAATCAAGGAAAAATTAAATTTATTGCAACTAAAACCTATTATCAATAGAAATTCATCACTACCATATAGTTCTGCCATAATAATATATAAAACCATCCGAAGATCCCTCCTTTTATACGTATGACCCATTTGGATTATTGCCGCAAAATCTAACATTAAAAAACTACAAATCTTCCAAAAGCAGTTCCTATGGATAATAACCAACGCCCCTTGGTTTGTCACCAATGACCTAGATTTGTCCCTACACTAAATCCACTCAATCTCGGCCGAAATCCTACATAACCAAACCGAATTCAAAATAAACACGCGTTCCACTTATTTCTGAAAAAAATCGCTGATATTGACAATTAACAGAGGTGCCGAATTGGCTTTCTTACCCATGTATTAGATTAAGTATAGTATGTGTGTTAGTAGTGAGCATCCGAAACATGTGTAGTGTAATGTTTGACCAATCTATGTAATAATCAACAATATATATTTTGCAATGAGTCGTATGACCCAGAATTTTATATAGCAATAAACGCGTCCCCGTCATTTTGGTCGGGTGATCACAAAAAACTGTGTATTATTTATAAACAGTAAGCAAATGCAATTCTTCGACCGAGGGTGCCCACACCTGATGATGTCTCCACGAGGGTGTCCAGATCACAGGTAAGGCATACGCTTGGCGCCCTCCTAAATAAATTCAGCGCAAGCATCCTGGCGTGTGGAAACGACCATCGCACTTCAAGTGTGATGGCAACCTCCCCTCTATGATAGTGTGACTCACAGCGGTGAATTACAGGATTAATTGCGCCTGTGTGGTCCATATCTTAATATATATAAATCTCGTGTCACAATGTTTGTCCTCAATGAACTCCTAAACCACTTAACCGATTATAATAAAATTCGCACACCATGTGCAGTTCGATCCAACTTGAAAGATAGGATAGTTTAAATCTCAAATTATAGTCGCAATTTTAATTTATTGCTAATTTATTACAAATTTGATTGTTGTAATAATTGTAGATAATTGTGACTGTCAAATAATAACAGACAAATAATTAGCAATAAATTAAAATTGCGACTATAATTTGAGATTTAAACTATCCTATCTTTCAAGTTGGATCGAACTGCACATGGTGTGCGAATTTTATTATAATCGGTTAAGTGGTTTAGGAGTCCATTGAGGACAAAAATTGTGACACGAGACGAGATTTATATATATTAAGAATACAACAATCAGCTAGCTGACCCGGCCACGCGTTGCACGCGTTGTGCTGCCACGGAAACAAGGAAAACCACATCCTTCCATTACAGGCATATTCAAAGCTAAGACATTGGGGAGACTTTACACGGTACATCCAAAGCAACGTGAGTGCTTCTATTTACGTTTGTTATTGGTGAATGTTCGACTGGGTTGAGTAAGTAATCAATAGATGGCGCTGCTATGGTAAAAAATCAGCTCCAAGAATCAGGACAGCAGAAGGTCATGCACAAGAATCTCAATAACAGTGTAACGAACGTATTCAAGAGAATATCATAAGAACACTGTGACACGAGATTTATATATATTAAGATTATTTAACCTCCATTTAAAATTATTTTGCACTTATTATTTCAATGTGCTATGATAACATGTTTTTCAGTTCCTCTTTCTAATATTTAAACTATTATTATTATTTTCAGTCAAATGCCACCGAAAAAATCTAACCTCAACAACGCGAGCAGCAAAGGGTCACGACGCAAACGTGTTGAAAGAGCTCAGCAATTACCAGAACAAATCGAAACAAGAAATGCAGCTCAAAGAATCAGGACTGCAGAAAGTCGTACACAAGAATCTCAAGAACAGCGTGACGAACGTCTGCAACAGAATATTACGAGAACAAGAGCGGCACGAGAACGAAACATAGCTACAATACGAGGACTAGATCGACAAAGGCAACGGATTTATATATATTAAGATTATTTTACGTCCATTTAAAATTATTTTGCACTTATTATTTCAATGTGCTATGATAACATGTTTTTCAGTTCCTCTTTCTAATATTTAAACTATTATTATTATTATTATTATTATTATTATTATTATTATTTTCAGTCAAATGCCACCGAAAAAATCTAACCTCAACAACGCGAGCAGCAAAGGGTCACGACGCAAACGTGTTGAAAGAGCTCAGCAATTACCAGAACAAATCGAAACAAGAAATGCAGCTCAAAGAATCAGGACTGCAGAAAGTCGTACACAAGAATCTCAAGAACAGCGTGACGAACGTCTGCAACAGAATATTACGAGAACAAGAGCGGCACGAGAACGAAACATAGCTACAATACGAGGACTAGATCGACAAAGGCAACGGATCAGCCGCTCATTAACACGTGCATCATTCGTTCGGCTTGCCTTTGAATATGCACCAGATATTAACTACTCGGCGCATTCAAAAATTGCTATCGGTGGAATGGATAAAGTATGTCAATATTGTCAGGCATTGAAATTTCGGAATGAAGCAGCCGGCATGTGCTGCGCATCAGGAAAAGTTGTGCTGTCACCTCTACCCGCTCCGCCGGAGCCTTTATTATCCCTTCTTACTGGCAATTCAGATGATTCCAAATTATTTTTGCGTAAGATACGCAAATTTAATTCTTGCTTCCAAATGACGTCATTTGGGGCAACTAAAATTTGCGATCGTGCATCCGATGGACGTAATTTTGAAACTACATTCAAAATTCAAGGCCAGGTGTACCATAAAATCGGATCACTGATGCCAATGCCTGATAACAATCCAAAATTTCTTCAAATTTATTTTATGGGCGATTGTGAAGAGCGCGTGACGACTCGGTGCCTGTATAATTTTATTGAACAAGCAGAGGAAAGAGCAATTGTGATATTATTGGAAAATTTTTTAGAAGATCACAATCAACTAATTCAATTGATCAAAAGAGTTTCGCCACGACTGCAAAATGACAATTATCAAATCGTCATAAAAGCCGACAAAGTACCATTAGGTGAACATGCTGGTAGATTCAACGCTCCAACTGTTGATGAGGTTGCTGTTATCATGGTTGGTGATCCAGTTGACAAAAGATCTATAAAAATTACACGGCGAGACAACACTGTCAGTACGATTTCGGATCTACACCGTTCATATGACGCACTACAATATCCATTGATATTTTGGCAAGGACAAGATGAATATCACCTTAATATCAAACAGTATGATCCAAATACCGGTAAATTTTACAATTATCTATTTACTTTCTTACTGTATGTATAGATTTTAATTTCGTATTGCATTTAATTTTTTATTTTTTTAGGTGATTACAGAAATAATAAAGTTAGCTCAATGAACTACTACGCACACCGAATAATGGTTAGACAACATCAAGACAATTATATCCTTCGATATCGTCAGCTGTTCCATCAATACATTGTTGATATGTATGCTAAGGTCGAAAGCGAACGCTTGCGATTCCTTCGATTCAACCAGGCAAAACTACGATCGGAAGAATATATTCACTTACGAGATGCTGTTGCTGGAAACATCGATGGAAATTTAAATCCCATTGACATCGGTAATGCTTTCATTTTACCTTCAAGCTACATCGGCAGTCCACGGAACATGCAGGAATACATACAAGATGCGATGACTTACGTACGTCATTACGGCCGACCGGATTTATTTATTACATTCACATGTAATCCGAATTGGGAAGAGATACAAACTTTACTATTGCCAGAACAACAAGCCATTCATCGTCATGATTTAACTGCACGTGTGTTTAAACAAAATTTGAAATCCTTAATTGATTTTATTGTTAAATATTCAATTTTTGGTATCACACGTTGTTGGCTGTATACGATAGAGTGGCAAAAGCGAGGTTTGCCTCATGCCCACATTTTGGTTTGGCTTAAAGATAGAATCCGTCCTGAAGAAATCGATCAAATAATTTCAGCCGAAATTCCAGACCCATTAATTGATCAAGAATTATTTGATATGTCACCAAACACATGATCCATGGGCCATGCGGTGCTTTCAACATGACGTCACCGTGCATGGAAAATGGAAAATGTAAAAAAAAATTCCCAAAGCCGTATACGAATGACACGATCACGGATATTGATGGTTATCCAATGTATCGCCGCAGAAGTACTGAGAATGGTGGCCACACATTTACAATGCGACTGCCGAACTTTCCAAATCAAGTTGAGTTTGATAATCAGTGGGTGGTACCATACTCACCACTACTTTCAAAAACTTACAAAGCTCATATCAATGTTGAGCTTTGCAGTTCTGTTAAATCAATTAAGTATATTTGTAAATATGTAAACAAAGGCAGTGATTTGGCCATATTTGAAGTACAAAACATAAATAAAAATGACGAAATAGCACGATACCAAATGGGCAGATACATTAGCAGCAATGAAGCTATTTGGCATATTCTCAGCTTTCCCATCCACGAAAGAGATCCTGCTGTCCAACATCTGGCAATACATCTTGAAAACGGTCAACGTGTATACTTCACTGAAAAAAATGTTCTCCAAAGAGCGTTCGAAGCTCCGAAAACGACTCTAACTGAATTTTTTACATTGTGTCAAAAACCTGATGTTTTTGGCCAATTCGCGAAGACATTGGTGTTTGGTGATGTTCCACGTTATTTCACATGGAACAAATCCAGTAAAAAATGGGAGCCACGGAAACAAGGAAAACCACATCCTTCCATTACAGGCATATTCAAAGCTAAGACATTGGGGAGACTTTACACGGTACATCCAAAGCAACGTGAGTGCTTCTATTTACGTTTGTTATTGGTGAATGTTCCCGGACCAACGTCTTTTGAATTTTTACGAACAGTTAATGGTCGAGTATTCAATACATACCAGGATGCATGTCGTGAACTGCAATTGCTAGAAGACGATAACCATTGGGACTTAACGCTTGCTGATGCTGCGTTGACATCAACACCGAATAACATTCGTCAGTTGTTTGCAATTATTTTGACGACATGTTATCCCTCGCAAGCACAAACTTTGTGGGAAAAATATAAAAATTGTATGACAGAAGACATATTGCACCGAATTAGACAAACAAATCAATGCCAAAACATAGATTATACACCAGAGATGTACAATGAAGCATTGGTCTTGATCGAGGATTTATGTGTTCTTATTTCAAATTTACCACTTAATCATTATGGTATGCCATCACCTAATCGTCCAGCCACCGACTTAGTCAATACCGATTTACAACGAGAAAATCAATATGACCATGAAAGTTTAGCAACAATTATCATGAACAGTGAACCATTACTGACAGCAGAACAAAAAATTATTTATGATCGGATTATGCTGGCTGTTGCTGCTGAACAAGGCGGTTTTTTTTTCTTGGATGCACCCGGTGGAACCGGTAAGACATTTTTAATATCGTTGATTCTTGCCAAAATACGGTCGCAACAAAAAATCGCATTAGCAGTAGCATCGTCAGGCATTGCGGCTACTTTACTGGATGGTGAGCGAACAGCACATTCAACATTCAAGCTGCCATTGGACGTTCATAATAAACCAGATGCAATGTGTAACATCAAAAAGAATAGTGGAATAGCTGCAGTGTTGCGGAAGAGTTCTATAATAATTTGGGATGAGTGCACAATGGCACACAAATATTCACTTGAAGCATTAAACAGAACTATGCAAGATTTAAACAGCAATAATAAACTTTTCGGTGGTGCTATCTTACTTTTGTCTGGTGACTTCCGGCAGACCTTACCGGTTATACCTCGCTCTACTTTCGCGGATGAGATTAATGCATGTTTGAAACAATCATTCTTATGGCGAAGTGTTGAAACACTTCGATTGACCATAAATATGCGAGTACAATTGCAAAATGATCCATCAGCACAAATATTTTCCGAACAACTACTAGATATTGGGAACGGTAAAATAGAACTGCAACCAAATACGCAATGCATTAAACTACCAGACAATTTTTGCACTGTTGTTCAGGATAAAAATGAATTGATTCAGTGTATTTTCCCGGATATACAGAATAATTATTTGAATCATGAATGGCTTAGTCAACGGGCGATTTTGGCAGCCAAAAACGTTGATGTTGACGAAATTAACTTCCAGATACTACAGTTATTACCAGGCGATATGATGTCTTTTAAATCAATCGATACTGTTGTTGATGAAAATGAAAGTGTAAATTTTCCGATTGAATTTTTAAATTCATTAGATATCCCTGGAATGCCACCACATAATCTTCGATTAAAGATTGGTTCCACTATTATTCTCCTCCGTAATTTGAATCCACCTCAATTATGTAACGGTACGCGTTTGGTCATCAAAAAGATCACCGGAAACATTCTTGAAGCAACCATTTTGGCTGGGAAGTTTAAAGGAAAAGTGGTCCTGCTGCCACGTATTCCGATGATACCATCAGATTCTACCATACCCTTCAAAAGGCTACAGTTTCCAATTCGTTTAGCTTTCGCCATTTCTATAAATAAATCTCAAGGTCAAACAATGTCCATTTGTGGTTTAGATTTGGAAAATCCATGTTTTTCTCATGGGCAACTATATGTTGCGTGTTCACGTGTTGGGAAACCGTCTAATCTATTTGTGTTAGCTAAAGACAGGTTAACCAAAAACATTGTGCACCGATTGGTGTTAAATTAAATTGAAATTGAAAGTATTTATAATTGAATAGTACTTATATTTGTTATAAAATTAAATGGAAATAATAAATCTGATAAATTTTTATTTTGTACCTATTGATTTCTGCTTAATATCAAGTGTAAGAACATTTTAATTAATTGTGTTCAACGTACTTCCCCTTCAAATCTCAATCCAGTGAATTTGTATACCAACATCAATATTTTCGTCTTTATTGGTAAATAATTTCATTGTACTAAAGGGTTATAGTAGTAGAAAGTCAAATAAGGAGATCACCATATTTTTTTACAAATACCATCTGTGTGAAAAAGCATAGTGGACTCCGTGACTGATGTTCTCTTATTGTTCCTCTTAGATTGTTTACTATAATGTAATATAACAAAAACTTTAGCCACAGCAACGCGTGGCCGGGTCAGCTAGTATATATATATATAAGTTCTAAGGTTGATTTTCCAGGTTTCTACATCTCTTATTCTTTGATTGTTAATTCTTTCTTTTTGGTTACCTAACAACACTGCCTCCGCCTCCTTTGCATTATATTACAATAATTTTCAATACTTTGTATCTAGCAAAGATGTAGTTTGCAAGTAAAGAATCATTTGTAGTTCTATGTTTTTATAGAAAAGAGCTTTCAAATGACCAAGATTGTGGAATTAGGTTCAGTGGTTGTCTTGGAGGAGGGTAGGGACAGACTCTGATTTAATATATCATTTGATTATCAAATTACTTTGTACATAGTATATACCAGTTTGTAAGAAAGTTTTAAATCTCACTGTTGCCCTCCACACGATATCGCTGTAGTTGATAGTAGGCTTTTTTCAACTAACTTGATTTGACGTTCGAAGTTACTAATGCATTACACAAGAAGATAAATGTCTGAAAAATTGCTGCTTCTGGTTAACATTGCGATCAATACACATATGATAGATTGTGCTGAAAAGTAATGCTTCTCTCGTATGAAAGGATGTATGTATCCTTTCAAAAGTTCAACAGGCTGCACGTATTTAACACCAAGTTGTTCTTTATTTTTACCATTCTAAGTAGATTGTTTGGCGTAAGCTGTTATAAGCCTGTCTTCTCTAAGAACGTCAGTTGGAATCATTTGTTGGCTTATTGCCCAACTGGCAGTGATTCCCAAATCTTCATTTCTCACTATTTTGATTCGCATTCCATTATCTCATTTGGAAGTGGCGACCGACATTTTCCACTTCCACCAAATTTCTGAATCCAATGCACTTGCCTGTGCTGGCGCCATCTTGTATCATTTCATTTCGTGCGTTATATCAATTATGCATCTAAGTTTTCACCGCGCACCTTAGCGAATAAAGAATGTTTCTTCTAATAAGATAAACTGAGTCCACGTCAATCAAACTAAAAAATAATTCTGGAAACACGTGCGAATAAATCGCATTGGGGTTTAAAGCTGAATTCAATTTTACTTGCCCGGTTATTTATTTCTCATATTCGTCAATTAAGACGAGAAAGGGAATGCATTCCTCCTGTAGTGCACCCCTGGCTTGCTCTGCCTTACGGCGAACTCACCGACTCCACCCTGCTCATTTCCCCCTACCTCGCCATTTGTTATCTCGCCTGACCCCGTTACCTCCCGCCTTACGTGATGTCGACGTTTCGAAAATGCTTTTGCTTCATAATATTAACGTTTATGTAACATACAAACATAGTTTAACAATTGCAATTAGTATATCAGACAGTTTCAAATATTTGAACAATTTCAACTGCATTTCACTTCAAAGACCTATAGTAAGAACAATAGACTCACACCAGGAGAGGTTGCTCAGGGCATCCATTGATGTCACTGCAGTGCCTTTGGTCGCGAGTGGTCCTGGGTTGGAGTGCCGACGGCAGCAGGATTTTCGGTACTCGTTGGTCAGCGAGGCTCAATTCACACGCTGTTTCTGTGGCGAAAATCCGTAGCCGTATATTCCAAATTGCGGCAATTAATTAGCAATAAATCATTGGACAAGTTTCAATCCGGTGTGCTGACACGGCTGTTCCAGCTCGCCGCAGCCATGTCAGCTGTGGCCATCGGGGAAGTCTTCCTGCCGCAGCCGAGGGCGCTGCCTGTGAAGCGGGGCCGCGCCGCCGCCTCGTGGCGCCCTCGTGCGCTTCCGCCGGCGGTGGCGGTGGCGGGGGGCGGGCATCGGTTTGGGGATGGAGGGTGGTCGCAGCGGTGGATTCGCAAGTTTCTCCGCGAGCCGGCGACTGGCGGCTGCGAGCGCGCCCTGTGCCAATGCGTAGAAGCACACAAAGCGGGAGGGCTCGGAGGAAGTTGTCAAAGGGCGGTCGCATCAAAGTGATCGGGAGGTCTCCGCCGCCGCGTTGGCCGCAGAGCGGGAGGATTCGAAAGTTGGCACGCCTGGGGCTTGAAGTCACCTCGCACGCAACCAAATTGCTGTGCTCCGACTAATCAAGCGAATGGTCTTCAGGGTTGAAAGGTAGCAGGAAAACGAGATGTATTCCATATTGATTTTCACATTTTATATCCACGTCTCCCCTTTTGGCTTGTCATGGGTAGTTAACCAATAGATGGATTATTTTGTGTTCCCAGTCGCGGCATCTACTGTAAATTTGCAATCTAAACATTTATCTATCACACATGATAGTGCTTTCTTTATTTTGGATGTTTGTGACTTCAGTTTTGTTGAAACGCATTTTATCGCCATTGAAATGCAACGTTTTACAATAATTGCTTGCATATAATAAAGTATGTTGAAGAATATGAAAATGTCATATCTGAAAACATAATTTCCCCGCACGTATAACAAGCAAATCGCTTTAAAAAATTGAAGTAGAGTATATCTCTGTCTTTCCTTCACAAAATACAGCATTTGAATGAATCTTATTTGTAGTTTGCATCAACGACTACAGAGTTGAGCAAAGCCTACGCCAGCCACAACGAATACGAATGTAAATACTACCGAACTAATCCAACAAACAGAACTATACCCTCCCTTGAACTAATACATTGGGAATTCAATTCATAGTTGGCCTCTGAATTAAATAAAAAAACTTAACAAGGTGCTTCTCAGTTAATGCCATCAGTACAGCAGATGATTTAGGTGATATTGGTTTGAACAGGTAAGAGACAAGCTTAATAAACACAAAACTCTCGTTCTCTCCAGCTTTTCCCCATCTCCCCTCCTCAGGGCACTGCCCCAGCCGGGACAATCGCTAAGATTTTGACTGGTCTCCCAACAAGTATGGTAGTGTAGTGCATGTGGATGCAAGTAAGAGATTGGACCAAAAAGAGGGAAGACAGCGCGCGGTCCGTGGCTCGTACGTTAGAGTACTGCTCCGGCATTCGACTGGTGCCGGTGGGAGAGGCCAAAGAAAACTACCGATTGCAGCAGGCGGCGGCTAGAATTATAATGAGTTTGGCAAATGATGACAGATTGTTTATATTAAACCAAAGCACAAAAATAATGTTTTCATCATTTTCAGTACGATGATTGTTTTTAAAAGGACATTTTTATTAAATACTCAAATAGTAGATAAAAGTAGCACTTTTTATTGAAAAAGATAATTATATAATGTAATTACGTAATCACTACATTGAAAATACTTTTTTGTTTGAATCCATACTTTGTGTGGCTATGTAGAGAATTTATGTAATTTAATGTCCAACACAACTTTAATACGACGAGGTACACTGTTTATACACGCTTCAGTTCTCATTTTTGTCTCAGGGCTATGTTGCCAAGTGTTACCGAGTACCCGAATCAGCTCCTGTTTGGTATTGGTGCTGGTTTTCTAACTTCAGATTTCTTGAACTCCTAAACGTTCTCGATAGGGTTCATATCTTGAGAATTTCCCGGCCACTCGAGAACGGTAATTTTGTTTTCAGGTGACAATGTATTTTTCCATTTGGCTCTATGGTATGGTGCACGAAAATAGTTTTTTCTCGTATTTTTAACCATTTTCTCGTTTGAGCTGTGTATTTAAACACTTCCTCGTACTTTTCATCGTTTATTGTACCATCTGCAATGTGCAACTGCCCTGGCCCCCTAAAACTGATTACAGATCATACCATGATTGGAGGAAGATGTTTGATGGTTGGAAAAATGCACTCTGATTTGTATTTCTCAATGGATCTTCGCCTGACAAACTTAGAGTTTTCGACCATTTCTTGGAAAAGTGATTCATCTGATATATCCACCTGTAAAATATCAAATATATTTCCCCTAAGTACAAATAAACATTTAAATATAAACTTAAAAAAATATAGCATTCAATTACTTTTTCCACTCATCAGTCGTGAAATTCTTGTATTTTTTTGCCCATTCATAACGTTTTGTAATCATGCCTCGTAAAATTCGGTCTGCGTGCTAGTCTTCGACCGGTTTGGCATTCTTCAGCTAATCTTTGCTCAATTGTTCTTTGTGATACTAGAATGCATGATTCAGAAACTTCTTTTCCTATGAATTTTAAAGGCATTTTTCGATTTTTAACGCAAATATCTCAATTTTTTTATCACTTCTCTCAGATGTTATTCTACCAAGTCTTGTAGGTAAAATAATTTAATAATTATTACAAGAAAACTGTGAAAATTGGGATTATTCAGCTTGGGTTCAATAATATAGCAAAGTACTGTAGCTTACCAACAAAAAATTGTACGAATTTAGATAACAATTAGGAAATGTGAAAAATCTCTTTGAGATGACAGCAAGCATGTGAAAATGGAATCAAGAAGATTAAATTGTGATAAAATAATAATAATATTTTAGTCATAATTTTGTCATTGTAGACAAAATCATGCTTATCTTACATTTTCCATGTAAATACCACAAAGAAAAAATATGACATGTCATAAACATCCGGGCCCTAATAATAACACACTCTCTCACGTTGGGACGACGCATGTGCATCAGGGTGTCGAAGGGCAGTGATTAATATGAACGCCGGTGCTAAATCCCACTGATAATACCGGGAAAGGTGGCTCATGGCGTCAGCTGATGTCACTGCGACGCCTCTGGAAGGTCCTATAGGACTCCACTTCCCGGGGTGGGTGTCAGGATTTTGGACACTATAGCTACATAGCTACGGTGGAATTCAGCTGCTTTCTAAAGTAATATTCTAACGGCCGGCTTCTCTTATAGGTAGTTTTACGTGATTTCTCCGATCAACACAAGGTGAATGCCGGAGAAAACTACCCTACCAAAAGTGTCACAGAGCACGCGCGATCTTTCCTTCCTCTTCCTTCTCCTATCCTCTCCCTTTACAAGCACTTACACTAACAGGCACTGCACTACCACACATGACGGGAGTTTAGAGCTTGTCCCGGCTGGGGTGGGGGCTGGTGGGCGATACCTGGTAGGGGAAAACCCCGCAGGCCGGCGTAGGTCGGCGCCGGGGCTCTCCACCGGGGGAGGAGGTCTCCCCCACTTCCCACGATAAAATGATGCCCCACAGTATTGGCAGCGTGAAAGCAACTCCGACAGTTCAGTTGTCACACATTACTACGAACATGGCACCACCTGCATCACAGATAAATTAAATCTTAAAACATTAACACTTCTTGACAGGCTATGACACGTATTGACATTATGTTCATAACCTTCGCAGTCGTAACAGTCTAACGTTATCGCCTCCGCGACTTCGTGCGAGACATATGAGCGGCAACGCTGATC
Organism: Gryllus longicercus; assembly: GCA_038098605.1. Classification (NCBI taxonomy): domain Eukaryota; kingdom Metazoa; phylum Arthropoda; class Insecta; order Orthoptera; family Gryllidae; genus Gryllus; species Gryllus longicercus. Next base: position 1,330,864 of record JAZDUA010000363.1, on the reverse strand, counting down.
CCTGGCTGTGAGAAAGTAAACAACTCTTTGCAAGCTGATTGCTTTTGACCAAGTCACATGTACCATAGCACGTGTCGAGAGAACAGTCACAGTTGCTTATACTGTGATTGCCTGTACTGTAAGCACAGTTAGGGGACTTTAGCAGTTGGCGCACCTGGAATCATGAATTAAACAAACCCTGTGGTAATGATGATATGGTATTATAGTAATTAACGAAACGAATGGATAAAGAGGGGTATCATTGCATGAGTGGTATGTTCAAGAAAAGGAGTGACGATAGAAGCGAGTTTTGTATATACTGCGAGTGCAGCTACACCCCTTGATCCACATTTCATGATGTATTGCTTCTGAAAATGACCTATTTTATTGGACCTTGCTTTGAGTTTGTTTCCAAGAAATGTTTCCACGTGGAAAATATTGTTCACAATCCTTATGAAATATTAGAAGACCCTGACAAAGCCATGATAACATTACTTCCTACGAAAAGTTATGTCAGTTATGAGAGAGAATACAACATGTATAAATATTGGGAAGTAAAAAACAGCCACTTCTGACACAGTTATGCTAGCGTACTTTTTAAAATCGGTAAGCACAACAGACGTTTATATTTTTTACATTTGTCTAAGACCAAATATTGTACATGTAAAACATGTCATTTATCAAGTTAAATATTTTATGTTGTTCATTAGTCAAATAGCTCAACATTTACATCGCCAATTCAATATCATTAGTTTTTTTGTTTCCCAATATGTGATTGATGAAGGTAAATAATCCATGATGTACATTTATGTTCACGTTTCATGGCCAACTGGAAATACCTTGGCCACGACTATGCATAGTGTAATAATTAAATAAGTTCACCTTTTCTGAATTCGTATTGGTAGGTGTGGAGTTTTACTTACATGGGTCTATTAACATAGAGATAATGAACGATTTTTCATAGAATTAAATCCAGGTGAACTTTGATGATCCGAAGTCGCAAATCCGAAATTTTGGATGAATAAAATTCAGAATGGAGGAAAAATAAAAAAATAAAATAAAATGCTTATTTCTAGTGTAAAGAATGGATTTTATAATTACTGTAGAACTGAAATAATTATTGAAACAAGTTGTCGAAATGAAACGTTTATTGCACTGGTAACTACGGTACCCAAGTTCATTCAGCAGTTATTTTCACTTAGAGGAACTTACAAAATTGGTAATCCTCTTTTTCCGTAAGGAACTGAATGTGGTTGATGACGCGATAGCAACGTTAAGTAGTCATTTTCTCACATCGCACGCTACGTTGAATTGTGCCTGATAACACTGGACTACAAAAAATAAACTTTTTTCTTTAACAAAAACAAAACACAACGTTTCCATAAAATAATTTGCCTCTCATCGACTTCAGTTTTCATATGATGATCGCTTTTTGCAGATGCGCATTCTCCCTATGTATTACATGGATCTGGGAAAATATCACGCTCTAATAACAATAGCTTCAAAGTATACATTAACTACAGCAACGTAAGTGTTAAGAAAAGTGACTAATGCTACCTCAAAGTATTTCCTTTCAGAGGATTTCTCGTGATACTTTGCCTCCTCATACATTTGCATCTTCCAGCAGTAGTCGGACAACATTGCGCCACTCAAATTGCCTTGGTAACCCTTTCGCATTTGAGAAATGTCCTGGTGGAACTCATAATGGACTCGATATCATTACGAAAACTACGTCACTTTTCTTGGAAAAATATTTAAAAAAACTATTTGGCGATCATGAAAAACACTCAGTTTCGTACAAGCGGAAAGCAGATTCCATCCTTAAAGTTTCGCAGTTAAAAACCTAGACTGTTGCTTCGACAAATTTAATCAAGAAAAATTCGTTGAGATACTCCAAGACAAAAAATGTGGTACATTTGAGTCATAGGAGGCTTGAAATGTTGGGTCAGCATGGATATCTCCGTCTCTCCGACTCTGTCGTCTAAATGTTTGTCACTGTAGCATTCTTCTTCACCCATTGTGACATTCCAGCTATTTTTGTCACACAGAAATAACAATCTGTTTTGTGATCCATTGGTTACTCCAAAACATGGGAACAGCAAAGAGAATGTCGTTCACCTTTTAACCAGCATGTAACTAGCATAACACATGATACGCAGCATGTATGGGGCGAATTTCATGTCCTGGTGGCCTTCCATACACCCGAAATATAGTCCTTAACACTTCCTTATCAGAGCATTAGAGTTCTGTTTTTGCGATTTCAGAATTAATTCTCTACAAATATAACAAAATGAATTTGGACTATTTACAAGTTAGGAGGCTCTCTTCTTGTACATTAATACAAAACAATTCTTCACTAATCTAGAACAACAAGCTTCCATGCTGCCAGGTGTCTCAGTGCTGGGTCACAACCGACAAGAAACACAACGCAATTCTATCTGTTCTAGCGTAACTTATGAGCAATGTTTCCAAACCGTTTTTATTTCCTAGTGATGCATTTTCTGAATTCAGTTCATGTATAGGAATTTCTTGTTTACTTTCCGATTGTTCCTGAACAATTAGATCTGCAGAATAATTAAATAAATCTACAGAAAAAGAATCAATAATTTTCAAGCATTTCCGTAAATAGGGAGTAGCATATAACAAGAAAATTGAACCCGTTAGGCGAAGACTGATTTCATATCCGAATTTAAGGTCCAAGTCTTAGCTTTAAACACCATTTAGTATCTTTGTTACAAAAATACTGTTCACCACCTCCTGTTGCTGTATTTGAATATTTACGGTACATTTTTTGGGATAATCTGAACATTTCCGAATCCGAACAGGCTACAGCCCCAATTACTTCGGAATACTGGGGCTCTACTCTAGCCCATTTAGTTAACTAAACGAAAAATATATATACGTGAGTGGGGGTGGGGGTGGGGGTGGAAGGGCTGGGCGCAATGAAAGCCGCTCCGCCTGAAAGGGCTGCCGGGGCCGTGGGCGCCGAGGGTGCGGTCGCCGCGGAAGGGCGAAGGGCGAAGGCGACGGGCGAAGGGATGCCGTCGTCAAATTCCTCCGCGGCGAAGTTGCGCGCGCCCCGTGCGCAAGAGAGTTGGGAATTTGGGCTAGTAATTAGCAGCGGACGGGCGATGCAAGTCGGGCTTTCGGGGCGGAAAGGTTCCGGGCGCGAGCGCGCAGCCCCCGGCGCAGCCCCCTGCAGCGGCTGCGTCCGCGTCCACGAGCCACGACATTCTACGTTCAGTGGCTGATCAATGAGGATCACGTAAATTTTACCAATCGTATAAGCGAGGCTCTGCCAATAAGGATCAGGGGCAAAGTCCTTCCAGTAGCAAATATAGCGAAATATTTGGGTATGACTGGGCGGAACGGTCAAATTTGCGCTCGAAGAAGCACATCAAAACAAAGAAAGTGGAACTCAATTTGAACATCAATAAAATGTACTTGTTATTGGGAAGAGAAAATCAGTTGTACGTTTTGTTGATATACGCGTTAAATTACTAATGTAGAAAAAGAGCTGAAACTAATATGGACGGATTGCGATAGCTTTAGGGTGGTGCCACGAAAGTTCATGGGCAGAAAATACATAATAAGATACTGCGCAATGCGATCGATTCACCTATTTATATGCGAATAGATCCACTGCATCGTGTCTTGAACATAAATACAGAAAAATAAGTAATTAAAGAGTATGCAGTAAAACAACATCGACGTCTACTTAATCACAAAATTATTGAGGCATCAAAAATTATTGATTCTACTGGAAAAATAATAAGAAGATTAAAAAAGAAGAAATGGCCTTCTGCATGATTTATTTCCTACAATGAACTTAAGTGATCCCTGACGATGAACAAGTGTATCACAAAATCTGTTAGAATATATGTTATTAGATCAAACACTTACATGTATTGCAGATGTGCTCTTACTCTGTATTTCGCGACCGAAAAAACAATCATTTGAAAACGAAATCACAATATGTAAGGAGAACGCATTGAGAAATAAAAAAAACATGTTCCTTCCTGCACCGGTTATTGTCATAAGCATGGAAGCCGTTGAAACGTTATTGTACTAGTACATAGCATAGCTAACGCCTGAAGGTGAATGTTATTGCCATAACAAGTAAACGAATAGATCACAAATAAGGCGGCAAGGAGGAAAAATAATTTTTGTGGTTTGATGACTTGTTATATGCCGAAAATACTAAAGGCATTGTGAATATTCTTATTCTAACCACTAATATAATTTAAATACAGATAAACGAAAACAAAATAGTATGGAAATGAGATCCGATACAAAAAAACACGTTGATTCAAAACAACAACGCCACCAGCAGGTGACATGTTTTGACTGCAAAAATCAAGGCGGCCCCTCATTCCGCGAACGTCCACCAAGGGCGCTGAAAGCAAAGGGTCTGCCACTCTATGTAGTGCATCCATCTTGTTGGTTCACGTCCATACGAAACGGGGCGTAGACAACAAATACGCCGTCATCTATGGAGAAAAAGGTAACTACATGGTTGAGGAGGCGGGATTGGTGATTGATGAACTTACAATCAGAGGCTTTCGCAGTACAGCACTTCTGCGCATAAAGATATTTTACTTTCTCGCTGCTGCTTATGCAGTATAGAGAAAGTATTGTAACGTTGCGTAAAAAAGCAGTAAAAATCCTCTAACACGTGTTGTAGTCAGAATAATCCATGTTTTCTGAGACCTTGATACCGAAAAAGTCATTGACGGCAAAAGTCTGTCAGTCCGTCCGTCTGTTAACAACGCTAGCAGCTATTCCGTTCAGCATATTTTCTGCAAAATTGATATTCCTCAATCTATCTGGCTGATGTCACGGCTCCTTGAATTTGAAACATTTTAATTCTTTGGAGAGGAGAGTATTTTACATGAATCCTTTGTGACATTTTTTAATTTTAAAACTAGTGATGAAAAAAATGCACATACTTTCGCACCTTTAGAAACGGTTAGGTTATACCATAATTTCTCACCGCATTAACATATTTCAGTCATAATTTTTTGTAAAACTCATTACAAAGTTTGTTTTCACAGACAAATTTTGACTTCCCGAAAAACGTTATGCGACATAATTTAAAAATATGTACTCGTAAAAGCAATAGCGTGAAGAAATCGTCACTAATATAAATATTAACTAAGTGTCATGCTAGTCAAAAACTTAAATCTTTCTAATTTTTGAAAAAGAAAAGAATAAAGCGAAATATTGTTTTTGTTCCCATTTAGCACTTGTAGCGTGCATTTACCTCCCAAACGTTTAACCCTTGGACTACCAGCTTTCTTTGTCACATTGAATACCATGGGGTCAATGGCGACTCCAAAATTAAAAAAAAAATAATATTATCATTTTTTAAATTTCAAGTAATAATTAAACAAACGATTTTGTTAATCATTTATGTGTTAATTGCTTAAAATCTAATTTTTATAATTTTCGGTACACTATTTTACATCACAATGTGAATGCTATGAACTGTTAGCTATTATCATCTACACGGCTATTTACTACATTTTACACATATCAAGTGGTTAGAGCAAGTAAAACTTGAACTCAATGGCTCGAATGTTTTCGATCTGCTGATCGACTGCAGAGGGATCATCGCCCAGGTTTTTTCCTCCCTGTGGAATATGTGGGTTCCTTGGAATGGAGCACGCTCTTCTGAATTTCTCTTTACCAATAACTTGCCCAGCTCCAGGAAAAATAATCTTCTTCTAAAACTTTTCCCCTGGTTCCAACTGGGATTTAAATTAATCCATAAAATGAAAGCATTCAATGCACTTGTATCTAGCATGTTAAAAAATATCACCAATGGCTATCGTCTTGTCATTCGTTTTGTGGTGTATGTTCTAACAAGCTGATCCATTGTGTCTACTTCAGATTTGGTGGTGTCCTAGTCCAAGACAATTTGCGGCTTGGCTTTCTCGTCGTCTTCCACTGCTGGCGATGGGTGGTTAGTGCCTAGAAGAAGTACGCAGCAATAGATGCTGGAACATTTGTAAGGAAAGCGCGCAGTTATAATGGGCCTTGGCTGGGAATCAGGGTTTCGTCCTGGAAAGCCGGCACGCTAACCACCGAGCCACCGAGGGCCAACCGTAATGTGACTGGACAAGTAATTTATTACATGAACATCATTTTAATAAAAAAACGGATAAAAGTAAATTCCTCTCAATCAAATTCGACGATTAAACATATGGTTTTCTAGTGAGCCAATCGAACATTGGCTGTAATTAACAGAGTTTGTGGACGTTTGGAATGATGAGCTTAAACATATTTCCATTAATACTAATACGTAGGCTGAATTAATTAATTAGATAAACCGAATACAAATTGTATTAACTTCTAGAGGCAAATTAAAAATAAACTGACTAATCAAATGTACACATTGATTTGCATGCATTATTATCACATGAGACTGAAATTCTTCAAACTAACGAAGTAAAGTTGCAGAAATTTTGGGGAATGAATAGCTCATTACCTCACTTTACTAAAAATCAATTTCACAGACAGGTGATGCGCCCGTAATACTACTTTTTCATCACTTCATCACAATATTCATAATTTTCATTAAAGGGGAATGTTTTAAGAATAAGGGTTCTTTTCACATTAGGCGAAAAAAAATATTAACGCAGAGGAAGTGTGAATATTCTGTTTGGAAAGATCCGCTTTGCCAACAACATTTCACTCACGTTATTTTTAAAAATAGAACATGGCATTCTGATTACAAATTAGCACAATCTCAGAGCAAATTAAAAAGTTTAATCTAATAAAATGTAATGTAAACATTATTATTATTACTATTATTATTATCATTGATATTATTATTTCTATTATCATTAGTATTATAATTATAATTATAAAATACTTATCCAAGTAAAGAAATTTTTAAATTTGACCATTTTTGCACAGTATTTTAAGAATTCAGAAAATAATCAAGCCTCTTGTACTCCAATGTAAACGTTGTCAGAGATTGGGGCGTACCCACGCAAATAGTGGTTTTCAACATCGCTTTGTCAAATGTACCGGTCGTTATCACTACTTCATGCACCTCCAAAATGCGTAAATTGTGTTGAAGAACATACTGCTAACTACGAAGGCTGCTATATGTATAAAAAAAGCAGTAAATCCAAGAGAATTCTGCTGCTTCTTCTTCTTCTGCTGCTGCTGCTGCTGTTACTACTACTAATAATAAAAAATAACGATAAAAATAATAGTAACGACAACAAAGTAATAATCATTACAGCTTACAAGCCTACCAATAAAAGATTCCCTGAAAAGACTTATAGAAAATATTTAGTTCATATAACTGTATTATTCTCTTAGAAGAATTTGAAACGCAAACATACATCGGGGCTATAACTCATTGTCTATACTAGACCCAAAGTTACTGGAATTTGTAAAAAATAATAACCATAATATTCATGCTCCAACATATTCCACACCCTTTCGCTACAACTTTAATGTAAGCCCTGACTTTCTCGGCATAGTCGTAACAAAAATTATTGATTTTCTACTGCATCAAATAGTAGCTAAATTAGATTCCCATCATAATGCGATCCTAATATAATATATTTTTTTAAAGAAATTACATCATGAAATAATCCTTTAGATAAACGTGTCAATTAGACTAAATTCACTGCCTTTGCAAAGTAACTATAAATTTCTATTTTCTATTACGTTTCCTTCATATATTGACTCCGAACATCAAAAACTTAGTACGGTAAGTTTTAAATCTCTAGGCCAGTCAATAATACCACTGATATGTCCCCACATTTATAATATTAAAATTATATTATTCTGTTCTCGTATTCCCCCAAAAATTATTAATTTAATGATGTCCAAATATTATTTTCGAAGGTTTTGGCAAACAATTCGAAGGCCAGATGTTAAAGAAAAATTAAATTGTCAAGAGTAGTCAAAAATAGATTGGATTATTAACGCTACACTTCATTTCGCTAGTTTGTAAATCAAATTGATTCCAATTTATCCCATCTGTAGACTAGAACACTAAGAATCACTTTGGATAAAAACAAAATATCTCAATTGAAAGTTCACAATAAGCTACTGTATTTAGATTTTGATAGGGCCAAAGTAATTCAAGATCATTTGCAATACGTTTTTAGACCAAACCCTCCAACAATATTTCAACATAACATTGAAATTGAAAATTTTATGAAACAGCCATTAATTACAACCAGAACCAAAATAAAATTTATTTCACCATCTGAAACAGAGAATACAATAAAACATTTAAAACTACGAAAATCACTAGGTATTATTGGAATCAGCAAAAATATGCTTAAAATTTCAACTATAATTCTGTAGCGGGACTAACCGCGGTATTTAATACCGTCTTACGATTTAACCATTTCCCTTCTGCCTGGAAGAAAGTTCTTACTTTTCGCAAGTCAGGAAAAGATCTTCGATGACGGGAACATTACAGACCAATGTCTCGTATGCTCAATTTCTAAAATCAATAAAAGGCTTCTACTAAAGAGCTTTAACAAATAACTTAGAGATACGGATATTCAATTGGATTTCAGATCAAATCTCTTCTGCACACACCAGCTGTTAAGGATTGCCAAATTCACTGTACAGAGCTTCCAAGAACAAAACATACTCAAGCCGCATTTCTCGATATTGCTCGAGCATACGATAGAGTTTGGCATACCAGTCTGATATTTAAAATAAGATGACTTGGAGTCCCTGAGTATATTCAGAATATCATCAAAATCACTTATAAAATATTTAAGTTCGAAATTAATACATAATTTCGTACTCCTTATGATATCAAAGCCGGAGTTCTTCAGGGCTCTGCTCTCTCACTTATTACTGTCCCGTATATGTACGTATATAGGAAGTAATATGCGTAGTATATGGAAAGTTATGTAATGCTGCGGAAAATCGATTTCAAGATTTCGATGGAAATACACATTATGGGGTACGTCCGTCTGTGAACATTTCTGCGTCTAAACTATGCGTAGGACTTTTTTCCAAATTGAAGAAACCCCTGTCCATTTGGCCATCTGGCTCGAAACTTTCTGAAAAACCTTAAGAATGCTGAGAGATTCTGAAAAACCTTCAGAATTTGAGCGTAAAGCCCTCCGGACATTTTCAAAATTCTCAAAAATGGCTTTTAATTTTTGTTTAAATTTCTTGTAAGAATAGAGTAACTACGCTTATAAAGGTGATATAGGTCCGATTTTCACTGATAACTGAATGTTCGAAAAATTAAAAAAGTATGAGTTTTTGTCGGTGTCTTCCTACAACTACAAAATTAAATATAGAGATTTTCCATTCAAATACAATTTGTTCTTCATAGTGAGTTCTTTCACTAGGATCACGTGCATATTTTTAAAAATTATAGTCTTTTTCGCACAATACTGCTCGCAGGGTGTGCAATTTAAAAAAATACAAAACGATTTTCTCAAAAACGGCTCCATATTTTATCATGAAACTTTTGGTACGTATGTACTCTAACAAGCCTGCGCCATTCTTTTAAACCTCCTTTAACGTCTGTGTTGTTCACAGACGGACGGACAGACAGACGTTTTGCTGTCATTCGATTTTTTGGTATCAAGGACCCACAAAACATGACTACTGGTTACACCTTGGGTTAGAGGATTTTTTTCTAAATTACTTTTGTAAAAGATATGCTTAAACCTTCCTAAACTAACAATGTCGTGTAGAATGTTTCCCTTTTTCTTTGCTATTGCTCCACAGGGCAATCCTAACAGTATATACTCAGAAAACAAAATTAAACTTCATTAGGGTTTAAAATAAAACTAATTAAGAAAATGAGCCAGAGTAATTTAACCTCAATTTGTCAAGAAATGCCCAAATTAAAAAAAAGTAGTATGTAAATCGGGTATACCTCGAACGAGAAGAAATAAATTTAAAAAAAGAAGATAATATTGATAATGTTGTTGTTTCATCTGCAGGACCTTCAAATTAAAATACTCATTTCAAAATCCGCAGAGCCTTTAGTTCGTTCAGATCGATCGGGCAATAGTAATTTTTGCGAAAATCGTTTGAACTGTTTAGTATTTGTATTTGACTACAGATGGATGGGTGGACAGACAAACATATAGTCCGTGTGTCGTCAATTGATTTTTTGGTTACAAGAATCGTCAAAATCGTTTGCTTGTAAAGGGGAAGGGAATACGTAATATTCGCCACATGTCTCTCTTGCCCTCTGCCGCCGAGTGTGGGAATTAAACTACGCTCAGGCATGGTGGAAACCGTTAGGTGGCCAGCAAAGTCACACAAAGTCGAACCCGAAAATTCAAATACAATGACTACATATAGGAAGAAGATTTATCCACTGAATACGATATTTTCTGTCAAAAATTGCTGATCTTTGCCGCGGCATTACAATTATTTATATTTATTATGTACATAGTAAGGCGAGAAAGAAACACGAAAGAAAAACTATATAGGTGCTGATAGTGAATCTTTGAGGAGCGGAAATTAGTTGTGTGTTTAGTAAGTACGTGTCCAAAATAAGTACTTTTTGTAAGGAATTTGATGATAATTTTTAGAAGTATATTAGATTAAATCGTAATCAGTTCTAAGTTCATAACCTGATCAAAAATGACATTTGCAGAGAGGGCTGCAACGCCACAACCTCTTTTGGAAAAGGGAAAAACTGGCGGTGTTTTTAAAGTAAGTATTTATTTTACAGTATTTTGCGTATCAACAGAGTCCGGATTCGTATGTAAATGCATATTATATATATGGTTGCTTACAAAATTATCGTATTTTTTTACGAATCAGCACATTTTGATATTTTGTGCCACAATTTTTTTCAGATTTTTTTACATATTTCTGGAATGTCTGGAAGTTACTGTCTATTTCTGCGCTTTCAGCGAAATTTTTGAAATAATAAGGGAATCTTGGAATTTACGTAAATATTAGTGAATTATTATCTAATTTGTAAAAATGTCTTAAATCAAAGTTTCTTTAAAAAAGCTTCTTGAAACTGATGAATTATAGTTACCACTGTTCATAAAACACCTCACAACAGTTTCTCTCAAAAAGGGGGCTTCAATCAGTTGTTCTCCCTCTTGAGCAGAGTGACGGCGAAACGTCGCAGGAGACTGCGACTAAGACGCAGCGCCCGCAGCGCCTCCAAGCGCAGAACGGCGAAACGTCACCCCGCGCTCCAACGTGCGCGGGTCCGAGAAGCAGAGCGGCTCGCAGAAATCACCCTGAGTCACCCTGCGTCTCATTTGCGAGTAGCCTTAGGGCAGGTTTGTGTTGGAGCTGCGACGAGAGCAGCGATAAGGGCGAACGAGAACGTCGCCATGGAATCAAATGGAAGTGTTCACGTTGATCACGAGATCAGCGCTGTGACCCGCGAGAAGAGCGGAGAAAACCCTTTGGTAGGTTTTCGCTCTTCCGCGCTGTTCACAGCTGACACTTCAGATTTTGCAAGTGTCGAATAAAACGATTGCTGAGAAATTTATCATTTGTGTTTTTTTTAGAAGTCAACTATGGAACAAAACGGACACAAATCACCGCAATAGGTTAGTTTTAGACAAAATGTGGGTCGACGAAATTGGAACAACTCGTAAGTTTTAGAGGTTATATTCACTTTTTAATGATACAACAAAAATACAAATAATTATGATGTGACTGTCATTTTTATTGTTATATTCTGTTGTGGAAAACTAAATGTTAACTTAGGTAAGCACATTATCATCTGACAGTGATAATATTTTATTCCAAGTCATTTTTGAATTGTAGATACTTAGAAGGTACCCCCATCATTTTGTTTGCCGTAACCACCCACTTCATCTCTTAATGAATTTGTAATTTGCATCCACACCACCTTGTAAAACAGCGGAGAAAAATTTCTTAAAGTTACGAGTCATTCACCCAGAATGATTGGGATGATTAATTCTTATGGGCTTGCTATCCATGGCACCTTAACAATGAGTGTGAAATTCAGGAAAGCATAATTTAGAACAAATTGTAAAATGAAACAAACGAGTTTATTTTTGTTTGTTTAATTATATTAAACAATTGTGAATGTTTTATCAGTGAATAAACTGACGAACAATTGAAGTAAAATGCAATAACAGGAATATAATTTGTTTAACTAGAAAATTTATTGAAAAAGAATTATTTACATTAGTTCTATTGATACATCACACACACTATCCTATTCATAAAATATCACGGGGTCTTGAACAATATTTGATTCACATATTTGTAATTTATTCAAAATTGAAGTGATTATTATCAGATAGTTTCATGCCAAAATTTGGCCAAATATTGACATGTTACACTCTACACAACCCTCAGCCTTCCAGTTGATCATTGTTTAAAATTTAAGAAACATTTTAAAATAAAACTTGCATTCCAATTACCTTTATCACTTTCCTGATAATCTGTTTTCCTTGGAATTCAGTTCAGTTTCTAATTCAAAATTCAAAATCATTAATTTACAATGTTTTTTTGAAAACCTCATAATCATTTCAAAAGTTTCCCATGTAAATTTGGATCAAATTTCATGAAAAACTTTAAATTTTGTGAGACATTGTTATGTCCTTCAGTCAATATTAACTGAGGACACCTAAATAATTAATCTTTTGGGAATGATTTTTAACAATTGATGAATTATTGTATGTATAACTTCAGACTTTATATTCAGTCAAATTGAACATCGACATATCACCACAATAGGCTCTTTACAAGCACAATACGAAACCAGTACAAAGAATTTAATTAAGATTGATAAAATTAACGCGAAAATTATTGTCTTGGCAATATTAAATTGTGAAGATTTTTTTCTTATTTTAAGAAAATTAAAATTCATTTGGAGTACATTTTTAAATTGTATTTTTAATTACTCCATGATATATGTTGCATAATAAACATTTTTCTTATACCACAGAAGGAACAAACTTACAACAATGAAAGTCTTACTTTAAATAAAGTATTTTCTTTAAATAAAACCAAATACTTCCCTTTCTAAATACTGACTTTGAATAATAGAAATTCACAGACATGTACATAGTAACTTTTTTCACACAATTTGACACTTGTCTTCACTGTTTTTTTTCATTCAATCTGGCAAAAAATACATTTTGGAGATCCACATATGCCTATAGCACTTTCTTTCCTTTCCTCCATAGAATACCCAATTACATAATTATTTCTTAAAAAATCATTCACATAATTTCAATATTTATCTCGTCAAGAGGCTACACTTCTCCTTGTAAAAATAAAGGAAATGGCCATTGAGTTTTTCAAATATAATCAATCTTAACCACAATACAAATTAGTATATTTATAACCCTGTTGATAATATATACAAATCTGCTTCTCTTTTCTAGTCAATGTAAATATGTTTATATGTAAGCCACTTTCAATTTTCCGTAAACACTAATTTGCAAAAAGTTAGATTGTATGATAATTTTTGTGTTGGTATAATATCCATAAGTATGTGTAAAATTCACGTCATCTCAAATAATTTTCAAGTAATAATTAAGTACTGATTCAATTACTGATATTTATAGTGGTTATTTACTCTTATGACACGTTCGAAGCAAACTAAATTAATAATTATTGTAGCCATGGCAGCTTACCTCTATAATGATCACTACATTAGCCAGGATATCACACAGGACAATTCTCCCTTGTCTTCATGAATATTTTTTACTTGTCTCACTTTGTAAAATTCTTCTCCTTAGCAAATCCAAAGAAGGTTTTTCGTCATATCACAATGAAAATGCCAAGCAAAATAGAAAATAACAATTCATTTCCAAAACAAACCACAATTAAAATCGCTCGCAGAACAAAAACTTCGAAATAAAAACGTACAAGGTCCGACTCTCTCGCAGACTCCACACAGCTGTTTTTGCGGCGTGTTGCAGGGGGAGTTGAGTGAGATTGACATATCTCTCTCTATTAAACCTTTATTAAATCTTTATCATATTCTTCAAAAAAAGACCTAAGGACCTCGTAGGCTGTAATGCTTCCATTGCGTAGGGGAATGAATTTGAGGTGGGCTCCTTCTGCGGTTCAACATAAACCGCAACCAAAAGTCCCTAAGCCAATTAAGGAAGTATGGCGAGTGATTTCCATAAGGTTGGTATGGAAGGGACGAGTTAGTTTAGCCGAATGTCCCGTATATGTCTCTGGCAGATTTGGAATGGCGCTGATTCGCGTTGCTCCGTCATGAACAACACAGCAGCGCTGAGATTGCGCAACACAGTCTCTCTCTTCGGTCTAATCGTTTATCGCTGCTCCAACATAAACGTACCCTGCTGCGACATTGACCAGATATCAATCGCATAACCACATGAGGTGATCACAGTTAGAGCAGACGGCAGCTAGAATTTTTCTCCAGAATGTGAATGAAGTCGACTTACGTGTCGGACTAGGGGCGAAAATCAGGCACTGCCGAGACTCGTGCTGTAGGATCTGTTGGCGAGCGACGGTTGTTGTTACTGATTGCGGGTGCGTCACCTACTGACGTCACTAGTCCCTCAGGGCAGTGCGTAAGTGTTTCCTCGAGAGGTGGCGGTGATCTTGTACTGAATGGCGCTGGATGGCGAGATCCGGCTCCGAACGACCTTCGCCCCAGCTGGGACAAGCTCTGTGCTCCCGACCGGCCTCCCAGCATGTGTGATAGCCTAGTGCGTGTGTAGTGTGTGTGTGTGTGTGTGTGTGTGTGTAAGAATAGGACAAGTAAAGATCGTGCGCGGTCGGTGGTCCTTGTGTTCGGGCACTGCTTCGGCATTCGCCTGGCGTTGATCGGAGAAACCACACAAAACTACCAAACAGAGCTGCCGTCCGCTAGAATTCTCGCCCAGACAGCGCCTGAATTGGACATGGTCTGGCCAGCGACGCTGCGGAAGCAACGCTGCCTCTGAGCCGTCGCGGCCGGTGAAGCATCACAAGACGAAAACGATTCTGCCGGGATAAAAGCAGGCAATTGCGAATGGAGGAGCACAGATCTCGGGGAACTGCGTTTAAGCTAACAGCCCGACCCTCCCCCCCGCCCCCTCCCCCCGGCGTGCCGCCGCATGCACGGCAGGCCATTCTTTCGCAGGAGCGCGGCGCACATAGGGCAACAACGCAAAGCGCTGGCCAAAAAATGAAACCGGTATCCAAATTTAATGAAACTTTGTATCCAATGGTTTCTGGGCATGCTGATGACAATTCCAATAAAACAATTGCAAAAAACGGCATATCGAATATGAAGGATTAAAAAATTTAAAACATTTAAAAAATGGTTTTATGGATTTGCTGATACCGATACAAATGTTAACATTGCAAAAAACAAAATGGCGGATCCAATACTATGGATAACGCGTCTTAATATTTTTACTACTTTATTTTACGCGACTAAAGCGTCTAAATATGTTTCTGCACGAATAGCAGTTTTTTTCACATTTCAATAGGTAAATCATAGAGAATAAAAGAGAGAAAATTTTGTTGTGGGACGTATAACTATTTTCGTCCTAAAAACAATAAATTAACTGAATCATTTTGTTACGACATTAATTAATAATTAAGTAATTTTAATTTGTTTTAAAAGTATTTGTAATATATGCAAACATTTTACTCCATCACGATTCTCGTTCATTTTGCATGATGAAAATGGCTCAAAACCGAAAACAGCTGCTCGCTCAACGGTCATGTTTCCAATGAGGCCGAACGTTATTGTGTCGCCTCGGACCAACCCTGGAATTAGGCACTCTGGTAACCTCTCTATCCAACCGCTTCTTGAAATTTCCTAAATTAAACCTTTTTTCGACTTTCGTCTAGCTTTTTGGGATCTTGGCGCAATGTGCGGTGGTGGCCGGGTAGGCGGGGAGGTGTCGGGGTGAGCAAGGGAGGATTATGGCGAGTGTGAGGGGAGGGGGGGGGGAGGGGAGGGGAGGGGAGGGGCGCAGCGGCGAAGTCGGCGCTAACGGCAGCCATAGCTCTCCGCTGCCGAAGGCGCCAGGGGTTTCGGGACCCGGGGCTAACGAAGTTCGCGCCTGGGCCAAGGGGCGCGCTGTTGAAGGGGAGGAGTTGCGACGCTCTTGTTACGAGAGACGTAGTTGAAAAAGCACGATCGCAGGGCATTACACAAAACGTCAGGGCATTTTTTGTAATGATCTACAGGTACAAAGTTATAATACTACCACATAAGAGAAATAAATTTATACGTTAATACTTCACTTTACGGTAAATTTTATAATTATGGTAGCTTTATTATTATTAAGGATTCTTATTTTCAATATTTCCCGTACAAATATAAGAATAAAACACTGATTGTTCTTATCCACATCTAAAATCACTTTTTCTCTTACGCCATTTTATTTTTGAATGCTTTATATTTAAAATAAAATTCAATTAAACAGTAAACATATTATACATATTAAAAATAAGAACTTTTGCAAGCAATTCAGGACAGTCAGGACTGAGTCCAAAAATTGAAACATTTTCGAATAAATTATGATGTGTGATAAACCTACTTTTGTTTCCAACGACGAATGGAGATTTGCAATGCAATGAAACTCATATTTTGTAATGCAAAGCATATTTCAAGAACAGTGCGAAATTACATAACAAAATGATTCGAAGCTAAGACACAGTAACATAATACACGGAAACTCTTTCGAAATGTAACGTTTCTAACTTGAGCACTAATCCCTTCATTATATTGAAACCGCCTCCCCACTTTCTATTGTTAGGGTTCATAACTGATCTGTACTCAATCATCAGTTAAAAAAAATAATTTTGGAAAATATATTTTTCTTTAATGATCGTGGATCTTTCTTTGTCCTATTAGAAAGGGAAGTGTTTATCCAGAAAATTTCCAAACTTAAATACATTTATTGTAACAAACAAACAACAACAAAAATTGCCCTTTGTAAAATAACAAAAATCACTTCACACATATCTCTTCTCTCTTCTAAAAGAAAATAACGTAATGTAATAAATTCATTTTTAATTATACTGTCTTTGTAACACTTTGACCATGATAGAGTGCTAATCAAGCACAGTTTGCAAAGTTCTTGCAAGGTTACAAACATTAATTTGAATAACATCAATAGAAGAGAAAATAAATTTACCCTCTCACCTAATTTAACATTTGTATTTCATGTAAAATCACATAACATTCCCCTTCAAAGTAGTCAAATATATTAAAACAAAAAAACACAATTAAATCAGTACAATATCTCTCTTGATAACCAACGTGAAACCTTTACAGCACAGAGAAATCTCAAATTTACGCTCTCTGGCAAGTTTTTTTCTGAAATGAATACTGTTTCCCACCCAATTATAGTTTCATTAGTAAACCATTTCCACTAGAAAAAATTATTAAATTCTACTTCCTCCACCCACAAGCACATAATGAAGTTCCATTCCCTCCAAATATCTATTCGCACCCCGAATGTTCATAGAAACTTTTTAGAAGAGTCGTATTTTCAGTGTTTCATTTACGCCCTGTTCAATCAACTCGGGCAATGTTATTACTAAATAATCGTTTCAGGGAGTACTTATCGTGATCTTGTGAATCGAAGTCGTCCTTCTCCGTGATGTCGTGTCGAATCATGGCCTCCCCAGGCCCACGTGTTGGCGGCTTCCAGTCCGGCGCGTCGCAAAAGTGGCCGTTTCAATGCCGGAGCCCTGATACACTGCTTGTGGCTGCAGATATACAATTCAAATACCATAAAGTTGTTTAGCTCCTGAGTGCACTTCCACGCCTAGCTCTCGTTAATCTTCCCCACGTACCGTCTCCTCTGGTGTAGATCGTTCAACTCCTTTTTCACTCGTTCCCACCACCTCACTCCCGCTTGGGTCGGCACGGACACCCCAATTCAAAACGTCTCAGAACGTCTATCTATAAGAACGACTATCTACTTCTTGCCCGCGCTATTCAAACATAGCGTAGCCATCTTAATCACAGATAGGCAACGGTTACAATACGACAACAAATCATGTTCAAGAAGTGTCCATGTTTGTCAGGAGTAATAAATATTGCAATATGGTAACGTGTACGAGATAAAACTTTTGATCCATTACTGGTACCACAATGGATCCAGTACCAACGAAAATAACATGAACAAATTACCGCCATTCTGTTTAAGGTTGATACGCTCAATTCGACTTTATAAGATCGTCCCTAATTAATTACAAATGTCCCGCTCTCTTCAGGACAAAGAGAAACTACCTATTGCCCCTACTTTTTAGCTCATGAAAATGCTTTACTACTCATTTCCTGAAAGCGACTTTCTGCTTTTTATTATCGAGCCGTAAGTCTATACATTACCATGTACGAAGCGTATTCGGAAACTAAGTATCGTTTCATTCTAGTGCCGTCGCAGCGCTGTGGTAAGCGTCCCGCGCATGCGCACTAGTCTTTCTTGTTCACTGACCTTCAATTGTCACCATTTTGGTTGCTCTATGTTGTGTTTTCAGTTTGCTGTGCACATTCAAAATGTTTAAGACAATTAGTTCTCCCGCTGACTGTGAGATTCGTGCCGTGATTAAATTTTTGAACGCGAGGAATGTTAAACCGGCCGAAATTTATCGTCAAGTGACAGACGTTTACGGTGAATAAGCGATAAGTGATGGAATGGTGAGAAAGTGGGTAAGAATGTTTAGTGCAGGTCGAACAAATGTCCACGCCGAGGCTCGGAGTGGTCGGCGTTCTGCTGTCACCGATGATTTGGTAAGGAAAATTGATGAAGCAATTCATGAGAACAGACGCTTCACAATGACAAGTCTTTCAGAGGCATTTCCACAAATTTCACGTACTGTTTTGTTCGAAATTGTGTCTGACTGCTTGAATGATCGCAAACTGTGTTCCCGATGGGTTCCAAAAATGCTCACTGATGTTCACAAAACAAAGCGACTTGGTAGTGCCCTGACATTTCTCACGCGGTAGAGTGATGAGGGAGAAAACTTTTTAAACCAAATTGTGACAGGTGATGAAACGTGGGTGTGTCATTTCACCCCAGAATCGAAACAACAATCGATGGAGTGGAGACACACTCATTCTCCGAAAAAACAAAAGTTCAAAGTGACAGTATCATCACAAAAAATCATGTGCACTGTCTTCTGGGATAGGAAAGGCGTTTTGCTTACTGAATTTCTTCCCAGAGGTGAAACCATTAATGCGGAACGATATTGTGAGACTTTAACAAAACTAAGGCGCGCCATTCAAAACAAACGAAGAGGAATGATCAGTAATGGAATTGTGTTGCTCCATGACAAGGCCCCATACTGGTGGTGTCACTCAATCGTTAATTCGAGTTTCATTGGGAGCAGTTCGATCACCCGCCGTACAGCCCGGACTTGGCGCCGTCCGACTATCACTTGTTCCTGCACATGAAGCGCGAGCTTGGTGGCAAGCTCTTTGGATCTGACGATGACACGAAAAATGCTGTGGAGTCGTGGTTATCGAAACTGGCGGGAAGTTTCTTTCCCAATGGTATACAAAAACTGGTCATCCGCTATGACAAGTGTTTGATCATTGGTGGAAACTATGTTGAAAAATATTTTAAGACATGTACTTTCATGTAAAAATAAAATTGGATTCGAAAAAATTGTTTTACTATTTTTTTTCAAAACGGTACTTAGTTTCCGAATACCCCTCGTAACACAAATTATATTTTTCATTAACTAAAAATACTCTATTCATTTCAAACAATTGATAAACTAGTGGTGTTACATAATGCAACAGAATTTCTCGCATTAGTTTCCTAATCTCTTTCGTCTGGGCTAGCTTTTCGATTTTGTCCCTACTCTCAACCCAGCTGCTGCCTATTGGCGTATTTTCGGTTTCGTAATATCAGAATCTCCCGGTGAACTGTCACCTCATTGAAGTGGTGGTGGTGAGATCTACACTCTAATAAACCAGACGTCCAAATTGGTGATTTTTAGTTAATTAGCTTGCCAATTGGTAAGAGTAGAGGGAAAGCTTTGAATAGGACATGGAAGAAAGAAGGAAGACGATGGCCCAATTTGAGAAGTCGTCAATTGTGAAGATGTGCAACGACTTAGAAGGCTGAAGAGACATCGATCTGGTTCTCATTGTCAAACTCAGCCTCGAGATCAGGCGACGACCTCACCAGTCATAGGAGTGTAAGGGGCAACCCTCCCTTGGAGTTAATACCAGTGGCTGCCCGCCGGTCGCAGGGGAAGGTCACCCCAACTACAGACCCTGACATCAAGCATCAGAGGTGCCAGTACCGTGTTGGTGCAGGGTGTCCAAGAAGGACTTTAAAATCGCTTCGTCCTGATACTCCTGGAGGTCGTGCAGATAATGCTTATAGTGATAATGGGACTACGATGCGAAAGGCAAGCAAAGAAGCCTTCGCAATAGAATGCCCTAGAAGCGGATTGTCAAGGTCGCGGGCAAGGAAACACGCTCTCTAGATCTCGCGGGCACTGCGAACAGAGAAATTGACGCGAGATTTAAAAGTGGCCATGTATAGTCTTTAGGAGAAGTTACTTGGCAGTTATTGTCACAAATTAAGCTATATTAATTCCCATTTGTTCTTCCAAGCAAAGAAATGACCCATTAAAATGAAATAATATATCTATCAGATTTAAATTTCTCAATTGACAGTAAAATTAAACATTATGAATCAAAAGTACCTTGGTTTTGTAATCCAGTTTACTCAAGAGTAATGTAAAATCATGAACTTTCTACGTTCAGAATAGAAGGTTTAACAGACAAATATTCTTGACTGTTAAAAGCGCTGTCCATCCGTAAGAAAGAATTGTTCTTATAGAAACCTGTTAATTTATTTCACATTACTGCTAAATACAATAAATAACTCATTTAATAACACAACGCAAAACGAAAACAAAAAATAATTCACCATTCAAACATATTCTTGTCACTTAGCACAGATGTTAATATAAAGACAAATTTAGTAAGAAAATAAAAACATCCAATAATAATTAATAGTAAAGGATATAAACATAATTAAAATCCCCTTTGTTTGATAGAACAAGCCGGGCAAACCTACTTTCGAATGCAACCTCTATTTGTTGCCTTGCGCCGCGTCAGCGTGCGCATGTGCACCCTTTCTGGATTTTAAGGGGAAATTAGTGCGGAGTGAGGGGAGGTTGCCCATGCCCGTAGAAGAGCCGGTCTCGCCGAACAGGCGAGTAGCTTGTGCGGGCGCGGTTTGACGTGCCTGCCCTAGGAAGTCCACCGCAACATACTTTTCTTAATGGTGAGGGAAACTAAAATTGGACCTGAGTACACGTTCCTTAAATGGAGAGGGAGGAAGTTTGGAAAGGGGGGAAGGGGGGAAATGGAAATTCTAAAGACTGATTCTCGTTTTTCCCAAACGGTGTCAGACTCTGGTAAAAGTGTAAGAGACGATGGCCTGCTATTTTCTCAGGCAGCTGTGCTAAAGGGCA
This sequence comes from Gryllus longicercus, assembly GCA_038098605.1. NCBI lineage: Eukaryota > Metazoa > Arthropoda > Insecta > Orthoptera > Gryllidae > Gryllus > Gryllus longicercus. The sequence goes on along the minus strand of JAZDUA010000363.1, from coordinate 1,309,483 downwards.
TCCTAATGGTGCCCTGCCGGTTAATACATGATTGGGGGAAACCCCGCTAGCCGACGGCGGATATCCCATCCGGTAGGGGAAGATCACAGTCACATCCCTTGCTCAAAACATGCACTACATTTACGGGAACAAGGACCTTAGCGGTTGACGCAACCGGAAACAGTAAATAATCAAATATTTTGTGTCAGCAAACTAATGCTCGTCCTAAATAATTGAGGCCGTATGTTCCCTGTGGTATAGAAGTTACATTCAAAGGACGAGCAAACAATCTAACTATAATCAAATTTTGATTTGAATTTGGGATACTGGCCAGCCAATGATCGATCAAAGAACCTTTTGCCTAATTTTATTTGAACAGCGCGCATTCCACTGTGCAAGGGCCGCGCAGTTTGGAAATTCCAGAAACTCGTTACGAATGCATTGCGGGAAATTTCTACGCAGGAAGGGAGCCAGCAAACAGCAATAACCAGAGCTTACGACTTTCCTCACACTTTATCAGGATAATACGCCTCTGATGGCCAGATGAACGCCTCTTCCCGTTCCCCCTCGCGATGGGCTGAACTGCTTCTGCTGGTTCCCTGGGTCCACGACAGACCTACTATTTCCTTGCACTGCCAGCCTATATTAATTTCCTTTTAGATACGAAAAAGCCACCAGCAATGAGGATTTCAAGAAATTTGAGAAATCAGAATTGGAGGCTTCCCACGTATTCTAACAGTCGCATAACAATGGGGAGGTGTCAACGAGAGTTTTTCCTCTCTTTCACAGTTTAGAGTCTAAACATCGTTTAGATTCAAACTCTCAAGGCCTCAAGGGCCACATCAAAATAATCAATATTTAGTTGTGAACCATATTTACATTACTCGAGTGATCCACACCTGACCACCCCGTCTTGTTGATCACGACGAATTTTCTGACTGCTCTGAAACCAAGTAGTAGAGACGGAACCATTCGTGATATCATGCCGTATGTCAGGCGTGATATCATGCATAACGCAATGAAACAGGATGATTTTACGCAATGAAACAGGAAAATTAGGATGATTTTGGATTTCTGCATTTAATAGAAAACAACCCTTATTAAACAACCATATTTTACATTAAGGGGGTGTGGCCCCGACAGGGAGCGTATGACGAGATGACCCTGGCATAAACATACCCATCATTGTTAAATTTGTCAGTTACAGGAAACGGGTGCTCAAGCATACTGCGATAACGATTTGCGAGGACCTCACGAAATCGCGCCTGGTTTTGCTACAACCTGCCATCGACAAGTTTAGCCTCAGGAATGTGTGGGCAGAAGACGGCATCATTAGTATTCAAGACGGTAACGGTCGTGCACGGGTGCAAACCAGGGCCCAGCTGGAGGCACTTAATCCTTAGCGTAGGCGCGCCCGCCAAACATCGTCAAAGTCAATGTGAGTAAGAGTGCAGCTGTGCTCTTCACACGGAGACTGCGATTCACGCGGCCAAGGCCGCTCGCGCTATGCGGAGACGCGATTAATTGGGCAAAATATCATAAATATTTAGGTGTCACATTAGACAGTCCACTTACATTTAATCTGCACATCGAAAATATGCGAAAGAAAGCGCGGCAGTCCCGAGGTGGATTGCGAAGCTTGTTTCACAAGAAGAGCAAACTGTCAACGGCAAACTGCCTCACGCTTTATAAAGCAATAATTAGGCCGCAATTGGACTACGCATGCCCAAGTTGGGCAATTGCAGCAACTACTCATTTGAATAATCAGCCAGTAGTTCAAAACGAATGTCTCAGGGCTGCCCTATGTCTCTCTAGATACATTCCCATCAAAAATATACATTGCGATTTATCAATGCCACTGCTGATAGATCATGTCAAAAATACCATTATTTTTTTTTGAAAAAGCAACTGACTCGGAACACTCTCTCATTTTGCCTCATACCAACCCGATCAATGAGCCACATGTAGGCGTCCGAAACAGTTCCTGCAGTAAGAGTAATCTGAAACAGAGAAATGCGACTTGAAACAAAAACCTAGCAATTATACTCACGCAATGCGCGTGCCGGTTGGCTAAAGTCATTTTTGATCTTTTGGTTTTCTTTATGTTGCAGGATTGGCCACAGATGCCGCTAAGGGTAGGAATGGTCGCACGTGCATTGCACTGTCCGAGCGTTCACAAAGCTGCACAAAGACGTCTTGTCGCCCGCACCCTTCCACCCCCACTCTACAACTCCCGGCCACAACCACTTTCGGATTTCCCCCAGAACTCTCCTTCCCTTCTTTTTTGCCGAACAATTCTCCTGCAAATCCTCTGTAAATGCGACCAACGTTCTTCTCTGCTCATCTTGTAAACCTGTTACCTCTGGGTGGCCGGAACCTCTCCCCGACCGTCCAAGCGTCTGGCACTATAAATGAGCCTAATTCTCTCTCCCTCTGTCTGCACGTTGCACACTTAAATGCTCAGTCTCTGCCCTGCCATTTCGATGAGGTAACGAAAATAATATCTTAACACCGTTTTCATGCACGTCTCATAAGCGAAACCTGGTTGAAGCATTCTCTCAATTCCGCGCTAGTAGCAATATCAGGGTACCGACTAATAAGAGCCGATCGGAAGGCCAGCGTCGCCGCACACGGTGGAGGCGTCGGTATATACATTCGCGAAGATCTTAGGCATAAACTTTTACTATCTTCAACAAATACGGATTGCTCACGTAGAGAATATATCCTCATGCACCATAGTTAACTGATGAAATTCGAAATTCAATGAAAGATCGAGATGCAGTGTATGCTACATTTCGGAAAACGAAATGCGAACTACTTAAAAAACAGTACAAAATTCTCAGATATTTATTTACGCAAAAATGCCGCAACGCTAAAATAAAATATTACCACACCATTTTCGGCAGAAACCGCGACTCAAGATCGATGTGGAAACATTTGAAATATTTAGGAATAGGCAAAGGTCCTCCCCAGATTGAAACGAATATCCACTTACAATAGGCAATATCAGTGCATATATTCTTCAAATTATACAACAATTTTACAATGGGCACTGAAGAAACACAACCAAATGGACACACATCACTTTAAAATAAATCATAAAGCAATGAAATAACCCTTTTGAAACACTTTGAAATTACAAACACTCCTTTTTAATACTTTAAATAATAAATTCATTCAAATTAACTGCATTCTATGAAATTCGTGCACGTTAATTATTCGCTTGGACAGTAACGTTTTTTAGATATCACTTTACCCTACTCAATCAACACAAACAAATGAAATTATTTCTTATGATCTATTAACTTTCTCAGAGCAGAACGCTTGCAACAAGTTAACACAATTACTGATTATATCTTATAACTATTTACAATGAATTTTCTTTAAGCAACATGAATGAAATGTACTACACGGATTAAAAAACCTCTTTTTACGGATTTCATTCGTAACATTGATCGCAACGAAATCAACCTGATGAAGCAAATTACGAAGTTCAGTCTTTCTTTCACTGCGCTGTCGTGCTCGCGGCGCCTCCTGTCTTAGGTTCCCGTTACAAATTAGGTTTACCTTGCCCGTTGGGCACTCTGCAGCTGGTTGTACCGACCTCCGTTCTCCCGTCGTCGCCGCATGCCTGACCTTGATCCAAATTCCCCCTTTGAATGAGGTGAAACCTTCCGTTATAATCGTTACCTTAAAACTCTCTTATACCTAACTTGTCTTAAATTCGTCCGTACGGGCCGAAGTTCATCGGCATCCTTTTCGGCGGCCACGACCCCGGTTACGGGAGCGGCGGCCCTTTGCCCTGGTGCGGCCCTGGTGCGGTCGGCGGCGGTGGTGGCAGCAGGTGGCGTGCTGGCGTCCACAGGCGCCAACAACGCTGGTGCGGGCATCCGCCAGATTGAAACGAGTATCCACTTACAATCACTAAATATCCATCATTTGACGTAACTTGAAAAGGAAATCAGTTGTATTTCTCCAAAACTGTCAATAAAATCTCACAAAGAATTTTTCTTTTCGTCCGTTGAACATCAGGATATAATCAAAACCGTTCAAAGTCTCAAAACAAATGCTTCAGGTTCCGATGGTATAAATGCTAAAAAAGTAGCCTAGATGTGGCCTACCCAATCATCACCAAAATAGTACATTTCTCACTAATAAGCGGACAATATCCCTTATCCTGTAACACAGCGCGCGTACATCCTATTCTCAAGAGAGAATCAAACAAAAACGCTCTAAAGTACTCGAAAAAGTCGTTCGCAGGCAAACTGAACAGTAACGTCAAAAAATCACTTTTAAATGATCACCAATCAGTTTTCCGTTCTGGCAGGAATCCAGGAACCGCGCTACTAAACGTTATTGATGACGCAAGAACACCAATAGATTACAGTAATATAGCTATCTTGATTCTTTTGGATTTCAGAAAAGCATTCGATTCAGTACATCATGGCCTTTTTCGCGCAAAACTAAAAATCATGGGATTTGCACATAGCTCATACGTACATGGATTCTTAATTAGTTGTGACTTAAAACCTTGAAACTTAACCGCGAGGTTGCTCGAGGCACTGTGTTAGGGTGTACAATTACACTGGCTTTCTTAATCTATGTAAATGAGGTAGTAAATGCACTTACATAATTCAGTCATCAAATGTATGCTGATTATCTCCAGATATATCAAAGTTGTCAACCCTCTCACCTCTTATCACTCGTACAAAAAATTAATGACGTTTTGATAACGGTAAACAACTGAGCAGCGTCTTTAGGCTTACAATTAAACCCAAGTAAATCACAGTGCATGATTATCAGCTCGAAAAGCACTATGAATGAAATCTCATCTTCTGCTTTGCCTAATATTTATATAAATGACACCGTTCTACCTTTGTGTTCCAAGGTCAAGAACGTGTATTTATTGACAAGACACTCAACTGGAACTCGCAAGTAGATTCAACCTGCGGTAAAGTTTTTGCCTCAATGCATTCACTGAAACGCCTGCAAACACTGTTACCAAAAAGCACACGTGAGACTATTATTAAATCACTTATCGTGCCACATTTCGACTATTTCGACTTTCTTCTGACAAACGAGGTATTCAAATTACAACGTTTCAAGTAACTCAGAACGCAAGCGTACGTTTTATTTTTGATCTAAGAAAATACGATTATGTAACGGGTGTTTTTGACAGAATTCGTATGCTTACTCTATACAAAAGACAGTTACTCCACTATCTACTTCTTTATAACAATTTAGACGGTTCTCACGTAAAACACCTCATAAGTAACTTCAATCCTCTGAAACTAAATCGAGCTCGTGAATCAGCTCTGTTTTGTGTACCACGTCACAACACGCCTTCATTCAGTAGATCATTCACCATTACAGCTATCCGAGTGTGGAATAAATTACCAGCGAGTCTAAAATATTCAAATACTTTCCGTAAATTCAAAAATGAATTAACCACATGGGTAAGGAATATCGACATATAGAACGGCGTTAACGTCTTCTTCAATCACAAGGCTTCTTCCACTTTCAAGCGCCTGGTCACCGCCTCCGTTAAACACAGTACCCCTCTCGATTTTCAAAATGGTGTCGCATACCTCGTTGCTCTATATTCATTTTCCATTCCCTCTCATAGCATCTAAAATATTAACATTATTTTTATGTGTATCTGAATGAAATTGTTTAATTAAATGTACACAAAATTATTAACGACCTTCCAGATAAAATATACTTGCAGCTATTAGCGTACCGTACCGTATTACCGTACCGTAATCATAATCATAATCTTTATTACAATGTTTAGACCAAAAACAAAATTGATATGTTACCATCATACTTTATATTGTTCCATAATACTTTCAATATTATATTTTAAATTACTGTTGTTATTAGCTAATAGTGTATTGTGATTCTCTGGTCTTAAAATTATTTTGCTACTGTAAACCAAACGTAGCTTTCTGTAACGTTCTTCGAATAACGTCACTTTTTTTCGCCTACTTCTTCTTCATCCTTTTTCTCGCTTCTTCTCTCTTCCATCTCCTTCACAAATTTCCCGATTTTTACTTTTTAATCCCTTCCCCTGAACGTCTTTTCTCTTCTCTTCGACTACTATGTATTCTATGTTCTATTCTATTAAGGTTCGGCCATAAGCCGCCAACCTGATTGAGTTAACTCAATCGCTGAAAGCGAACGCCGGGACCCCTTGGACACTCTTGAATTCCCATTATAAATCCCACTGATAGCCATTGCAGCGAGAACTTCAACATGTTCATGGTGGTTCAACATGAGGTTCATGGATAGCTTTAGGAAATTTGCCGCGCATTACCGTTTCTTGCCACTCTTCTAGATCTCTTTGAATTGTCCCTTTTGGCGTTGTTACTGTTGCAGTTTCTGTTGTTCCTGTGTTAAAGGAAGTCAGGAAGTCAAGTTTAGTGGAGTATAACCATCATATGCTTGTACAGCCGTTTTCATTAAGGCATCTTCACATGAGAGTAACTTGTGCTTCATTATTCTTTCTTGGTTTCTGCAGAGATTTACAATGTTTAGCAACCCTCTCTCTCCTTCTCTTCGGGGTAGATATAATCTTTTAATAGACCAGTTTGTATGAAGACATCTGAATTTAGTAAGCAGCATTCTAGTAAATCTACTTAATTTAGCAAGATCTGCACACGACCACTTGAGAACTCCGAAAGTGTAGGAATTGCTCAGGAGTTAATTGCTACCATTTGGTTTTTCCCGTTTAATTTAGTGTTCAGAACTTTTGTAACTCTCGATCTAGTACAATTATCTGTCACAGCTTTCTTCATGTTGGAATGATCTATTCGGTAGCTTTGGGCTATGCCTAAATATTTGTAAACTTCAACAGGTGGAAGTTCCTTAATGTCTCTAATTGGTCCATTGTGGCTTCCGATCTTGAATGGAATTAATGCCTTATTTTACGTGGTGAGACTCGGGCCATTAGGCCAACTCTTCCGTCTGACCACACAAATTTCGCTACGCTCCTTTCACCAACTAGCAGCGAAAGGAGATATTTCTTGCAATTTTTATGTATATAATGGCACATTTGTCTAGTACAAAACTCATCATTCACATTTTCACTGTGCGGGACAGAAACAAATGCCTTCAACTAATCTATGTAGCACATATGCATATTGTGTCGTCTTTTGCGAAGTTGTTCCATAGTAACTGCATGAATTGGCAGCCGAAGTTTTTTCGCGCAGAATTACATCATTTTCTCTCCCTACTCCGTAGCGAAAAAGTAAAAATCTTCAAGTGAAAAGGGTAATCGCAAGATAAGGGGAGCAGGCCCCAGCAATCAGGTGGTCGGCATGACCCACCACCACATACCATTCTACAGTTTTCTTGTTCTCTTCTGTTTTGGGGCTGTAGCTTGGTTAGTGTTACGTGTATAAAAAACCAGGTTTAGCATTTTATTCACATTAAAATTCGGTGTGGAATGTTTTTCACAATCACGTATTTAAGAGCCCTGGTTGTTATGATCAAGGTGCCGGATCAGTACACATTGCATACGGTATGTGCACTGCGGGTTGCATGCTTTCCATTGCAAATATCACTCCCATCCCACCAGCACTTCTAGGTCTGTCTTACGCCTAAATTATTATTTTCGAAATTGAATTATGTCTGCATTGAATAGTTAAAGCGAAGCACAAACACACACATATACATATCCACTTTTTTGTATATGAACATTTTGAACAGAGGATATATATGTAACACAGTGCTTAGATCTATGTTCTGATAAATAGTAGTATTTTATGTAATAATAATTATGTTTAAAATATGAAATGTTTTTTCAAATTTTCGTCTGAGCGGCAACAAAAATTTGTGTCCGGTGACAGTGTGTGGTGTGCCTTCCGGCTAGCACGCGTTATCTGGTGGCTCAACGCGAAGACGTTCGCCTTTCACCAAGGAGGTCTGGGTTCGATTCCCGACGGGTCCCGGACAATCTCATGTGAAATTTGTACCACCAAATGTATACCATCAGTTTAGCTGCTTCACAAGGACTACTACAACCCCCGGGTGATGTAGTAAACCCAAGCCCAATCCTAACTCCTTCCGAATTCTGACCGCTGATTAGTGACGCGCAAGCGAAGCTGCTACATGGCGGTCCTCTTGACAACTGACAGCGACTATACGTGACGGATATGACAATTTAAAATAATTAATGGAGGATTTTCCCCACGCTTAACGCTCAAAAAGGGTTTGGAGACGCGTTGCATTAATTAAGGACGCAACAAATTGAAAAAAAAGTCTCACTCGGTTCTGTGTCAAAACCTCCCACTTTCCTAATTAATGTTAACTATATAAGCTTTTCAATAAAATTTTGTTGCCATCACGTGCATACTGATGATCTCTAGTTGTATATTAGCGGACTCCAAGGTAAACTTGAATTTGTTTGATTTGTTTAATCGATTTGAAGACTACAGTTCCGGCAGCGTATACGCAGCTCTGACCTCTCTCGTCATGTGCTATGGTACGTCATGTGATGCTCCGAGGCAATCAGCTCGCGAGGATTTGTATACTTTCTCACGGCCAGGATTAAGCGTTGCCGCTCATCTGACTCTCACAGAGTGGCGGAGACGATAACGTGTCATCGTCTGTCGGTTGGTCTGTTTAATGTTCTAATATTTCATTTATCATTATTTTAGAAGGATTTATCTAATGATGTGCACGTGCGGCAACAGCACATGGAACTGTCAGAATCTCTTATACGCTGCCGGTACTGTTGGAAGTAATTCTTGGTCCAGTAGAAGAAGAACTTAAATACTTGAATAATGAAGTAGAACTTATATACTTTTGTGATGGTTTTTTATAAACTGGCAAAAATCATCATCTATCCCTGGCGAATTATGAAGAAGAATATTTCCTCTGTGTTGCTTGAAGCATTCTTCCTAAGACATTGATTGATGTACTCAGAGACGACGAATAAAATATGCGATATCCAAGATACTCCCTGAGGGCCACCCACTCGAGTCCATCGCCCACCGACAGTGCGACCACATTGTTCAGCCACGAAGTATTGAGATTGCCTCGCCCGCAACACAAGCGAACATTTTCATTTCAGTTCCCCAGGAGAGGTTATTCAAGGGAGGTCATAGGTTCGTGTCCCGACGGTGGCAGTATTTTCTATACATAGCTAAGACGAGTTCAGCCGCTGACTGGAGGAGAATTCTACCGGCCGTCTGCTCTGTTCGGTAATGTTTAGTGGTTTCTACTATTACTTCCAGACGATTGCGGGAGCAATACCATTACAAACGGGCCACGGACCGCGCGAGATCTTTCCTTCCTCTTCCTTATCCTATCCTCACCTTCTACTTACACACACACGCGCGCTTTCATGCACTACACCACCTCATATTCCGTGAGCTGAGAGCTTGTCGCGGCCGGGGTGGTGTCCCACTGGTGGCAGGCACCGGGGTGGGGAAGGCCTGCTAGCCGACAGGTGGGTCGGAGGCGGATGCCAGCAGCCAGCGGGGCTTAAGGAAAAACGTGCACTACACCTACGGGACTGATGACGTCAGCTGTTGACGCTCCCGGATCTACCAATCGATCATTCAGTATTTCAGTTAATTTTCTCGGTACGAATAACTTCGCATGGATTAACATCTTACTTATTTAACATTACCATCTAGCAACTTTTCTATACACTAAAGATGGTTTTAAATTAAAAACACTTTACTCATTACCATTATAATACCCATCATATGATTGGATATTTTCTACCAATGAATTTTGATTGTTTATATACATTAACATTCGTATATATTATTTTGATTACTAGCTATGTGTAAAATTAATATTTGGAAGAATAAATTGGTTACAACCCAATGGAACATTTGTAAACGTTTCATTATATGTGTTTTTCGTCAGCACGTGCATGCATATTCACAAATGCGTGGTAAAAGCAACCAGTGGTCAACGCGAGCAGGTTGTCATCCCTGCGAAGGTAACTGCTGGGAGAGCCTTTTTTTGATTTTGTTAGCAATTGGCGCGGTTGAGTGCTCGGTGAAATTAATTAACAATTTAAATTAACTTATAAGCGAAAGTGGCTGATTCGTTTCCGCGCCAGCATTGTTTCTATTTAGCGTCCGACTTCGCGTGGCGGAGACCGTGCAGTCGCGCGTGGCGCTGTTACGCAGGGGTGTCCAACTTTCAAGGCCTCAAGAGCCACAACTGAACCCTTTAATATGGTTGCGGGCCAATTTCCAGGACTCGAGCCATCCACACTTCACTTCCGCATATTGTTGATCTCGACAGTTTGCCCGGATGCTCTTAAAAAAGGGGGAGAGAGAGAGAATAGAACCATGTGTGATATCAAGCCTTACCCTGCACAATGCAATGAAAATCATTGAGAATATTGTGAATTTCCGAATTTACGTGCTAGAGGCACAACATTCTTGCTCGACATGGATGCAAGAGGCTTCAACTTTTGACTAAATAACTTTTCGCAGGACACAATAAAAGGCATTGTGGGCTGCCAGGTGGACACCCCTGCTGTACAGGGGGCGCAGATTCGTGCCGCGTTTCCCGCCCGTGCAGTTGCGTCGCCAAGAGCGTGGGGGGAGGACGTAGGCGCCCTCGCGTGCTAATTATGCGCAACGCGCGTCGCTGCGGTGGCGGCGGCGGCGCCAATCGAGTTGCGCTCACGTGACCTGCACACAGCGCTCGCCGGGGATCCCCCGCCCCCGGCAACAAGTAGCGCGCTCTGCGCGGCGCCGCGCGGAATCTTAACGCGGGAGGCCAGCGCCCAGGGCGCGGCGCGGGGCGTTTACGCTCCGGGGCGTCTTCCAGATCCTGCCCAGGCAGGTTACGCTCAAGTCAGGTTAACCGGGATTGGCTGGTGGGAGGAAAAATATTAAAACATGGTTGTTTGCCACTCTTCTTGGATTGACATCAAAGAGTGTACAGAATACACTCTCGAGATGATTGAACGGACAATACAAAGAATCTGAAACACGACACATAACCTACTGTGAGAATGCATAACAACCACAAATTATATACTAAAATGAGGTTAACGGGGCTTGGTAAGAAGAGGTAAAAAATAAACATATAATAAAGTATTTACTCTATAACTGCAAATTTACTTCCATCTTTTCCAACTAGGTAATGGATTCACACACACGCACATGTGTTCCGCAAAATGCTAAACCTGTAATGAATAATCAATTATACGTTAAAATTATATATTTTATTCGAAAAGTATATGGATAATAACTTCATTTTACCGCTTACCTCTGTTGTAAATGGACATTCTTATAGAAATAAATTCTTCTTACAGCATATTCTCATCTATATTATCACGTTCTTTTTAAACTTAAAAGATGTGAACATTCTTTGAAGGGGCATAATATCCATTGATGAGCCACTATTTCTCACACCCAAAACTACAAAACACCACAGCGCTCTTCCGGCGATCTCTGGACTATGCATGATAGGAAGTCCCGCCAAAGAAGGTTGGGCAAACATTACCATACTAAACGTCTCAAACACCATGCCCTCAGCGTTCACCAATGAGTTCTAGAGGGAACCACTGAGAAAGTAATGTGAATTAACTATGGTTATAAACCCCTACGTATGTCTCAACGTCAATGTATTGGTAAGTACTGACAATCAACCACCGGTTCTTCACAATTGATTGTCACAATGTATAAATTGATCGTCACTACTGGAAGACACGTAATCATAAGTTTATGATTGGAGAGAGATGATCATTTTTTCGGTGTGAAGTGTTTGAAGAGTAGTTTGCATTAAATCGGACATGTGGGCTTTGTTGATGATTTATTCATATACGACGACGCTAGCGCCCCTGCAATCTACGCAACCCGCTCCACGTCAAGGATTAGCGGGTCTTCACTACAAACAAGTATTCTGCACCTGCGATAGTGAAATATCGGCCGAGATTATCTCGACAAGTAAATAAAATTTACCGAAGATGCTGTAACAGAGAACACATGCTCCAATTTGAGGAAGACCGTTTTAACAATAGGATACATGACAACCATGTCCCAACTAGGATTTAGATCAAACCCACGCTTGCGAGATGTCTCATCTATAAGAAATTTCATTGCATATCGTGAAATGTGATTCTCAATTAATTGACCAGTAATGTGTGATGTGTATAACACACTGCAACAGCAAAGCTTCGTTAGAACCACTAGTATGGGATACGCGAAATAAAGATTGCTAGCCTTCAGTCGCCGCTCCCAATTTACGCCGTTGGATGCTACATAAGTCAGATTTAGTATATTATTTTACACTTCATATTATAACAATAATTATTATTTATTATACTTTTTGCATTTTCATTTGCATTCTTTAATTGTGTTAAATGTGAAAACGAATATATGAGCTATATATATATATATATATATATATATATATATATATATATATATATATATATATATATATATGTGTGTGTGTGTGTGTGTGTGTGTGTGTGTGTGTGTGTGTGATGTTTCTGTAATAAAAACAGAAAACATAATCTAAAGATTTTACTTTAGATATATGTTCATATATTCAGCTTTAATAAGCATCTTCTGTCACATACGATCATTCATTCATTCTCTTTCTGTCTCAATTTAGTCTCCAGGTGGCTCACAGGTGGTGTCAGGTATCACACACTTGATCGGTAGCGTGGCAGATTCTAATTTTAAGAACACAATGACGCAGACAAGTATCTTTGTTTTATTTACGTATATTTATACAATATTACAATACCATGGTGTTTAATCATAACTAATATATTTGTACATATAATTGCATTTTTTGGTCAACCTCTCTGCCTACACATTGAGACTAGTGACATATCTCCAGAGCCTAGGCATCCTGACAGGTGGTATCACATTCCCGCCGGACTTGTATCTGTGGATTGCAGAGCGTTTCGAAGAATCTCCTTCACCAATCCTGCCCAAAGGTCGACGCGCCATAGGACCGACTGGCGGGTTACGGGGCAAGACCCAGCAACACGGAACTTAGCATCGCCTCTTCACCGTGAAGCTATCGAAGTGCGTGTCGCCGTGAAACTCACGGTCCGGGCGGTCGCCTGCGACGGAGACAGTGGCCATCTACGCAGGCGCGGTTCCCCCTGCGCGGAAGTAAATTTGAATAATTGAAATTAGGTAAAAACTAAAAGTATGTATGTATCACAAGTGTTAACTGGTTCGAATGATCTCGGGCAGCAGGAAGCCCTCGGGCTAAAGCCCCTCGGGCGTTTTGTCACTGCTCGTCCATTAGACCCCTTATAAAGCCCTTGGTTCATATATAACTATTTTTGAAAAAGTCTTGATGTACAATTGCATAGTTGATGCACATAGCCCTTCAGACAGCTCACGTCCCCACCCCACATTCCTCCTCCACTCCCGTCTCGCACGTCCCCTTTCCCAAACCCCTCTGCCGCCCCAGCACATCCTCACCGCCCCTCCCCGCCTGCAGCCTCACAACGCGCGCAGTAAACTTTTATAGAGCAGGCGCCCGCTGCCCACCTCCGGCGAGGTAGCGGAGTCTAATATTTCTGTGGCCGGGGCGGCGCCGCGGCGGTGGAGGCGCTGTCTCTGGCGCTGGGGCGCTCCCACGCGGGACAACGCGCCAACGACGGAGACGACTCTACTCGGTGCAACACGGAATGCGCCACTACCAGAACATGCAGCCTAATGCATAAAAACCAATGTTTGTTTGTTGCTTCATACTTAATGCGCTACCGTACTGTTCATCTGATTGCGATACAACTTATTGCTTGCACTTGTGGGAAGAATATAGGCATTGTGCAATTATTGTACCTCCGCCAGATGGCACTGCAGCACTATGTGACTGTCATTTTTTATGCAATCCCCAATGCACTTCATTGTCGCTGAGTGCCTCTGTGCGACGTCGGTCGAGGCAAAGAAGCACAGGACGAGCGGGTCGGAGAGAGGAGAGGGGAAAAACAGGGAAAATGAAGGCAAAAGGGAGAGGTATAAAGAGAAAGAAAACAGAGAAAGTGAGAGAGAGGGAAATAAAGAGAGTGAAAAGAGAGAGTGAAAAGAGAGGGGAAAGAGAGAGGGGAAAATAGAGGGAAAAGTGAAGGGTAAAGTGAAGGAAAGAGAGAGAAAAGAGAGAGAGAGCAAGAGATAGAGATGGGGGAAAAGAGGGAGATGGTTATCTCTATTAGGAATTCTTAAATATGAAAAAGAACAAGATAGCTCTTTCAAATTTCAAGTGATATTTCCACAATTACTTCTTCTGCGCCATCAACGCGCCGGGTAGCAGCTAGAGTGTAATGAAATCCTCTGCCCGGGAAGTAATACGAAGGGCTGGAGTCTGGGCGGTGGCTCATTTTCGTTAGACGATAAAGAGCTATATCACCTGTGTGCAAATAAATTGCCGTATAATATACTTATTCATCTACTTCGAGAGTTTGACTTCACATTTTAGTTTTATGAAAAAACGTAACTCGTAAAACGTAACGTTTTATGAAAAATTCGGATACAATGGATAAAAATGTTTTGGCATACACAATTAGTGTCCCTCTATCAAGAAGTATTTTCTTTTTTCACACCTTATAATTATAACAATGACAATTAAGGACGTATTAAGTATGATGGAAATGTATTTAATTGAATATGGAAATTGGATATATTTATTGCTAAATAAAAATAGTGACCGATTGAGACGAGTAGCCTATGAAACTCGTTAATACAACAGCTGACGTGTAATGAAATCTGTGTTAATTAATTTTTTAGGAAATAATATGTTCGGATATGACTATTTAGCAACATTTTAGCAGCAAAACAGATCTTTAGTTGATATAAACATAATTAATATATGTGTGATATATAATTTTGCATAAAGTGAGAAACAAAACAGCTTCAAAAAGTATCATCTCAACAGTCAACATAGTGCCAACAACAATATTGTGCCTCTGCCAAAAATGTGTGTTTTACCTGACGGTAGAATAGCGCTGCACAAATGCAAGTTTGGCGCTAAAACTCCTGGTGTAGTGAAATTGAACATTTCATTTATTTCTTGAGTAACGTCAGTTTGTTTTGGCATTTAAGGTTGGTTGGTTGTAGAGATTCCGAGCGCGTCAACTACCTAGTTCATTTCCCCGTAAGTGTAGTGCATGTTTTTGTCGGCGGATGGCGGTGATCTTCCCTCGCTGGATGGTGAGATCCGGCGCTGGCGTACCGCCGGAAAGCAAAAGTTTCCAAAACCAGGCATCTCCCAGCAGCGGGCACCACCCCAGCCGTGACAAGCTCTAGGCTCCCGAGCGGTGTCCTGACATGTGTGGTAGTGTGATGCATGGAAGTGTAAATGTGTGTAAGGGGTGAAGAAAGCACAAGGAATGCGAAGGAAACATCGCGCGGGGTCCGTGGCCCAATTGTTAGGAACTGATCCAGCATTTACCTGCTGTTGATCGTAGAAACCTCGTAAAACTACCGATCAGAGCAGCCGGTCGCTAGAATTCTCCTCCAGGCTGAACTCGAGCTAGCTATGTAGTTAGCGTTGAAAACTCTGACACCGCGGAGAATGGACCCTCAGGGCCCAAGTTCAATGGGGCTGCAGTGACATTGGTTAATGCCCGGAGCGATCTCTCCCGGTGCTGGTGCTAGAAAAGTGAACATTTCGTTTATTTCTTGAGTAACTTCGGTTTGTTTTGGCATTGAAAACTTGGCCCATGAATCACATGCGACTTGAACCGCCCCGAAAGAACATCAAGGCGGTTTGGACGCTCCCCTGCGAGGGCGCGGCTGGCCATGGAGGAACGCGCCGGGGCGGTGGGGAGGGGGGAGAGGAGGGGAGGGGAGGGGAGGGCTGAGTGATGGCGGGGCGCGCTGCTCCCGAAACCGCGGCGGCGGCGGCGGCGGCGGCTGCAGCGAAAGGGACGTAGACGGATGCCTCCCCTCCTCTCCCCTCCCCTCCCCTCCCCTCCCCTCCCCTCCCCTCCCCGCCCGCCCCGGGAACTTCCGGCCGCGCTCCGCCTGCCCATTTCACCCGCTGAGGTGGCTCAGGGCAGCAACTGATGGCACCGCACTGCCTCTGCCCTGAGGTCCCACGGTGGCAGGACTTTCCTCACCAGGAACGTAGACACGTCGCCTTTGGGCGCTGTCTGGAGGAGGATTCGCCCATCAACACTAGACGAATGCAAGAGCAGTACCGTAACATACGGGCCATGGACCGCGCGCGATCCTTCCTATCTCTTCCATGTTCTATCCTCACCCCTAACACGCACTTAACTAACATGCACTACACAACCACACTTGCCAGGAGAAAGGTAGCGAGCGTAGAACTTATCTCAGCTGGGGCGGTGGCGCGCTGTTGGGAGATACCTGGGTGAGGGGAACTCATCATGCCGACGTAGGTCGGCGCGGATCTCACCATTTAGTGAAGATCACCAACTCCCGAGGGGAAACATGCACCACATTTACGGGACTAATTTTCTCAGGCAGTGATGCGCGGGACCAAGGCAGTTATTCAAAATTTCATTTTTTAAATTATTTCTTTCAATATTATGATTTTTGCATTAAAAAGCTTTGGTAATATATACGTTTTTGTTGACCACACTTAACAATGTAACTGATTTTTTAAATTTTAGAATAAATCTGCTGATTCTGTTTTCACTGATGTTTCAACGTCAATAAAAGTCACGTTCATTTATGTTCATCATAAAAAAGGGTTTTCTCAAATTTTAAAGATTAAGTTGAAATTATATTATATTCATAAATATTATTTTTAATTCTTCTAAATTGAAGTCCAAAATATGTAAATATTCTAAATTAATTTTCACGGGTTTGTATTAGATTCTGAAGATGCCAAATATGAGAAAACAAAACGTCAGAAAAAGAAAATATTTGATGATTACATTAGTAATCTGAGCGTTCAATAATCGATACACTTGGTAGTTTTCATATCACCTGTATATTAATTTAATAGCAGATCAATCAGCAGTCACATCAAATTCCTCGCGACCGCAATTGCAGAAAGATATAAGAGAATTCGAGAGTTGAAAATGTATTTAGCTGCGTAATCTTTTAGAACCAATAAAAATAAAAATAATTAGAAGCAACTGCAATTAACCTCTTGTAATAATTTAAGTACTACTTTTGGCACATGCAACACTGCACAAGGCTGTGCAGACTATCTTGTAAACTAAACGTATTTGTTTAAATTATATTCCAATTTTAAAATTATGTCTTAATCTTAATAAAAAAGACAGAGGTTTTATATAACAATTTATTTCATGTTATATTTACCTTTTCGACCCTATTTGGGGAGATTTTTATATATCAACCTAAAAACATAAAGTAAGTTATATTGAATAAAATGGTAATCTGATAAATTGATGCATTGAGAGGAAGTGAACAATAATAAAAACAAACTATGACATACCCAGGGTCCAGGTTACTTGACATCATAAATAATTAACATGTAGATAAAAAATTGTCATTCACATAAAAAGTAATCAAGTCGTCAGCTTTATCCAGTCAACTGGTATGACAGAAGTCATTTTTTAAATTGATTACAGGTTTACAGAGTTTACAAATGATGCACTTTTTTTAAAAAAAAATAGTCTAAAAATGTTTATATATGCGTAAAGAACTCGAAGTATGGAAGATAATACAGAGTGTAATCAGTATCAAAGTATCAGTATCAAAGAGTATGCAGAAATGTGGGAATGACCACCATATTGAGGTCAAAAGAGATACGACCTCTTTGAGTAGTTATTTTTTATAATTATTTTTTTAAATTCACTCCATTCAGATCCATAACTACTCGAAGATGTTTTAATCTTTTTGACCTCAACATGGTGGTCATTCCCACATCTCTGCATACTCTTTCATACTGTTGATACTCTTTGATACTCTGCATACTCTTTCATACTGTTGATACTCTTTGATACTCTGTATTCTCTTTCATACTTCGAGGTCTTTATGCACATGTATACTCTGAAGTTTTTAGACTGATTTTAAAAAATGATTTGCATCATTTGTAAACTATGTAAACCTGTAATCAGTTAAAAAACGATTGCTGACATACCAGTTGACCGGATGAAGGTAACGACTTGATTATTTTTTACATGAATGACAATTTCTTATCTACACGTTAATTATTTATGATGTCATCCTGGACACTGAGTATTACATAATTTGTTTTATTATTATTAAGTTCTTCTCAATGCATCAATTTATCAGATATGTGTTACTAATGTATTGAATATATCTTACTTTATATTTTTAGGTTGATTTTTGAAAAACACCTCAAATAGGATCGGAAAATTAAATATAACATGAAATAAATTGTTATATAAAAAAACTTAATTTGTTTTATTAAGGTCAAGACACTTACAATAAAATAAACATTATACCAGACGTTAAAATACGATATTCATTATTTTTTGAAATGTTGGCGATTTTTAAAATGCAAACTCACACTTACGTAGTGATTATTTAACAGGCAATTTATCTGTATACACATTTTATATTTCCTTTCCTTTAATTTACTCTATGATAGAAATTATGAATTCGGCTCCAAAAGGAATACTAAACAACAACATAGTATTTTTATAGTCATCACTTGTCATTTATACATACAAGAAAAATGGACTAAATACAGTTCATGTAGTATGTATCACCATTACAGATACATGTGATTATTAGGTCATTTTCATACGAACACTGTATTGATGATTGAGCATTGGAATACATTAAATGAGAATTACTCAAAGTTTGTTCACAGTGCTTATGTTTAATTTATGAACTATTTACGGTAGCTCTTGAATTCTGAAAATAATCCATCATTGAGTTCTAATTTTCCAATACGAAAGATTACATTTAATCCCTTTACATAAACAAAATTACTTTTAAATACAGATATACCAATTAATTTGTTTCATCCCGCAATAAATAATGAAAACAACTTGTGCCTCGCAGGTCAAACCAACTAATTGGAAATCTAATCAGAAATAATGAATATGTGCCAATTATATGAAACTGGAAAAGAACTGCGACAGCATGGTATTTTGTTGTTGGAAATCACTTCGCCTAACAAAGCGGGTTTTTTAGAGGTATTTAAAAAAAATCATTTACTGCGTGTTGAGAGCTAAATATTTGGTGACAATTCGTGCTGTAGGGTTTTTAATCCAATCACCAAGGGTCACAGTTCATATGAGAGTTAATCAATAAAATATAACTCAAATTAAAAATTTAAAAAGAATATTGTGCAGGTGCTTCAGAAGAAAGTACCTAAAAG
The DNA here is from genome assembly GCA_038098605.1 of Gryllus longicercus. NCBI lineage: Eukaryota > Metazoa > Arthropoda > Insecta > Orthoptera > Gryllidae > Gryllus > Gryllus longicercus. The sequence continues at coordinate 1,290,262 of JAZDUA010000363.1, read as the reverse complement.
CAGAGAAGAGGCCAAGGAAGTTGATTTAGACCAGTTTTTAATCTTTATTCTTCCTATTGAACATTAATATTTTACAGCGATTTAGTATCTTTGTGTTTCTTAATGTTTGAGACGATCCTGCAGTCATCAGGCAGGCTGGTAACATTTATCCATGATATGTAACGAACTAAATGAATTTTAATTTTAATAATTCAGATAATTTTTTAAATTTATTATTTTATTAATTCCTTACTCAAATTCATTAAATATTTATGGTGGGCGGAATATATCTTTTGTATATTAGTGCAAGGTGATGCTGGCAGATTAGAGAAGAAGTTTGTAGTTAGATTTTCATGTATTGTTAAAGAGGTTCAGTTGGTGATTCTTTATGAATTTGCATCTTTGGAATAAACCAATGAAATTTAATAATTCTCCGGAAACATTGCTTGTAATATTTTTAATGGTTTGTAGCAGCGTTGTACTAGATGAGGCAGGCATAAATATCAGAGAAGGTCGAATTATCGATTTATAAATTAGTGTACCACATTCTATTTTGACGGAAGATTTTAAATTTATTAACGGATATAATTTTGAAATTATGGTGTACATTGCATTGTATTAGCTCTTGCCTGAATATGAGATGACATGTTAGTTTTTGATCTAAGAGAACGCCAGTTGACCCTGCCTCTAAGAGTATGGGTCCCGCGACTAGGCTGCGGCAAGAGACGCCGGCAAAACGGCATACCCACGGGCAGTCCAGTTGTACGAGTGGTCACTATTTGAGGCTGAGAGGGTTAAGGCAGAACTTCACACTGAGGGAGGAGTCGACGAAGAATGTCCCAGTTTCGGAGAAAGACAGAGAAGTGCGAAAACCATCGTTATTCGGTGTTACTCTTACATTCTTAGAAAGAGTAATGAAAGTATATTGTGTTGGAATTCAATAGTGGTTTACGTAAAGAGCGCGAAACAGGTGATTCACGCACGAATCGAGAGTCGAGTTTGTCGCTTCATTGCGCTCGGATGACAAAGAAGCGAGTGCGGGAATCACCTCGCGCCCGTGATGCGTATACTATTTATTTTTAACACGCCGTGAGCGAAATGCAATACGTCGAGTAACTGAGTATAAATTAAACATCAAAAAACTCGAAATACCTTACTTGTACAAACGTAAATGGATGTCAGTCAGTGTCATAACCCTATTGTTTGTACATAATGAACAAAGACGTCGTCAAGACGGAAGACGATTGCGAATCGTCACAAATGTGTCACACAGATTTCGTGATGTTTCGCACACCTTCGTGATGTTTCGTAGACTGAAAATATTAACGTTTTCGCACATGGAAAACAAGCAAGAGAAACCGCGTATCGCGCACTGTGTGTTAATTTTAAAAAATATCCTTATACAGTGTTTCATAATCAATGTTATAAACAAATAGTTGTTTGTCATAGATCTTCTAAATCCATTTCAACTGCCTGAAAACTTTTCATTCTTTCAAAGAAGATTTACTATTCACAACATATCTCTAAACGTATAAAAAAGGGAAATTTAGCTGATAATTTTGAATTTTATGTTTGTTCCCTTCTTTTAAAAGCGACTTGATCTCAAGAATATCCAACTCTTTAAATGCAAACTTGTTTTGTTCCTCTTCAACAGTGCTATAGACCTGTAATATTAACGCTGTATTTCAAGTCAGCTCTTGTGCGAGAATCCACGAAGAAAGGCCTTTGAAAAGTGAAGAATGGCTACTTCTGGCGAGTAGCGTTAAGATTCAGCCTTGTGGAAGTTTCCTTGCGTGAAAGGAAATGAATTCATCTGTTTTACGGACAGAAACAAAGTGTGTCCAAGTTCCCGCGAAACTCAGCCCCGCCTCCCCCTTCCCCAGCCCCTGCCCCTGCCGGGGGCTGCGACGGCCCAGACAAAGGAAGGAGGCATTGTCGAGCACAACTTCATGACACGCCCCTACGGAACAAACAAGAACATTTTGTGTTTTATTTCCTGCTATTGTTTGATGACAAAACCGAGCATGACACAGCCACTGGTACGCATTACTACGAAATACATAAAAAACTAAAAAAGTAAATAAATAACATAAATATGTACGAAAGAATACACCCTAAAGGTAATACCACATTTTACCGCTACTCAATGTTTGTTATTAGTGATTCCGAGTGTGTCAGCTACTGAGGTCATTGGCTCCCCCTGGAGGTGGCAACGATCTTCACTTGTTGGATGGCGAGATCCGGCGCCGACCTACCGTCGGCTAGTGGATATACCTGGTATCTGCCATCAGCAAGGCACCCCCCAGCCGGGACGAGCTGAAACTCCCGACAGGTCTCCCGGCAAGTACAGTGCATGTAAGTGTAAGCATGTGTGTGTGTAAGGGTCGAGAATAGGGCAAGGAAGAGGAAGGAAAGATCACGTGCGGTCCGTGGCCCGTTTGTTAGAGTACTGCCCCAGCATTCGCCTGGTGTTGATCGAAGAAACACGGAAAAGTACTTATCAGAGCAGCCAACCGCGAGAATTCTCCTACAATCAGCAACTGAATTCATCCTAGCTGACAAGCGAGTGTCGAAAATCATCTCATTGTGAGGAGTGGAGAGCTAGGACCTCCCAGTCAAAGGCACTGCAGTGATATCACTTGATATAATTATTCACCTCTCAAGGTACCACTAATCAATTACCGATTTTATTAGAAAATATAACTGAAAATTTCGATGAACAAACGCATTCCCAAGAATATCCAAAATTTGATAAACTTCATACGGCTTCCTCTAGAGCTTCTCAATTTGTGTGATGAGTGATATTCTCAATCATCAGTACTTCACGATCAATGTTGCAATGTTGTTGATAATAATGCAGTCATACCTACAAAAATTGTGGAAAACATAGCAATGTGCGAATTTCATAATCACTACTAGAGAAAGTATCGACGTTCTTAATACAATGGCGACAGGAATAAAACTCCATTATTTGAGTCATTCCGTCAAATCTCACACTCACAAAACATCACTAATTTTTAGCGACTTCAAACTTTATGAGGACTAAGGTTGAAAATAGGTGACACCTGTATTTCTTTTTTCTAATTCCACCCCTTTCAGAAATATTACCAATTATTTTTTCCAAAAATTCATGCGCGCGCTAATCTTTACAATTTTTGTGCAAACACCGTTTCCTTCAGAAAAATAAAATTACACTTAAATATAACTTAAAAAGAGGTACTTTCATACGATGTAAATATAATTTTTGTAAACACATTATTTAAATATTTAAAATGTATTTTAATTTTTAAAATGCAAATTTTTACACTAGATCGATACTTAATATTAATTTCTACATTAATATTGTGTACGTCTTCCAGACTTCAAAGTGAATCACACATAAATAACGTTTAAAAAATAGTTTGTTCACCAGTGCACGTAGGCCCGCTGCCCTCAGACTCACTGCCCGAACTACGGGGCGACAATGATACGACGCATTGTGACGTCAAACATAAAACAACCGAGAGACTTGTGGCACGTTATGAATCGCAGGAAAACACACACGGTCTCAAATGGCAGTCTTCTGAAGAAATGCCACTATTAAGTTTTTTTATAAAAAACTGACACCGAAAGGGTCTGCCTGAAACAGAGGAATCCGTGAAACATGAGCGTTGTTCTGTGAAGTTAGTAACCACAGTCATACAGACATATCAATACTATTGTTATTTGCATTTTCTTTATATGGAACTCTACAATTAAAGTAGAAGTGTACATTTAAATTGTTAGAACCATCATCTTAGAAGTTGAAATTTGATAGGTTGCCACCAAAAAAGCAATGCGTATTGCATAAATTGGTTTTAAAAATTTCTTCTCTTGACGAGTGAAGGGAAACGTTTTCATGAAAGTGAGAATCGACCGTACTCGTTAATGCCGGAAATATGTTGAGCAGTGAAAATGATGCATAAACACGTACCGCTGGTCCTTGTCACCCTAACGTATCACCTGATACGAGCAACAAAGGAACTGACCGAGTAAGTCCGTCATCTGTTTTTTCTGCAGTCTTCGCCAATCGTTCACCGTCTTCTGCTCTCTTCATGAGACAGAAATAAAATTTGAAGTACGAGTTTTCGTTGTCCAGTGTGATCTTTTTTAGAAAATTATTTTTTCGTACTTGAAGATGTAATTCAGAGACTGTTGTGAAATAATGTCGTAGCTCTTCAGTATCCTTTCGTGCTATACTTCAGAGAAAGCAAAGAATTTTTTAAAAAATTCTGGATGCCTGAATAAAGGCACGAATTCACTTCTCCCTTTTCAGTGTTAACTCATAACAACTCTCAAGCAATATTATGACTGTTAATAGACATATTTAAGGGATGGGGTCAGTGCCTAGTATTACAAAACAATGTCAATTCATTCTTCCACAAAGATACCTTCAACGTGAGTGCTGAACGTTATTTATTCGCTTCGCAACGTCTTATGGAAAGGGTGTAGAGAGGGAGAGAGGGCAACTGTAATATTCTCGATAAAAGCTAGCGTTCGATTACGAGAGGAAACTATTAATTTACCAAGGAAGTTATTTAAGTGGGCTGATGATAATGTGAAGTACATTACCTTTATATTTGTAACTAAACAATACTTAGAAAGAGGACTATTGTAACAGTGATATAATAAAAACAATAGAAGGCACAAAGAAAATACTTAGTTTCATTTCTATTACAAGGTAAATTCACGATATTCTCTGTAAAATGAAGTAAAAGAAATATCAACCTAATTAACTGTATCACATATTCGTATTCGTATAAATATTCCGTTCGTTTAATAATAAATTGAGTCCGTTCGACACTTTCTAACGTGAATTTAATCAGCTATAAAGGTCATATGTATGTACTAAATGGCAAATACTAAGATGTGAAGGGATACTTCTATTTATTACTCTGTGAAAGTATATTGATGGTAGTCGTCTTCTGGTGACAGGCACGTGCTTGAAGGGTGATGCTCTAGCAGACGCCGCAGCAAACCGCAGAGTAGACATTTCGATTGCAGTTGATTTCTCAGAATCATCTTAATGTCCCACTTCTAACGTCTAACATACAGAAGCGAATTTATTTTTTGTCAGAAAGGCGAATTTATTTATTTAAATGTTTATAGTGCAATAAGACTTTATAAAGTATCCTTAAGTAAAATTAGTGTGCATTGAATATTAATAGCAGTAGAAATGTTGATTAAAAATTAAGATGGTGCTATGTGGAACAACTGAACATAATCTCAAAATCGGATATAATTTTTGTTTATATTACATTGATGATAGCTGATCTTCGAATATTGGTTCATTCGTTTATTATTTTAAATATCCAAGAGATAAGGAAAAACTAATTTGCTAATGCTAAAAACTAATGCTTCATTATTGTGAGAATATATTCTTGCTGTTTTTGAAGACATCCTATGTGACGCTCACTCAAATGAGTCTTTAAATGGAGATAATTTGGAGAACGATCAGCATCGTCGACGCTTGTCTAATGAAACGTGCCACGATGCTCTTTGTTTAATGCCGAGAAAAATTGTTTTAAACATTTTCACCAATAATGTTTCATTTTTTGTAACAATTTCATTTTTTTGTACCTTTTTTACAATTACATTTGATTTATATGATTTGTATACTTCTTTATTTCTTCATTCCAGGCTATTAGTTAATTCCAAATACAAAAAAGTAATAATATAACGTATTTAACTATTTAAAACGTTGCTACATTATCTGTAACAAAGGATATATAATACTTGCAGACGCACAGTGGTCCTCTCGTGGAACCAAGACAACTTAAAGGTGAAATATTAGAATCCAAACTTCTTAGTGAGATAGGTTTTTTTATCAAATAAAGAAATTCTCACAAAAAGTTTTAATATTTTTACATTAATCATATTATGTGCGTCGAAGTGATGACTTTCTCTATACTACGTATATTTCTCCGTATAATACGTATGTATGTGAAAAAGTAAAATGGTAAATCAGTTACAATATTTCTATAGATAGCGCAATCTACAACTGGGACGATGAACCGGGTGAATTGAAGAAATTCAAAGCAGATCATTTGGCTTAACGCTCCGCCATACGGAGCAACCACTAGAAATCTTCCTGTCCCTTATATTTTTTAATACTATAGATTTCTGGAATTCGCGTGGGTTTAAAATGTATACAATTTTACGTGTTTGGACTGCGACTGCTATTTGAAACACTTTAATATTTTGTGTCAATGAACTTGGCACTACTCGGGCTCTAGCTAACGTTCCATACTAACTTTCCGATATTAAACTCAGTAAAGAATTCGTACAAAATTGACTGAAAGATCCCATCCAAAACAGAAGTCGCTCTACATAGAAACCAAATTGGCTACAAATAGTTTAAAAATGAAATACCCTTTTGATTTTAAAACCCGTGAAACAAGATCATCAGTTGTATGTTCAGTTTTATGTTTGTTTACTTGTGATTGCTTACTTTTCAACGTACGTTTCGAACTCTGTTCGTAAATTCACTTGGCAATTCAAAGTTTGTAAGCAACAGCCTGCTATTCTCCGGGCCGACAGTTCGCTCGATTTAATGAAACCCGCTGGGTCTATTCCGCCACAAAAGCCCTCGTAAAGCGGGACGAGCGAAAACTTCATCAGAGAGCAGGTAATTGCTTCATAACGCGTCCCTGGCGGGCAGGTATCTGTCGTTTCCGAAAGTTCCTTCAGTCTCCGCCAGAGGTGACAGCGCTAGCGACGGCGCAAACTTGAGGAAACATAAGTAGGAGCAAAATTTTATTACAAACCGTTCCCTGCAAGTAAAATGAAACAACATATTTTACTCCATGATATTTCCTCTACATTACAATTTATAAACGGAATTGAGTTTCATACGTTATAATGCTCTTGAACTTTTGATTCTAAAAACATCAGATCTCTTAAAAAGAGTCAAATATTACCCCCAGTAGATCATTGATTTTGAAGAGTCATCTGAAGCACTTTATCAACTAAGTAGTATCAAGGTTACTTGAAAACATATTTTTATTCAAAACTAACGGGACTCGGCAGACGTCCTGCCTCTCTCTCTTTCGTCATCCCTCTCCTTTCTCTCACCGTCTCTCTCTGTCTCCGACTCTCCCCTCGTCTCTCTCTCTCTCTCTCTCTCTCTCTCTCTCTCTCTCTCTCTCTGCGTCTCTGTCTCTCCCGCGCGAAATTTCACAATCCCAGGGACAGAGTATACAATGAAGACGCTCTTAATACTTGTACTTCAGGATGCTGCGGGTTGCGTTGAGTACCTTGTTCAGGGGCGCTTGAGTCAGTATAAAATCGTCATCAACGCACATCTATGTGCGCAGTCATATACACATTCCCCAAGTACCAACATTCTTCCCACATGTGTAAGAAATAAGTTGACAACTTTTCATCGCAATCGGATGAACGGTACGGAAGCGCATTAAGTGCGAACCAACAAACTCACAAGCATTGTATTTATATATTAGATTGATTGATTTAATAGTTGTATTTACAAATTCTTTACGCACTAAGAATTATGTTTTAAAAACATTTCTATTTTTGAAGATAGCTATCCTATTTTATTAGTGTAGAACAATAATTTAATTTTCAGGCGACCAAGTTGATGACAAGAATATAACATACAAGTACACACTTGGTGCAAGAATGCTGCTGTACAAAACCACACAAAACAATTTTCCAGAAGGTAGCATGTACACTAATCAAGAAATACAAATAAAATACTCTTGTACACCATTCCTAGCAGCAACGACGCTGCCAACAGGCAAATTAGACGATCATGTTGGCCCCAATGTTGGTACATTTTCAAAATTAATTTTTTTTCTTTCTGGTACTGATTATATAATTAACAAAATAGTTATACATTTTGTAAGAAGAAAAAAAGCTTCGATGTGCGTAATTTATTGTTTAAATAATTATCGAATTCATTTTCATTTATAGTTATTGTCTTATGTGTACCGGGTGACCCATCGAACCTGACAAATTGAAATAATTATAAAAATACGAATGGAAAAAAAAGTCTCAGACAAAAAGTGAAAATTTGCCTGACCTAAAATGAAACCGCGCTTCTAATCTCTGGGGGTGGGGAGGAGGCGCAACTTTGAAACGATAAACATGAACCCCCATTTTTTATTGCAGATTTAAAACACTAAAATACATAGGTTTTGTCTAAAACATTATTTATATTTCTGATAGATGTCGCTGTAATATCGAAAAAAAGATTTTTTTACTTTTCTAAAGAAATTACACTAGGTTGAAAAATTAAAAAACGCCTGTTCAATATTTCTTTTAAATTGTATCTAGTGATATCAGTTTCGTCTCGCCTCCATCCCATTCCCGAGGGGCAGACTGGTAACTTACAAATCTCAAACAGAAACCCCCATTTTTATTAAAGAAATAGATTTATCGTGTAGATTTTTTCATTCGTGATTGGTTAGCGTTGACGTTCTTTTTAAACTTGCACCCCGATTGTAACAGGAGAGGGGACTTGTCTAAAACAATCACTCTGAAGGGTACATAATTCGACGTCCCCGCTGTTGTTTCTGGTGAGGCAAAAAGTGGTTTGTTGAAAACATTTCAACCCTACCACGAATGAAAAAGAATCTACGCGGTAAATCTAACTCTTTAATGGAGAAAGTTGGAGTTTCCGATTGAGACTTGAAAGTTACCACTTACCCTATACCTAGGAGTGGGGGTGGGGGATTATCTGTTATCACTAGATACTTTTTAAAAATTGTTGCACAGGTGTTTCATTATTTTTCAACAAAAAGTGTATTTTCTCGAGAATGGAGAAAAAATCTTATCTTTGAGATTACAGCGCCATTTATCGCAAATCAAGAACGTTGTTTAGACAAAACTGATGTATAATTTAGTGTAGAATCCAAATGTGCAAAAAATTGAAATTCTCATTTAACATTTCAAAAGTTGCCCCCTCCCCTTCCCCCAAAGCGGCGAGCGCGAGTTTTGATTTTAGGTCTGACAGATGTCCTCCTTAGAGCTATTATTTTTTTGTCCGATGCTTTTTTGTAAGATGCGTAATTTATTTGTCAGGGACATTATATATATATATATATATATATATATATATATTCTAACTAACCCACCTACACCCAAAACTTACCACCTTCACAGTAGCACGCATGAACCGTAAGCGGGTTATCAAGATTTTGCTCGTGAAGCGAGCTTAAAAATCTAGGGAGCAGGATCTTCAAGGTGCGAGAAAGGTTTGAACCCTTGACTACTCGACGAGTGGTGGCAAGAAAAAGAGAGCTTCCGCTTGCGGGTTCGCGTATTTATCGTCCGACGCCTGGGGAAATTCTCAGTGGTGGGGCTGCTTCCCCTCTCTCAACCCTTCACAAGGAAAACGTTGCTCGCTAGTTCTCCTTCGTTTAGTGCGGGCAACGGATACCAGGCCGCGCGTTTAAGAACCTCTGCTTTCCGCGCCTGCTATCCTCGCCGCCTGTGGGTGTTCATACATACGAGACGGTGGTGTTATGGGGGTTGCACAATCCCATAACGCCACAACATATATATATATATATATATATATATATATATATATATATATATATATATATATATATATAATTACGTAGTAAAATAATAAGTATTTATTATTGAGGAAGCGCAGTATTATTACATTGTATACCTTATTTTGAGTCGCAAACTGACGCAGCACCGACCCTGATTAATTGAGTATCTGTACCCAAATAGTCTTCACAAATATGGTAATAACCTAGAAGAGTATACGAAATACAACTGTTCTTTGCACACAAAGAATATTAAAATGTTGCTGTAACATTGCTCGTGGGTAGATGACGTTATTTGTATTGTAAGCGTTGTCACTCTGCGTATGAAAATTCGATCACTGCGCGCAATGTGCAAATAGGTGGAATGGCATCATCAAATTTTGTTGCATCAGTCAGAATCAAAATTGTTTTGATTTCGATTCACCCACGTTCCTAGGTATCTAAAGAAATCATACACACCTCTTTCACGGCTGGAAACTGCGTATTTTTCTTTCAATTGATATACTCATACGAAATTCGCCATCTGGATAACCGCAATAAGTCTTGAAAACGTAATAAAGGTCTGATTTTTGCCGTAACATGAGGACAAACGTAAAATGAACTCTTATTGTTACATCATTACTCATTACTCTCAATTGTAAAATTCTTAATATTAAAATATGTAAACGCCTCTGATTAATTTTAAAAGGAAAATCGGTGTGTTGTCTATCATTTGATTGAAAGTACTAGAAAGATGCAATTCACTACGTGGTATTATAATTTATGAAACCGTTACACCTGGTGCTTTCTGTGGGAAATGTTCGCACGCAACCATACTAGTTTACTTTATCAATTAGTCACCGCCCTTACTCGACTATTTGACCACCTAATTGACATGATTGATTGGCGCGCAAACTGACAATCTGCATATCTGAATAGCCTCTCCATTGATTACCTAAGAGGATTGAAGCAGAGCCAAACACTCCCGAGTGTACAATATGATGAGATTTCCCAGCAGGGGGAATCGCATCTACGTAGGAGGGCGCGATTTCAGGTGGAGAGTTGTAGACAAGCCCACTGCGTTTCGCGTCGACACTCACGCCGTTAGCTCTAAGGTGGAGGCAGTGAGAAGGCAATGCTAAGCTCTTGGTTGCCGAGCCTCGCTGGTAGCCCACCAGTCGGGCTCCTGGCGCGTCGACCTTCGGAATGCTTAGGATCCCTCATACAAAGGTCTGACGCGGGCTAGATACCCTCCTGTCAGATTTTATACGTTCTGGCGGCACTCACGTGGATAGTCTCAAGGTGGAGACAGTGAGGAGTCAGGAAGGGGGCCCCGAGCCGCCCGGGCCTAAGTTCGGGTGGCCCCGTGTGGGGTTCTTGGCTTCGTTGTGGCCCCATACTCTGGGTAAGGAGGAGACACTGGCGCAGTTTGGACTCCGACAGTAACCTGGAAAACTAGGAGCTCTGAGCTGGCAGGGCGACTCCAACTCAAGCATTGTGTGGGGAGGTTGCCGTGTGGGCAAACTGCGTGCCGGCGGGATCCGGATACCGGCCCGCCGGTGTAGTTGTGCGTCGGCGAGGGGTGAGGAAGGGCGAAAAGCTTAGGCGCCCCTTAGGGTGAATTCTCCCTGGTAGAACAAGTCATTGTGTGGTGTGGTAGACCTCGCAGGCTTCGCAAATGACGAGATCGTTTGTGGACTTCCCTGAAGTTCTCCTACCTCAGGGAAGCACACACTAGTGTGGGATCGAGCTCTGAGGGCAAGTGGCACAACAACGGGTGGGAGAATGATGACATTCAGAGCAAAGGAAGTGCCCGCCGCGACCTAACAATTTGTTTACAATTTTACCAGCATACATTGTACCTCCTATACCTTTGCGACACGGTCTACTCAAACCCCCTTGACTAGCTAAAAGTATGATATGAACGACATTTGAAAAGCCATAATGTACTATCTCGTAATTACGATTCATCCAATAATATGATTTATTTAAAGTAAGGGCTCCAAATAGATCATAGAAAATTCATAATTTCATTTAATCCTCCTGAATGGGAACTGTATGTCAGAAAAAATGCTTGTTTGTCACTTCTTGGATAGTGACGGATGACTCCGCCTCCTGCCTCGACAGCATGTCATATTGCGGTTGGTACTGGTGGTTTCTCTTCACAGGTATGCGAGATCCGGCGCCGAACTACATGTAATTTTACCGTTTTCCCTCTCCAGATATATATACACACACTCAGGAACACGACTCCAGCCGGCACAAGATTTAAGTCTCTGACAGGTCTCAGCACATATATGAGAGTGAAGTGCGAGTAAGTGAGAATAAATAAGGGCTGAAGAAAGTTCAAGGAATAGAATGGAAATATCGCGCGCGCTCCGTGGCCCGTTTGTTACGGAACTGCTCCGTCACATGCCTGGCGTTGAGCGGAGAAACTGCGGATCAGAGCAGCCGGCCGCAAGCATTCCTCTTCAGGCAGTGATTGTAGCTATGTAGCGAGTGTGGAAAATGTGTCGCACGTGAGGTCTCGAACCTACGAGCTCCAGGACACACGTCTCCGTAGTTGCAACAGCGATTGCCCTGAGCCGTATCAATCGATGAGGAATGTTTGAGTTGTTGGTGTGTGAGAGTATATACTCGGGATCTTCCGCTGGCTGGTCTCTCGTGAAGGGAGGTCCCAGCCTATCTGGGAGCCCTGGAAGCGGCGCAGTCAACTATGCATGGGCTCGCAATTACGCCCATGCAATATTGAGGCGCTCCGTCGCAGGCAGCGCAGCGACCGGCGAGCGCCTCGCATCGATTCTTCACTCGACCAGGAATAGAACACGATCAACCCGCGCTGCATATTTAGTTCACGTAGGGGAAGGTCGGGTGGGCTCGGCTACCTCTGCTTTAAATATGATTTCTTAATTAGGAGGAGTTGAAATTATTCGTTAAATACAGAATATGAAACTTATATCTCTTACTCGTCGAAGCTGTTTAGTTTGAAAGAAAAATGTTTATTTGGAGATAGTAAAAACTGTTGACAATTTACATGTCTGAAAAGTGGAGGGTGGTATCGGGCAACTACAGAAATAATAGTAAAATACTTTTAATGCAGTATCGGGCTTGCTTGTTATATCTCTTTCTTTTACTAGTATTTACACCCGATCGCCTAGTGGGCTCTTGGGAACAGAATATCTAGCACTTGCCTATTTTATCAACATTTCTTTTAAAATAATCTTAACAATGGATATATTCATGTTATTTATTCCTATTTCCCGCGAATTTTACAAATACTTTCCTGAAACACGGTCAAAATTCACGTTGGTATTCGAATAATATCTTATAACTACATATACACAAGAAATAGGAAAAAAATGATGAAAAGGCGAAGAAGTAGCTGTCCTATTTAATCCGATTCTGTTTTGTCCGTTACCATCAAAACGACTTTCAACTTTAAGAAGGAAACAACACAGACATAAAGTTTACAAACGATCTTGTACTGCCGCAACGTAACAAATACATCTTAGTGAACATACTAGTCACGGTTAAAGATGTATAAACTTACCCTAAGACACGTTTCAAAGGTCCAAAGTTATCTTCGTAAAATAGGCAACCTACAATAGGTAACACGTGTCGCTATAACCAAACTGCTTGTTGTACTCACACAATATGACGCTTGCATTTTCTCTGTTCTTTTCCAGGAACACATTGAGAGTATGACACGTGCTATCACTGGTGTTCAGTGCTCTATACTAATTTTGTTCAATACCACCCGGTGTCCAATATTACCTGGTATACTCCTATATGCAACAACTATCAAATGCTACGGCATCCAATAATTGGGAAAAAAATCCATAGCGACAAATCGACACCTCACATTCCTTTGGAAAAAAAATCTTCTCACACGCACGCGATAAATATTCTTACTCGGTGGTCGTATACGAGCGAATATAGGCAATATTACAGGGTTATCAGCGACGTGTTTAAAATTGGATGGTGCTACATCAGCATGTAATTTCACGCAAAATTACACGGAAAGTACTTGCATTTTCGAAAAATTGTACCTAACAATTTTCGAAAAATTGTACATGTAATTTCAAAATCCATCTTTAAGGGACAAATTTCAGCAAAAAACTATCTTCATAATATTAGATGTAGGAAGATTCCGAAAAAAATTTGAATTTGAGCAATTTTCGAAAAATCATATGTTTTAACAAACATGAGGCTTGCACCATTCTCTTAACGTCCTTCACACGATCCAACAACAAAACTTAATCAAAATCGATGGTGGCATTTTTTTAAAAATTTGAAAATGTCCTAAGGGTTTCATATAAAGTACCCCCAAAACTAAACTACCACATCAGTCAGATCGATTGAGGAATATCAATTTTGGGAAAAACCGCCTGAACGCTTTTGTCACTAGCGTTGTTCAGACGGACGGACTCATGGGCAGATAATGCGTTTGTTTGTCATTCGATTTTTCCCACTAAATGTGGATTCTGATCACCACACATGTTAGAATTTTTTTCTAAATTTAACAACTGTATGTATCCACTTTCGCGTTACCAGTGGCCAGTAGTAAGAGTTTTCTGCCCAAATTCGCCGTTTTTTCGAGTAGCATTACATAACTACTGCTGTAGCAGAAGCGAGAAAGTAAAAATGTTTCGGGGAAAATGATAATATTTACTCTTATCAAATTGTCTGGCGATTGGTGCCGACTTCAAAGTAGGGAACTGTTCATTCGTGCAATGGAGCCTGTGTCCAAATACAAATATATTTGAGGGATGGGCGTCATTAATTCGTTTTGACTCAATGCTTTCCATAGCTCCGTGTGGTATTATGGGACATTGCTGGAACTACTACTGCTACTTCAAAGTGCAAACGTTTCTGCTGATTCATGTGCTCCTCTTTCAAACTGTTATTTACCAATTAAACACTGATGCTTGCTACTGATTACACTTCACGTTTACTTGAAAAACTACGTATTTTTGCACACTTTTAGACGTATTATTCATAGATTTTTCATGTCTTCTCCGCGAGACGAAATGTTACCATGAATTGTCTGATTTGACACATATTTCAGGACATGGACACACTCATGGTCATTAGTAGGGACGGAGTTTAATGAAATTTCATTTATTTCTTTTCACTTGAGGAAAATGCCATTTAGTACAGAAATACATTTTATGTAATGACAAACGAGAATGACTCATTCTTATTTCTTTGTTTTGCATTTTTCGCCTAATAAGTAATTCCACTAATAAGTAATGTTATACATGTTCCCCGTATTTTAATGCATTTTCGCTGAATTAATCAATTTTAATATCATTTCAATGGTACTTGCTTCAAATAATATTTACGAAATGCAACAAATGTTCTTCACAATATTCATGAGTACCTATACCTAGTAGGCTATTCGATTCTTCGATCAGAAGTTGTAATGTCAGCCGTTGTATGTAATCTTAAGGTTCCTGTGATGCCAGTCAGCGCCATTGGCGGTTCGGTCGATTTCGGGATAACTAAATGCAGAGATTTCCTGGCAAACACGAGTCCAAACCAAAAGTTGGAAAGCAGAGTTCACATGAACAAATAGAAGAAACCTTGTTGAGTTGTTCATTCTAACATGTGGTCCGACGTTTTGATTACATTTTTTTCGTTTTAGGGCATTTTAAAAACATTTTAAGAGCATTTTATTGATCGTTTTCGGCCTCCGCCCCTAGCCATCGATCGCGTTCGAGAGGTGGCGGTGTTCCCCACGCTATGAGGTGAGATCTGGCGCCGACCTACACGTCGACGTGCGGGGCGTCCTCCCTCCGCACCTCCCCCGCAGGGCCTCGTCCCGACCGCGGCACGCTCTAGACTCCTCACCGATCTGTTGACGCGCGTGCATGTAAGTGCAGATGAGGAGTGTAGCGTCCGCTGCTTGTCAGAGTTCGCCAAGACAAACGCGGGGAAGAAATAGTCATGAATGTAATTCTCAGTGAGTTCAGAGGGAAAATATTTGAGTTGTGCCATGTTACAGCAAATTGTCATTTAGGAGTAACAAACAGTAAGAATAGCACGACAAAATATTTCTACTGGCAAAATTGCTACCGGGACTTGGAAATCTTTGTACGCACATGCCGCAGTTGCCAGAAGGTTGGAAAGGTCTGAGTAAACGTGAAGGCTCCCTTAAAAATCGTGCTGATAGTAGCGGACGCTTATTCTAAAATTAATGTTGATGCATGCGGGCCATTTCTGCAATCCAAGGAAGGGAGCACGTACCTGCTAACAGCCATGTGCATGCCGTCCCGGTACGTTGAGGCTATTCCTGCGACAGATTTACGTTTGCTGACAATAATAGAGGCGCCGCTCCAATTATTCAGCCGGCTAGGATTCCCGAGCGAGCTCCACTGCGATCAGGGAAAGTGTTTTTCAAGTGAATTGCAAACGAGTTCTATGATATTTTCGGCCTGAGAATTGTGCATAGCTCCGTGTATCACCCACAGAGCAATGCGGTAGAGCGCATGCATAAAACATTAAAACGTGTGTTGCGCGTAGTGTGTTTAGAGGGAGGTCAGGAGTGGGAATAGTACATTTCGGCATAATTTTAGCAATGCGTACAACCGTATTTCAAAGCACCCGTTTTATACCAGCGGAATAAGTTTTTGGTAAAAATCTCCGAACATCAATGACACTGTTATACGCGACGTTATTGGGAATTAGTGAGACAGAAAGTTCTGTCGTTCAGCAAGTGTTCAATTTAATTAATAGACTCCGCCTTTGCAGAAAGATTTCACACGAAAAGCTAGTGTGCGAGTAAGAAAAAAGGAAATCTCGGAAGGCAATTGGGAGAAGCTTCAACTGCGCTGATCATGTTCTTGTGCTCCAAATCGAACAAATAGCTGGCGGAGCATTGGGTGGGGCCGGGGAACACCGTCTCAGAATTACGTGGTACGGTGCCGGGTAAATCTACGTTTACCACGTGAATACGCTTACGCCCTTCCACCAGCGAACAGAATATTACGTTTCCTCGACGCGCGAGTAGCAGACGCGGATAAGGAGAATGAACTCGACATATTCGCAGCGAGACTCGAATCCGACCACATCGATGTTGTCTGTGTGCTCGAAGGCACAATCGTCGAGGAAGACTTCCCAGTCGCTCTTGAGAATTTCATAATAAAATACGAGTGTCAAACACTTTCTTTCTGACAGACCCGGCCTGACGAATGCGGACGTTTCTGACATCGAGCTTCATGATTACAGATTAGAAGTAGGTCGCATGGAATGTCTGCTCGACACAGCATCTCGGAGGGAGAAATTAAGAAAATGTTGCGTGATAAAATAATTGAGATAAGAAAATCTGATTGTACGCCACAGATGTTTCTAGTTGAAGCTCCTGGAAAGGCGGCAAGGCCTTGTTTAGATTATCGGAAGCTAAATTAGATGATAAAAACTGAATACTATCCATTACCGCACGTAAAGAAAAGAACAGAAACAGCAGCTGCAGCAAAAAACATATCTGTAATATTTTTGGCGAAAGGTTATTGGCAGGTTCCTATGACACCACGCGAGCAACGTTATGCGGCCTTTGTTACAAACTTTGAAACGAACCGGCCGTTTCGCATGCCTTTGGAATAAAAAATGCCACATTTTCGTTTACAAAAATTATGGCCAACTTGTTGGGCGACTGACAGAAGTTCTCGTTACCATTCCAAGACGATATAGCTATATTTTCGAACAGCTGGCAGGATCAAATTGTTCAAATTGTTGATAATTCTGTGAAATGCCAAATTGCACGTTCAACCTGTCAAATGCAAATTCGCCCAGAACTGCGTGAAATGTTTGGGACATTTGGTGGGAAGCGGAGAAATGCGTGCGTTAGATGCAAAAATCGAAACTACTAAGAGTTTTCCCACAGCAAAAACCAAACGAAACGTACGTGCAAACGGGTCACGCTGCAAAGGCCGCGCTTCTGAGTGACGAGCTGCGAGGGAATCGCGTCACACGCGCGAAGGCGGAGGCGCGTTCGCGACATCGTGCGAGACCTTTGCCGCCAGGTGCTCCGCGCGCCCAATTGCACTCACGTTGCAAGCGGATGCGTCGACTAGCAATGGTAATGGGGAAGAGCACCCACTTTGTTCTTAACGGGAAATTAACTGCGGCCGAGAAAACATTCGGAACCTCTGAGAGGGAACGTGCGTTATTTGGGGCACAAAAAATTGTCTGAGTTGCTATTTGGACGGGCATGTCAAATTTAAGGTTGAAACTGACCTTAATCCCCTTGTGCGGCTATACAATACCGCAGGCAACAACCCCAGGCTAATGATGAGGTGGCAAGCTTTGCAAAATATGGTTTTGAAATTAGTCATAAAAAATGTTCAACACATGAAAATGGAGATGCCTTGAGTAGAATGTTTCGCTAATACCCTACACCACATTGATAAGACCGATGGTTATACTTTCGGAAAACATTGAATGATTAGACATTAGGACCTACCCAAAAAAACGCCGAAGTGACACTGAAATTGAGATGGGCTGTGATATGTGTTATTTTTATAAAAATTAGTATATTTCATTCTTAATATGTGTAAATTGTATGAGTGTGTTATTAGTGAAGTAATTTATCATTCTGGATGCGTGTGATATTGTAAAAGTATGATAGAAAGCATTCGTATTAAATTTTAATGTTTGAAATCACACTAACTAGAATTGTTTTGCAAATAGAAAAACTCGAGCAATAAAATTGTTCATAACTCAGAGTGAACAGCAAAAATAGTAAACACATAATTAGACAGATTCCCATAAAATTCAAGATTTAAAAACATTGTAGTTTTAGATTAAACAGGATGCTAATCATGGCTCTGACGACTTTACTCTTTAATTGAAAGGCATTTTCGATCAAAGTCGTGTGTGGGGCAACGGCAGGATGTAGAGTGCGCTACACGGCTTGTAGCAGCGTGGTGCACAGCGGGTTGCGTGGACACTTGAACCCGTGTGGAATGCACGACAATTGGAAGCGGCCGAGGCCGAGCCCAAGGGCTGCAGTTTCAGAGTGTGCAGCCATCTTTGCACCAGATGTGTAGCAAGACGAGCGAGTCGCACCCGTCGGGTGGGGCGACGCGGTCGCAGCGAGGCTAGAAAGCGGGTGGGCCATGAAAAGCACGGCATTGTTCTTCAACTTTTGTCGCGCGACCGTCGCGAGCACGCGTGGCCGTGTGTGTGAGTGCAGTGTGCGTGAGAGGTCGCAAGCTTGCGGGTATGAGCGCCAGGCGAATGTTGACTGTGCATTCGGGAGTTAGCGGATTCTAACGGGGAGCAAATGATTCTGTAGTAAATGGTACGGCACTTATGTAACTGTGAATATACCAAACCATCTTGTCTGTAAATTGTCCAACCCACGTCACAGGAGGAACTAATCAAAACTCGTATCGTTCACTGGTGGAAAGCAGAAGCGAGTAGAACGTATTAAAAACACATGAACAGTAAACTATATACGTTTCTATTAGTTGCTCCTCGAACGTGTTATGGGAAAGGATAGGACAACGAAACGGAAGGAAAGTAGGGAGTGGCCCCTGGTCCGGTTGTTAAGAGAACTTGCCTTGATCGGAGAAAACACAGTTCACAACTGACGAGAGCAACAGGCCGTGAGAATTCTCCTGCGCACAGCGGCTGATTTTAGCCTCGGGCTCTCACCTCTAGGACTTCGCGGGCAAAGTCGCCGCAGAGACAACGCTAAGGACTCTGAACTAACTTCCTCGATGCCATTACTCGTGAATGAGTTACTGTGTAAATTTAAAAGGCTTATTTACTTAATTTATTCTTCTATGTAGGTGAAACCTGTGATTCTTCACGCATCACCTTCATGAAGAGTCGGCAGCTTTCTATCCATCATTACTTTGGTCTTTCTGGATACCGCTTACCTAAGGGTCTTAAATATATTGCTATTATGATCAGCTTACTATTATCTCACTTGAAAAGTGTTCATCGCAGCCTTTGTCTCGTTCTTATGAGTTGAACTATACCCGTCACGTCACAGTCATTCCTTATATCTTGATTATTTATTCTATCCCATCTTGTTTTTCCTGTTGTTGCTCCTAAAGAACTCATCCTCAAGTTCTTTGTAGAGTTTTTATTCGACTGGTATCGGCTCGCAATTCTGCGCCATTAACTGCTTCTTTAATTACCAAAACTAATAAATACCACTGCTATGGTGCACTGATACCTAATAAATCTTTCTTATGGAAAGGCAAAACAGAATTTTTTGATTTATAAAACGCCGTTTGTCAACAGAAATGAGATCTACGGATCCACAATTATTGACATTCAAACAGACCACTTTTTATATTGTAGAGAAAAATTCGCCCTTTATTAGTGGAGTGTTCATAACGACAGAATTTATCACAAAGCAGTGACGCATAAAAAATTTCATATTTGTGTTTACGCTGGAAAGAATCGGTTCAGTTCATTACAGCTTTGCGGTCAGCAAAAGAGCTTTTAAATTTTAAATATGTCAGCGATATATTTGAAGCTCTTTGAAATTATGCTTTCAAACAGATATGGCTCAAGGGAACGAGAGATAAATTATCGACCAGGTGCTGTCATAGGCTCGGATGTTCATTTAATGACCTGTTTATGCAGAATTACATTTTGCGTAATTACATATTTCAGCTATCTTCATGACGAGCGATAAAATATAATAAAAGCTCGCTAATCCGAAATTCACAAATCCGAAATTTCGGATAATCCGGAAAAAATACAAATAAAGGGAAATTACACAAAATAAATAAAATGATGATTTGAATTGTAAAGAAAGGATTATATAATTACTGTTAAATAGAACAACTATTTATTGAAACACAAGTTATCAAAATGATACGTGTTTTGCACTGGTATCTACGAGGTGTATCACATGTTTTAGCAGCAGTAATTTTCACTTAGAGAAACTTTGGTAATCCTCTTTTGCCGTAAGGAACAAAAGGGCGTTTTCTAAAGAAATGTATTTTCGCATAAAATGCTTTGAAATTATGCGATGAGCAAGGGTGTGTAATGCTAATTACCAACTTAAACACCGAAGCCGCCTCATGAACTTGGAGACGCGCAGCGAAGCGACACATGCACTCCATTTTAAACAGAGTGGCACTTGAAAGTCATGAGCTGGAAGGAGAGGGAAATATTGTCATCCAATTGGAAGCCTTCCAACTCGTAACCTTGAAGTATCAGTCTGTTTAAATATTGATTGACTTGTTAATGAGTTCGGATGATGACAAAGGTCATTAGTCCCGAAAGTGTAGAACATGTTTCTCCCCTCGGGAGGTGGTAGATATTTCCCATTCTGTATAGCGAGATGCGGCGCCGACCTGTCGTTGGGTAGCGGGGTTTCCCTCAACCAGGTATCTCCCATCACCGGGGCACCGCCCCAGCCGGGCCCAGCTGTAAGATTCCTGACCAGTCTCCCGGCATAAGTGGAAGTTTGATGCAGGTTAGTATAAGTGCAAGGAATGAGGATAGGACAAGGAAGAAGAAGGAAAGATCGCGCGCGGTCTACGGCCCGTTTTGTTAGTGTACTGCTCCGGCACTCACGTGGTGTTGTTTGGAGAAACCACATAAAACTATCGATCAGGGCAGCGGGCCTCAAGAATTCTCCTCCTGACAGCTACTGAATTAGAACTAGTTGACAAGCTGGTGTCGAAAGTTCTGCTACCTAATCTTAGGCCCTCCCGGTCAGAGGGACTGCAGTGCCATCAGTTGATTCTCTAATGCATTTCTCCGGTCCCAGTTGTTAAGTGTTCTCAACCGTCGAGTGCGATATGTGAGCGTTACTGTCCGAGGTGCGCAAACGGCGCTGGATTCGGCAGGGAGAGTACCACGCGTGGATGAGTCGGAGCACACGCAGCAGCGGGGGCTGCCCGCCCCCTCCCCCGCGCGTGCTGGTGGAAGCCTCCTCCGGTGCTTCGCGTTGTCTTCTGCGAAGCGCGCGTCGCTCGGCCACCCCAATGCGCCGGCCGGCGAGGGCGAGTGGCAACGGGAGTCAACACTCTGTGCTCGGAAATCGCCAGGGCGGTCTGTCAACGTCTATTCTGTCCTAGTTATCTCAGAATCAATTATCAGGAATTAACGACTTATGACAATTTTAAACATTTATTATCTTTTATGTTCACTAAAACGTAATAAAAAGTTGAAAGTAACCAGTATATAATGTAGGGTTGCTCAGAAAGGATAACCTGATTTGAGTCACGTAATACGGATGCACTGTTCGCGCATGCGAGATATAAATAATTGGAATAAAGTGGGGTAGGAGAGCCATTTGAAATTATAACAAAAAATGCTCCAGAGGTCCATTTTTCGTTGTGGAAATTTAATTTAAAAGTACCAAGTCTCCTATTCCTGTGCAAGAATCTTTCGCAGCCATTTTGGGCTGAGACGTCACAACAAAGTTCCTGATCTCCGAAATTAGTTCACCCACCATATGAACCAATTTCGTATGAATGCTTAGTTGAAAAGTCCAGGACGTCCTAGTTCACAACGGTCCCCTGCGCGGATAGAGGCAGCCCGTCAGGTACTAATCCGAATTCTTTGACGTTCCGTTGTCAGACATGCCTTAGCGCTAAGGATGTAGCCTCGTACCTTACACCGTCTCATCCACGATTATCTACAATTCCAACTTTATAAAACTCAGGTTGTACAGCAGTTGAAAGAAAATAAAGTTACCCGAAGGACGCGTGCTACAATTTTCCTGGGTCGTTTAGCAGCCGAATCAGAGATCTTGAATCACTGGTTGACATATTTGACTACCGGTGATGTATTGGGATATATCAAGTGTCAAACCTACACACATTGGCAGATCTTAAGCGCCAGATTCGAGATGCCTTGCCTTGCAAATCCCCTTGGACGTGCTACATCGTGTGATGTAGGCATTCGCTTGGAGGAATGTGTACAATGCAATGGTGGTCAGTTTCCGGGCGTAATATTCAAGAACAGCGACTATTGCGACAGTTGTGCATCCAGCTACAATGTTGGGATCACTGGAACCGGCGAACTCAGTCTCTGGGGCGTGGCACGCGCTGAGGGAAAGCTAGCGATACAGCAGCAGCACGCACAATAGGAAGCGCTAGACTGGAAACCTCGGGTGGTGCAGCAGGGAGCGCTGGCTTTGCGTGCGCCCGAGCATCAAATACACGTTCCCCCCCCCCAGCCGAGGCGCCCCCTCCCCCTCGCTTTCACCAATACCATTCAGGTCTCCGGGATGCTTCCCAGAAAGAATTGCAGTTCAATTGAAGGGAAAAATTGATAATTATCATTGGTATTCGTCCCCATAAATCACAACATTGAATTTAAATAATATGACAGTTATTTTCTACAATATTCTGTTAAAATACTTTCTGTTTTTGAGATACTGCAAGAGCATATGGAGAATGAGTCACGTAACATTAGCACTTCCTGTAATTTTTGAACGGTTGAAGTCATTGCAAAGCAGTTTTCACGGAAACGCTTGAGGGAACTTTATATATGAACTAATTTCCATTTTATTACTTGTGTTCTACGAAATATTAAGGTCTCGTTGCTTTTTTCAAATGGAACTATCCATTTTTAGCCCATCATGACGAGCGTAAAAAGGCGAATCCAATGATATTCATATTTTCATATTTTAGATAAGATTTTTTTTAGTAATAACGAGTTGTTTCCGACTCGTGTTTAACTGATTTTTGAATGTGACAGCCCACCACCCATGTCGCGCAGCGCTCTTTCTTCTCACGCGCTCGGGGGTTACAATATCCGTTAAACGCAAGTCGCAAACAACACAATATACTCAAAAAATGCTTATTTAACATATGACAATATCTGTATCATTCACGTTGTCTTGCTATGCTCGTCATGATAGATTAAAAATGTGAAGTTCCATTTGAAAACAACAACAACAACAAAAAATTAACCTTAATATCTCGTAAAATACAAGTAAAAATGGAATTGAATACATGCCTCAATTAGCTCTATTCCCTCATGAAATTCCATGACAACTGCATTGCAATTACTTCATCCGTTCAAATATTTCAGGAGGTGCTAAAGTTACGCGACTCATCAGTATATTTAGAAATTTGTTACGTACCTTTCCGCGGGGACACATATCATTGTTGAAGAACTAGTTCAACATACATTATATTACTGTCATTGCACAACTGAACTCCATATATAGACACTAAAAGAAGATTCTAACGTGTGTATAGGTAGATCTGGAGATGAAAGTATACCGAACTCTTTTCTTGTTCCATTAGCACTACAACCATTTTTGGGTCTCTGTTTTCAGAACACTATCGTTCCACTTTTTACTGGGAGTATTGAATTCGATAGCAATTTCCGAAATGGAATCTTACATGCGTCTAGCTCCAACACCATTCCTCGATCAATGTCTGTTAATTCTCGTCGTGAAACCATAATGAAGCCAGAAGCATTTTCACATTTTATACCTTTTGTACACGATACTACTGTCATCTGTACATTGGCATATGGGTGTCCATGACTTTTGTCACATCAGAATAAGGTGCAATATGCAATGGCTTAAAAGTGGAGGCAAGGATCATTAAATAAAATTTAGCGCTCTCTTTTTCGAAGCAAGTGTTGTAAATATGTGATTAAATTCTGCTTGAAGAGTTAGTCTTCGTCGGTCGACAATGAAATGAATAAACAGAATAAACAGCGACTGTCGGGCGCTGTCGTGAGTGTGGCTCTGCCGCGAGCGAAGCAGGAACTTTCAACTTCCACACAACGTGGTGGAGAGCATTTCAGTGGCTTGCCCTCAGCAGCACATACATACAGGAAACAAAACATGAACTGCTGCCAACGATACTTAAAACGTGCGTGGCTTCTGCATGGGTCCGTGGAAAGCACGTAGGCTTCACCGTAACCAGAGAAAGAACCAATTTTCGCGCTTTCTTCTATGTACATACTAGCGGAACTCGACAGATGTTGTTCTGCCCTTCATCTCCCTCTTTCTCCTTCCCTCTCCCTTTCTCTCCATGTGTCCCTCTCTGTCTTCGCCTCTCTCTCTGTTCCAGTCTCAGTCTGTCACTCTGTCTATCTCTCTATCTCTCTCTTACCCTTTCATACTTATTTAGTGACAGATTCTGCACGTCTCTGAACAGGTGCAGTAAAATCGAGAAGTGCCGGACCAGCAAAAATGTGATATAATATTCAAGAAGATGTCAATCTGTAGATTATGGTGGTGTGAGAAACGTTTCTTTGAAGCCTTCGGCCTAAACAATGCAGTTTTGATGCCTTAGAACGCTTCGTTTAGGAGTTATTTGATATAAAGTCAAAAGTCCTGCGGAGTGTTCCGGTTTGGATTTGACAAGAATATTTAGTTTTATTGTTTGTTCTTTTTCTTTTTGTGAATTATTCCCATATTTAAATAGTTATTCTGCTATTCGGGGAGGAGATGTATCCAACAAATCAGAAATAATTAAAATTGGTCCAGCCGTTCTTGAGTTACATAAATGGTGTAACTAAACTGAAATATAAATGGTGTAACCCGACTTTGTTTATTTATTTAGATTATGAATAATTGAACATTTATAGCGGCGGCGATGGTGTGACGGTTAGCGTACCGGACTGTTATACCTAAGCTCGCGGGTTCAAACCCGATCGAAGCCGTGGATTTTTAGGGCGACAAAATCCTTCGTACGCCTTCCTTCGGAGGGGAAGTAAAGCCGGCTGTCCCATGTTAGTAGATTTACTTGCATGTAAAAGATTCTCAAGCCTAAATGACGCCTCTGAGCTAAATTCAAAATCGCCTGTTTCTCGCCCAAGAAATACCTCCTTTCTCTGCTAGTTGGTGAAAGGAGCGTAGCGAAATTTGCGTGGTCAGACGGAAGAGCGGGCCTGATGGCTCGAGTCTCGCCACGTAAAATAAGGCAAATTCAATTCAATTTAGAAGAAGACTTTTCGTATTTCTCACAATTTAGTTAATTTTTATGTGCGGACGTTGGCGAGCCTACCTGCAGCTGTTCCCGGCGACACTAGCGCCTCCTGTAGTAGCCCCCTCGCTAGCTGCTTCTGCCCGGTTTCGACGGAGGAGGCCCTGGTTGGAAGCAGCGCATTCTTCCCTTGAGGGGAGCGACGAGGACGCGGAGGGGGGCGGGGACGAGTCGGCGATATGGAGGGGCGGGAGCGGAGCGGGGAGAGGAGCTGGAGGAGGCGGGGCTGACAGTGGCGGGTGGTTGGGAAGAATTGAGGCGGAGGCAGAGATGGAGGGGCGGGCAAGTGAAAGGGGTAAGGCAACTCGGGGCAGAAACGAGGTCACAGATTGGTTGGTTGTTAGTAATTCCGGGCGCGCCAACTACTGAGGTCGTTAGTCCTGCGTGTTATCCCCTCGTGGGTTGTCGGTGATATTCCCCCGCCGAATTGCGAGATCCGGCACCGACCTACCATCGACTAACGGGATTTTCTCCAACCACATTTTTCCCGCCAGTGGGGCAGCCCCCCTTCGGAGGAACAAGCTGTAAGATCCGGAGGAACAAGCTGTAAAAAAATAGCTTAGATGTGACATACCCAATTATCACCGAAATCGTCAATTTCTCACTAATGAGCGGGCAATATCCCTTATCCTGGAAGACTGCGCTCGTGCGTCCTATTCCCAAGACAGCATCAACCAAAAACCCTATTGAATACCGCCCAATAAGCATCCTCCCAACTATCTCTGAAGTACTCGAAAAAGTCGTCCGGGAGCAAACTGAACAGTATCTTCGAACAAAATCACTTTTAAACGATCAGCAATCAGGTTTCCGTTCCGGCAGAAATACTGGAACCGCACTACTAAACGTCATTGAAGACGCGAGAACAGCAATAGATTACAGTAATATAACTATTTTGGTTCTTCTGGATTTCAGCAAAGCATTCTATTCAGTAGATCACGACATCCTGCTCGCCAAACTAAAGATCATGGGATTTGCACAGCCCACGTGTAAATGGTTTCTTAATTATTTAACTTCCAGAACCCAAAAGGTGGTGTCCGGTAGCCGTAGCTCAAGGGACTTGAAGCTTAACCGCGGAGTTGCTCAAGGCACTGTGTTAGGGCCACTGGCCTTCTTAATCTATGTAAATGACGTGGGAAATGCACTTAAATATTGCAGTCATCAAATGTATGCGGATAATCTCCAGATATATCTAAGTGGTCACCCGTCTCACCTCGTTTCAGTCGTACAAAAAATTAATGAAGATTTGATAGCGATAAACAACTGGGCAGCGTCTTTAGGCTTACAATTAAACCCAAACAAATTACAGTGCATGGTTATCAGCTCGAAATGCACTATGAATAAAATCTCTTCTTCTCCTTTGCCTAATATTTATATAAATGACACCATTTTATCTTGGTGTTCTGAAGTCAAGAACCTAGGTGTAGTTATCGACAACACTCTCAGCTGGAACTCGCACCTAGATTCAACCTGCCGTAAAGTTTTTGCTTCAATGCACTCACTGAAACGCCTGCGAGCACTTTTACCAGGTAGCACACGTGAGACTCTCATCAAATCACTTATCATGCCACATTTCGACTATTGCGACTTTCTTCTGACCAACATGACATTCAAATTACAACGTAAACTTCAAGTAGCCCAGAACGCATGCGTACGTTTTATTTTTGATCTAAGAAAATACGACCATGTATCCGAATTTTTTGACAGAATTCGTATGCTTACTCTAGACAAAAGACGATTACTCCACTCTTTACTTCTTCTTTATAAAGTTTTAACCGGTTCTCATGCAACACGCCTCATAAGTAACTTCAATCCTCTGAAACTAAGTCGAGCTCGTGAATCAGCCCTGCTTTGTGTACCACGTCACAACACGACTTCATTCAGTAAATCATTCACCATTACAGATATCCGAGCCTGGAATAAATTACCAGCGAGGCTAAAACATTTAAATACTGTCGGCAAATTCAAAGCTGAATTAACCACATGGGTAAGGAATAACGACATATAGAACGGCGTTAACGTCTTCTTCAATCTCCAGACTTCTCCCACTTCCAAGCGCCCGGTCACCGCCCCCGTTAAACACCCTCTATTTCCCCCTCTTTTTTCTTAGTATTCTACCCCATACCTCATTGCTCTATCCTCATCTTCCATTCCCTCTCACACCTAAATTATGAGCATTATTATTTTTCTGTGTACCCTAATGAAATTGTTAATTAAATATACAAAAGTATTAGTGACGTTCCAGATAAAATATACTTGTAGCTATCTTTGTACCATCATCAGGATATTCACTACAATATATTGGCATAAACAAAATTGATGTTAAGATACCCGCACTCTTTGTATTGTTCCTTAATACTGCCAGTATTGTGTTTAAAATTACTGTTGTTATTAGCTTATAGTGTATTGTGCTTCTCTAGTGTAAAAATTATTGTATATTTATGTAAAGTGCTGCTGTAAACTAAACTTAGCTTTCTGTAACGTTCCTCAAATAACTTCACTTTTTTCGCCTACTTCTTCGTCCTTTCCTTCGCTTTTTTTCTCTTCCCTCTCCCTCACAAACTTTATCATTTATACTTTCTGACCCCTTCCCCTGTACGTCTTTTCTTTTCTCTTTCACGAAACTTCCCTTTCACTACTCAGTATAACATACTCAGTTCTATTAATGTTCGGCCCTAAGCCGCCATCCTGATTGAGGTTTTTCTGGGTTTACTCAATCACTTAAGGCGTATGCCGGGATGGTCCCTAGATTTGTTCTCCCAGACGTAAATGTACAGCTTGTCCTCCCCTCTTAAAATGTTACTACTCTAAATGTATGTAAATTAAGTGGTTAGGCGGAAGAGCAGGCCCTATGGCCTGAGCCTCGCCATTAATACATTATTATTATTATTATTATTATTATTATTATTAAGATCCCGACCGGTCTCCCGGCAAGTGTGGTTGTGTAGTGGATGTTGGTGTGAGTACGTACGGGGGTGAGGATGGGACAAGGAATGGGAAAGAAAAATCGCGCGCGGTCCGTGGCCCATTCGTTAGGATGTTGCTCCGGCATTCGCCTGGTGTCAATCGGAGCAACCACGGAAAACTACTGATCAGAGTAGCCGACTGCTAGAATTCTGCTGCACACAGCGATTGAATTGAACGTAGCTGACAAGCTAGTGTCGAAAATCCTAGGGCTTGCCGGTCGGGGGCACCGCAGTGTCACCAGTTGATGGCCTGGGCCAGGTGCGCGCGAGGGGGTAGAGTCGGTGTGTGTGGGGGGGGGGGGCGTCAGCGCAGCGGAAGTGACGCGCGCCACCCGCCGTCAAAGTGCCAGCGCTTCGCGTCACGCGCTCGTCACCCCGCGCTGCGAAGGCCGCGCGCGCGCGCGGGCGGAGAGGCAGCAGCGAGGGAGACGCGACGCTGCGGCCCGGCCCGAGGACTTCAGGCGAAAGTTCATGAAAGGTAGCGGGCCATTCGCTAACACATTAATGGCGAGGGTTGATAGAAAACACAATTTTGAAGTAGCTTCATTGCTCCATTCAGTGCTTCTTTGTTCAAGTTTCAATCAGCTTCATCGGACAGATCTGATTTCTGGGAAAGTAAGGTGATACTCTTAGATTCTAATGCCAACATCTAACTCACAAAGCAAGACCGTACAAAGGCAACATAACAATTTTATAATGTACCTTAAACTAAACTTTTGGTGCTTAAATAGCACATACGTTATTGCCTTTTGCGTAGGTTACGTAATAGATTTATACCGCAATTTCTCTCCGAATTAACACATTTCAGTCATCATTATTTTTAAATTCATTACAAATTGTAGTACATTAGGTGCTCCTCTGTCAGTGATCAGCAGACTCACAAGAACTTCCGCGACAAGACACATACATGAAAGACAAGGGACAAACAAGTATGCTTTTGACGGGAATCGAAGCCGCGACCCTTTAGACCGAGGGGCTGAGTCGGCACACGCTCTGGCTACCTCTAGGCAGCAATTGTCTCTGCGTGTTTCAAACAGCGAAATCATGTCTCAATGAGATGAACTACAGCTGCCGCCTCACGGGGCGGAATATTGTTGTCGCATTCCAATATGATATTTCGTGAGGGCTAGCAATTTTTCATTAATATTCCATTCAAACCGTATTTTTAAGAGAGAAAAACTACTTCAGATAATTTCAATAACGTATTCGAATTGAGTGAAAGAAAACACATCAAAATATCGCATCAAAACATTCCTCGCGACACGGATACAAATATGGATTATCAAATAGGTTTTAAATAATTTACAAAAGATTAATTTGGAAACGCATAAAAAAGCTCGAATATAAAAAACGAACAGAGAAATGTGAAATAATGATAATTGTAATTTACGCAGCATCTAACTGCTTCCAAACACTTCTCAAAATAGGTTCATGCGGCGCAGGAAGTTCGAAGCGGGCGACGCCAAAATACTCAAAATGTACTCATATTCCAGAAAAATTGTACATAAGATTTGTACATTTCTGTTAATCGTTCTTCACACTATCCAACAACAAAATTACCAAAACGTTGGAGCCATTTTTTTATTTTGAAAATGTCTCTCCTGCCAATTCTTGATAGATTTGGGATGACGGAATGAAAACTAATTTCTATTTCATTAGAAACAAATCAAAAATTGAATCGTGGACATGAAAAAAAGGAAGAACAATATGCTTTATCGAGAATTAGTTGGAACATAGATGGATTAATCTGTAAGAATCATACCAGTTACTAAATAAGTTACCAATTTTCGGATTGTTATTCGTCACTCAATTGGAAAGCTGCGAAACAATTTCTGTGTTACTTAAAATGATCCTTCGATATGGGTCTCACTTTTAAGCAAACGTACGACAAATCAAAAATGTTTATTAATGCTGACTGAGGTAGGTGTTGATGCAGATTGGAGGTCTTACACTGGATATGTTTTCATCATGAATGGCGCAGAAACAAGTTGGAAATCTAAAATGCAACACACTGTAGCATTATCTTCAACAGAAGCGGAATACACGACTCTTTCACAAGCAAGTAAGGAAGCTATATACATGACAACATTTCTACTTATCGAGGGGAAATGTTAAGTTTCTCAAGATATTCTGATGCGATGTAGTAATGAAATGCGTTGGCAATTAGTAACAAAGGAAAAGTTACGGAATGTATTTATTCTGTTGTTGAATGTTTCGTTCTATACACTATCGTATGTTCAAGCAATACTTATGATTCTTTAACTCACGTCATATTATTCTACTACGGTAATTAGTTTATCTTTATTAGTTTCTTCATTCTCTACTTCAAGACAGTCATGAAAATATGTAGAAAAGATTAATTGGATTGTTGGTGATGTAGATACCTTTTTATATGATAAATGACTATTGTCTGGTATCAATTTTAATCAACTTATGATCATTTCGATCGCGTTGCGATCATCATCAGAGCTTGCAGCTTCTGGGCCGAAAAAAAAGTTCTGCCTGCAACAACAGAACTTTGTTTTCGGCCCAGAAGCTGCAAGCTCTGATGATGATCGCAACGCGATCGAAATGATCATAAGTTGATTAAAATTGATACCAGACAATATCTTTAGTCATTTATGTAGAAAAGACTCTTTTATTGAAAAAAAAAGCGGTCATGAAACAGAAACCAAGCTGCAAGTGCACACGAAGCAATGCGCAGGCAGTACACTATCGCTGCGTGTTTCCAACGTGGAGTCGCACACGCGTGCCTGGCCGTGTGAGTTCTGGCGTCCGCTCGGCGCACGTGCGTCGCTCCCACGGCGCGGGGCACGCGCTCGCTCCCACGCACTCACCCCGCGCGTGTGCCTCACGCAGCAATCTGCATTTGCGGGGGCGGAGTGGGGCGATCCAGTTTCATTCAGCGCCCGCTAATGGACTCGTCTTCGTTAAATTTCAATCCGGCGTCTCGTGTGTAACTGGACGCAGGGCGACGTGAAACTGCGCCGAACTGTTGGCGACCCCAATTACAGTGGAACTGTCTGGTGTGGTCTGTTCGGATTTGACGAAAAAACGTACCACAAGTATACAAATACATCTATAGGATTACCAGACAATGCAACGTAGCGTGCGATGTGAGGAAATGGCAACGCAGCGTATCTATCAGATGCAACGCATCATCCAGCAGATTCGGTTCCTTACGGCAAAAGATTACCGATTTTGCAAGTTCCCCTAAGTAAAAATTACTGCTACATAAAATGTGATATACGAGTACACCGTAGTTACCAGTTATAGCACAAACACGTTTCATTGCGATAACTTGTGTTTCAATAAATAGTTGTTCAATTCTACATCATCATTATCATCATCATCATTATCATCATGAAGCACTAAGCCGAATGGCCTGTTCCGTCACCAAGACGATCGTCTCTCCATTTCCTTCTATGTCTACCTGGATCTCAAGTTCCTTCGGACGCGTTGTGGAGTAGCTTATTTAGGAGTCTCCTTCCAGTCATTCATTAGATATGATGGAATCACTTCTCTTTTCGTACTTGGATTCTCGTATTGAGGTTGAACATTTTCAATTCGCTTGTGATGTCTTCGCTTCTTATGCGGTCTAGAAGCGTATATCCTGCAACAGATCTTAAAAATCTCATTTCAGCAGCCGCGAGTTTCCTACTATCCGAGCGATTCATGCTCCAATTTTCGCAACCATATTCAAGTACAGGAACCGCCATTACTGTGTAAAATTTCATTTTGTGTGTTTTCTTACTTTGTTCTGAAGATTTATTTGGAATGTTCCACACATTGCCTGAAATTTATTGAGTTTTTTCTTGATGTCATCCTTCTCGCAATAATAGATGTTGTATCCGAGGTAGTTACATTCTGACACTCGTTCTAGTATGGTGTTTTCTGCAACTATTTTGTACCTCAAATGATGTTTGCACACAAAAGTCATTACTTTAGTTTTCTAAGTCGATATCCGCAACTCGTAGTTTTGTTATATATTTTGCAAGGCATAGATGTCAATCTGCAATCTATCCTCCGAGGTTTCCAAAAGAACCTGATCGTCAGCAAATAAAATTGTTCTTAAGCCTGTTCCAGAAACTCGAATGCTTTTTTTGATAAAAGTCTCTGCCATTCCCTCACGGCATTGTCAATATATTAACTAAAAAGTACAGAGGACAGTGAGCATCCTTGTTTTACTCCTCTATTTATTATCGCTTGTTTTCTCTCAATTATTGTTCCCATGTCAATACATATTTTATTATTGCTATACCATAAGCTTTTTATAACTATTATCAGATGGTTTGGAATTCCCTGAATCTTAATAATTTCCCACAACTTCTTTCTGGACACGAAGTCCAAAGCTTTTACAAAATCTACGAAGAGAATGCAGTTAAGGGTATGCTTCTGTATTAACTGCTCCATTACAAAGACACAATCTGCACCTGATCGTTGTTTCCTGCAGCCATATTGTTCTTCTCCAAGAATAACTTCGTTAATGATGTTTATCCTTCATGTTATAATTCGAACATTGACATTTGTCATTCATCCTTCGTGACATTTCTCCTTTATTTCCTACAATATTCGCAATTGGGATATTTCCGATTCGAGCATTAAGATCGCCACATATTGCAATAAAGTCATTTCTGATGGTCATATTCAAATATTTCTTTAAGGTATTATAAAACCTTTCACTTTCTTCTTTCTTACCTTATTCTGGGGCATACACACCTAACACTGTTAGATATCCTCTTTTCAGTTTTCATGGCAATATTATAATACGGTCGTTAACAAAATTGAAAGGTTCATACACTGTTCCTTCATTGAATAGCCAATAGAATTGCTACACCAGATGAAGACCTCGATGATTGAGGAACACCAGAATAGGACAATATATGATGATTTAGGTCAGTAGTTCCATTCGGTTATTTGTTTGTTTCGGTGATGACGATTATGGGAGGATAGATAAATTTATTTAAGTTTGCTTTGAGCTAATGCTCGGTGGCAAACATGATTACAATTAGAATTAGAACAATTGCAAAATTATTACTAACATTTACAATGAGAATTTTAATTAGAATTAGTGGTTGATATTCTAGTTCTAATTAATTTCTAGTTATCTCTAAATAGACTTCTAGTCTATGTAATACGTGACTCCACTCCACTCCCCTGCCACACTACGCTACACTCCCCCCCCTCCACTACAGTACACTGCACTTCACTGTATAAGGGTCATGGCCATAATAATAATAATAATAATAATAATAATAATAATAATAATAATAATAATAATAATAATAATAATAATAATAACAATAAGAAGAAGAAGAAATATAAATGTCTCGGTATTATGGTGCTTTTGCACAGAGTTTGTTCCAATCCACTAAAGTGCGATTCACAAAAGAGAACTTGCCTATATCAGTTCTCTGTTTTACAAGGATGGTCTCCTCCGCTTTTATATGCTCTAATCTTCTACCGAAACCCGCCCATTCTGTGTCCCCTCTGTTTGTTTTGTACATTATCAAGAAACGCGCCCGTTCCCTTCTCTTAGATAGACTCCCATTCTTCTCGTCCATCAACAACGCGCCCATGATTTTCAAACTTTCCGGCCCGGTTTTGAATTTTATCTAACGCCTCGATTTGCCCTTTTATGTACTGGCCCTTTTCTGTACCAGCATTCTAAACTAGGACGAACAAGTGTAGTATATGCTAGGGATCGGACATTTGGACTACTAGTTTTAGAAAACGCATTCCAAAGTGCAGCGCCCTACAGGACTTTTTGACCGTATTGTTGATATAATCCGACCAACTCAAGTCGCTTCGCAGGACCAAACCCAAATACTCACAGCTTTTTACACGTGGGGATATCGATGTTCATGTTTCTTAATTCAAGCTCCACCAAGTTCTCTTTGTTCCTTAGGACTCGAACATTTCGGTAGCCAATCTCGAAGTTGCCGCTATTCCAAGTCGTTTAATCCTTTTCCGTTGCTGAGTCGTTAAATCATGGTATCTTGCCGGTTATCTTCTTGGCGATTGAAAGCAGTAGTATAATCCTCTGGTTTAGTTGCTATCGATGCGCAGAGTGAGTCCTGTGGTGAGGCTGCTACTTTAGGGATAAGCAGTTCCATGTACGAAGCACACGAAAGGTTTGTTTCTTTCGCTCTCTGCACCAGTTTCATTGCTGCTGCTCCGACCCTTGAAGTCTTCACACACATCCCTGTGCAAGGGACTTCGCTTAACCTCGACATACAGGATATTTTTGAGGTCCTCTACACCATGACGAAGAACTTCTTCGCCGTAACTGTTGTTCAGGTCCTCTTCTGGAGTAATTCTTAGTCTGACCCCTCTCCAACGACCATTCGGCAAGGAAGCCCCTACCAGTAACTACTCTACCGCCGATATAGCTCTCAGGGTCATTGAGATACTCAATCTTCAAGGTCATGTACTCCCTAGATGGGTTTTCTGTTCTACAGTAATTAAAATATCATTTCTATACACTACAAATCAGCATTTTATTTATTTTGTTTATTTTTCCTCCATGACGAAGTTTGTTCGGATTATCCGAAATTTTAAATTTGCGGGGTTCGGATTAGCGAGGTTCTATTTGCGCAATGGATACGCTTATACGACTTAAATGAGCGGCCGGTGCATCCAACTTAACATTATTATCTACGATTAGCAGCAAAAAAATTTAACACACGCTTATTTATTGCTTATAATTCCCGTCTGTCTTTTCTAATGTATGATCTATTTGTAGGATTTATGAACATGAGTAAAAATCTTCGCCGAATAAATGAAAAATGCTTCAATAATTAAACGAAGATATTCGCTTGTTTCATGAACCAAATCGAACGTATGTACGTGAACTTTCAGAGGACAAAAAACACAGAATCATAAAATATCGCCGTTTCGAAAATATTTTAATATTTATTATTAATAAATATTCCAGTAATAATAATATTAATATCAACAACTCAATCTATGGTATACACGACCTTGAAATGCGTGGAGGAGATTAAGTACCCACATGCGGCTGTGAGATATACCGGCGATAGCCTTCCTATTGATAGGACCTGCCTTGCTGAGTACGTTGAAGGAGATGGGTCAGACGAAGAAGTACACCAGAGGAGCGTGGGAAGTAAGTAGAGAGGGAAGGGTCATGAACCTTTAGACTTCCTGGTATCGGCCCATGGAGATTACAGGAGAGAAACTGGGTTTGTACGCAAGGCCACTGATTAGAGCGGAGGCCCAACCTTGCATTAGCCAGCAAAGGAGTCTGCCTTCATTAGACAGTGCAAATCCCGTAAGGTTACGTAATGCCGACTCTTGATCGGAGAGACCCTGTGCCCCAAGGGGACATGTCCCGAGGCCACTGTGGGAGGCAGTGACAGATGACAGGAAATAACCCATGGGTTAAGTGAGATCCGTAAACTCGAACTTGCTTCCTGTTAAACGTCACTTAAAACCAATGAGCAAAATGTATATGACAAAAATTGTAATGAATCGTAACGTGCCTTATTCTATGTCCCATACCTGCTCAGAAACCGAGCTAATGTCACCTTGTCGAAGTCTGTCTATCCCACGGTTGTTAGTCCCAGAGATGCGGAATTGGTAGTAGCTCGAAGCCATCGTCGGAGATGGACACGCGATACATGGAAGGGGGTGATAAGGTGCTTTTACTATGCAAAAGTGAAAAATGGAGGCTCAGGTGTAGAAGTCTTCAAGATAAGGAGAAAGCGGAACACCTTTACCCTGAGATTCAAAGAAGCTCGCTAGTCAACGAAAACTCACAGCAGAGCATGTACTTCGTATTCAGAAAAATGCGGAGTATATTCTTCGATCGAATGATCACTATGAAGAACATTTATAGCCACCTAATATCTCTGAAAACGATGATCTTCTCAAAGGTTCATCTCTTCCCAGTGCATCATCCGTCAGAGGGGAAAATTCATCTGGCTACCAATCACACGATAAGGACATGATTTCGAACCTCCTTCGACGCGAGGACGAGTTCGTGTACTACCATTCGAATCTCGTGCAACTTTGAGAAAATATATGAAAATGCTAAAGCTAGTGAGTGATAGAGACAGCAAATTCTGTCTTAAATAAGCTTGTAAAGACCCCAAGTTGAGATCTAGATATTACTGAAATCAATCACATCGTGTATACTACTGACTTTTCTGGTATCTCAGATGATTTTGAGGCCAGCCAAGAACACCGACGGCCAAACAGTAAAAGGCTCCGTACCCCCATGGATGAAATTCATTGAATCGGTTAGTTTGTAAACCCTGCAAGTCAGGAAATGTAAAGTTAAGTTGGAAAACAAGAAAAACTGAATAATTAAGTATACAGAGAACTTTCCTCAGTTTTTCATTACTGATGAATAAATCTTGATTGAAAATGACCCTGACCGTATTTAAAAGTTAATGAGTTACGGGATTTCAAAACTAATCAGGAGTTTTTTACCTAAACATGTAAATAAATTCACTCTGTAACTTTGTACACAGGTTTACTTTGTAATTTGATATAGTTATTTTATTATTATGTTAAATGACAATGTGCATCTACATAAAAAGTTATTTCAACCTTTTGAAATTATAGAAAATTTAGAGTTTACAGTCAAAAACACCCATGTCATCCTTATGAGTGTATATTACCCTATTGTTTCAAAAAAGTTAAAGAAATAACTTTAAGCCATTTTTTATTTTGATTGATTGTTTTAGTGATTCTGGGAATGTCAACTACCTCAATAATTTGTCCCGTAAGTGTAATGCATGTTTTGATAGGTAGGTGGCGGTGCTATTTCTCTCGCTGAATGGCTACCGCCGGCTAGCAGGGTTTTCCCCAACCAGGTATCTCCCGCCAGCGGGACACAGCCTCAGACGTAACAAGCTCTAAGCTCCCGACCGGTCTCTCGGCATGCGTGCGTATGTAGAGCATGTTAATGTAAGTGTGTGTAAGGGGACAAGAAAGAGGTAGGAAAGATCCGTGTCTCATATTTCTGTTATCCGTAGAAAGTATTATATCTCTGGCTGTTAGATTGATATTACCATTGCTGACTTCTTACAATTCGATGTAGGATGAAAGCGATCTGATAGTTATAAATTGCCAGATACACCCTGTTGTTTTCGAATCAACAGTAGTTGTTACACAGACGTTTTTGTGTGCAGAACGTAATATAATCCACGAGTGTAAGTGAAACTGCACAATTTATACAGAAAAAGGACTTGGCTCAACATAAATATTTCGTGAACTTCAAAATCTTACTGAAGAATACA
The DNA here is from genome assembly GCA_038098605.1 of Gryllus longicercus. Classification (NCBI taxonomy): domain Eukaryota; kingdom Metazoa; phylum Arthropoda; class Insecta; order Orthoptera; family Gryllidae; genus Gryllus; species Gryllus longicercus. The sequence continues at coordinate 1,252,601 of JAZDUA010000363.1, read as the reverse complement.
GTGGAGGAAAAGCAAACATTTCTATGGAAGAATATAGCAAGAATAATGTAATCTAGGATTGTGAATGCTACAGATGATTGTGAAGAATATAATCCAGGATGTTGGAAAAGCAGCAGACGGAACTCAGTGTGCGAATTTGCTTGGTCCTCTCGTCCACAGGAAATGCATGTCATGTTATATTCTTGTTGCGCCGGGGACTACTAAATACGCAGAGTAATATAAGTGAAGATTCTCTTCTCAGCACCATAAAGCTGCTGATAAAAGAAACACTTTTGAACACAATTTTCAAATGTACGATAAAAAAAGCTTGCATTACTAATGCAGATAGGATGTTATCAAAAATGTGTTGTTGGTATTTCTTGGATTGATTTGACGCCAAAAATGCTTTTACATCTACCTCTAAACATTTGCTGCTCACACGATTGAGGCATAAATGTGTTTTGTAAATCCAGGCCAACGGCAAGATTTCTTGAAATTATGAAATGCCCGAGGCTCGATTTGCTGGGTCAAAGAAGGGAGCCGTTGCATTGGGTGGGATGATTCATATATATATATATATATATATATATATATATATATATATATATATATATATAATATATTCAGTGCGCGAAGAATCAAGAAGAGCGCCAGTTCGCATCTTATACAAAATTCTAGTTATCACAACAGAAAATGCACGGACACTGTTCAAGAAGGTAAAAAAACATCCAAGTAGAATGCAATTAATACACAAGATGGAAGATGAAATATTGTCTTGAAATGGTTAACCTTCCCCTTCAAGGTTGATAAAAGCACAACTACGCCTAGTCATTTGGAACGTAAGTATTGCCGAGGAAAAAGCGAAGACGACAACCTTCTGTTCCACTGCGCGTTGTGTGAGTGGGAAGTGTGTTTGTGGAAAATGCCAATATGCCTAAACTGTGTTTAATGTTTTCCTTTGTAATTTAAAATGCACATTAACTTTTCATAAACTAACAATATTCATCAATGTTTTCATGCATTGCTATGTATTGTCTCTGTTACTTCAAGTACTGCAAAGGTTTTTTTACAATTTTGTGTTTTGGAACTTTAAATTTTTTGAAATGTAATAAATTAAAATGCTCATAAAAATGTACATTTATTAATTTATCCACTTAAGAACATAGGACGTGAGAAAAACACAAAATATTTTCTTTTTAAATGCTCAGGTCCTGTAAGGTGGGTTGTGAGTCAAAATGACACACATACCACCTTACAGGTAGAACGAAATCCCGGTCCTTCTAGTGTTAACAATTTGAGGAGACCGTATAAAGGTTTTGACAAACGTTGCTTGATTAATAGAGAGAAAGTCGCTTTCTTATTAGAGAAACATTTTTACCGTGAATCCAAATTTCAACCACATAGGCAACGGCCTCTTCTCGTGTCATTATTTTTTATTATTTAAAGGTAAAATTGTCGAGCTATAATATCTTGCTTACTTACATCCTGGAGGATTATGTGTAGCTACTGAAAATGTTAAATTATGTTTACAACATGTAAATGTATGCTTATTTGAAGTAATGAGAATGTGTCTATTTGTAATAATGATTCTTTAGCATTACAAAATTATATATTTCTGCCATTCGGGAATGGGAATTTCAAGTTCAGTAATTGATGAATATTGTGTAGAGTGTTACACGTCCTCTCTATTTGCAGAAAGTTTCAATTGAAATATTTGTAAATATTATTTTAAATATTTTCACCATAAATATAAACTATGATCAGCGAAAATACTAAAATAAAATAGTTAATATGTATTGAATTTATTTACAATCTATTAAGTTATTTCTCGTTTATTTATATCCATATTCCCAACCATATCATTTACAATGAATTCTCTGGAATTAAATTATTTAAGACATTATTATATAAATTTGTTTGCATTTGAACTAGGGAATGCGTTTAAACCCAATATTATGTAATGAGATACCAATCAAAACATCAATAAATTCTTAAAATAACACACGGAGCAGCTTGCTTCTCTCGCAATAGCACTGCTTCTTTCACCACTTCTATCGTTGTGAAGTTGTACAGCATGGCTTTTGAGAAATGCTTTCTACATTACAGGAGGCGTTGCTTGTAATAGTCGGCTGACAGCTCATTTTTCTGTAGATACGTTATTTTCTTCTAAAGACAATTATTACAAACTGCGACATTCACTTTCCCGTCTTGCAAAAACTATTTTTCTGTACATCAGAAATATCGTGAAAATGCAAATGAAATCCTATTACGTTAAAAAAACAGTTCATGTTGTGACCCATTGTCGTCTAAAGACGACATTCTAATACAAAAGCTTCGTACAAAAGATTGAATAGTTGTCAAGTTTTAGATACATTTTCATATTGCATAATATTTCAAGATTTATGCTGAGAATGTGCAAATACATGGATCTGCGCCACAAAACACGATCTGACATGCTACTTTCATTGCTGCTTGGAAACAATTTCCATTGCCAAGTTCGTACTGTTACCAAAATTCTGTAATGAAAACATTACGCAATGTCTCCTGAAGGGATCGCAGAGTCCAAAGAGGTTAAAGGAAGAAATTGTTATAAATCTTAAAGGCAAAAATGAATATTTTGATCCCGAGAAAATCACGCTACAAAAATATCAATAAGAAATTACCTATTACAGTACTGATAATATCACGACTAATATATTAAAATTAAATCCTTAATGCCTTTCTGTTGTTTAAGTTAAAATAACATTTCGTGTTATTTGTATTTGAATATTTAAAATCAATCAAGAAAAAATGCATACATACAATTTTTCATTTCAGGTATTTTATTCGTCCATTCGCAGTAGTACATATTTTATAAATGTGTTGAAAAATGCTCACGACATGTAAATATAATAGATATATATCACTATGCAGTTTACCTATCTTCACATATTCAGCTCATTTTTCACACAATGATGATAATTCATTATAATTGTTATCATTATTGGGTTCAAAATGACGTGGATTAAATACACAAAGTAAATATGTACTTTCGGATTATCATCGTTAAATAATAGATTTTAGTTAGGATCATTCAACCTTCTTCTTCTTCTCCTTCCCCTTCGTCAAACTCTCCTTCTTCCTCAGCAGTGGCATCTTGATATTGCTGATATTCCGACACCAGGTCATTCATGTTCGATTCCGCTTCAGTGAACTCCATTTCATCCATTCCTTCGCCAGTATACCAATGCAAAAATGCCTTTCGTCGGAACATAGCAGTGAATTGCTCAGACACTCGTTTGAATAGTTCTTGGATCGCGGTAGTGTTGCCAATAAACGTAGCAGACATTTTGAGGCCGCGAGGAGGGATGTCACAGACTGCTGTCTTCACGTTGTTTGGAATCCATTCGACAAAATAACTGCTGTTCTTGTTCTGAACGTTCAGCATTTGCTCGTCAACTTCCTTCATCGACATTCTTCCTCTGAAGATGGCGGCGACTGTCAAGTATCGACCATGACGAGGATCACAAGCAGCCATCATATTCTTAGCGTCAAACATCTGTTGCGTCAACTCGGGCACCGTGAGAGCTCTGTACTGCTGACTGCCTCGCGATGTTAACGGAGCAAATCCCGGGATGAAGAAATGAAGGCGAGGGAATGGAACCATATTCACAGCGAGCTTGCGGAGATCAGAATTGAGCTGTCCAGGAAATCTCAGACAAGTTGTCACTCCTGACATTGTGGCAGAAACAAGATGGTTGAGATCACCGTATGTGGGAGTTGTAAGCTTCAGTGTTCGGAAACAAATATCGTATAAGGCCTCATTATCAATACAAAAGGTCTCATCAGTGTTTTCAACAAGTTGGTGGACTGACAACGTTGCATTGTAAGGCTCCACCACAGTGTCTGACACTTTTGGGGATGGCACAATACTAAATGTAACCATAATTCGATCAGGATATTCCTCTCGAATTTTGGAAATCATTAATGTTCCCAAACCTGCTCCGGTTCCCCCTCCTAGAGAATGAGTCAATTGGAACCCTTGAAGGCAGTCACAACCTTCTGCTTCCTTGCGGACAACATCAAGGATTGAATCAACGAGTTCGGCACCTTCTGTGTAATGCCCTTTAGCCCAGTTGTTTCCAGCACCACTCTGACCGAAAACAAAGTTGTCGGGGCGAAATATTTGCCCAAAAGGACCCGACCTAACAGAATCCATAGTGCCTGGCTCTAAGTCAACAAGAATTGCACGGGGTACGTACTTGCCTCCTGTTGCTTCGTTGTAGTACACGTTGATTCTTTCAAGTTGCAAGTCAGAGTCGCCATGGTAGGTACCGGTTGGGTCGATTCCATGTTCATCGGAGATGACTTCCCAGAACTTGGCTCCAATTTGATTTCCGCATTGCCCTGCTTGAAGGTGAACTATTTCACGCATTTTTAGTTAATATGTTAAATAAAATCGCAAAATCCTGATAAGTTCTTCGAAGAAAAACAAATTCGAAGAGACTGATGCACGAGTACGTCTGCTTCGGACCGTGCTTTTTGCGAACTGATTATAACATATCCACGGCAACGGCTTTCTAATGTCCCTGCGTAACAACTGAACATTAATATTCAACAACAATGTATGTTGTTGGAAGCAATTTAACAGAACGAAACGTGTATCATGATAGAAAAAACATACAGGGAACAATCTAAAGCTTGTCGTAGTTTTGCTTGGCACACATTGAGCCAAATCAGGCTCATACGTACACACTGGTAAACACGGTCACGTAGAATGCCAGATTGATAGATGAATACGGTGAGTTACCCAATTCAATAAATTTTATGGCACCAATAACAAAATATGCACTGATAAATTACTAAAGATATTGTCTGGTATCAATACTTTTTAATCAACTTATGATCATTTCGATCGCGTTGCGATCATCATCAGAGCTAAAATGTAATACAAATATTATACAAATATTATTAAATACAAATATTAACAGGTTGTAGGTAACAGGTTATTGTATGCAAGATGCGTAAGCAAACTGGCATACAATAACCTGTTACCTACAACCTGTTAATAATATTTGTATTTAATAATATTTGTATAATATTTGTATTACATTTTAGCTCTGATGATGATCGCAACGCGATCGAAATGATCATAAGTTGATTAAAAAGTATTGATACCAGACAATATCTTTAGTAATTTATCATAATAAAAAGGTATCTACATCACCAACAATCCAATTAAAAATATGCACTATTGTAGAAATCATGATCTCTTTCCATTATGGTAGAAATACAATATAAAAGTATGACTTTCGTATTTTAATTTTAAAATGGAATTCCCTGAGCCCTTTCTCACTTCCCCACCCGCTGGCCCCAGACGTTTTTTGGTCCGTTTGTGTTTAGCTCCGTTGTTAATGTTTGTCTCTTTGCACCATGCCTATTTTAGATACTTGGTATCTTGCAGTGAGTATTGAGCATCTTAACAGAAAGATGTTGTCCTTTGACCTGCTGTACCTTTAATCACTCCTTGCCAGAGTGCGTATTACTGATAAATTTCAGAAATTGGAATTCCTAGTTTATACTCCTGCTCCCAGAGATGCTGTAAGTTTTGTCATTATTTGAAAAGATAAATTATTGTTGTGAAAACTGTTTGCAACAGTCAAAAGTAAGTATTTGGCTCGGATTATTTTGTGCCATGACTTAAATTTTATTTAGTCTATTTCACAGTGAAAACTATCAAAATGCAAGAGAGATATTCTAGAAGAAATATTCAGTATTAAATTTGCCAAAAACGTAACCTCAAATTCAACATGCTTGATTTTGTGAAAGGTGAGCATAAAAAATGACCTTTGACAAGCATATACTGTTGTAGCTTTGACCGGTCACAGGTACAACTGATCCTAGGGTTACTTCCCTTCAAGTTATTTATTTATTTTAAAGAGTTGGAGAAGATACCTAAAAACAAATGTGATTTAATACTCAGCAAAATTGTGCTGTAAAGAAACTGCTAAACATTATGTTGCAGAGATGATTATAGTTAATAAATATAAAACTAAAAAATAAATAAAGAATGAAAACTGGTCATAGGTATAACAACTTCCCCTAATCAATTGGTAGATTTATTTCGATATTTATGATGGATCAACCTCTTATACTTTTCCTTTTACACTATACTATGCAGTGTACACTATACGAGTTTTAAATGTACTCTGAGCAAACTCAAACATTTTAAAAAGTACCTACTCATTCTATTTTTCTAAAAGTTTGGACGATAAAGAAGAACTTTGTGACTGTTTTATTTTCGTACTTTTATTGATTCTGGAATTCCTAACTACCTATCTTTTAGTAATTTTAGTTGAAATCTGTATAAAAAATAGCAATGAGAGTTGTTATCAATATCTGATAAAATATTTTCTCTCACGAAAAATAAACTAGTACGTGCTTTAGAATTTCGCGAACAATAGATTTGAAATGATGCCACGCTCGTCTAAATAACCAAACTATTCACTCCTCAAATTTCTAACAAAATAAAAGCTCAAGGAAACGTAACTTACAGTTTTTACTATTCATTGACAAAATTAATCAAATTAAATGAAAACTTACGCAGATGGCGCGTTTTATATTCATTTTAAAGTTTTGATTTTGAAATTTTGTCGTTTACTTGCGATAGTGAAGACGTTATGGAGTGTAGTCTATTTTGTTGAAAGAAGTAATAATGAAGAAACGGCATTGATGTAATATTTACTCCTCATGAATAGTTAATAATATTGTGTGTTGATATTGGCAAGTAGAACACAAGTTGAATTTGAGTTTCAACGGCAATCCTGAATAATCAACGAAGAGAAAGTAGTAGGTTGCAGAAGGTATGTGAATAGAAGGCATTCTTGGTAGATTTTCTTTTATTGAAGAATGTGTAGCTGTAAATAGATATTTACGATATAAATATCGTAAAACATATTACTTCAATAACAGATTATACCAATCGTGTATATTACCATAAGTACAACAAAGTTTTTTTCAGTTAGGTTGAAATTAAATTTAAGTCTGTGTCAATGCGGCATGGCCCGCATTTGTGTTGTCACAGACGGGGCGGGTCCCGACGGCCTACCGCGGTTACATAGAGCGACAATGCAAGTGTCCAATTTAATTATGTTGGTCCAGATTTTACCCGAGCTGTACAACTGTCCTGGGCACCAATAAATTAAATGTCAGCCGTGTGGATAATAGGCAACAAAGTTTTGAAATAACCTACTGGTGGCCGAGAGAAAGTAGTTTTATTTTAATCACTTGCTGACCTGTTGGCACAGTATACGTATATTGCGCTATTAAGGATAAACTGACGAAGAGTGTAACATGTAATGTTTAGTTTTATGAAAAAGGAATATTTATTTGATAATACTATTGTGATGAATTAATACTAATTACTAATAAAATAAATGTGATGAGCTTAGTAACTGTTACCAATCGTAAATCCATAAAAACTCATTACATATTCTAATATTTGGAAAAAATAAACATTTCTTTTACATCATACTGGAAGCTTAAAATAAAGAATCCCAGGAACCAATTATATTTAGAATTGTTAAACAACATACGTCTAATACGGTTTTAAATGTTTTAATGTAGTACTTTAGAACAATACTTATTTGTAAAAAAGTTGCTTCGCTTCATGCAGTGTTTAATTTTCTACTTCCATGTACTTTTATTGATACTTAATTTTTGAAAACTATAAAAGTAATAAGTTCCTTATTTTTCACTTTCTTGTATACGTACGTATATGGATATATTGTGGTGTATTAGATCGACTCCAATGAACTGGCTTCTCCTCAGTCACATCCCTCCCCTCCCCCTGACCTTAGGAGACAGAGAGTCCTTCCGGAAGAATTCAGAAAGATCTTCTATAATACTAACCTTCAAACATTGGTATTGTGGTGAGTTTTCGTTGGCATTTACAATGAAATATATGAGCCGTAATTGCCAACAATATTGTTTATTACAATATCAATTTTTGATGGCTTAACCATCAGCAACTTACTAGTACAAGAAAAAAAACATTAAAACGTGAATCAAAAAACAAAATTATAATTAAAAGATTACTAATAATTTACAATTTTTAGAAAATATATTTAACATTTTAAGAACTGAAAGAAAGAAAGAAAGAAAGAAAGAAAGAAAGAAAGAAAGAAAGAAAGAAAGAAAGAAGAAAGAAAGAAAGAAAGAAAGAAAGAAAGAAAGAAAGAAAGAAAGAAAGAAAGAAAGAAAGAAAGAAAGAAAGAAAGAAAGAAAGAAAGAAAGAAAGAAAGAAAGAAAGAAAGAAAGAAAGAAAGAAAGAAAGAAAGAAAGAAAGAAAGAAAGAAAGAAAGAAAGAAAGAAAGAAAGAAAGAAAGAAAGAAAGAAAGAAAGAAAGAAAGAAAGAAAGAAAGAAAGAAAGAAAGAAAGAAAGAAAGAAAGAAAGAAAGAAAGAAAGAAAGAAAGAAAGAAAGAAAGAAAGAAAGAAAGAAAGAAGAAAGAAAGAAAGAAAGAAAGAAAGAAAGAAAGAAAGAAAGAAAGAAAGAAAGAAAGAAAGAAAGAAAGAAAGAAAAGAAAGAAAGAAAGAAAGAAAGAAAGAAAGAAAGAAAGAAAGAAAGAAAGAAAGAAAGAAAGAAAGAAAGGGGGTGTTAAGTCATTTAATACTACAAGAAAAGGGAATAAAACTGAATAAAACATGTAAAATTTGAAACGAAAACATAGAATGTAAGTTGAGCCATTCCTTGCCTGCTGAATGGAAGCCACAAAACGACTACGCGGGGTCGGGCGAGCCAAGGGGCTTAAGTACCCGGCCGTGGGGTGGAGGAAGGCAATGGCCTGGGTGCGGTGCGCTGTTGCTGTGCCGCCCCGGAATTCCCTCAAAAAATGCTGTCCCCCAAAAAACAACATCTTTTAGAAAAAAGCGGCGTCCATTCAGTAAACTGCCATGACTGCGAAGCCAAATATATTGGTCAAACAGGCAGCACTTTTAATACCAGAATTAAGGAACATATACACGCTTGGAAACACAACACCTGTAAATCTCACTTTGCCAATCATTTACTCCAGACAGGCCATACATTCAATCCACACACAGATATTTGTATACTGAAAATAGAAAATCAATATCACACCAGATTAACTTGAGAAAACCTACATATTTATTTAAATAATAACTTCTTGAATGAAAACATAAATCATAGTCTTTCTCCTTTACTAAAATTACTATTAGACACCTCTCCCACACCGCACCCCGCCGGGGCGGCACAGCAACAGCGCACCGCACCCAGGCCATTGCCTTCCACCACCCCACGGCCGGGTACTTAAGCCCCTTGGCTCGCCCGACCCCGCGTAGTCGTTTTGTGGCTTCCATTCAGCAGGCAAGGAATGGCTCAACTTACATTTCTGTTTTCTGTTTTAAAAAATTTTACGTATCCTTATTCTATTTCATTCACTTTCCTTTAGTATTAATGACTTACCCCCCCCACTTTTTTTCTTTCTTCCAGTTTCTAGAATGTTAAATATATTATCCAAAAAATTGTAAATTATTTGTAACCTTTATTTTAATTTTGTTGTAAAATCAAAGGAATATTCACGTTTTAATGTTTTGTTTTTTCTTCTTGTACCAGACAACTGATGATGATGGCTAAGCCATTGAAAGCTGCTCTTATAAGAAAAACTATTGTTGGCAATGACGTTTATAATTATTTCATGAAAAATGCCCACGATAACGCACCACAACACCTATATTTATGATAAACAAATAAATATGTATAACGTGTTATATTAACATTCAGTTCACGCCCACCAAAACTCTAGAATTATTAGTTAGAAAACTTCCATATTCATTTAAGTAATAACTTACTGAATAAAAACATTAACCATAGCTCCTCTTCTCTACTAAAATTATTATTAGACACCACTCCCCACACCGCACTTTTGCGGGAAATGAGTCTCTGGAAAATAGGAATGATCAAGGTTTATTAATGATGATATTCAATATTGTTAGGGTTATTACGGGTTTTTAACAAAAATGTTTTAACAATCGTCATTACTTCTGAGATATATTAAATTTTTGTAGGTTTGTGAAGTCTATTTTTGTCCATAGGATGTCCAACGACTCTTCAATGCTATTTATCAAGCACATCAACGCAAAGACACTCTGAGCATCACTACGAAACCGACATTACAAGATGGTGCAGTGCCATCAACATTTTTGAACTGTTCTAAAACATCGAGAAAGTGTAGAAGAATATGTGTACGTAATAAGTGTACGTAAATATTTAAGTATCAAAATTTGTAAGTGTAATTAATGACTCTCTTCTACTGAAAGCGAATGCATGACATAATTTTGTCTTGAAAGTTTTCAGAATGAGACCATCGATTAAGTCATTGGCTTTCTTTGCCACAATTCATTATATTGAAGATTAAGTGCAAAATTTTGATTATTGTTGTAAGAAAAATAAATTGTTTAGTGTAATCTATTGTTTGTCTTAAAAATGTAAGACTTTGGTGAAACTTATTTTTGGGTTCCTTATGTTTGTGTGGTAGTTTATTCCTTAATGTTTTCTTATTTCTTTCTAAATCTAAATATTTGAATATTTATATTTATATTCAGATTGTGACGCCTTTCCATCTCATAACTCCATTGGCGAAAAAACGAGACGGGTGAAAGAAGTAATCACCAAAACCACCCCACCACCGCCATCACGCCACACCACCCAACACCACTCCACACCACACCAACACCACTCCACACCACACCACACGAAACCCACCAAACTACACACCACACCACACCACATCACACCACACACCACAGTAGCAGCACACCACAGCCACACCACCATCACCACACCACTACCACTACCATCATTACTACCCCCAACTATTTGCTACTTGCTACTACTAGCAAGAAGCAAATAGTTCAAGTATGTGTAATTCACATAAGAGGGGTACCCGACAAAAAAAGATTTGAAATGCACACCTTATTATACATTTTGCAATATTGAAACTAATAAAAAATTAAGAACTTTTTTGGCAATTTTATGGCCTGGCCTTCCAATTGTCTCACAAAGACAAGTAAACAATATATATATATATATATATATATATATATATATATATATATATATATATATATATATATATATATATATATATATAATATATATATATATATTGTAATGGGACGGTCGCACATCGCGGATGACGACACGAGCCATATATTTATTTTATTTAATTAAGAACCGCGCCGCCGTTAGAAGCAGCCGGAAATGCCGTTTCCGCTGTACCTGTGACAGCCGATTAGCGCGCCGGGAGAGGCGGAAAAGGCGCCTCTTTTGTTCAGCATAGACCCGAGCCGGACGCACCCCTTATGACGTGTGGGGAAATACTCCGCCCACAACCCCTTCACCGAGCAACGGAATTACCCGCGCCTATTTCCGGAATTTCGGTGACGAATGTTACTGCGGGGGAGGTTGCTGGAGGCGACTTCGCCGCTGACGCCGTGATTGGCGGCCATACTCTGGCCATACCAGCCGTTAATAAGATTAGATTTAAGTTAGTTTTAAGTTTATTCATGTCACTGGGCTTCACCCACACACTATACTAACTGATTAAAGTAGTTTATGAAAATGCTGGAGTCTTTTTCTCAAGTAGTTAGGCAATCATGCATGCCTCCCTCTAGGGAGTCTGCCGACGAAGCAGCCGGGCAAAGCTGAATCGCCGAAGGAATCAGGTAATCGGGGAGGCGGTGGTTACAATATATATAAATTTGTTTTTGGCCACTTTCTTAAGCCAATTATATTTTCCTTTTGCGTCTTTAAAAAATATATAAAATATACGAGAGAATTAAAAGAAAATTTGTCTTTAGTAAATGGTTAAAGTCAATATATACTTAAAATAAATTACAAAACAAATATAATTAAAAACAAATAATTATTTACGGAGAAAGTAAATTTGTGAGACCTATGGAAACAAAATACGATCTCCAATGGAGGGTTTTATTTGATTATATGAATATCTCTTTGTGAGGCGGAAAATATAATATATAATACACTACAGTTGATTAGTTTCTGTACTTATACTAATATATCGCGTGGTCAGGGAAGAATATTGGTGTCGTGGCTCTCGGATTGTTTGCTTCAAAAGACGGCCCCATCTACGCGATATCACCCAAATCGTCGAACTGCAGTGGTAATACTTGGATTTATTTGCAGGCGTCCCACGCTAGAAATCGGTCCAATCGGTAGCTCCAATATCAACCGAAATCGAAATGAAGCTCTCGATTGGATGACCTCTTCTTCCAGCTCGTGCCCTTGTGTTCAAATCGGAGAACAGTGCGCTTCCTCGGCCGGCCACATCGCTTCGCGGGGCGCGCCGGGCGTTTCTTCCTCAATCCGGGCCGCGTGCGGTTGTCCCCCGGGGACATAATAAATGGCGGCCGCCCGGCCGCAGGGCGCGGGCGATGCCAGCGGTGCCAGCCCCCGAGCGGTCGGCCGCCTCAGAACATGCGCCGCGCGACACTGATAGATGAAGACGGATCAGAGGCCGCGCGCTCGCCGCCGCAATCCCACGGAATCGCCTGCCCGCGCGCGTTGGGGCGGCATCTCAAAGGGCTGGCCAAAGGCCGAAGAAAGGGGGTTTATTTAGGGAATTTTAAGGAAGCAGTTGCGCAGACTCGTCCCCAGAGTGTCTAATTCTACGCTTCGAAAAGGTACGTGGCGTCACAGTGAGTTCTGCCTCAATGGAAACGTGGCCGTTGAGTGTGCAGCTGATTTGGTTTAGAGCAATTTTCATCATTCAAAATCGACGAGAATCGTGATGGTGAGTACAATGTTAACATATATTACAAACACTTCCAAAACATGTTAAAATTACTTCATAATTAATATTTAAACAAAATTATACAATTAATTTGTTGTTTTTAGTGGAACTAGCTATAAATTCCACAGAGTTCACAACGAAAAATTGTAAAAATTTATTCTCTCCTATTTAGCTCTTGAAATGTCAAAAACGGCTAGTAGCTGCTACTCTGCATTTTGTGCAGAAACATTCTTAAAGGTTTTTGAATTTTTAATCCGCCATTTTTTTGCAATATTAGCATTGGAATCAGAATCAGCGAATCCATAAAACCCTGTTTACAATTTTTATAAAAATGTAAACATTTTTAGAAGTTTTAAATTTTTAATCCGTCATAATGGATCCGCCATTTTCTTTCTTTTTTAAAATTTTGACATTAGAATCATAATCAGCGTGCCTCAAAACCATTGTATTTAAAGTTTCATTAAATTTGGATAACTGTTTCCTATTTTGGCCAGGAGTTTGAAATCTCGCCTAACGTGCGCCGCTGTAACCCCACAGAATCGCCTCCCAATGCCAGCGAAAAGGAACGAATCTTTTGAATCCCGCGCCGGCTCACTTAGCGAGGAGCCAGCGCTGCCAATGTTTTTGCAGTGACTCACCGGTAAAATCCTACGCTTCGAGTCTCCCCGGCGCCGGCTTTCGACACGAGCTAGCTCGTGTTGATCGGAGAAACCAAGGGAAACTACTGATCAGTGGAGCCAACCACTAAAATGCTTCTGCAGACAGCGGCTGAATTGGACCTTCCTTTCTAGTCTGAGTCGCAAATTCTACCACCGTTAGGACTAAACCCTTAGACCTTCCGGTCAGAGGTATTGACTTAGCCATCTTAGCCGGTCATATTTTAGAAATCCGCTCCAATTCGTTCTATTAAAATTTGCAAATAGGACCATCTTTTACTGTTCTAAATATTCTTAATGTAATATTTCTATTAGGGGGACGAAAATTTGAGAAAATGTGAAAGTAAAGTGCTTCGTGCGCGGACAACTTTTGTTGGATTTTGCTCATCTTGAAACTCCCATACTGTCGACTGCTGTTTACTTTCGGCTCATACGCGTAAATCCACGATTCATCCTGTCACGATGTCAGACGTGTTTCGAAGCCACCGCGATCGTATTTTTGAGCATTTCTTTCGACCAATCGACACGAGCCTTTTTTTGAGCGATTGACAAATTGTGCGGGATCCAACCGGAACAAATTTTTTTGACAGTCAAATGTTCATGCAATATTGAATGTATGCTGGTCTCACTAATGCCTAAGGTTGTCTCAATCTCATGATAGGTCACATGACGATCTTGCAATATCAGTTCACGCACAGTATCAATGGTTTCCGGAACAACAACTGTTTTTGAACGACCTTCGCAAAATTCGTCTTGGAGTGAACTACGACCACGATTGAATTCACCATACCGTCGATAAACACTGGTCCTTGATGGAGCTTCATCGCCAAAAATTGAATTAAGTTCATTCATGCATTGTTGCTGAATTAATCCACGTCGAAAGTTGTAAAAAATAATCGCACGAAAATCTTCACGAATTAATTCCATTTCTGGGCCAAGATGAATCTTTTAAGTTACTGTAAACCACACAAATAGCACTCGTATGTCAAAACGATCTGAGTACGTATAACCTCAAAACATCCAACTATACAATACAGCTGTCAGTTGTCAGATTGCAACACCACGGTTGCCAAATCCCGAAACAAAAGGCAACCTTCGTATATCTTTCAGATAATTTTATTGTAGATATGATAAATGTATCTTTTTTTACTTTCTCGCCTTACGGATTATTCGTAAGAATATAAAATTACGTAATCGTGCGCCAGAAAAGGCCGAAATTGCACCAGAAAAAACTTATTTCCGTCTTCTAGGAACGAAGAAGTAGATACATCCTGTTGCTGAATTTAGAAAAATATCCTCTAATTCGGGGTGAATCCAGAATTCATGTTTTTTTTCTTGATTCTTCATACCTGTGTCACGTGGTGTAGTCATAATCCATGTTTTGTTGATACTTCATACAGAAAACTCGTTTGACTGTCTGTCTGTCCACGCTGGCGCCTAAACCGTCAGATTTTCTTCAAATTTCATATTTTTCAAATGATCTAAATGAACTTATCTAACTAGAACTACAAAATTGAAGATGGAGGTTTTTCTTTCATATAAAATTTGTTGTTCATAGGGAGTTCATTCATCAAAGTCATCTACATTTTTTAAAAGCTTTTAGTAGTTTTCGCGCAATATTGCGTGCAATATTTGAAATTTAAAAAATCACAATTCAAAATGTCAATTTTTTTCTTTAAACTTTTGGTAGGGATATTGCTAAATGCTCTCTACATGAAAACATAAACGCCATATTGCTATATTCTTTTGTTTCTTCAAAAAATACAAAAATTTAATTTTTTTTTGTCTGTCACGACGTTAATATTTATATTAGCGGCAAATGGTTCTCATTATTGTAGTTATGAGTACATGTGCTTTAAATAATGTGAAATAAAGCTTCTCGAAAACTCAACAGTTTCTTGTGAGAACTCGCTCAAACTTTTGGATTTTCAGAAACGCTCAAACGCCATTTCTCAGAAACGGTTTCAATTTTATTTCTTAAACTTTTCGATCGGATAGCGCTAATTTCAATATTTAATATTACGTAAAGTTCATTTCGGGGTATTTTGTGTTTGCTTTTTCAAAAATTACACAAATGTAACACCGTTAATATGCACATTACCAGTGATTTATAAGCACGGTTGTATATAGCTTCAAATGGCTAATGAAGTTTTTCAAAAACTTAAAAATTTTCTCTGAAAAAGAGCATCAAATCTCGAATTTTCAGTAGGGTTAACCGCCATTTTCATAAAAATCGCTTTAATTTTTATTCAAAGAAATTTGCCATTTATGATCAGGATTTACTGTTCTTTAATACTCTGAAAATAATGTCTTCGTTCTACAAAAAGTAATCCGAAAAATTAAGGAATTAAAAAAAAAAATAGGGTGGCGATAGATGGTAATTGGCAAGAGTACATGGCAAGTTCGTATAGCTAAACGAGACCAAAGAAAATAGATAAATAATACGGGCACGTCTGTGCCATTCTGTAGCACCACTAGTTATTTATAAATTTAACAATTGGATTCAAAACGTGCTCATATTGAAACTACACAGTACTCGCCTGACCGCTGTGGTGTGCGGATCGTTCCCGCAGCTCCGTAGTGTCTTACCTTGCTCGCCCGCGAGGGCGCCAAGATAAGGAAAAGTCTAGCGATAACAACCAGTGCGCACTAGCTCTAAGTGAACAGTTACAGTTGTGAAGCATAACGGTGTTTCATCCTATTCATATTCAAATCAACTTAACAAAAGATAACATATACTAAAACTCAGTCGACTACCGAAGTATTTTCGGGTAGGATCAGTAGCATGTAGTGCGATTTCATGCTACTGACACCCGGGAAGCTGTTTACTTCAAGAAATGTCATCCGAAGAATCAACAGGCAGCGACAGCAACGCCATGGATCATGATTCATCTGCTCCCGTCAACCTGACGCAGAATGTATGGCAAATATACACACCAGCTCGGTCAAAAAGGCCGAACCCTGACGTCCTCGACCCTGATGCTAATAGAAGGGTAGGGCAAAAGACAGCGTCTTGCGATAGTAATACTAGTGTATATACAGTTCCCACCAAGAATCAATTCAGTGCTCTTGATATAGAAGGTACAACAGAAAACAATGAGGAAACCTTTTCAAAAACCACTGTACCTCCAATATTCGTGCCAAATGTGAATAATGTTCCAGCTATGATAAAGTTTTTAAAGGAAGCCTTAAAAACAGAAGATTTCGAAATAAAATCTCTAGCAAACGACAAAATTAAAATAGCGCCGAAAACTCCTAATACCTACAGGGAAATAATAAAACATTTATCAGCCAACAGTCACGTATACTATACATACCAGTTGAAACAAGAACGTGCGTATAGAGTTGTCTTGCGACACATACATCATACGGTAGATGTAAAAGATATCAAGGCTGCGCTTCTGGAAAAGGACCACAAAGTTAGAAACATTATAAATGTTCGCCACAGACTAACTAAAACACCTCTGCCTCTATTTTTTGTAGACCTTGAGCCCAAACCTAACAACAAAGAAGTGTTCAAAATTAACCGACTGTTAAATTGTGTTGTTGCTTTCGAACCACCACGCCTGAAACGCGAGATAGTACAATGCAAAAACTGTCAGAGATATGAACATACCAGATCGTACTGTGCATACCCGTATAGGTGTGTTAAATGTGGAAAAGAACACGACCCAGATAAGTGTTTAAAAGAAAAGCAAAGTCAACCAACTTGTGCTCTGTGTGAAGGCAATCATCCCGCCAACTACAAAGGTTGCAAAGTATACCAAGAAATACTAAAAAGGAAAGGGTACAGCAACTCAAGTAAACACAGAATGTTTCAACAAGAGACGCATGTGCAGACACAAAACAGTAACATTGAAACTACTTATTCTCACGAAAACTCAAGAAGCAGACATGTAAATGCAGGAACATGGGCCGATGTTGCGCGATCAAAGCCTGTAGAAAGACATGAACACAACGACAATAGCCATTCCATTATGAATATTATACAGCACTCCTTTGAGAGGTTTGAAAACATTCTAATGCAGCAAAGTCAACAAATAAACTCTCTCATCAACCTCATAACGTCGCTTGTCTCCAAACTATCTAATGCCTAAATTCCTTCGCATTGCAGCTTGGAACGCCAACGGCTTGGCAAATCATCGCCAAGAAATCGAAATATTTCTCAACGAAAACAAAATAGACATGCTACTCATCTCTGAATCTCACTTCACAGAAAGAAGCTACTTTAAACTGAAGAACTACACTTTATACGATACTAAACACCCCAGTGGCAATGCTCATGGTGGCACAGCAATATTAATAAAAAGCACTATAAAACATCAAGAACAGGAAGCTGTACAGGAACAGGATATTCAAGCAACAACTGTACAAATTATGGACTGGAGTGGACCAATTACCATCAGTGCCATTTACTGCCCTCCAAGATTCAAAATAGACAAACAACGATTTGAAACCTATTTTAAGTCTCTAGGAAATAGGTACGTGGTGGGAGGAGACTACAATGCCAAACACACGCAATGGGGATCCAGGCTCATCACCCCAAGAGGGAGAGAACTGTTGAAAGCAGTTACCTCACTTCAGCTAGAAACCATTTCTACAGGAGAACCTACCTACTGGCCTACCGACCTAACCAAAACCCCAGATGTAATTGATATATTCATAACAAAAGGAATCCCATCCACTAACTGTATCATAGAATCTTCCCACGAACTGTCCTCTGACCACACTCCAATAATTACCACAGTCAAATTATTCTACAATCCCCTCCCGCGTCACTAACGAACAGAAAGACAAACTGGAACTTGTATAGAAAACAGATATCTATGAAAACAAACATCCGATTCCCACTAAAATCAGCTGACCACATAGACGAAGCGACTGAGTATTTAATACAAAATATTCAAGAAGCAGCTTGGACCGCTACACCGCAACTTCACTACACCCAAGGCTGCGTGAAATATCCAAAAGTTCTTTTGAACAAAATAGCCGAGAAAAGAAGACTAAGAAGAATCTGGCATACTTCAAAATATCCTGAAGACCGTACCAACTACAACAGAGCAACTAGGCAACTAAAACGCCTCCTAAACGAATTCAACAACAACAGGTTTCAAGATTTCATAACCAACCTTACCCCAACAGAAGATACCAATTACTCCTTATTTAAAGCCACAAGGAAGCTAAAAAAACCGACCAAATTAAATCCCCCAATCAGGGACGAAAACAAGTGTTGGGCAAGAAACCCCACAGAAAAAGTGTCTACCTTTGCCAAATTCTTTGCTAATGTATTCCAGACTCATCCCATTATAAATACAAACCAAGAGCAACAAATCAGAGATTATCTTAACTCCCCAAACCAAATGACTCTTCCAATCCCGCACTTCACTCCCAGAGAAATTACCAAAACCATAAACGCCTTATCAAACAAAAAAGCTCCTGGCTATGACTTAATTACAACACCTCTTCTCAAAGAACTACCACGAAAAGGCAAGACTATAATTACTGCATTGTTCAACAGCATTATAAGAACAGGGCACTACCCGGAGCAATGGAAAGTAGCCCAAATTCAAGTTTTTCTCAAGCCTGGGAAACCTCCACATGAACCCTCATCCTACCGTCCCATCAGTATACTTCCCATTCTATCCAAAGTATTTGAGAAACTTCTTCTATCAAGATTACGTCCTCACATTGCAACCAATAACCTAGTCCCTGATCATCAATTTGGTTTTAGACAACAGCATTCTACCGTCGAACAAGTTAATAGAATCACCAACTACATTGAGAATTGCTTCCAAGAAAAGAAATACTGTTCAGCCGCCTTTCTAGACATTGCCCAAGCGTTTGATAAAGTCTGGCACGATGGACTCTTATTTAAACTCAAGAATTTTCTACCGTATCCCTTCTTCAACATTATCAGATCTTTTCGATCCCACCGCACCTTCCAAATCAAATATCAAAATGAATTATCTGAATTCCAATTAATCAAGGCCGGAGTACCACAAGGTAGTGTACTCGGCTCTATCCTATACCAGCTCTATACTACTGATATACCAAAATCAGATACAACAACCATAGCCACTTTCGCAGATGATACGGCCATATTAGCTTCGGATGACGACCCTAATGACGCATCAAGACATTTACAAGAACATCTCACAATGATTGAAGATTGGGCCAAAAAGTGGAAAATAAAAATCAACGAAAATAAATCAGTCCATATAACCTTTACCCTAAGAAAAAACAAATGTCCTATTGTCCACATCAACAACAATCCAATAGTACAGGTGGAAAGTGTAAAATACTTGGGAATACATCTAGACAAACGGCTAACGTGGAAGCATCACATCTTAGCCAAAAAAAAGCACCTTCAACTTCAAACAAGAAAACTATACTGGTTACTAGGATACCACTCAAAACTATCACTGGAAAATAAACTGTTGATTTATAAAGCTATCATAATTCCAATATGGACCTACGGCATCCAAATCTGGGGCACAGCAAGCAAGAGTAATCTCTCGATCATACAGAGATTTCAATCCAAGACCCTAAGAATGATCGCGGCAGCACCATGGTTCATCACAAATGCAGCACTGCACAAGGACTTAAAAATGCCCACTGTCTTGGAAAGAATAGAATTTATCAGCTCAAACTATCTCCAGCGCCTTGAAAACCATCCAAACCACTTAGCCCTCAACATCCTAGACAATAGTGCAGATATCCATCGACTAACCAGAACCTCACCCCTACAACTCCCATATAGATTTTCAACAAATAACTGAAACATTACCCTCAGCTAATAAACTATCCCACTTGCAGCCAACCCAAAATAATACTTGCTTTTTGTTATAGTATGAAGAAATAGATGAAGAGTACCGATGGGATACCTTCACTGGAAATCAATCATTGTCATAACAAGTCTACAACAACATATTTACTTATTATTTTGTAAAAAATAGATTGTAAATTTTTTGTAATAAAAAAAAACAATTGGATTTATGCACTCTTTCGTTATCAGGCTCTGCATTGAGAGTTGTCTGCCGAACATTCGCCGCATTTTACTACTTTCTCTCTACTCCGTAGGGATAAAGTACAACATAGAGAAAGGGCACACTTGGACCCACAGCAGTGCACTGTGTTTATTTTAGTTGAGCGAGGTTTACATCTCCCTGTCACGGATTCGTATATATATTTGAGTACATTTTGCTGCCCCATCGGTCCGCCAACCCCGTCCATTGGCGTTTCCAGCTTTATTTCTGCGTCCATCAGCCGCGCGTTTGGCAGAGCAACGCCGGCCGTCGCCCCAACCCCCCCTCCGAATCCCACCTCCGCCCCGCCCGCGCCCCAGTCCAATTTCCGGTAGACCCGGAGAAAACTTCGCATGAAGCCATCAAAACTTTCTCCGCGAGGCGGCGGCGCCGGGGGGGGGGCAGGGGGGGGAGCAGTCCGCCGCCTGTGCTTCGCGCACTCGCCCGCTCGTGGGCAGCCGAGCGCTGAGGGGCGCAGCCGCCGCGCAGACCGGGGGGGGGGGGGGACTCCGCCCTCACTCCGACCGACACCTGTCGGACGGTGGACCAGGACTTTCACAAACGGGTAACTGGCCGGGCACGATTTTTCCTTCCCATTCCGACCCAGCCCTTACATTTACACACATACGGATGAACCACACTATCACACTTGACGGGAGACCAGTGACGAGTTTGCCCCGGCTGGGGAGGGGGGGTACCTCGCTGGGGAAAAACCTATCCTGGTATACCTGGTTAAGGAAAATATTTCCACCTTACCAGACTAATTTTAGAATTAAAACGTTTTATATCGTTCAGGCTATATGGAAAAAAATCTAGTGCATAGGTTTGTTAAGAGATTTAAGAAGAAATACGATGAAACCACCGTGATATTTTCCGTATACATACGTAAATTTATATACAAAGTAATAATATACGTAGTAGAGGAAAGTTATGTAAGGCTGCGAAAAATCAATTTCAAGATTTCAACGGAAATGCACGTTTTATTGTCCACTGATAACAAAAGAGACTTCAACAATTCAGTCAATCCAGCCGGTTGTCCATACGTCTGTCCGTCTTTCTGTCCAACTGTCGTCCGTCTGTGAACACATCTAGGGCCGAAACCATACGTAAAATTTTTTCCAAAATGGATATTCCCCAGTCGATGTAGCTCGCGATGCGCTGCGACATTTAAAAACTTTCTTGAAAATTTGGAGGTACTTTACGTGACGCCCCTCAGTGATTTTCAAAAGTTTCTGAAAAACCGCACTAATTCTTTTCTACATTTCTTGTAAATAGTAAGTAAAATAAGTGAAATGCACTTATAAAGATGGCTTAAGCTCAATTTTCAGGGTTAAATATGATTTTTCGAAAGTTTCAACGTTTCAACGTTTCACGGAAGTCTTCCTACAACTACAAAATAGAAGAGAGATTTTCCCTTCAAGTGAAATTTGTTCTCCATAGTGAGTGCTTTCATTACGCTTATGAATATTTTTTTCAAAGTTTTCATAGTTTTCACGCAATACTGCCTGCAATTTTAAATGTAATGAGATGATTGTACTGAGATGTAAATTTTAAATGTAATGAGATTGTTCTGTTCTTTTGTTTTTACATTGTTCTGTTTTTTTTTCTCTCGCGTCGTTAATATGTACATTAGCGTCAATTTGTCCACATTATTATATTTATGAACACATGTGATTTAAATAATGGCACTAAGTTTCTCGAAAACTCGTTTTCTGGGGAAACTAGCTTAAAATTCCGCAGTTTCAAAAACTCTCAAATGCCATTTTCTCAAAAACAGCTCAAACCTTTTTCTTCAAACTTTTCAAATGAATTGCATTCTTTAATGTGACGTAACGGTCATTTTGGTTTTCTTTTGTTTTTTACAAATTACACAAAAGTAATTTTTTGAAATACCGTTCATGCCATTTATATTCACACTTTCAGACATTTGTAAACATCATTGTATTTGTGAGTAAAAGTGCTTCAAATGACTCCATATGAAGTTTTCCGAAAACTCAAAAAATTGTGAAATAAATGTTCAAATTTAGAATTTACAGTAGCACTAAAATGCCATCTTTTTAATAACGGCTCTAAAGTTTTCGAAGAAAACTGCCATTTAGGATGAGGGTGCACTGTTCTTTAATATTCTGAAAATAATATTTCCGTTCTATTGGGAAACCGAAAACATTTATTTAAATGTGCTTTGGGTGGCAATTCGAAGGCAGTATCCAACTAATGCAGAAAATCTGTACCATTCTGTAGCACCACTAGTTTTAAATATGCTGGAACGAAAGTAAAAAATCGTTTTAAGAATATTTAAAATGAAACGGTTTTTAGTATACCTCGCTGAACTCCATGTTGGTCTCTTCTAAAAGCAGCGAAGAGGTGTGGGAACGAATGGACAGGGGCAAGAAGCGGAAAGCGAAGGCGGGTTGTGGCGTGAAGCTTGTTGAGGAATATGCGTGGAAGGAAGGATGTGGCGAGGAGGGTGTGCCACTTAGATGGTGTTGATGTAACGGCGGAGGTACAGCGTGAAGGAGATGGGGTTTGGCGGGGTGTGTGCTAAGTAAGGCAAGCAACAACAAAATTTAATAAAGAACAATGGAGACATTTTTTAAAGAAAAAGCTGCAGGGACTTCATGTTAAGTACCGCCCCCCCCAGAATTAAAATAATGGTTTTAAATTCAAGAGGTTGTGACATCAGCCAGATTGATAGATAAAAGTCAATTTTGGAGAAATTCGGCTGAACGGTTCAGCTGCACGAACCACGCTGCACGATTAACACACGATTAACGTAAGTAATTATTCCAGAATCAGCTTTTCAGCTGTATCCCTCATTACGACTAGGTTGTTACGCCTTGAAGTGGGAATTATGAGGTTATAGGATAGTGATCCTATCTCTGCCCTCTCATACACATTTAGTTGCAGATTCTACACGTCTCCAACCAGGTGCGGTAAAATCGAGAATCGCGCTGGACCAGCAAAAATATAATAGAATGTTCAAGAATATCTCACCTTGTAGATAATGGTGTGAGAAACGTTTCTTTAGACTAAAAATTTAGTTTTTAATACTCTAGAACGCTTCGTTTAGGAATTATTTAAAGATATAAATTCAAAGAATCCTGCCGGATGGGTTGCTTTGCGGGTTGCATTTCATATGAATATTTAGTTTTTTTTCTTCGGCGCCATCTAGTGAACTAGTTTTATAGTTATTTTGCTATTCGGGGTGGAGATGAAACTAACAAATGAGAGATAGTTAAAATTGGTTTAGCCGTTCTTGAATTATAAATGCTGTAAGTTACCCGATTTTGTGATTTAGATTTATGTAGTAAAAAATGATTTCAACTAGTATATTTATAGGTTAGGTATTCACGTGGAGAACATGAAAATTATTATAATTATTACACAATTAAAAAAATAATGAATGCTTGTGGTATTCTGTATGACAGTATTAACATAAACGTTCCACCAAAAATTCTTGAAAAGTCTCAGAGAAATATGCACATTACAATTGTAATACAATAAATACACACAAAGCAACGCAATACAGGCACACAGCACAGCAGAGAGGCGCTGGGATCACTGTTGTCACGTGAATTCAGCGTGCCCGGGCCTTCTTTCTCGTTGGCCTTGTCCAAAACATACAAACAGCTAGGACACAGCACACACGATTAATTACGTTTAAATTCGCAAAACTCGGAGCGCGCCAACACATGTAAACCGACAACCATCAACTACAAACGTGGCGTCACTAGCCCGGGCCCGATTGGTCACGTGATATTTTCGTTTCCATCTGTGTTCAGAATTCATCACGTATATGGATTAGGGTATAGAGATCCCATAATTTAAGAAGAGGTTTACAGAATATATTTCTCCCCACAGTAAGTCACACAGTTTTAAGCTGTTTTGACATGAAATAAATAAAAAAAATAAATTCGCAGTAATTTCATGTCCAGAAGAATTCAAAAGAATTTCACAATGGCATCCCGTCAAGCACGGGAAATTCAAATATGTAATTTTAAAAAATTGTAAAATTACGCTTAAACACTAATATTTTTAAACAATTGAAATAATCCTTTAAAAAACTGATTTTTTAGAACACATTTCTCGTAACAAATCGTATCTATCATCAGTATAGTACTTTTTCATATTCATTGTTTGCTTGCATTTTTTGAAAATTTAGAGTGCACCGAAAATAGAATAAGTATATTTTTTATCTGCCTTCAAAAAGATTAAAGAAACAATTTGAAGCCGTTTTTAAAAAAAAAGTTGCTTGAAATGTTTTTAAGATCGCCTTTGTTTCACGTAAAATTACGCAATTAATACTCGTACTTTCAAAAAATTGAACTTGACCTTATTTGGAGATTGTTTTTGATGAACACATTTCATTAAGGATACAAACTTTACGAGTGTTAGGTAACATGAGAGCTCGAATTGACAATGGGCAGGAATCATTTTCAGTTTTCAACCGGCAAGAAGCGAGATTGAATATTAGAAAAAGCAAAAACTCAGTCTTCTATAAAAATGGACAGAAATTGTTGGAATTATGTAAAAAGATTTTACCTCAAAATCTTAAATGGCAACCATTACCAGGATACAGAAAGTGATCTCACGTTTTTTAGTGGGAATGGAGGTAGCTCAATAGTGTATGCTCCCCTGCCTCGTGAGAGTACGAAGTATGTAATAGATTTTGTGGTTGAATTACGGGCCGAATCCCGCGTGCGTTCATTTAGCAGTAAATTCTATTGAAATGCAAATGGAAGTGGCGCGGGTGGAAGCAACGTATTTGACAGTGGCAAGACAAAACTTTGTGTGGAAGGAGGAAACGCGATAGAAATTTGAAGAGTCTTTTCTCAATTCGACAGGGGGAACGCGATATGCGCTGTCGCCGGGGCGGGGAGCAAAGAATTTAGAAAGGCAGAAAGTTTTGATAAAAACCACTTCTTCAGTATCAGGGGACCCCCAAAACGTGTATTTCCTTTGAAATCTCCAAAAATAGTCTCCGCATTATTACATAACGTTTCCTATACTGCGTAGATTACTCCTTATATCCGTACGTATACGGGAAAGTAAAAAATCTTTATCGTGAATATTTTAGCTGTAGAAAGACACCGAAAAAATATTGCACATATCCAAATTTTGAAACATCAGTTGTTCAGGCAGCAAAATAGCTGAATAAAAGTTTGGGAGAGCATAGCATTGTTGATGCGAATGACAATGGAACATCGCTTCTTCTATCGCAGTAGTCTTTTCGTCAGACAAGAATGTTCTGGAAAATAAATGACACACAATTTAAAAGTATTGTTACTTGGCGAAAGAAAACAAAGAGTATTGAAGTTGTCACAGTTACCTCTGCTCACGAAAACTGCCCTTCCTTACGAATTCCGTGCCTTTAGCTACGTTTTTCTATTACATACATTTCCTGGCACACTCTGGGTAGAACCTTGAAGACTTTCCAAAACGCTTTTTACGACGCTTTTCGCACTCCTTGTCGTGACAAGGCGATCGGCCGTCTGATATAGAAATTCCCAGCATTTCGACCGTGCCGAGATTTGCGCGGGAGTGTCCGGTGGATGTTCTCCAGGAGCTGGTGCGATCTTTCGGTGACACTCCGCACTAATAGAACAAGTTGAATTCGACTCAAAGAACTTGCAAAAAGAAATGAATGTTTTCGATACCAAAGAAGAAGAAATTCGCGCGGGCTTTGGGAGAAAATTAAGACTATCTCGAAGGCGCCACGTTTAAAATGTATAGTCTTTTCCTTTGAAACGCCTTCAAAGAACATCAAACTCCCTTTTAAAGAAGACAAGGCGCCAAATTCGAAGTAATTTGGCCGGCAATGTGTCAACATCAGTGGTTTAACGAGACCTGTAGCATTCTTTTGTGCGCCCTTTACGCTATCGGAACACCAAATTTAATCAAAATATGTGGAACATTTTTTAAAATTTTCATAATGTCCAAAGGAGTTTTTGTAAAGTTCCCACAAAATTAAAATGTCTGTTTGTAATTAATGGCGCCGCGACCTGGTCCTGGTCGATTGGAAAATTCAGTTTTGGAGATAACAGCTGAATGGTTTAGACACTTATGACATGGATTGTGATTGTACAAAGTATTAGAAGAAGTTATGTACTATATACGGGGGCAAGATTTATCCACTTTCTCGTTACCAGCGCTCAGCAATAAGAGTTTTCCTGCCACAATTTCACGTTTGTTTCCCCGCAACATTACAGTATTTTCTCTATACTGTGTAAGCACTAATGAGACAGAAATGTACTGCGAAAGAAGAGAAAGTAAAAAAATGTAGGCAGAAACTATTTTTTATGAATTTATTTTTTAAATTCATAATTTTAACGTTGTCGCATACTTATGTTATGTAGAGAAAGTATTATATTGCTCCAATTCCTTTCTTTAAATTGTTTACTTGAATAGTGTAAAGAATTTTCGAAATTGCAAAAGTTAGAAATACGTGGCATAATACGTGTCGTTGTAGCTGTACTAATTCTTGTGTGAATTTTAATGCGGTATTGTTGATATGAAAATGACATGAAATTAAATGAAGAAATAATTAAATATTAGGTTGAAGGAGATGACTCCCATTATTTTATCTTCTAATTCTGTTTGAAACTCGTTGTGTAGAAATTATACTTCTCGCGATGTTTAAGGTAGGGACGCAGATTATTTTTTCTTTAATACTCTCATAATTCAAATAACCGTTTTGCTATATAACAATTTGTCTCATTGGTGTAGAAGTTGGGATGTAAGGTGGCGTGGGTGTAACCCTCATGAAGTAGGACCGCTGCTCATGGATTACACCGAGCAGCGCGAGCGCTCTCGAAGCCTTCGTGGAAAAGGCGTTGGCAGAAATCTCGGTGCCAATCACTTAGTGACATTCAAAGGTTTGAAGACTCTCGTGCTTCTATGTGGGAACTACGGTTTAAATACCGAGAGAGGTGGTTCAGTGAATCAACTGTTCGAGTCCTGACAGTGGCAAGATTTTCGACACTAGCTTGTCGGTTAGATCGAATTCAGTCGCTGTCTGGAGGACAATTCTAAAAGCCGGCTTCTCTGATAGGTACTCTTTTGAGATTCTCCGATCAACACCAACCAATGCCGGAGCAGTACCGTAACAAACGGGTCACGGACCACGCGCGGTCTTTCGTTCCTTTTCCTTGTCCTATCCGCATCCCTTGCACACACACGAACATGACCTACACAACCACCATGCCGGAAGACTGGTCGGGAGCTTAGACGCCTGGGGGGTACCCTGATGGTGGGAGATATCTGGTTGATCCCCGCTAGCCGACGATAGGTCGGCGCCGGATCTCGGCATCCAGCATGTGAAGATCGCCGCCGTCTCCCGAGGGAAAACATGCACTATACTTACCGGAACCACGACCTACAACCAAATAACCAACCAACAAAAACCCGCTAGCCGACGGTACGTCCGCACCGAATCTTGGCATCCAGCGTGTGAAAATCGCCGCCGCCTCCCCAGGGAAAACATGCACTACACTTACCTGAACCACAACCAGCCAACCAACCAGCCAACCAACCAGCCAACTAACCAACCAGCCAACCAACCAACCAGCCAACCAACCAACCAGCCAACCAACCAACCAGCCAACCAACCAACCAGCCAACCAACCAACCAGCCAACCAACCAACCAGCCAACCAACCAACCAGCCAACCAACCAACCAGCCAACCAACCAACCAGCCAACCAACCAACCAGCCAACCAACCAACCAGCCAACCAACCAGCCAACCAACCAGCCAACCAACCAGCCAACCAACCAGCCAACCAACCAGCCAACCAACCAACCAACCAACCAACCAACCAACCAACCAACCAACCAACCAACCAGCCAACCAACCAGCCAACCAACCAGCCAACCAACCAGCCAACCAACCTGCCAACCAACCAGCCAACCAACCAGCCAACCAACCAACCAGCCAACCAACCAACCAACCAACCAGCCAACCAACCAACCAGCCAACCAACCAACCAGCCAACCAACCAACCAGCCAACCAACCAGCCAAACAACCAGCCAAACAACCAGCCAAACAACCAGCCAAACAACCAGCCAACCAACCAGCCAACCAACCAGCCAACCAACCAATCGGTTTGAATTCATGAGAAGGTAACACGGCCGCATGCTGCTGCACGAGCGGTCGCCCGGGAGTTAAATCCGGTTATTTTTGAGGCAAGACCCGCGCCGCGTCGCGTCGCGTCGCGCCGCCCCGATGGGTTACGAGCGGGCTGTGTGTGTGGACGTGGGCGGGCTCCATATGTCGGGCGACGCCTCATATCGCAGCGGGGGCGTGCGAGCCATCGCCTCCAGAAGGCGCGACGCGATTTACGACCTCTGCGTCCCCCCCCCCCCCCCGGGCGTCTTGGCCGCACAGCGGATCCCTCGCGGCCGCGTACGACGCCGCGACACAATCACCTGCCCTCTTTCTCGGAAAGAAACACAGTGGAACCGAATACTATGGAGAGCGTACTCAGGACACTCGACGATATAACGGGAGTCACTTGAAGCTAGCGACCATATAGGGGCCCACCTGTCTCAACCGTTGTGATATCAAGTACGAAGGGTGTAAGTGAGAAAGATTTTTAGTTTACTACGATAATGTTAACGTACGTTTCGCAGTGATACGAAAGTTATTGTATATGTATTAAAAATTGAATTAGACGCCGATTCGGTGACGTCACTACGTTCGCATGAGAGGAGTTGTCTCCCATTAAAAGTAGAAGAAAAGTTAAATGGTCCTACATTGTCTATATAGTATTTACCATCACAATTACCTACGTAGCTAATGAACGTTTCATTTCGACAATTTGGCTTTCAATAATTAGTTTTTCAGTTCTACAGTAATTATAAATTCCTTTTTACACTACAAATAAGCATTTTATTTATTTTGTTTATTCTTACCTCCATCCCGAAGTTTGTTCGGATTATCAGAATTTTCAAATTTGCTTTTTTTCTGAATTACCTTTTCAACCGGTCTTGAACCCTACTGTGAGTATTGAACACAATACAAGGATTAAATGACAGCTGTCATTTTTGTAAATTTTCAAAAATTAAAAAAAAAATCAAGAAAGTTATATTTTGTTTCGTTTAGAGGTTTTCATCGCGTGGCTGAAGTGTCAGTAGGTTAGAAGTTGCAATACGTAACAATAATACGAGCACATATGTGCTGTTGTAGCTCCATTAATTTGCAACGTACAGACACCTACAGTAAAACTTCTCTAAAGTAGACATTTTTCATTATTTGGGAAAATAAGTGACGAGGCATGTATAATTCAAAATATGGCTACTGTAAGTAGTATCCGATTAATTTTAACATTAGCCAGATTATGGAGAAAATGAATCAATGAATGATTATTACATTGACCGTCACATGTTTGCATTACCCTTCGTACTCTGGACAAAGTGAGGTGATTGTGAGGCGAGTTGTGTGTTCCCAATAAGTAGTTTGGCATATGAATGCGTTTGAATTTTTGGGAAGCACAGACTCAACAATTTCTGGGACGTATTTTATTTGTGTATTGATTGCAATCAACAGCCATTAACAACTGTCATTGTTGTCGATCACCAGACGGCACAAAATCCTTTGCTATTCGCCAACTTTCTCCAGTTGCATTGTCTTTTTACGTGATACATCGTTGGAGTGCATTTTGAACCTTGACTACATATACCTTTCATTAGAAAATGAATATGGCAGTAAATTTTAAAGCAGAATATACCTAAAACTAATATTTTCGTGTTATGTATCTCATAATATCCATCTCTCGATATGTTTCATCATATTTAAAACATCGATTTTCGTCGATGTTTTCCTCGACTTTCAAAACGTTTTGTTGATGTCCGGAAGTATCAATGTTTTGCTAAAATTTGCCATCCCTAGGAGTGATGTTTCGCTCGCTGTGGGTCGGAGGCCGATCGCCTCTGCCCCTGGGCTTCAGATGTCACCGCTGCGAGGCCCACGCGCGCCCGCCCGCTGCCTCCCGGCTGTAAAAGGAGCGGCGAGATCCACGAGGGATCCTTTCCTGCCCGGCCGATCACCGCGCCCACCCGCACCCTCCCGCGCCCTCCCTCGCCCTCCCGCGCCCTCCCTCGCCCTCCCGCGCCCTCCCGCGACCTCCCGCGCCCTCCCGCGCCCTCCCGCGCCCTCCCGCGCCCTCCCGCGCCCTCCCGCGCCCTCCCGCGCCCTCCCGCGCCCTCCCGCGCCCTCCCGCGCCCTCCCGCGCCCTCCCACACCCTCCCGCACCCTCCCGCACCCTCCCACACCCCCCACACCCCCCACACCCTCCCACACCCTCCCACACCCTCCCACACCCTCCCACACCCTCCCACACCCGGCCCCGCGCTGCCCCGGCCCAGCCTCGCGCCTCGCCCTCTGGGCTTCTCGTTCCTCGCCGGCGCTTACGCAGTAGAGAGAAAGTTTTCTAATGCTGCGCGAAAAAACCGCGATTTTCGGCAGAAAAACTCTTGATGCAGGGACCTGGCAACGAAAAATGAATAAATCCAGTTGCTAAATTTAGGAAAAAATCCTCTAGCACGTTGTGTAGGCAGAATCCATGTTAGTGTGGCCTTGATTTCGAAAACTCGAATGACAGCAAAATGTTCTGCCGTCCATCCGTCCCGACATATTCAAATAGTAAAATGTAGAAATCAGAGAAAGTGTACTAAACATCTATGCTAATAGTGTTAACCTACTTTTGAATATTATCGCACACGATCATCGTGCTCGTGATCAAAATATTAACTCGTATACCTATATTGCAATAATGTTTAACATGTTTAAAGTGCTCATTTGCAGTTTATTGACATTAAAATGTCTTCACACTGCAGTGTTTTTAGTTGCCGCTAAAACTACGATACTGAAGCTGAAAATACACCAGCCTTTTCATTACGTATTGATGGAAAACATTGGCAAAAGTAGTTTCAAAATAGCTCTATATTTCTCCGAGCTGAAACAACCTATAGTTTGCATCAAAAATTTCAATAAATGTTGTATAGTTCCAGTGAACAAAATTATCGTCAATGGTTAACTGAAAGAAAGTCCGATAGTAAGAGTGAAAATGCAATGAAAACTATATTTACAGGCGCTCTCTCTTAGTATTCTAAGTTACCATCAAAAGTTAAAAGATTGGAGGTATTGAAGAGGAAAAAACCCAACAAGCTATTAGTGAAACGTTTTCTACCATATGGAAAGAAAACCACGACAGATCTATTAATATGAGACTTTTCACTTACTTGCCACATCTTTCCTTTGAATTAGCAGGTATTGTATGTAGTGTTTTGCCAAAAGCAACTTATTTAGGAGAATTTTCTGCTAGACAAACTTTAAGGTAAATGTTAGTAATGATGTGTGTTGTTGCAGTTAGATAATGAAGATTAGGTAGATTAATTGCGTAACTTCATCAAAGCTTTAGAAAGGGGTAAACTTATTTTTCCTCCACATAACGATGTGTTTGAAGTATGTTAAGCATGGCATACTATAAGACTACCTTGTAAATGAGTTTTTTTTAACATTTTTTAATGTGCGGGCTTCAACTTGCACTGTTGCATAAATTTTCCAGCACGAAATTGAAAGAAAATAGAAATACCGAACGTTAATTTCAGTAGTCACGCTCGCGGCAACCGGGCCATGTCCACTGCTCTGACATTCAACCCATGTGCCATTTCACCGCAATAACTTACACAATGCGTGTGAGAAGTATTGATTTAACATGTGTTTAGTGTAATATACATGTACAAAAAACCGCAGCGAATTTGTTGCAAAATGACAGTGTTGGATCTTTTTTTCGTGTGTTGCACAATGTCTTGTAATTCCATTATTCGAACTCATGAACGGTGTGTCGCTTGCGGTACGCGCTGTGTAATTTTCAATCGAGCAATTATCGGGAGGCTGCACGTGTGGATACTGCACATTTCGTAACGTGCGCAGTGATGCAACTTTAATGACTCGTAACTCGTGCTACGTTCTGTAATACAAATGCGATGCATTACCTGCCACAGTAACTGTGTGAGCAAACGAAGCCTTAAGTTGTGTTCTGTGCAGCGAAGGCTGTCAGCCGTCAGCGACTCATCATTGCGACCAATCGATGTGCTTTTGGCAAGAAAATGCGAGCGAGCCACAAGAAAGGAGTACATAAAGTTTTATTGTGCATATGCTTGCATAAATTATCAATAGATGCATATAACAGTAATTCGTGCTTGTTGATGCATATTTTCATATTATTGACCCTCTCAAGACAGTCGCTTTATCTCTTCAGCAACTAATTTCTAAGGGAAGCAGTTTAACTGAAGCTCTGAGAGTATTCTATTCGAAATTGGTTCACATTATTTGCCTAGCTCCCGCATTGCTTACAGTAGCAGATGAGTTACGCCATCAGTTTCCAGAAGTAAATGCAGAGATTTCCACAGTCGAGAAGGTATTTGTGAACGGTGTCGTTGCGGGTCAGACTGTTATGTCATGCTGTTACTACCAGGTCAACGCCTACCCCCAGGGCCTCTTGTTACTCGCTGGGGAACTTGGATCGAAGCTGCCCGGTTCTAGTGGGACTCTTTGCAGAACGTAATGAAAATACAGGATACGCTGGACAAAAGGGAATATGCAGGCTTCTATAAAAGCGTACAATGTCGATGGTCTCAAAAGCAAGTAGACCTTCATTAAAGTTCATTTTGAAAATGTATTAAATTAATTCGTGATGTGAGAGCGGTACCAACTGTAGCAATTGACGACGAACTGCAGTGGTATTCTCCTCCTGAAGTGCCTTCATTTAAATTCTGCCCCTATACTATTCTGATATGGAACGTAAGTTTTCTAGTTACAAAAACATTCTAACAGACCAAAGAAAATCTATATCAGTAAAAAACATTGAAAAATAATTGTATATTGTCACCACAAAGCGTTTAAGTTAATGTACAGTGAATGAATAAGAGACATTTTAATAGGTATATTTGAAGTAATTTATTTATATTGCATCCTCATTTCTTGTGCATATTCTCAGATTTCTTGTGCATGTTGTTAGTTTTTTGTGCATATTTCACTGATTTTAGTTGCTCAAATGCATGCATATTTTGACCATTCAATGTGTATGTAAATCCGCCCTCTGTGCATCACGCATCAATTCTGCGCAGTAACAACACCCACCATCTATATCATTGTTGTGATTCTTTGTCAGCATATTCTATGCGTGCAGTGTCCTAATTATGTGTTCTAATGTGCGTTGTAAATTCACTTCGGTAATCCCATACTAATTACCATTTATTCCGTGATGTTCTTAGTGTATTGTTCAGCATGCATAAAGTCATGGCATATGAATGTCATTCCTAATTCTAATAACATCTACGGTGTGTTCCAGCCTGCATAAGGTGGATTCGTATACGAGTATAATACTGCACAAGGCATTTGTCTCACATACATAAGGCATTTGTCTCAGAGATCATGCCAACAACTGCTCTACATCAGGTGATTACAATTTACTTTTCTAAAGTATTTCACGTTAAATTAATATTCAATTAATTTTTGTAAGTTAGGTAATCATTGATTCGGTTTAATTATATTTCCTATATTAATTTTGTGCTCTCTGAATCTCCCTATGTGATACTTTGCTACCAGAATATTATATGTTGCTATTCCAGAAACATTATAGCGTGTATGTTTAGGATGCCCCAACGGTCCAATGGTCAAAAACTGCTGGCTCCTCCAGAATATAAATTCTAGTCTTATTCTAGTTCCTCTGTCAGCGATTTCCATTCAGTTAACATTCCTTTAAGGTAGTACATTAAAATATTTTTATCATAAAGTAACAGGAAATAAATGTTTAATATTGCTAAATATATGAATCATTAATTCTTAAGTCTATTAACTTTTCGTTCAAATATTTATCTATTTAATCTGGGGGGCTCCGAGTCGCCTCCGCTGGTGCTCTTGGCTCTCTCGATGGACCGGGCGCCGGGCCACTGCACCATCACTACCTATTTGCAAAATAGCTGTAGGGTGGTCGCGAAAATAATCCAAGGACCGAAAACAAAAATGGTGGGAAACAGGCAAAAAATGCCTGGGATACGCAAACGGTAAATACAAACGATCAGCTTTCGGTAGCAGATTGTAACTAAATTGAAAGGTTTTGAGTTTCAGAGCCAATAGTACTGCATTCGCCTACGCAATTACATCAGTTTTAGAAGAAAAACGCAAAATCTGAAATTTTGGTTCATCGATCAATTTTCTCCATCTCTCTACAGTTATCATTCTGCAGTTAACAACATGGAGCAGATTTCAATGTAATATTATTTTCTGTTCACTTAAGAAAAATGCTGTTTACTACGGAAATTGATTTTATGTTATGACGAAAGGAAATGACTCATTTTTGTACGTCATGTTTTTGCATTTTTCGTCAATTGTGACTAATAAGTAATTTTTGGTTTTCCCCATCATTTTTAATAAAGTTTTCGCTGTTTTCATCGGTTTTATTATCATTTTTGTGGTACTTTCTTCAAATAATATTTACGAGATGCAACAAATGTTCTTTGCTGGATACCTGAGTACTAATACCTGGGAACCTATTCGATTTATTCGCTCAGAAGTTGAAATGTCAGCCACTGTCAGTGTGTCATCTAAGATACCTGTGACGCCCGTCAGCGCCATTGGCGGTTCGACCGATAACTAAAGAAAGAGATTTTCTGGTAAAGAACCGTCCAAAACAAAAATTTGAGAGCTGGGTTCACTTCAACGAACAGAAGCAGCCTCGATTACATCAGTAGCATTGCAACAGCTTGAGTTGTTTATCAGACTGACGTCATTTTTATTTTCTTTTATAGCGTTTTAAAAACCTTTTAAGAGCATTTCGTTGATCAATTTTGGCGATGTTTTAGACAACACTCGAGTGTGCGTGTGAAGAGGCGTGTGCCTGCGCCCGGTGCGCGGGGCTGCTGGGGCCCTGAGGCGCAGCGCGTGGGAGGCCGTCTCCGCCGGCAAAGGGCGGGCGAGGCGCGTGCGGTCGCGGTCCGCCCTCAAAGGGCCACCGGCCTCGCGTTTCGACGCCCTTCCCCTCGCGTCGACCACGCACCCTCCCCCCCCCCCCCGCTGCACATGTGCCATGTGCCTCGGGCGTCGGCCGCGCACTGGGCGAAGCCAGAAGGCGCTTCATTCATTTCAAGATGAAAGTACACGGAAAACTGATGAGTAAACAGCGGAACTTCATGCAATAAATTGCATATTTTTACTGATTGCGCATGCGTGTTTGCACTTTGGCACAACAGCTCTTTACGAGCTAAGGCCTACCAGCAGCGTCCCAGCCTTGCGGCCGTGGGTTAAGGGGTAGGTGTGGTTAACGCATAGCCATTCCTTCGCTGTATTCTGGTCTTCTCAACCTGAGAAGTAAGCTTTCTCATCGTCACACAGCAACAGGTACATTATAACATAAGGAAAGCGCACAATCAACTTTACCCCTGACCGGGATTCGAAACCGGGGTTGCACTGCGGAAAGCAAGCACGCTCACGCACGAGCCACCGAGGAGGCCACTGATTGGTCATTCGAAAGGAAATGTGTGCAACTTTACCTACCACCAAAAGTAAACCAAGTCGAGCCAGTTTTATTTTACATATTTCTGAGACATTTTTTTAACTACATATTGTATTGTATGTGGCTTTTGAAGTGCATATATATACTATTTTTGTGTAGAAGTGGATCCAAGTTAGATATTTCTGTGTGTTTCTCGTTCTAAAGAAAAGTCATTTAAGCGATGCCAATGCGACAGTACTAATATAACATTTCCCATACTCTTCAGATAAGATTGTTTTCGCTTGAATCGATTTTATTCGAGCGTGATTATCTTAATGAACTTAATGAACTGGGCTGAATGTTACCGCATCTTGTAAAAACGCTCTTGATTATCTCGCTTAACATTTTTTATTATAATATTTGAAATATAGTTTTATTATACTTTTTTGTACTTCGGTGTAAAATGAAGGTTATGTATAAATAAATGCTTTTATAGGTTATCTATAAATAAAAAACTTTTTTTGTTTAAAGCATGTTCTTAGTCTTAACCACATATAGTGGCTATTTTATGTGAATGTATTTCCAATTTTAAGTGCATTTTTACATGCATATTTTTAACTTTTTTAGAGCATGAATTTTTGAGGTCTATTGATGAGTACAATTGCAGGTGAATCTTCCTCAAAAATGAAATACTCTAAGGATACATGAAGAATTTTTACAATTTTTAATGAACCATCCACAAAAATCCTATGAATGTGCTACTGCTGGGGAAGGAATTGCTTCACAGGCCTGCATTCGAAAGACGAAAAAAAATTGAAATTCGAATATCGTGACAAAAAATCATGTACTGTAATACAGGCTACAATTGAGCCAAGCTGACAAATGATGCGTCGTAGGCCCTAAAGAGTGTTTGTGTCCTGAAGGGGCATACGTTCTTGGCATCGGTGAGTTTTGTGAGAAAGCGAGTTTCGGGAAGACATGGCTCGAATTATGTTTCTGAAGCAATGCCTACAAAATGAGATCTTTTGAATATTCTATTCCACGTTGTAAGATTTAATTGTTTTGGGTACTCCCACTCCGTTGCAGAGATCGTCAGAACAGTGTAAATACACGAAATATGTGGAAAATGAAATAAAAGCAAAAAAATGTTACGATAAAATCAAAGAGGCTACCTGATTATCTGTGCTATTTGATCCCGCACATTAGCAGTGTTAGAGTGTGGCTCGCGGAGAATGCCAGCGTTGGCATGATCCCACTCGGCTTTTCAGCACTGTGGGGTTCCTGCAGCCGATGGCACAAGCGCATATCATCCGGATACGCATTGGATGTCACGTAAAAAACAACTACAGTTGAAAGGATGTTCGAACTGAAACCAGAGTCTGGGATTTGTTTTTCGATGTGGAAACAAAGCACGAGTCGCGTACCACTCACATTTTAAATAGACAATATTTTCTTTATCAAGAGAATCACACAAACTAAAAAATCGCAGATAATGTTCTCAGTAAATTGTCAATGACATGACACACATTATTTAACTCAGCAAGAAAATTACACTTTCTGAAAAAATGACACATCCAAAATACATTACCCTTACACCCACAGTCAGAAAAGAAACTCCACACTCTGAAAATTTAAACCAAGTTCAATTTATATTTACCTGACTGTTTCAAAGTAACTTAAACGTATATAAAGGAAAAAAAACCTTCTGTACATAGTTGTATTGGTAATTTCTTGTTGATTGCAGAATTGCTGGCTTGCAAACAATCCTATTATGTAAAGAATATTGAGTTAAATTTACCCTTGAAATGAAATACAAGTTTACAGTAATTAGATTACTTCTCTTTTAACACCTTTCTCAAATTATGGAAAGAAATTAACGAACAATAACTTATTTACAATATGCCCTACTCTCCTAAATATTTCTATACAAACTGTATAACAATTTGTTTATATCGATCGTCTGAGGTTTAAATGAGCTCACTGGTGTCCTGACTTATGTAGCCGCGCTGGTTAAAATAACAGAATTTCTATATGAATTTGAAGTGTGGGTGTAAGATTGTGATCACATTTGAATAGTAATTGTGGATTGTTCAATAATTCACGCAGCCATTCCACGACGTCAATTCTGCGATGAGTTTACGGGTGTTTCGATTTCTGTATGCGAGTTCGAATATTCAAGTCCTGCACTGAATTACGAAGTGCTGTTGCCACGGCCTGTACAGTTTTATTCCGTCGGACCGTCGACACCAAACTCTCCCAGGCCATACCCCCGAGGCATAGTGTTGTTGCAGTCTTATTTGCCATAATTGATATAAATATTTATTATTAAAAATATTGTATAGCATCATATATTCTGACGGAGGTGGTGCATCGGATTGAATGCTCGATCGGAATGAATCGAAATGAATGAAATATCTTGCTTTGTGATCACAGGAGGGCAGTATCTTTAGGGTGTGAGGAAGTTTTCCCAAGACACAAAAACAAGCAAACCAATGCGTATATTCTTTAAATTATAAAACAATTAACAACGGGTACTGAATAAACACAACCAAATGGACAAACAATACTTTTAAATAAATCGTGGAACAATTACGTCATCCTTTTGAAACAATTGAAAATTACAAAAACTCCTTTAATACTTTAAATGATTGTTTCAAATTAACTGCATTCAAGGAAACCCGTGTGCGGTAATTGCTTCCTTGGACACCGTTTGTAAGAGTTCAATTTACTTTGCTCAATCACCACAAAACAAATGAAATTATTTCTTATATTGTATTAAATTCCCTCCGCTCAAAAATTCTCGCAACAAATTAACACAATTATTAATTAGATCACACAACTATTTACAATGAAATTCCTTTCAGCACGAAACATGAATGAAACGTACTACACAAATTACAAGGCTTCTTGTAGCGGTTTTCACTTGTAACATTGACCGCAACGAAATCTATCGAATTATGCACATTTTCTAGAGTTCAGTCTTTCTTCTGTCGCGCCGGCGTGCTTGTAGCACCGTCTGCCCTAGCTTCCCGAAACAAATTGTGTTTCCTTTGCCGTCGCGCTCTCGGCAGCAGGTTGTCCAACCTCTGTCCACCCTCGACGTGCACCTGACCTTGATTCCAGTTCCCTCCTTCGCAGACCACAGACGTCAGCGATGTTGCTCGAAACCGCTGCCTTCGTGCTTCCACCATCAAACCTACGTCCATTCTTGTTCTCACCCGGCACCAGAATCCTCGTCCAGTCTTCCTTCTCCGCTACACTGGACCAGCAGCATGCGACGCGTGTTACACAGTCTTTACGCGTAATTGCTAACGGCGTATTTCGGCGTTTCCTTCAACACTTTGGGCTTGTTTTGTTAAGTACACAGTGCTTTAAACACCCTCCAATAATTCTCGGCTCTCGTTTTCGCGGCTACTTATTCCTCCTCGTCCTAATCTTTTCACTAATTCACTCAGTTCTCACTTAATATTCTACTACTTCACAATAAATATTGTTCAACTTATTAAATTTTCGCCGCTCTACAGCTCATTTCTGTATTTAAAAGTGGTAAACTCAGACACCACGTGACCGATCTCCATGAAAGTTGGTACACCTACGTGTTTTACACACAGGTTACATTGGTTGTAACTTATTTAATTGTGCTGTTACTTTTCTTGTAACTCTAATAAATGGCGCTGCAGAACAAAATTGCGCTTCATTTTAATTCAAACTGAGATCCACACGAGTTTTATTGTTGCGTTGCGGCGTGACGCTGAGCGCTGCCGTGTGAGCTGCAGGGCGCGGCCCAGGAAATCCAGATGGACGCGCGTGACAGAGTGAGACAGAGGCGGAAGAAGACGAAGAGAGACGGGGAGCGATGGAGAGATGCAGAGAGAGAGAAAGAGAGAGAGAGACAGGCAGTGAGAGAAAGAGAGAGAGAGACAGACAGTGAGAGAAAGAGAGAGAGAGAGACAGACAGTGACAGGGAGAGAGAGAGACAGACAGTGACAGAAAGAGAGAGAGACAGACAGTGACAGAAAGAGAGAGAGAGACAGACAGTGACAGAAAGAGAGAGAGACAGACAGTGAGAGAAAGAGAGAGAGACAGTGAGAGAAAGAGAGAGAGACAGACAGTGAGAGAAAGAGAGAGAGACAGACAGTGAGAGAAAGAGAGACAGTGAGAGAGAGTCAGACAGTGAGAGAGAGACAGACAGTGAGAGAGAGACAGACAGTGAGAGAGAGACAGACAGTGAGAGAGAGACAGACAGTGAGAGAGAGACAGACAGTGAGAGAGAGAGACAGACAGTGAGAGAGAGAGACAGACAGTGAGAGAGAGAGACAGACAGTGAGAGAGAGACAGACAGTGAGAGAGAGACAGACAGTGAGAGAGAGACAGACAGTGAGAGAGAGACAGACAGTGAGAGAGAGACAGACAGTGAGAGAGACAGACAGTGAGAGAGAGACTCTCAGTGAGAGAGAGACTCTCAGTGAGAGAGAGACTCTCAGTGAGAGAGAGACTCTCAGTGAGAGAGAGACTCTCAGTGAGAGAGAGACTCTCAGTGAGAGAGAGACTCTCAGTGAGAGAGAGACTCTCAGTGAGAGAGAGACTCTCAGTGAGAGAGAGACTCTCAGTGAGAGAGAGACTCTCAGTGAGAGAGAGACTCTCAGTGAGAGAGAGACTCTCAGTGAGAGAGAGACTCTCAGTGAGAGAGAGACTCTCAGTGAGAGAGAGACTCTCAGTGTGAGAGAGACTCTCAGTGAGAGAGAGAGTGAGAGAGAGAGAAAAAGGGATAGAAGAAGATGATATTTTGTTTATATTGCTATTAATTAGAAAACCATAAGTTTTTCATCTCGAAATACTTCGGGACACATTTTGGTAGCCAAAAAACCAAAACAAAATTCGGGTATTTTTTGTTTTTGCCAAATAACTTTTTAATGGTTGTTCTTACCGCAAAAATAGTTATGAACGATATTAAAGGTCATAAAATGATCTACAAATTTGCTTTATAAATTATTTCTCTGCAGTAAATAGAAACACCTATGAGATTTTTAAATTTCACAAAATTTTCCTTTTTAATACTTACAGATGTTAAATTCGCGTTTGAAAGTTCTGGTAAGAGTGACAACAAGCCTATACGTTCTGGCAGCAAACACGGTTTATTTACATCACAAGCATTTCAATAGAATAAAATGACGTTCGTTTCTTATTCTCTTCTACAATAATAATAATTATTTATTATTTGAATATTATTGAGAATCACAATAAAGACTGTTCTGCCCACAAATAAATTGTGTGAATAAGGTTATGAAGTTTTCCTTGAAACCACCCATAATTAATACAGCACAGTATAATCGTAACTCTTTCGAAAGTATGGAGAAGTCATTAATTGACAGGAAGGTGGGCCTCGTTTTGACTCCCCATCGACTGCGCTAATTTAGAGCCCTCTGTCCGTCAGTTTCAGTACTAGGTCATCAGGTTAATGCGTAGAGGCCCGGTGCTGAAGCTTTTCGGAGGCATCAGAGTGTAGGCCTAAACACTAGTTGACGGTTACAGTAATGAGGTAAAGTGCAATTGAGAGCAGGCTGGTCGAAGTTGGATTTCACTTTGAAGTGACTTTCCCCAATAAAATAAGGTTTTCAAAGAGCACAGTTTTCATGTGAGTGAAATAGGTTTACCTATTTATTTGATTTTAGAAATTATTTTTATTGACATTAATGTACAATATTTTGGAATCCTGTATTCATCCAGACAGGGCGAATCAACCAAGTCATAACACCCCATTTTTCTTTTTTATCGCAAAACATACGAAAGTGCCGTGTTCACAATGTATGGTATAGCTCTCAGTTGCTTTGCACTGTTTATTGCAAACATATGCGCTGAGCATTGATTTTTTACATGAAATCACATAACCATTGAAATCGCATATAAGCATAAAATCATATTGAATTTTTAAACAAGGGCTTAAAGAACGATTTCAAAGACTTCGTATCTTCGTATGTATTCGTGTATATTTTGTAAATTTGCTTCTTGTCATCTATTTTACATTCATCTCGCGCTTTGGCGTTTGGCTTTGCCCTTCGTTCCTGGAAGGGCTCGCCGCTTTACGCCCTGCAGCTCCCCGCTCTCGCCCACGCAGCGCTTGCGTCTGTGGACGACATGGTCCCAAAGGGCCTCAAAACGGCCGTTCGTTTAAAGCAGAAGCAGCGCAGCAGTTACAACCGTGCGTAGTAAGAGCAGTATGCCACGTTCATCACATCATACCTGTACCCACAGCAACAACGAACGTATGAACACTGTATTCTATCACTGCCTGGTCTCATCTGAATTTACAAATTTATTCTTGGTCCGATATTAACTTACGCATGCCCTGTATGGATATCAGCTGCCCCAAATACATTAAATAAGTTAATCTATAAAACCAAAATCTTAAGAATAACTGCAAATGTCCTCTCGTTTTGTCAGCAATAAGAGACATCACAAAGATCTTGCAATAGAACCGATTGCTTCCTTTTTTACGAAAATGGCACATCATTTCTTCAATAATTTAAATCATTTTCAAGGAGCAGTCACTCATGAAATAGGAATTGATCAATACCCACTCTCTCGCTTAAGACAGACACCCATTTCGTATTTTCCTTTAATATCTCCCCGACATTAGAAAATATGAGAACATTTCTTCCATTTACAGTCTCTTCCATTGTGTTCTGGTTGAAGGTATAAGGTAATGAAATCAGTACCAGGGAGGTGACAAAAAGTCACCCCTTTCACACTTCACTGATACAAAGTTACTCGTCAATGAACTGGTGAGCCTCACAACGTTGTACTCACATTGCCTCACGGCCAATGTCAAATAAAATTTAATACAAAAAGAACACCAGTGCCCTCAAGTCTCTTAAGACGCCTATATGTGTTTCTTGGTCTTTAATAGTAACAGTGGCATATAAACGTGTGCTAGTTACACTGTTACTGTTAACTAACAAGTCTTTAAACATCGCTGGCGAACCTGTCGTCCGATAGCTAACACGATACACTGACACCTTTAATTACACCTTTAGTTTCCCACTCTCCTCACTTTTAATTTGCGGTACTTAGCGTATTGTCTAAAAAATTTATGATCGTCTTATCGCTCTTTTCTGATACTGTGATAAGGAAAATACCCACCGTTGCCGAAACAAATATTTTTACATCGTACATTACATCCTATTATATATACAACGAATATTTAAGAAACAGAATTCCCTCCTGCGTTGTCCCTGGGAAACGGTGTGTCTTATTGTGTTCTGGCATCTGCAGCACAACCTTGCAGCTTCCGATTAACGCCCTGCATCTGATCCAGTGCTTTGTGACAAAGAACTGCATTCATTTTATTTGCGAGTAGACTACGGGGGTGGTAGGCGCTTTGTGCTGTGGACGTCCCCGAAAATGAAAATTCCTGGGCCGTTCTCCGCTTTGATAGTGGAGACAGGCAGCGCCTCGCGAGACCTGTGGGCCGTGGGAGGCCACGCGCTGCCAGCGGAGGGACGGCTCGGACCAGCTGCCGGCGCAGCCAGCCTCCACGCTCACGCTGCTCCAACTGGCTGGGGGCTGCTCTGTGGGGGCATGTGGGAACCTTCCTTTTTCATCGGTACTCAAGGTCACGCGAACCTGCGTAGGTGGCTCAGACTAACTGATGTCAACGGAGCGCCTCTGACCGGGAGGCACTAGAGATCGAGTACCGGCGGTGACAGCTTTTTCTTTGCACTGGCTAGGTCGAATTCAGCCTCTGCCTAGAGGAGAATTCGGCCGCTGCCTAGCGACCGGCTGTTCGGTAGTTTTCCGTGGTTTTTCCGACTACCTTAAAAAACACAGACCGTGCACTATCCTTCCTCTTTCTTGTCCTATCACACCCTACACGAACACGAACTACACTAGCACACGTGCCGGGAGAGCGGTCGCGAGCTTAGGGCATGACCCGAATGGGGCGGTGCCCCGCTGGTGGGAGATACCTGGTTATAGAAAGCCCCTCTAGGTCGGTGCCAAATATCGCCATCCAGGGGGGGGGGCAAAATCATCGCCACCTCCCGAGGGAAGAATGACCTTAATGGCTGACCCGCCTGGAATCATCAATTAAGGTTTCATTTGGTTCGAGTAAATTTTTTTATCTGACGAAAGGAAAATAAAATCATTGAGAATATGCGATTACCTGGTACCTTGATGTGAATATACCAAAGTTTAATGTCACT
The DNA here is from genome assembly GCA_038098605.1 of Gryllus longicercus. Classification (NCBI taxonomy): domain Eukaryota; kingdom Metazoa; phylum Arthropoda; class Insecta; order Orthoptera; family Gryllidae; genus Gryllus; species Gryllus longicercus. Next base: position 1,208,431 of record JAZDUA010000363.1, on the reverse strand, counting down.
ACGTAGTTTTAACTGTTTTACTTTTTACTTTAACTACGACAGTTTTTTTCTTTTTGAAACCAACGGCATATCCCATGAAGGGCAAGGGCAAGGGCAGGGCATTATTAACCTGAGCGATAGGATGACTATAAAGGATGAACGGACGATCACAAATACATTCATGCCCGAGTCGAGATTTGAACCCGCGATCGACTCGATCCGAGATCGCGACGACACTACTGCCTTGGCGATCGACGTCTGTTATTTATTAAAATGTTAAAAGTGATATACTAAATTGGTATATAATTAAAATCATTTTTTTTTATTTTTTTAATGTCATACCTGTGAACTACAAATTGTACAAAAACTCTGAACTTCAGTATATTTATATCAAAGCAACGTTTTATAAAATTACTACAGACTACATTTATGTGTCTCAATTAGTTAGAGTTGTAAAAATAATATCCAATAAAAATGTACGTTTCTCTTTAAAATCACTAATATCGGAACTGTTTCGAGTGGCGTGATCAATGAGGAACAGGATTCAAATGCCATAATCGTTATCAATATAAGATCTTCATGTGCAAACATGTGGTGCAACTTTGTGTGCATCATGCTTCATACTGTAAATACGCCTCATTTTCGTAATAATTGTCAAATACACGATTGTGAAATATTGAAACCGGAAGTACTGAACTCTGTCTCAGACAAGTAAATCAAATTTTTCATCGACATTGTCCTAACATAACAACCAGGGAGAACGTTTTCGTATCAATAGGATACTTGACAACGATATCCAAAACGACATAGAACAAACCCATACTTGCGAGAAAATGTTCCATCTATTAAAATTTTTGCAGATAGTAGTGTAAAGCGTATTTAATCATCACGAGACCAGTAGCATGTGAAGTGTAATAAAAATCAAAATCGCCTGATCCACTATTCCGCTATGTTGTGCGGTCCATTTAGCATTGTGGGTCCTCAAAACGCAAACAAAAAATATGGAGCCGTTTTCGAAAAAATGACCAGAAAACTTGTCTGAAAATGCGGAATTATGAGCTCAATTTCACAGAAAACGTTTGATTTTTCGAAAAACATGAGTAAGGGGTCATTTTAAGTACATGTAGACTTATATTTAGATTTATCTAGTCAAAAAACACTAAAAACTGTACATGACGTATGAGGAGAAGATCATCTGCGCACTTTTTCTTGAGTTCCAGAATACATTCCAATCATTTTAGCTATAAATAGTTGAAAGTTGAATAAAAGTTAAAGATAATAAATAAACAAAAATAAAATTTTTAAAAATGCAAGATTAGCGACATTTGACATTTTCGTTCCCGAGTTATAGAAAACTTATTTCAACGATAAACGATCTGCACATTTTATTTTTCTGCATTGCTAACAAAATAGTAAGTGAGTTCAACAAAACGTGCGCATACTAAAGCTGAATATACGCCCAGAAGCAAATCAGGGGGCCATCTCAGCATTTGCTCAATATATCAGGGAAACTGAAGAAAAACATAATCGAGTTGGGGGTCATTGACCCGGAAGCTAAAGTACATTATTTGTTACAAGCATATTAAATCTTTTTAAAAAGAATTAAAGAATACAAATGTTAACTAAGTCATTATATATCAATATTTTGTTAAATAAACATTACTTTACTCTTTGATGATCAGTTGTAAAAAACAAAATGTATGTGTATAAAGTGTATAAAAATAGTTATACATCAGAAAAGATTTTACTTTTAACTTAAATGTGTGTACTAACTTCAATTGTTTAATATCATCTGGCAATGCGTTGTAAAGTAACGTACATATGTGGATTTCTGGTGGTGAGTTGTTGGTACTGATACTTGATGAACGAAATTTGTACGACGTGTTGTAATTATAAATATTAGTATTCATGAAAATATGTTCCCACCGTTAGTAAGTACCGTTAAGTGAGTCAGTTTTGACAAATATTACACAATATTTCGTTAATATATAGGTAAGGCAGTGGTAAGATTCTAAGCTCAATGAAGTGAGGCTTGTAGGAATCACGCGTACGGCATTTTTTCAATACTCGAATAATTTTAATTTGCAATCTAAAGGTCTAGATACTACATAATGCGCTACGACAGAATATTATGCCTCATCTCAGGTGCGAATGCACATTTGCAAAGTACACGCAACGAGCTGCATGAAGGCTGATAGAATTTGAAAGAATTTCGTATGCCTAACATAATGAAAGTAATTTAATGTTTAATTCTGTTATACGTACATTCCATTTGAGGTTTGACTGAATAGAGAGACAGCACAGAGAGAAGTTTGTTACCTTAACATCAGCGAATTGCATATTACATATTTCAATAGAGCAATGCGATTGATGATTTGAAATACAAAAATGCATTAAACTGTCTTTCCTTCGTTAACTATTAATTTGTTATTACAAAACCAATTTAAACTTCTGAAATCGTACTATTTACTGTTTCTTTTTTGCAAAGAATATTCGTGACATCGACAAACAAAACCGTACAAGCCGAACAAACAGAACCAAACAGAAATGCAAAGCTGAATACAAATCTCCGTTATGTTCGAGTAAATATTAACGACGTGGGAGAAGACAAAAAGAGACGAGAATTGGCATCAATAATTGATGTTTTGTGATTATAAAACTGTTAGAAATATTCCCTGAATGGCATTCCAAACCTGTTTACGGAACAAGGCAAAGGATTTTATAATTGAGAAATAAAGAAGAACTTCAAAATTAAGGCTGTGAAAGGTGAAGAAGACTTAGCTCTTGGAAAGTACGTAGTTACTTTCCAGCCTTGATTAAAAAAATAAGTATTAATCAATTTTCAAACAACTTACTTCATATAGTGTAAATTAAACGAATTAAACTTTCAACAATTTCATCAATTAAAAGATAACAATTTACGAACGTTTTCTGTCTTTTCATTTTCTATTTTCACAAAATTATATAACAATCATGTACTCTTGAGAAATGCGTTCACGTGAACAGCAACATACGGTCGAGCTAGGGCAGTAACGAAGTTTAGAAACTTGACGAGAGTCATAGAAGTACCTAACTTTCTTCGATACATTTCCAGTAATCAAATCCCCAGTTCCAATTCGGTCGCGCTTTCAATATTCCAATGAAACGAAACTTCGCGGAGGGTGCAGATGCGGCTTGACCTTTCAAGGAGTTTGCACTTTCCACAAATGGTTAATTCGCGCAAACAAGTGATCCCTTGAACTTCCGCGCTCTTCATTCGGCCGTTGGTCCACGAAATGGACGTCACGAATGCGGGGCGGGCGAGAGGAAGGGCATTACGTGGGGAAAAGTCTCCGGAGAAAGGTCTGCCTGTTTAAAGACTGGAACGTATTGTCGGGCTGTGAAAGACATCGCTTTGTGGTCGATCCCAGGCAAGAAAAACCTATCACAAATGTAGTACATACATGTGGTAATTATGCGTATTTCTGTGTTTGTCGCGAGGGCTCTTTTGCGCGTATTTTATGCGTCATGCAAACATTTAATTTTTAAGTAATTGGCTTTGTGTCATCCATTAGCGCAGGAATCTTGTATTTTATTGAGCACCTTCAGAGACAGGATGGGAGGCCGGGTTGCCAGGTGTATTGCGAGCTATTTTCCATCACTTCTTCGGAATTTGTCAAAATAAACACTCCAATGAAAAAAACATTCCCCATCAATATTGAAACGAGAAGAAATCTCCAAATGATGGACCAACGACATGAGATGTTCCTGACAATTCCATTGTCTGTTCAAAAATTTTAAATGAACCTATCATCGTCCTGTGCGCTGCTTGAAGTCCGGAGCATTCGTGGAGCCATTCGCAATACCATGCGTATATCTTCCCTTTTCTCAGGTTTTTCTTTATCTATGCCTTTCGTTTATTTTTATCCATTTCATACATAAAAATAAGAGAGAATTACGTCTAATTTTCCTTTTTCTACCCACAATAATTAAGATAATAATATTTCTATCTTGATTCCGGGTGAAAATAATTTCGTACGTGATGAAAGGCATGTAATAGCGCCTAACAACCAGTATCCTTTTCGTCATTCTGTGCGGGCAAGGTCTAGTGGCGGGCCATCTGCAGAGGTATAACACTAGGCTTCATCATTTATTTAAAGTTGACGTAAATTCCTTGGTGGCAACAGATATATTACTAATTCATGATTATTAAATAAGCGTGGTCAACTACAACACAGTTTATCATATATATATATATATATATATATATATATATATATATATATATATATATATATTGCTGCAGAATGGCACATTCTTTCCGGTATTAGTTTTTAACCCACTGTTACTATTTATATGCACTCACGCCACTATTGCTTCTTGAGCTATGTTTTCGACATAATGAAATTTGCAATATATCTCTATAGACAGTTTCCTTGCTAGTTGATAAATATATAGCAATGCAAGACGTACTGTTGAATAGAGAAGATGAAAAAATAATATAGGTTCTGTTCATATTCGCCAGAAAACTACTTCTCTCGGCATTATTAAATGTATCAGACAATTTGTTTATATATCAATAACACTTTAGCGAATTAAATTTTTGAATCGAGAGTTTTAATGGCTTTCTAGGATAAAAAGAAAATGTCGAATCTTTAAAAAACAGTCGCAGTTGCCGTAAGACAAAAATTGTTACTGCAATGATCCCACGGAACTATCAATAAACGTTACATCTTCTTTGCTTATTTTGAAGAAGTGGTAAATACAATAATTTCATCTTGTTTGTTTGTTTTTTGTTTTGTTTTTTTCGAAGAAATGGTAAAGACAATCAATTTAGTCCTAGGCACAGTTTAAAGACTCGAGGCGCTACTGAGACCGCGATATCACCTCTGCTCTCGGCATGAAGTGTATGAAGAGAACAATCGAAGATAGATATTGCAAACCTCTTCAGTATACTTGTGTTCAGTATACTTAAGCATATAACTCCTTTTCAGAATACTTGTGTGCGGAGAGCAAATGGAATGAGTGCAAAAAATGGGGGAGATTCTCATATGCTAAATTCAAATAAACAATTAAATATCTCGAGACCGGAAGTTGATAGCACCAATTGCGAAATTTTGTATTGCGTTTAAAGAATATTTAGAGGAGACAATAAACGTTTTCAACATTTGCAAATTTATAAACAACTTCCAACTTTTACAGATCTAAAGGGGCGACTCCCAGAACCGCGAATTAACAATTTTGCAATAATTTACAATGTTTTAAACAAATTCGAGATATGCGCTCGAACGGCCGAAAAGAATCCGCAAATTGTGCCTGATCTGAACATTTTAATATGACAGTTTGACAGAATTACAAATTGATTGTTAAAAGATAGTATAATTGTTGCAAAATCGCAAAATATTTACTGGTCTATATGCAGCGGAAAACCCCCGCTAGAAATACTTTTTGTTATAGCGTAGGCAGGCAAAATCCCTCCTTCGGCACGTAAATATGACCGTGAAATATGGAATACGAATGTGAAATATTTCCGGCTAATGCGTAAACCATGAAAGCCCCGCCCCCGGGGAACAGCGTCTTTCCCGCTCCCTGAGATTTTGCGCCAATCACATCATTCGCATAGGCTTTAAGGTTATGACTGCATGCGATTGATCAATGCGCCCCTCCCCCGGATCGAAGGGTAACCAATTTTGTGTGGACGGTTAGGAACTATTTCACTCGCCAGTTTTTGTGGGGAGAACTTTACATTCTTTTGAAATTTTCTTAATTTTTCTGTTTCCTAATTGTAGAACGGAAATATTATTTTAAGAATATTAAAGAAGAGTAAAACCTCGACATAAATGGCAATTTTTATTGAAAAATGTGGAACCATTTTGAAGAAAATTAAGTAGCTCTTAAGTGCTACAGAAATTTGAAATTTCAAGCACTTTTTCACAGAAAGTTTTTGAGTTTTCGAAAACCTTAATTTGAAGTCTTTTGAATCACTAAACTCACAAATACAATAGTGTTTACAAATTGCTGGAAATGTTTATTATTCTTTTTAAAAAAGTTCGTTTTTGTGTAATTTTTGAAAAAAATACTCCGAAATGAACTTTACGTCATATTAAAGAATGCAATTAGTACTATCATTTTGGAAAGTTTAATGAAAAAGATTGGAGCCCTTTTTGAGAAAATTGCGATTGAGCTTTTCTGAAAATGAGAAATTTTGAGCTAGTTTTGACATAAAATGGTTGAGTTTTCGAGAAGCCTTATTGATATTACTTAAAGCACATGCTCATAAATATAATAATTTGATCAAATTGCCGCTTTTGCAAATATTATCGACGTGAGAGACAAGTCGATATATTACATTTTTATAATTTTTGAAAAAACAAAAGAATAAAGTAGTATGTGTTTATGCCACCTTGTATCCTGTAAGTGTATCGTGTGAGAGTATATTTAGCACAATTCCTATCAAAGTTTTAAAGAAAACATTTGGAGCCTTTGTTGAGAAAATCTTGTTTTATATATTTTTTAAAATTGCATAAATTTCACGCAGCATTGTGCGAAAACTACTAAAATTTAAAAAAAAAAATGTACTTGTAATGACAGTTAATGACTGTAAATGACCGTAATGAAAGATCTAATTATGGACAACACCTGTAATTTTAATTTTGTCGTCATAGGAAGACACCGAAAAAAATCATACTTAATTCAGAGTTAATCATGAATATGGGACCTATGCCACTTGTATAAGTCTGTGTTACTCTATTCTTAACAAGAAATTTAAAGAAAAAAATTAGTGCTGTTTTTCAGAAACTTTTGAAATTGCCCGGCGGGCTTTATGTAAAGTTACCCCAAAATTTTAAAAATCTCAAAGATTCAACTCGAGTCAAATGGACAGGGATTTTGTCAATTTAGAAAAAAAATCCTACGTATTGTTTAGGCGGTAGTAGCGTTCACTGACACCAGACGGACGGACAGACTTTTGAAAATAATTTTTTTTTCGGTGTGTCTCCCCAAACCGTGTATTTCCATTGAAATATCGAAATCGATTTTCCGCATCATTACATAACTTTCCCTATACTCCGTATGTACGTATACGGGAGAGTAAAACGGCAGTTCATTAAAATGTCTACTTATAACTGAACTATGTCATCATGAATCGTAAATTTGCACGTAAAGGTACTAAAATCAAGTAAAAATATCATGATAATGAGAGAAATATATGAAATCATTATATTTGAAAAGTTCCATTAACTTGTCACATTCAGCAGAATTCTTGGGCACCCAAGTGTTCCTGAACCGTGCAGTCACACTTTAAAGTTAGTAGTCGCCAGACTTCGGAGCTTCTGGAGTTCTGAAAGAAGAGGAAACCGAAGGCTGCGCAGTAAGAGGAGCTGCGAGAGTTTCTGCGTTCCGCTCTCGAGATGTGGGAGGCGAGTTCGGCGGAAATAAAACAAGAGAATTGTGAGGCGGGAAGTGATGTCTCCACTAGAAGAAATAATCACCCTTTCTCTTTAGTCTACCATGAACAACGAGAAAGTGCATACAAATTCACAGTAAGATTTAAAATGTAAGCTCAAATATTGCTTCCGATTACATGCAGTAGGAAGTCTGTATTAAGCACTTCATTTGTGCATAAATTACGTTTGCGTTATATTATATTATAAATATCGCCATTAAATTAATATAGTAGCATATTAGAATATCATTTTATTGTTGGGAAATTAAGTAACTTTTTTCTTAAATTTATTCATTGTCCTCTTTCTAATGGTAGACATGTTTTAATGACTTCTTATTTTTTTGACTAGCATACAACACATTTAATTTTAAATTTTATCTTTCTACTTTTCTTTATTTTGTTTGTCACAGACCCGTCAGTGATCATTCCACTGTGACTTTTACGTAATGGATTGTTATTCCAAATTATAAACTTTCATGGCAGGAATCAATTTGCAATTATGGCCTTTTTTATGAAAGTTAAAAAAGTTCCTCGAATGAAGCGAAGTTCGCGGATTCAAGAAGCATTAAATCATCTTGATTTTTGAAAATTCACTGCACCTGAATTTTGGTTCTCGTTCCTGCCGCTGACACCGCCACAGAGCGTATTGTGCAGATTAACATTAGTGTTGTTTTGTATGGGTTAGAGTTAACATGTAGCAAGTGCTACGGACTTTTTTCCCATCATGTGTTTCTCGGAAGTCGAGATATTTGTGAATCGAGATATTCGTGAATCAGGTTAACACTTTGAGAAATTCGGGACTCATTCACAAAGTTGGTTCTCAAAATGAAGAGATCTGACTCCCAGCTTATATCCCGGAATATGTTCAACTCGGTGTAGTTTCGTAAACAATTGTTACTGCAAAGCGATAGAATATAACGCCACTTCAAGTGAGATTTCCAATTTCTCTCAGTATCAGTTCACGCACTGGTCACGGCTTCAGAAGTTAATCAATTTCTTTTGAAGAAAATTAAATTTTCACAATTTATTTGACAAAAACGCGAACATTAAAGAGCGCAATGTTGCAAGAACAAGCAATTTGTGGAGTGACATAACCTGCAAACCGATTGCAACGCAATCTGAAGTGTTGGTTGGAATGAAAAATAGCGGCCCCATCTGAAGCCCGCCTAAACTGCGCGTCAAATCCTTTTGAGAAAAATAAATACAGAAATGCTTATCGGGAGAAGTGGCTCAGGGCATCAACTGATGTCACTTCTGTGCCTCTGATCGGGATGTCCTAGGTTCGAGTCCCGGCGGTGGCAGAAGTTTCAGCACTAGATTTTCACCTTGGTCGAATTCTGTCTCTAGCTACAAGAATTCTAGCGGCCGGATGCTCTGATCGGCAGTTTTCCGTAGTTTCTCCGTTCAACGCCAGGTGAATGCCGGAACAGTACCCTAACAAACGGGCTACGAACCGCGCGCGATTTTACCTATCTCTTCCTTGTCCTACACACACACACACATACTAACATGCGCTACACTACCACACATGCCGGGTGACCGGTCGGGAGCTTAGAGCTTGTCCCGGCTGCGGCGGTGCCCCGCTGGTTAGGGAAACCCTTCTAGCTGACGTCAGGTTGACGCCGGATCTCGCCATTCTGTGAGGGGACATAACCGCCACTCCCCGAGGAAAAAAAACAAGCAATATACTTACGGAACTAAAGACTTTAGCCGTTCACGTGTGGAATAACTACGAATCAGTCAATCAATCAGAAATTCGCTACTAAGGATGGTTTTATTTACGATTTGCAATAATTTATGGTAACGTGTGGACCAAGTGCAAATTTGTTGTAGTAAGAATGGTCGTACAAAAGCAATCCCTTTAAAATAAATTCACTTAAAAGTGGGGGTTTGTGAGACAGCGGAAGCGGCGGCACGAGGCACGTCGCAGGGGCGAGCGCCCTCTCGACCTCAGCACGTTGGATCCCCCGGGCAGCGACGCGTGAGAGGGCGCCACGGACCACCTCCTGTCAAACGCCATGGTTGCAAAATGGCGTTCGTTTGAAAACTGTGTTCTCTTGAAAACTACTTTTGACAGGATTATTTTGTCAGCGTACTCTCAGTACTCTTCACGTGCTCGCTTAGGAAATATCGAACGCAAAACTCGCGTGCTTCTGGGAAACGTTGCTAGCGCCTCTGCATGTAAATTGTTCCAGTGAACAAAGCTCTTATTCACAAGCACACCTAAGCTTCCGCGGCTCGATTCCATAGATTTCACTACCCTGAGGAAGCCTGCGACATGTCGGGCGAAACGTCGGCCTCTCAGCCAACGACGCGGCGTTTCCCGGGTAGCCAAGAATCTCTTATTCACAAAGCTGAATTTGTCTATATCTGCTCTTTGCTTTCTGTACTTCATTTTCTGTGAATGCTCGCTCCTACTTAAGAAGCATGGCATTTCAAGTTTTTCACTGATAGCTTTGCATGCCGGCTGCTTTGTGCGCGTCTTTATGAGAGCACACAGTTGTGCTGCCTGTCTACGTGAAAATTAACGATTCCTCGTTGACACTTCTCCCGTTGTTTATATTCGCGAATTTGCCCGATTTTTTCTGCACTCGGTTAAACGCTTTAATCTGACCTTCTCTATAATAATACACGAATCGAAATGGGGGTGGTTTAGGGAATAAATTTGTGGACCGCAACCGATCTGGCCTTTTGAACAATGTTTTTTCCCCTTTGATTTGCGAATTATACGAACTGGAAGATTATTCACGAATTACACCGAATTGATAATATGGGGGATAATAAGTTGAGTGGGTGGCGTAAGAATTAATGAATAGGCTTAAAATGTCCATGTTTTCTGTTTCGATATTCTTCTGAAACAAATGTTATGTCATTGTTCAGCATAAAAAACAAGCAAAACATTGTACATTGCAGAGACTATGGCCTACATTGTTTTGTATAAATCACTTAGCCTGATGGCTTGCGTCTCATCGCCACCAATAGAATGCGCAACGAAACGATCACGGACTCAAAAAGTATTTTTATGTCAAAATGCGATAAGAATTATACATTTCACTGGAGGTATTTTTATACGAAAATGGCTCGGACAAGGCCGGAGGCTTATTCCCAAGTGTGAAACGCATAATGATGCGAGAACGGGATTGTAAGTGTTTTAGCACATAAAAGAGGCCACATAATTTGGACGCAATTTAGGAAAAAGCATTGTTTTAGATAGGCTAGAAAGCTACGAGCTCCATAGGTTCATTGCGTATTCGCAATCCCAAGATATTTTTTTGAAAGTGCAAAATATTCTTGTCCTGTTTACATTACTGGGGGACGGCTGAACCTTCGCTCGCCTTCGCTCGCCTTGACTCTCCGAACTTCGCTCTTACCTTACATGCTGATATTGCTCAATGCAACCACCGTTGTCACTGCAGAGTGTCGACTGCGGGGCAGTTCTTTGCGGGGCAGTTCTTTGCGGGGCAGTTCTTTGCGGGGCAGTTCTTTGCGGGGCAGTTCTTTGCGGGGCAGTTCTTTGCGGGGCAGTTCTTTGCGGGGCAGTTCTTTGCGGGGCAGTTCTTTGCGGGGCAGTTCTTTGCGGGGCAGTTCTTTGCGGGGCAGTTCTTGCGGGGCAGTTCTTGCGGGGTAGTTCTTGCGGGGTTTATCCTTTCAATATAGGCCGAATGCCGGAGATGAAACTGCACAAACACGCCACAAACGACACTATCTTCCTGCTTCTTCCTTGTCTTATCCTCATTCCCTTACTGGCATGATGATTGATTGTTAGAGGTTACAGGCGAGTCAACTACTAAGGTCATTAGTTCAGTAAGTGTAATGGATGTTTTCTCCTCGATTGAGGGATTACAGAAGAGTTTAAATATTCTAGAACGGTATAGTGAGACATGGGGACTAAAAGTAAATATTCAAATAACGAAAGTAATGGTCTTCAAGAATGGGTTTATCTGGGGTAGCAATGAGAAATGGTACTACGCTAGGGAAGAAATTGACCGCGACAAAACATTTACATATCTTGGTGCAAAATTTTCCATGAATGGGGGATGAAATAATCACATATTGACGACTCACAGCAAAGGAAGAATTGCGCTGAAAGAAATCGTTTGCGCAGTGCGCAGGGTTCCGGAATTGCCGGTAAAAGTGTGCGATACAATGTTCAAATCGTTAGTTCTCCTAGCTATGAACTATGGGGCAGAAATCTGGGGAGTGGATAGGATAGATCGACTAGAAAGCATCGAAACAGATTTCAAATTAATTCTTGGAGTTTCTAGATGCGCAGCAAATGCCCGAGTCTTAAGAGAGGTCGGTAGTATAGGAATTTGGAGAGATCTTAAAATGAAACCTATTAAACTTTGGATTAAATTAGCAGATGAACAGGCTGACTCACTTATACACAGGTGCTTTAGAGTGCAATGGCAGGGAAGCGACCATCACTACTGGGCGTACAAAATTAAACGGCTACTTGACCGAGCAGGGTTGGGAGACGTCTCTCCGGAAATGGTGGGAGATAGGGGAACCCATGAGATAGAACGGCTGATTTCCAATAGACTTGCGGATATTAAAAGGCAAGAGATCTGGGCAGCATTGGCAGAAAAACGTTCCTAGTAGCTCAAATCCAAGCGAGTCCGTTATGGGGTTGCGAAAGTTACGTACATACTCTCGGAAAGGACGCAAGAGGGGGATACGCTTGGTTCAGGGTTGGGGGGTGGATGCAGCGTAGACTAAAGGACGCAAGTGGTAATGGCATCTGTGTGCTTTGCGGTGATAGGGAAGACTGGATCCACATCCTCTTAATTTGCTGTGCAGCCGAATCATGGAGAAAAAAATGGATGGGAATGGGAAATTACTACTTCCTAAACAGGAACGTAACGCTCGCCCAAAACATTTTAGGTGACAAAAGGTGTAAATTTATGAAATAATTAGGAACATTTTTAGGAAAGGTTCGGACCATTAGGGAAACTGAAATTAGGGAGTGGGAAAACAGCACCGGTTAGCTTGAGCGGAGCCTAGACTGCAGAGAAATAAATAAGTCAATAAGCTAACAATTTGTAAGTTAATCAGTAATTTTATGTTAAGTTAGTAAACAGTTAAGAAATAAGTCATAAGTCGTAGTCAATTGGTAAGTAACAGGTCAATATAATAAATAAAATAAATCTGGCATAGTAATAAGCACATTAGGGGGAGGGGAAGGTAAGGGGGGATCGAAAATATAAGGGCAGAGGCGTTGGTGCGGACTATTTTCTGTGGCGCTGTTTGATTTCAGGTGCTGAGGAGGACAAGCACTGGAAGGAGACGGCGGGACGCCCGCGCCAGAAAATAAATAGTTAAAATAAACGTCGGATAGATTAGTATGTACTCGGTTTCTGACGGCAGGTTTTTCCTGAGCCGTACCTTATGGTCTCTTTTTCGCGGCTTTGATGCGATGGAGAGACCATTTGGGGTGAATACCAGAATTCGAAAGATTAGAACGCGAAAGGATGTAGGTATTGTAATGGCTTAAAGGCCTTCGGCCTAGCCACATAGGATCAAGTAATCTAATTTGTTTGTAATAATTACCCATTAAATAAAAAGAATGTTTTCTCCTCGGGAGGGGGCAGTTGTCTTGCTCCATTGGTTGGCGAGATCCAGCGTCGACCTAACGGTTTCCCGAACCAGGTATCTCCCTCCAGCAGGGCACCGCCCCGGCAGATACAGGCTCGAAGCTCTTGACCGGCCTCCCGGCAAGTGTAGTAGTGTTAGTGTAAGTGTGTAGCTCTGCTCCAGGAAGGGTACTGCTCCAGCATTCGCCTGGAGTTGACGAGAGAAACTACTAAATCCTACTGATCACAGCAACCGGGCGCTCGGATACTCCTCCAGACAGCGACTGGATTCGACCTAGCTGAGAAGGTAGTGTCGAAAATTCTGCCACCGTCGAGACACGAACATAGGACTCGCGGCCGGAAGCACTGCAGTGACATCGGTTGACGTCCTGAGCCATCTCTCCCGGTATCAACACTGGGCGAATGCCGGAGCAGTAGCTTCATAAACACTCCGCGCACGGCGCACGATGACACTAACATGCCCCACTGTGCCACGCCTGCTGGAGACCAGTCGAGCGCTGAGAGCTTACTCCACGGGGAGAGACACCCACGACAATCCCCCGGCTATTACATGTCCCACGAAATACTGCTCCCTCCCTCATTGCGGAGTTGTGGACAGGAACACAGCTGTTTTTGTTATTTAAGTCAGAATTCATTTATCTGTGTTATTCTGTCACTTTGATCCAGTGAGTGTCTAGTATGACTAGTTGTGTTAACCTGTTTGACATATCGAATGTCTGAAATATAGGACTAGATTGCGAGTAACTTCTCTGTGACTTCTTTTGAATTGTGTGCCAAGAAAGAAAATAGGAATAAACATTTTACAAGGTCTATAAGTTGTTTTTGCATTTCGTAATTTATTTTAGATTGTTAAAGAATGTGTGTCGCCCTACTGATAAATAATTATCGACGTTAAAATAAAGTCAAACTCTTCAACTCGAAAGAAGCTGATCATCAATTAAAGCGATGTTACGGACAATAAAATAAATGAATTGAATAAAATATATAAATAATATAATATAAATAATATAATAATTTAATATACATAATATGTATATAACATAAATAATTGAATAAAATAATTGATACATTGAATGAGTTATAAATGAATTATTTTGTTTCCTTTCTGCGTTTTTTACTGAAAAGTATTTTGGTCTGTATGAGTATTATAGAGCGGATAACGGTTTGATGTTTATGTACTATATAAAGTGCTGCTTTGCAATGTGTATGATGAAGATTCGCATTTAAATAGACGAGTTGTATATCTGGACAAAGGAAGCAAAATAATTTCCACTGCAAAATATTGTCTCCAAATACCAAATACCTACTATTCCACCAGAGAAACTCAAATATCGCTGCGAGTCATGCTGCAACACATTGTGCTGCGTAAAATGAGTTGCTTGAGTAATTAAATGAATAATCCACGAGGTTCGCTTAAAGAGAATTCCATCTAATTGCCCCGAACGCACACTTTCGAAAATTACAGCGCCCCTTTTTGTCGAGAGCTGTATGTACTGAAGGTGTTTGACAGCACCATCAGTCGCATAACTCCATCTGCTGATGATGCGTATGACTGCAATTCGTTATTTGTTTTTCATCTGATTCGGCGTTTCAAATATTTGCCGCGCCGCTGCGCCCCGTCGCATTTCATCGTGGCGGTGGCCGGAGAGGAGAGCCGGCGTCCGGTCCCCGCCGCCGCCGCCGGTTTCCAAGTGTGGACAGAGCCACAACAAACACTCGCCCCATGGAAAGCACGAAGTCGCCCCCCCCCCGGCCAGGTCCACCAATGGCGCTCGCGACAGAGCCCCGATGAATGACAGTGCCGAGGGTCTGCGCGGCCAAACTAGGCCACGTAATGCGAACTATTATTTTCATTGGTTCCGGGATTAGTGATTTCTGGCGCGTCAACTGGTACGATCAGCGTACCCGTAAGTGTAGTGCCTGCTTTTTGCACGGAGAGTGTCGGTGATCTCGGCGCCGGCGGCGATGGTGTAACGGTTAGCGTACTGGACCGTGTACCGTTTGTACCCAAGTTGGCGGGTTCAAACCCGATCGAAGCCGTGGATTTTTCAGGGCGAAAAAATCCTTCGTACGCCTTCCTTCGAAGGGGAAGTAAAGCCGGCTGTCCCATGTTCGTAGATTTACTGTAAAAGATGTAAAAGATCCTCAAGCCTAAATGACGCCTCTGAGCTAAATTCACATCGCCTGTTTCTCGCCCAAGAAATACCTCCTTTCTCTGCTAGTTGGTGAAAGGAGCGTAGCGAAATTTGCGTGGTCAGACGGAAGAGCGGGCCTGATGGCCCGAGTCTCGCCACGTAAAATAAGGCAAATTCAATCAATCAATCTCCCCCTGGATGGCGAGATCCAGCGCCGTCAACCCGTGACGACTCCCCGAAGAGGGACAGCGCCCCAGCCGGCCGGGGCAAGCTCCAACATCTGCCGGTATGTGCGGTAGTGTAGTGCATGTGTGTGTCAGGTCAGGATAGAAGAGGAAGGTAAGATCGCGCGCGGTCCTAGGCCCGTTCAGTAGGCAACGATACGGCATTCGCTTATTGTTAATCGGAGAAACCACGGAAAACTCCCGATCAGAGGCGCCGGCCGACCTCGCCATATAGTCAGCGTCGGAAATCCTGCCGCCGGCGGGAGTCGAACTCCCAGCCAGCGGCGCCGCAGCGCCCTGCGCCACCTTAGTCGGCCTTGTATGTTACTCTCATGTTGTATTTCCTAACTCTTGCATCCGAATTAAGAATTTTTATGTTATTTTAGGGAGCATAAATTAGGGAGAAGCGTTTCAGCAACATTTCCAGTAAATAAAGGTTTACGGCAGAGGTGCTGCGTATCCCCGACTTTGATTCAAATATATTTAAAATGAAGCCTTGAGAAGATGGAGGGCGAAATGTAATAATATGGGTATTAAAAGTGGTGACTATGTTATTCCATACTTCTCCACGCTTCGCCGATGATCATGTGATGTTCGCTGAAGATGTTCTATACATGCAGCGAAAATTATATGAAGAGTACTCGGAATGTAGTTTAGAAATAAACCTTAACAATACCGAGTATAGGAGGAAGTGCTAAAGGTCTGAAACTGATGATGGTTCGGAAGTAAAAGTCTGTCGAAAAATTCATATACCTCGGTTCAGAAATAAACGCAAATGGAGGCAGTACGCAAGATATTAGAAACAGAATTCCAAAAGGTAAACACGCTATACGACATTTACATCCACTGATATGGAAAGATAAATAAGTCAGAGTGTAAAGAGAAAATTGTATAAGACTGTTGTAGAGAATATATCCCTTTATGAATCTGTGTATAACAAAAAAGAGCGGAAATAAATTGAAAGCAATGGAAATGGACTTCTGGCGCCGAAGTTGCGGACGGACTTTAATGGATAAAGTTAAGAACGAAGAAATTAAACGTAAAGCGGAAGCAAGTTTTAATATAATTGACACCAAAGAAGTGAAAAGACTAAAATGAGCACATGCAAAGAATAAACGAAGTCCATTGCCCAAAAGATTGTGGAAATGGCAACCAGCTATCCATCGACGAACAGGAAGACCTAGACCTACACGGGGAGGAGTGGATGAGGCAATGGTGAAGAGAGGATTAAGTAATGAAGACTACACAGATAGAGAAATGTAGAAGCTGGGATGCCAGAGACACCCTAGGGTGCAATGTAACTCGCTATACTTCTATTATAATATTTTAAGACGTAGGTAAGTCTCAACATATTACTCAAATAATTCTCAATAAAAAAACCTCTGTGGCCAGTACTGCAAAGTACGTGTATAGTAACTAGTAGTGCTACGTGTAGTGTAACTAGTGCTGCTACAACAGCCCATACTGTTGCGTTATTGGAAACAGCTTCGTAATATTGAAAAATTGCATTTTCTGCGTCACTACCACCTTCGCTGTTATTGAAAACCAAATTCAACTCAACCAAATCGAACAAAGCGCCTGTGATGCATATCTGCATTAATTTCCATAGTCAGGGGCAGCAATCATTTCTTAAATTGAAATGTATTCCGGTTTGTTTCATTTGTCAAAGTAAGTTACAGTAGAGAAACAATTAATCCGAACACACGCTGTCCTATAGAATTTTTTTTTCACACTGGAAAACATACCAATCGTAAACTTTTTGTATTGTACTTAATTTATATGTCCTCTATTGTTAAGTTTTTTTATTCTCTTAGGCGTCGACTCTAGTAAAGTTAAACTCTATCTGAATTCGTTCTCACGAAACCAGACACTGACAAATTACTTAAGAATGTTTATTTTTGTGTCGCTCTTTCTGAAAAACAACTAAAACTTTCTTTGATGGGTGACACGGTGCGAGGACCTATTGGAAAATTAACGCTTTGTTCTTTTTAACTAGTGGTACGATTCTTCTCCCCAATAATTTTAATTTATTGATCAGTTTTCATCATTCATCCCAACAACGAAGATGAAAATAGCGCAATAATGAGTCGTTGGAATTTTTTCATTTATTTCTACGGGGTGCGAAGGCCCTCAGCAGACGAGTACGATACTTGAGGGTACAATGAAATTTATTAGCTTTGTGTAAGGAACATTATTCACAGAGGAATTCATTGAATATGTGGATTTAATGTACAAAGCCACATCGGGATGGTCAGGGGGTCGAAGAACGGTCGCGGTACTTTCCGCTTTAGTCCGTTGTGGTGAGGATTTTGTTTCCTGATTTTGAAATGTACGGCTGAGGGAATCTGGGGAATTTTAGGATAGAAGCGAGTGTATAGGAGGGAAAAATGGACGGAGATCAGAGTGATCCTGAGTTCTTTATGTAACTGGGAGTTAGGAACAAACCAGGGAGCTTTTGTAAGGGTTCGGAGAATTTATTTCAGAAAATCAGCATTTTTTGGATATTTGATTTGCTAGCTGAGGCCCAGGTAGGAGAAGTGTAGGATAATATTGGACGACTCATTGATTGGTACAGATGAGAATCTACATGAAGTCACAGAGGTGAAGACGTTTTGAGTATGGGATGCAATTGGTGGATTCGACGGGTGGCAAGAGTTATTCTGTGAAGAATATTTTATTTACAAATGAGCCTCCTATCAAAAAGCAAACCAAGATATTTGACTGGCTTGTTTTTGGGAGCCAAGATATATTTTGTCCTTGATACTTAAGAGAGGGAGGATTGTTTGACATGCGGAGTGTGAATATTTTGGCCTGGATTTTTTCTGATGTGCCATTTATTGGCCCAATCGGAGAACGGGGAAAGGAGATGTTGCAGGTCTTCTTATGCGGTGGTAATATCAAGGTTTAAGTAATACATAGCAGTATCATCAGAAAACAGTGCAATTTAGGTATGTGAGGAGAATGGTATAACGACGGATAAAGATTAAATAGTCCAAGAGAGAGTGAGATCCTTGGGGTTCTCCTGCTTTTATGGGGAAAGATGAAAGAGCTCCAGAAAGGGAGACTGAAAAAGTGCCATCTTCAAGGAAGTTTTTGATAATATGAAGACTATAGTGGGAGGTTCAAATGTGAATAAGTTTGAATATTTGTCCTGCAGGCAAGACAGTCTCAAAAGCTTTAGCTACACCGAGAAATATTGGGACTGTGTGTTTATTTTTATGGAAGCCTTCGATTATATAACGGTTAGTCTTAATATTTAGTGGTTGGTGGAAAGTAGTGGTTGAAAGCGGAATTGATGCGGAGGTCTGGCTTGGACTAAACTGAGATGGGAGAGTAATCTGGTGAGGATACATTTTAGGTAGGTATTATTCATCGGTAGGCTAATTAAACGTTAACTTGATGGGTCGCTTTGTGGTTTGCCTGGTTTTAGAATGGGAATAATGTGGGCGTATTTGCATTTGCGAGGGAAGTATTACAGACGAAGAGATGCATTCAATATTGGTGATATAAGTAAAATAGCGGTGTATGAAATGCGTTTTAGTACTATGTGGGAATTAGGTCGTGGTCACTGGAAACTTTTGGGGTAGCGACAGACAAAATATTAATTAAAACAATTATTAATTAAAACAATTTCGGTGGTGTATATATATATATATATATATATATATATATATATATATATATATATATAGACATACCTGGGAAGCGGTAATTTTCACGACTATGAATAGTAAAGGGGACAGGTGTTTTCTCGCGAATGGGTCTCTAGGGTTTTGGCATAACATGGAAAGAGAAATTTTGTTGTAGATTCTTTTACACGACTAAACGTTTTATTGATCATATAGCATACCTGAAAGACAATATTTACAGTCCGTACAATCTGTTTTGATACCAAACATGCGGATTTGCTCAAATGTATATGATACCTCGGCCTTTAAACATCATCTGTCCCTCCTGACGTTTCCTCGGGCGGGCTTCGGCTCACCTCGGAGCCCGTTGGAGATGCGCCCTCCCTCGGCGACCGGTCCCTCCAGCCCCACGCGACGGTTGATGACTCCGCCTGGGCGCCGTCCCAGCCGTTATGAGGATGACACACAGATATGGGACCGAATGGCGCAAGGTCGATGTCCGTCGGGCTTTCCTGCTCCTTTCGGTATCTTCCTCAGCTTCGCAATGAATCTGTTCGGCACTGCTCCCCACTGTATGTTTATTTAAGTATGGTATTGTGACGTCATATCTGTCGCCAGCACAAACGTACTATATCAGCCATGTGGACAGCGCTGGCGGAAGTGACGTCGGGCCGCACAAAGGCTTTGGAAGGAGTGCCGTGTCGTGGGTGCAGGTTTGGAAACCCCGAAGCCGGCGGGAAAGCGTCGGCAGACACTGCGGGTGACGCGCTTCCGTCAGCCTGCCCAGAGGGTATAAAAGCGGAATCCGACCTAAGAGCTTTCTTCTATTCTTCTGATTCTTCAGGTTTGAGCGCGTCGGTAGGGCGTCGTGAGGGTTGTGCGCGGCGTTGCATTGTAATGCATAGGCTACCGAGGCGGGGAATCGAAACCGGCGTGCTACGTCGTGACGGCAGGTGCGGCATACTCGCATGTATGCTCGCGTAAGGTACTGGTGCATCACACCGGGGATGGTAATTAATTATCGGGCCAGCGGTGGTGGTAAGCAGGGAAAGTTCCTTCTTGTAACGGTTAACTTTAATTGTAAATATTGTATATAGTGTTATGGTGTCGGAGTATCTTTATTCTAATAAATACTAAATATTTACAAGCCGTTCACGTCTGTAATTATTTGCCCCGGCAAAGACGCCACAGTATCACTGTACTAACCAAAACCGGCCACGCGGCTCACGATTTTCAATGATCTTTCTCAGTTTCAACGCGCAATCTTAATTCCACCAATTGTCCAACTGCTGACAAGTCCTAAGTACACTTGATTCTAGCCTCATACTTCATTTACTCTAAACTGCACTAAAAAAATGGCTGATTAGTCATTGGGGCGCGTCACAGCCCATCCGTACCCCGTCGAGCGCCTCCCCGCACTGGCGACCGTCGCTCGCCTCACCGGTTCCCTCGGTTTTTCCGTTGGTGGCGGCGGCGGCGGCGGCGTTACGGCGGCGGCGGCTGATCAAAACGTCTTTTATTTTAATTTAGAATGTGACTTTTAATATTTCTTCATACAGAAACGTTCTTCGTTTCAATATACATACCATACACACACACACACACACACACACACACACACACATATATATATATACGAGGATATATTGGGCATCTTGAAACTGTTCTAGTTTGGTGGATTTCTTCGAGGAGTAAATTATCACGAATGGGGTTTTTTGAAGGATGGGGAGTGAAGATTGCGTCAAAGTATTCACTTAGTACTTTGCTTTTATCTGCTGGAGTAGTTGCTATGGACATTGCGATTGTTAGAGAGAGTATGGTATTTTAATTTGAAAGTGAAGGTATTGAGCGTTAGATATTTCCAAAAGATGTCTTACTATTTTAGTGAGTATGGTAGGGTTTTAATAAGTGGGAACGAAGTTTTTCACGGTAATTACGTATATATCTTTTGTGAAATAATAATTGCTGTAAGATTGGTGAAATAGGAGGTAGTGGTTTGCGCTGACGTTCTGAGGGAGTTGATAACTATCTAACTAAATTAAACTATCGAGAATGGTGTGGGAGAGGGACTCAATGGCTGTCTATTTCTTGAGAGTTATTCATTGAAGAAAGTGGTGGTAGGATGCGAGAAACCAGGATCTGAAAATGTGATCAGTTGACTTTTTGAATGTAGAAGGACTAGGCTGGGCGATTTTCTTTTAATGATGAATTCAAAATAAAAAGAAGAGGGCGATGGTCTGAAGGGAGAGTTCTACGATAATATTATAGTTAATGTTGCTAGAGATACCGAAGTCGAGACTGTCTGCTTGTATTGCAGATTGGTGGGGATAATAACTGGGAGAATGAGGAGAATGCACTGATAAATTTAATCTTTCAATATCTGTAAGAAGGATGTCGGCAGGAGAATTGAGTCTGCTACCCCATTCAGTGTTCTTGGCGTTCCGGTCCCCTACAACAATTGTAGGTTGATGTGATAAAAACACCGTATCGATATCTCCTGTTCTATAAGGAACAGTGGGAAGTTTATGTATTGATGTGACGATGAGGTGGGATTGTCCGGTTTTCTGTACTACAACGGCTATATTTTCGAACCTGGAGTTTGTATGCTCAGGAAGCTGAAATTGGGAGATAATAATTTTTGTAAAAATGGCACTCCACCACTGCTGCGGTTTCGTGGACGATCGTACCGATACATCGTATATCAAAGGATGAAACATTAAACAGAGGGCCTCAGGGGGGCTTCTTGGATGCAAGCCATATCGATATTATTAATCTTGTGGCGTCATGCAGGGTGCAATAATACACAGACGAGAGTGCGTTTAACTTATTGCTAGTTTATTAATTAATGAATCCACCACCGAAATAAACCTTATCTACAATAGTTAAATAAACGAAATAAATTTACCTCTCTACTAGAAGTAATTTTCATTCGACGGCTACTACACCCTCTACTTAAATATCGAATAGATCCGATCGTGTGAAGACCGCAGAATTTCTACTCGACTCGTCACTCGAGTCTAACTACTTCACGACATACATTGCCGGCCCAGGCCTACGCGCACGCGGTCCGCACCCCACCTGGCGCGCTGCCTCCAAACTGCACAGCTCGAATTCTCGAAGCGAAAAAGGACCAGTGGAGCGTTGCAGCCGCCTAACTTGGCTGGCCGTGACCCCTCTCACTGGGCCACGTCACATCCTGATGTTTCTCTCTTAACCCAAGTGGTCTGCCCTGCGGCGAGCACTTGGTCACCTGAACGTCTCTACGTCACAAGCCCCAATAATCATCTGTCACGTCTTTCCCCAAAATTACGGATTGTAATTAAAAGTGGTGTATTGATTAGATCGTTGGTGAGGTAGATACCTTCTATAATTAAACATGATAAATTAAAGATGTCTGGTATCAAAAAATATATTTTGCTAAAGATCGGTGCGATCGCGTAGCGATCATCTTCAGTTACACCCACTATTCTGCACTACCCATAGGTTCACCCCTCTCACCTTTATTAACTGACATATTTATGAACAACTGGCAATTTTTTTTTTTTTTGCTTTTACACATTCCCTTCTAAACAATATCCTTTACTGCCACAGATACGTAGACGACATGTTGGCACCATGGACAGGCACCACCAGACAACTTGATATTTTTACACAATACATAAACTCCCTATACCCCAAATAAAATTCACCACTGATATAGAAAACGAACACAAATGTTGAAACTTCCTTGATCTCACCATCACGCTAGCACAGGACGATCATGAATTCAACATATTCAGAAAACCCACACACACGGACACAATCATACACAACACTTCACAACACCTCACACACACAAACACGCAGCCTTCCATGCTAAGGTGCATCGGTTAAGTTCAATACCGAGACGGACGGACGTTTTGAAAAAAATTCTTTTCAATATTAGGGAACGTGGATTTCCATAGAAATCTCTAAATCGATTTTCCACTACATTACATAACGTTCCCTCCACTATTACTCCGTATATACGTATGTATATACGTATGAGTATACGGGAAAGTAAAAATCACCTCAGAAATGTGATACGCAACATAAGGGAAAATAAATATCATATGGTAAAAAAAAACTATGACTCCGAGTGTCTCGTAATAAAAGTTTCGAACTTCTTGGCCACGTAGAGGAGGCGGAGATTACGGTTTGCCATAGACCATGCGATCGGAAACTTTATGAAACCTTTATGACGTTTGCTCCTGAAGTGTAAGCAATTTTTCATTCGCTGGCGTTTAGAGGTACCCGAAGCCCTTTGCATCAAAACGCCATCTGCCGAACACTACTGCTTGGAGAGATACCTCACAACCGTGAAAAATTCACTCATCAAATGTCATTACATTAAATTTTCAGGATGATGTGCATTGTCAACGAGTATTTATATTTGTTCCTTTACATGCCCCTGTTTTAGTTCACAGTTTTAGTGTCTCGTATACGAGCATATCGGCTTTTCGTCTTGAGTGTAACATTCAAAAAGCATTTGATACGCTTACTAAAGGGAGAAGAAAACGTCTTTATCTTCTGTTTTAACATTTTCCACAAAGGCACTAAAAAGCATGAGAGAATCCCTCTATAGAGCCTTTTTTTGGAAGTAATGGTCTAAATTGGTTCGTTTAGCCGTAATCGGCAGGATCGAGTGTTTATAAATCACGGCTTCTGAGAGGAATTTATCAGAGCCTATAAACGTGGCAATTTATTACCTGTTAGGGAGATTTGCAAACTTCATTACGGGCGAGATAAATCTTGTGGCCGCGCCGCTCGGAACAAATCGTTGGCGGGGCCTGTTCCTCGCGGGCGATTAGGGCGAGGGCTGCGTGCACGCCAGGCCCCGGCGTCTCACGAGCGATTTAACTGCTGGCTTGAAACTTATCTGACGCGTGTGAAACTGCGACTGGAGTTTGGTTACACTACTTCACGAATTAAATCATAAATCGATTAAATAATGTTACCGTTATGCTACAATGAGCGTAAAATATTTCATGGTAGGTTGTTAGACGCTGTATTGATTACTGCCGTTTCCGTCACCAAAGGAATATTTAGTTATTTTTGGAAACAGTTGAACGTCATGTGCGGCAGGACGACAATGAAAAGTAAACAAGTGAACGTTTTGATTTTAGTCGCCTGTCACTAGTTTATAACCGTCTTGTTCTAAAATGCTATTGGTAGGATTGAAACTAATAATTCGTGATTGGAATAGTCATGTAAATACATATTTTTACAGGAACATAAATTATAGATCCTGTATTAAATTATATTTTTAGAGTTAACATTAGAATGAATTAGAATATTTATTTTACATATTTTGGTATTATTACACATTTTATACACTTTACCTGAAACTACATTTCCCGTAACATTTTAATATTCTTGTACTTCGAAACGAATCATGTCAGGTCCGAATTTGAAAAAGTATATGTTTCTGGAATCATCTTTCTTCCAAAGCAATAATTGAATTGAGCGTCGCCGACGTTGTAAACTGTTTTAGTATTTTCATGTGATGAAAATGTTTCATACTTAATTTCTTTTATGACTAGCTTTGTTCAAATATGTTTTTTACAGTATCTGGCATTGGTCTTACCAATGAATCGTAAAAGCCGTTAATGTTATACTCCTGTTCAAAAATTCCCTGCACCCAATGGCATTGTACTATGTAATCTTCATAAGGGATATGAATTGGTAATATTGCAATTTCAAAATTAATGACGTAAAAAATACATATAATTTAGAAGTTAGGACAGTTACACTTACATGCACTATACTACTACACATGCCAGGAGACCAATTGGGGGTTTATAGTATGTTCCAAGGGTGGTGGTGGTAGTGATCTCTGGAAGTGGGAACATCCCACAAGCGAACGTTTATCAATATCTTCCAGTGGCGTAGGGACACCGCCTCCTACCAAAATATAAAATGCAGCATACCGACGGGAGCAACGGACTTTGAGATTGATTTGTCCCGTAACACGAAGTAATCAATAAAAACCGAACACGATCGATCGATCAATCGAAATCAAACAGTCTCTGTGGACTGGAAAGTAGAAGGTAGCGCAGATTTAGAGCTGCTCTCGTAGGATTCAGGGCACTTTGCGGCCCCATCTAATGCTGTTGCAATAATGTAAATATGTTTCCTATCCCCTTTTACGTATAAAGAATAGCCAAATTATATTTGAATACAACGGAACGGAGACGTTGCCAGCTGGTTTGGTTGCCGTTCGTGTGCCTCGAATATCATTGAACGGAGGAAGCCTTTGAAGGAACCTCCTTAGGAGCGAGAACCGCCACTGTCGTAAGAAGTGAGAGGCAGCGCTGGACCGATTCGCTCCTGGCCCAGCGTTGCCAGGCCGTGAAGAATCCTGGTCATTTTTACCAGGATTTTAATGAAGATACCATGTACCAGGATGAAGACCTCCTGGTACGTTCAAATACCAGGACTTTAAGTCTATGGTAATTGCTGATGTACTATTTAAGATTCGAATAATATTTTATATTCAATAATTTAATAAATTGAACACCAATATTGCAAATAACTGTGATGTTGGTGAACACACTGCCGTAAAAACATTAGGGTGACATAGTTTTATAGCACATGCTACAGTAGAAAATGATAGAACGTTTATTTCTTACACTTGGTTTATCGATATCAAATGAATGGATATCGAGTGAAGTTTAACAAACTTCCTGTGCGTATTAAAACATAATTATAATATGAACAAATTAAGAATTTAAATTAATTGGTATTGGTACTAGGAATTTAAGTGAAACTACCAGGATTTTGAAGGTTGTACCGGGGTATGCATTTCGTTACCTGACAGCACTGGACCTCGCCCCTGAATGAGCTGGGAGTGGAAGCCTTGAGGAGCGGCGGCTGGGGCTAATGAGGCAAAAATGCTTCCGCCGCGCGGGGGGGAGGGAGGCTACGCCGAGATTGATGGGGGGCGGCAAGAAGCGCTGACGCGCGCCCCCTGTGGAGGGGGGGGGCAACAGGTCCCGACCTCGCCTGATGGAGGCTTCGCAGGCGGCACGCGCAGCTGCGTGGGTGGGCGCGATTTCTGGTGGAGAGTTGTAGACCCTAGCCCGACCCTCGCGGCGACACTCACGCCGTTAGCTTCAAGGTGGAGGCGATGCTAAGCTCCGTGTTGCTGGGCTTCGCTCCGTAACTTACCAATTTGGCCTCTGGCGCATCGACCTTTGGGCAGGATTGGGTGAAGAACGTTCCCACAAACAGAAGTTCGTTGAAGACCAACCTTGTCATGTTGCTTAGGTTCTGGCGATACTCACGTCAATAGCCTTAAGCTGGAGGCAGTGAGGAGACGGGAAGGGAGCCCTGATCCTCCCTCCTGAAAGCCATAGGTGCGTATCGCGGGGACTTGTTCGTCCTGGTAGAACAAGAAATTGTGTTTGGTAGTAACCCACGTAGGCCTGGAGGAGGACTGGAAACGGATTCTTGAGTTTCTCGAGAATTCCATCTCTGTTACAATCGCACGGGCCGGCTAATGACTCAGGCCGTCAACTGTTCGTGCAGCGTCCCTGTCCGAGTGGCCCAACGGTTCGAGACCCGACGGTGGTGCTTTTGCGCTACTAGCTACACAGCTAGGTCGAATTAAGCCGCAATCTGTAGCATACTTCCAGTTCCTGTGGTTCCTCCCATAAACCCCAATCGAATACCGGAGCAGTATCCTAGTAAACGCGCCACAGACTGCGCGCGATATTTCCTTCCCCTCCCTGGCCCTATCATTACTCACACGCACGTCCCGACTGGGCCGGTGTCCCGCAGACGGAGGTGCCAGGAGCGGAAAACCTCAAAAGCCGACGGGCAGGTCGGCGCCGGATCTCACGTTCCAGAGGGGGCACCGTCACCTCCTACGATGTAAAGTACGCTCTACGTTCCTAGCGGTTGACGCGCCAGGAAACCAAACCAATCAATTAATTCATTAATTAATTATCGAGGGAGCACGGTGACTGGCAGGACCCGAGTGCCTCTAAGTGATTTTTTTATTTCAAATCACCTTTGACCAAGTGTATTTGAAGTGGGATTCATCCTGACTCCTGAGTATGTAATAGTATATTTTATCTGACGAACCTTATACCTGATAACTCTGTCCTGACAAGGGCATGGGGAAATCACTACCCACGCTTCCGTAGTCCTTGGGGTTGTGGAATTCTGGAAGAGAAGAGCGGCAATCCATCTTCGAGCCTCCAGGACGTATTCGTTCCAGAGGCTGCGATTACTGTTTAGGGATCTGCGACAGCGCCGCCCCTCCGCATCAGTCGGAAATCACTCAGCCCAACTCAACTTTTTCACCAGCGACGCTGCTCACTACAGTTTTAAAATTTAATTAAGTGATTTTGACTAATTGTATCACTGCACACTGAGCACTTAGCGATTGGTTTCTCGATTCAAAACTTCCATGATTAAAAAGATATAGATGGGCAAATACTCATTAAATTCTTAATGCAAAATAGAACTCGTTTTTGGTTTGGTTGACGACAAACTACACAAAATAGATTTAAATCTCAAGTAAAGAGAAAAATTTGAAATGATCTGAGCGTTACAATAATTAACTGATATAATCTACACGCATTACATGAATTATTATATGTGAAAGAATTAGTAAGATTTTTAAGTAAATTACAAGTTATCATAAGCTGAAATGCGCAATAAAAAGTATTTGTAAAGTGAAATTGCTAGTTTTTCTTCTGTACAATAATATACAAACTGAAATTTGCTTTTCTTCACCTACCATTCGCTCGAATTTTTAGATGTCATTAATTCACTTCTCAACGAAGAAAATGAGGTCCCTCTATGACTATGCGAGAAATTAATCCCTGACTCACGGCAGACACTCCGCTTGAAAAGTATTTTTTAATCAAGTTTAATTAGTTTTCTTTAAAAATTAGATTTTAAGAAGCGTACAAAAGTTAATTTAAGTTTCGTCAACACAGGAGGTTCACAGGTGTTGGCGCGGAAGATGTCGGAGTTTCAAGTATCGAGGGGAAAAAGTGGTGCTAATTTTAAATTCTGATTGCCACTTAAGTGGGTTCACCTGGAAGTAAGAAGAGACAAAATTGAAGCAATTTGTTCGTCGACCAGAGTGGAGAGGAATCACTATGGACAATCTCATCTGTGGGGTGGACGATGTTTTCTGGCTCCTGGAGGAGGATTTTGATGACAATATTTTAAAAAGAAGTCCGTGAATGAGTGAAAATGAAATACAATATTTTAAAATGTGCATTCTTAATTCACTACGATAGATTTAGAAAATACGAAACTGTAAATTAATTTGCGATATGAGCTAATGTACAAGTAACACAACGAGGATCTACGAGATCTGTTCCATTACCATTACAATTACAATGCTTACTAACACGTTTATTTATTCATATCATTTATTACTTGTGCAAATGTTAAACACTTTACAATTTTATATGACAGGATCGAAGGCCTTGAAAAGTTAGTACAAAGTCTACACACTAAATTTCTAACATATCGACCGACCTTGCGTTGCATCAAACACAGAGGAAAATAGAAACTTTAAGGGGAAAACCTGACGCGTAAAAAAAGGCTTTAACGAACAATACTCTAAACAAGTGAGCTTCGGAGGAGGAAATGGTGCAAGTGAATTATTATTAATTATACATAGCAGAGCGTTTTGTGTTTCAGGTATTGATTTGTCTACATTAAATAACTGTAATAACAGTATGCATACACAAAAAAAAAAAAAAAAGAATCGTTGGAGTATACCAGATTCATGATACTGTACAGTATCATGGATCTGGTATACTCCATGGTTCTTTATATATATTTTAAGTTTTGGTCAACTATTTTTAATTTCACATTCTGAATGAGACACATGTCAACACTGCCGTCAGCATAATATATATGTGTGTCTCGACTTATTTTTTATGTGATTTTTAGATTAAATGAAATACGTCATTTTGTACTTTACCTAATTTAAAATGGCTTCATATTAATATCACCTGTGTTACTTGTATTGCATCATCATTATCTGTAAACCTCTATAGTAAATCGGCAGAATACTTACATTTGAGCTAGCACATCTTGCTTCCTTGTTTGTGGAACTGGATCCACACAATCGAGGCCGATTTAACAAGTTTCCCAAACTCCTGTGACATTCGGGCGTCTTTCTCCGCAATTTGTAATACAAGATTCAATGCAGTTAGATTTGAAATCTTCTATTTCATGTTATGTTTCATTATACTGATTAACATAAGCATTCTTTCAGAACGCATGACGCACTTATTTATTAATAAGTTGACGCTGATCTTTTGAATTCCAGTTTCTGTTCTAGCTACATTGTACCGTCGTGTTGGTTATTTAATTTTAACTTTTATCAGTCCCCACGCTTGGGGTAGATATTTGTCATGTCGACGTCTTGTTGGTTCGCCAGCTAGCTCAGATCCTGCGGCATAACTTTTTTAGTAGAATGGAATGGGGCGTAACACAAAAAATAAACACAAAAAATAAACACGAAAAAACACAAACAAAGTAAACACAAAAAATATTGTTCAAATAAACATTTACACATAATTGTAATTTTAATTCTTAGAGAAACAAAATTACCAAAAAATTATGAAACTTTACGAGCTTGATACCTGGATAAATATTTAGATTTAGATTTATTCAGTCAAAAAACAGTAAAAACTGTATGTGACGTATAGGGGAGAAGATTATCTGCGCACTTTCTCTTGAGTTCGAGAATCCCTTCCCGTCATTGTAACTATAAATAGTTGAAATATGAGTAAAAGTTTAACATAAATAAATTAATTTAAATTTTAAAAATAAATTATACAAATCTCAAGATTAGCAATATTTGAAAATAGTCATTTTCGTTTCCGACTTACAGAAAACTTATTTGCATCGGTACAGGAATTGCAAGTATGATTTTTCTGCATTGCTAACAAAATAGCAAGTCGCCTTTACCTCTACTCTTACCATTACAACCAAAAGGAGCGTTCAACAAAACGTGCGCATAGTAAAGTTACATTGACGTCTAGAAGCAAAACAAGGGGCCATCTCAGCATTTGTTAATGAATCTGGGAAACTGAACAAAAACCTTTAATATACTGAAATAAATTTGCGATTACATAATCATATTAGTTTAACAGTAGTTAAAAGATCAAAGCGCGACCACGCAACGTCATACATAAATCATACAAGAGTCATTTTATGAACCCAATGAGCTTTTATCCCTTTGTGTGCTTTCATGTCGAAAGACTTCACCGCTTCCTTGATGGACGGGGTGCTCCGTCGCGGCGACGGCGAGCGAAAGGTGCGGCGGCGGCGGCGATGGTGTGACGGTTAGCGTACCGGACTGTTATACCCAAGCTCGCGGGTTCAAACCCGATCGAAGCCGTGGATTTTTAGGGCGACAAAATCCTTCGTACGCCTTCCTTCGGAGGGGAAGTAAAACCGGCTGTCCCATGTTAGTAGATTTACTTGCATGTAAAAGATCCTCAAGCCTAAATGACGCCTCTGAGCTAAATTCAAAATCGCTTGTTTCTCGCCCAAGAAATACCTCCTTTCTCTGCTAAATGAAAGGAGCGTAGCGAAATTTGCGTGGTCAGCCGGAAGAGCGGGCCTGATGGCCCGAGTCTCGCCACGTAAAATAAGGCAAATTCAATTCAATTCAAAGGTGACCCGTCACCTGTCTTCCCCTGGAGGCGCTGGCGCGGGCTGTGCGGCCGGGGCGGCCCTTTGACAGAAGCTCAAGGCCATTCACTGCGGGCGGCGCGGCGGTCCGGTGCGCGCTCACAACACACGTTACACCAAATGTCATTAACGCTCCCTTCCTCACTTGATCCTCAAGTGAGTGCGGCAGCTTCGGAATAACTCACGGAACTTCATAACTTAGCGGTATTACGAGATAATGCACCTACTAAAAACTATCGCACCAAGCATTTCGACTTCATCACGTCCGTTAACACACTCAGACGTTCCATCGCGTTCCGCTCATCGATCTGCTAACGATCTCTTCACAAGTTCCAAGATCACATTACTAAACGTTGGCGTACGAGATGAACGCCATCTCTCATTTCGCCTCTCCTTGCCCTCTGCTTCTGTCCTGCCTTTCCAAGTGTCTAGTCCCTTGTTCTCCCTGCCCTTTAGATTACGCGCCGTAAATGGTCAAATCCTGATGCGGATTTAAGTTTTCTCTGTTGATCACTGCCGGCGTCTCGACTGTGCCAGAGTGGAAGTTTTCCTAGTGCCCTCCCTGCCACTCCAAAAACGCTGAAGCAAGCCTCTGCAGCCGATTACGACGCCTCTGCATGTAAGCAAGTCATAATGCTCGCCCATCGCAGTCGAGCACTTACAACACCGTCCTCGCCCGTCCGGAGCGTCGTGGGGGTCGAGGGGTGGGAAGGGTGAACGGGAGAAGGTTCGGGCCATCGGCACGTGAACGGGGAGCAGCGGTGCAGCAACACAGTGTGTCATTTCGAGAAACTAGCTCGTAAAAATTAATACCTTGGAAACTATTTCACATATCTCAATGAAATTTGGTGTGCGTATCACATATAACGTATTCTTTAAGTATGCGAAGTTCCAATAACATGCGTTTGTTATTTCAACCATTTTTAATTAAAGTACTTACGAAATATTCCGAATTGTACACACGTTTTATAAAGAATAAAGTTCCTTTATCCACGATTTTCAACTCTTAATCATTTTTCATTTTTAAATATATTTTTCGAGCTTAAAATATTTATTTTTATATTATAGAGAATGTTTATTTTAAATACTTTAATTTTAATGTATTATCTTTTTTTAAATTTTGCTACTACTAACTGCTTCTCGATTTTAATTGATTTTCTGAATAAATGATGAGCAATCAAAAATGTAATGTAATAATTTAATGTAATTACAGCTTTTGCCCCTCAGAATGTCGTGTGCACTTTCACCAGTCTTTTGACATTAAGTATGTAAATTAAATATGTAAACTCACGTCGTTAGGTTAGATTTTTCACTTTTCTTCCAGAGAACTTACATCACACAATAATTTTATGACTTCGCGTGGCAAATCGTGCGTTTTCGTTATATGGGATTTTCTTAAGCTGGTAATGTATGGATCCGATGATATCAGCCTGTGAAGCAGATCGAGATTTGAATTTATTCTTGACGACTTTCTGATGAAATTTTCTCTGTAACGTCTATTGTCTTCATTTCTAGTCTCTCGCGCTTCTTCAGAAAGTTGTCCGATTAGAAGCACACTCGACTGAATTATCGCATCACCATGCACCGCAGATTTTTTTTAGATATGTATTTTGCTTTCTTCCATTGTCCAGCATCGCTGCACGTGTCAAAAAGCTTACAAGGTTGTCCTCTTTGGTGTGGGGGTGGTGCTACTTGAAAGCATGACAAGAATAACGTGACTATCAAAATTAACGTCCTCATTAAGCCAGGATGAGTATAGTTTCAGGAAACGTTCCGATGTTAGTTTGCATTTCGCCCACCGAGAGATAATTTGAGCACAAAATACATAAATGGTGGTCTTAAACAACTTAGACAAATCATCTGAGCAGTCTTGTATTTTTTTTTGCAATGAATCGATATACTAATTTTTGTGATGTACTAGTAGAACCTCGCCAGACGGCAAACAAATCGCTTCATCGGACGGCCTGCACCATTTCTGAAAAAATTTATTTTCTGGGATTGGGGCAATTGCGGACAGTTAGAACTAACTGCATCTTGTAAATGAATAATAAAGCAAAATAAACGAGCCAGTTTCCGGCTGTAAGTCCGTGTAACTTTTTTATATATCTAGACAAAAACAAAGGCAAAGAATTTTTTGGAAATGTTACTATCATATATTCAAAAACGTTTAATGATGTGTTATGCAATAATAACAAGAAAAATAAAAGTAAAGTACGTACTTTGCACCATAATACTCAGAAAAGACGTGAATACTCCCGCAGCGGATCCCTCTGAGAAGACGTGTTAAAAAAGCGCACTCTGAAACTCCTAGTGAGGGCGCGCACTAACTTCAACCGATGGGTTTCAGCGGCGCTAATGCGATTCCAAACATTAAACAACCTGTGTTGCCTCCTGCAGCGGATCCCTCTGAGAACACGTGTTAAAAAGGCGCACTCTGAAACTCCTAGTGAGGGCCCGCAGTAACCTCAACCGAAGGGTTTCAGCGGCGCGAATGCGATCCCAAACATTAAACATGCTGTGTTGCCTCCTGCAGCGGATCCCTCTGAGAACACGTGTAAAAAAAGCGCATTCTGAAACTCCTAGTGAGAGCGCGCAGTAACCTCAACCGAAGGGTTTCAGCGGCGCGAATGCGATTCCAAACATTAAACAAGCTGTGTTGCCTCCTGCAGCGGATCCCTCTGAGAACACGTGTTAAAAAAGCGCACTCTGAAACTGAGAGCGCGCAGTAACCTCAACCGAAGGGTTTCAGC
Source organism: Gryllus longicercus (assembly GCA_038098605.1). NCBI lineage: Eukaryota > Metazoa > Arthropoda > Insecta > Orthoptera > Gryllidae > Gryllus > Gryllus longicercus. The sequence goes on along the minus strand of JAZDUA010000363.1, from coordinate 1,175,000 downwards.
GGCGCGAATGCGATTCCAAACATTAAACATGCTGTGTTGCCTCCTGCAGCGGATCCCTCTGAGAACACGTGTTAAAAAGGCGCCCTCTGAAACTCCTAGCGAGGGCGCGCGGTAACCTCAACCGAAGGGTTTCAGCGGCGCTAATGCGATTCCAAGCATTAAACAAGCTGTGTTGCCTCCTGCAGCGGATCCCTCTGAGAACACGTGTTAAAAAGGCGCCCTCTGAAACTCCTAGTGAGGGCGCGCAGTAACCTCAACCGAAGGGTTTCAGCGGCGCTAATGCGATTCCAAGCATTAAACAAGCTGTGTTGCCTCCTGCAGCGGATCCCTCTGAGAACACGTGTTAAAAAGGCGCCCTCTGAAACTCCTAGTGAGGGCGCGCAGTAACCTCAACCGAAGGGTTTCAGCGGCGCTAATGCGATTCCAAGCATTAAACAAGCTGTGTTGCCTCCTGCAGCGGATCCCTCTGAGAACACGTGTTAAAAAGGCGCCCTCTGAAACTCCTAGCGAGGGCGCGCGGTAACCTCAACCGAAGGGTTTCAGCAGCGCTAATGCGATTCCAAGCATTAAACAAGCTGTGTTGCCTCCTGCAGCGGATCCCTCTGAGAACACGTGTTAAAAAGGCGCCCTCTGAAACTCCTAGTGAGGGCGCGCAGTAACCTCAACCGAAGGGTTTCAGCGGCGCTAATGCGATTCCAAGCATTAAACAAGCTGTGTTGCCTGCTGCAGCGGATCCCTCTGAGAACACGTGTTAAAAAGGCGCCCTCTGAAACTCCTAGCGAGGGCGCGCGGTAACCTCAACCGAAGGGTTTCAGCAGCGCTAATGCGATTCCAAGCATTAAACAAGCTGTGTTGCCTCCTGCAGCGGATCCCTCTGAGAACACGTGTTAAAAAGGCGCCCTCTGAAACTCCTAGCGAGGGCGCGCGGTAACCTCAACCGAAGGGTTTCAGCGGCGCTAATGCGATTCCAAGCATTAAACAAGCTGTGTTGCCTGCTGCAGCGGATCCCTCTGAGAACACGTGTTAAAAAGGCGCCCTCTGAAACTCCTAGTGAGGGCGCGCAGTAACCTCAACCGAAGGGTTTCAGCGGCGCTAATGCGATTCCAAGCATTAAACAAGCTGTGTTGCCTCCTGCAGCGGATCCCTCTGTGAAGACGTGTTAAGAAGGCGCACTCTGAAACTCCTAGCGAGGGCGCGCGGTAACCTCAACCGAAGGGTTTCAGCGGCGCTAATGCGATTCCAAGCATTAAACAAGCTGTGTTGCCTCCTGCAGCGGATCCCTCCGAGAACACGTGTTAAAAAGGCGCCCTCTGAAACTCCTAGCGAGGGCGCGCGGTAACCTCAACCGAAGGGTTTCAGCGGCGCGAATGCGATTCCAAACATTAAACAAGCTGTGTTGCCTCCTGCAGCGGATCCCTCCGAGAACACGTGTTAAAAAGGCGCCCTCTGAAACTCCTAGCGAGGGCGCGCGGTAACCTCAACCGAAGGGTTTCAGCGGCGCTAATGCGATTCCAAGCATTAAACAAGCTGTGTTGCCTCCTGCAGCGGATCCCTCCGAGAACACGTGTTAAGAAGGCGCACTCTGAAACTCCTAGCGAGGGCGCGCGGTAACCTCAACCGAAGGGTTTCAGCGGCGCTAATGCGATTCCAAGCATTAAACAAGCTGTGTTGCCTCCTGCAGCGGATCCCTCTGAGAACACGTGTTAAAAAGGCGCCCTCTGAAACTCCTAGCGAAGGCGCGCGGTAACCTCAACCGAAGGGTTTCAGCGGCGCTAATGCGATTCCAAGCATTAAACAAGCTGTGTTCCTCCTGCAGCGGATCCCTCTGAGAACACGTGTTAAAAAGACGCCCTCTGAAACTCCTAGTGAGGGCGCGCAGTAACCTCAACCGAAGGGTTTCAGCGGCGCTAATGCGATTCCAAACATTAAACAAGCTGTGTTGCCTCCTGCAGCGGATCCCTCCGAGAACACGTGTTAAGAAGGCGCACTCTGAAACTCCTAGCGAGGGCGCGCGGTAACCTCAACCAAAGGGTTTCAGCTGCGCTAATGCGATTCCAAACATTAAACAAGTAGTGTTGCCTCCTGCAGCGGATCCCTCTGAGAACACGTGTTAAAAAGGCGCCCTCTGAAACTCCTAGTGAGGGCGCGCAGTAACCTCAACCGAAGGGTTCAGCGGTTCCCCCACCCACCCACCCCCGAGCTCCCTTTTACCAAAACCTACGGACAGTTTTGCTTTGGAACTTACTGAACTTGAAGAACTGCAAGGTAAATACGGAAAAATCAAATTGCGAGTAATGCTAGGGAAGCACATTTACGTTCTTACATTCTACTTCTCACATTTAAATTCTTAAACGTGCAAATATCGATTTTCAAATGAATGTGACTAATGACTTATTTTTATTAAAACGTAACTAGAAGTTTTCGTCTGATCTCATATTTCATGAGTGAGGATCAAGGAGCTAGAATATACATAGAGTAGCTGAAGCGCCTCCATCTTTGCAGCAAATTGAATACATGTTTGTTGCAGTTAAAACAGCACCCTGTGAAGAAATAGAGTATTCTAGTATTCCATATGGCTATAGTTGCGTCCGGGTGGGCTCTGGCAGCGCGTAATATAAATCCTCTTACTTACTTTCTTATTTACTTTCACGACCAAATACCAATCACTTAAAAACGAAATGACACAATGTAAGGAGAACAAATTCAAAAACGCGAAAAACACGTTTCTTGCTCTATCGGTTATTGTCATAAGAATGAAAGCTGTTGAAATGTTATTGTAGTTAGCATGAAGCCTGAAGGTGAATGTTATTGTAATAAGAAGCAAACAATCAGATTCCGAATAAAGTGGCAAACTTGAAAAATGATACATTTGTGGTTCCATGATTTCTATTTTTACAGTTACATGCCGAACATACTGAAGGCATTGTGAATATTAGTCCAACCTTAATATACTAATTTAAATACACATAAACGAAAAGACAGTATAATAGACTATATAACAAAAACGAAAAGACAATATAATACAAACAACGCGTCGATTCAGCCCAACAGTTCTGCAGCATAACCAAGCCCCTCTCATGTGTTGACTGCAAAAGAACATGGCGACCTCTAGTTCGGCAAGCGATGAAACTATAGGATCAGCCACTCTATGCAGAATTACTCGCGCACCTTTTCTTGAAATTTGGATTAAAGAAATGCGGGTAGAGTGGGGGTATTAGTTATAAAATCGGCCACTAGATTTTATGAAGCAATGCCAATCTCTGGAGAATCAGCCATGCCTTCGTATTTTCTAATAATTCGCATTCTAACTTTCTTAGAATTCCGAAGTATTTTCTGAGATGAATCATCATCTGCTTCGATCATTTCTTTAGATCTTTTGGAGAATATCACGGACAGACGTTTTTGTCTTCAACAGAAAATAGTTTCTATTTCCTGCCAGTGAAGATGTGCTGGCTGCGTGCTTTTGCCTTCAACTGTTAGTGCCAGAGAGGGGGAAGCAAGGTCATCGTTGAAGGAAAGTCGCGCGATTAATGTATTGTAGCGTGTTGGTGGGGATAACCCGCCGTCCCCGTCGTTCGGGAGCAAAGCAGTCGCCGGGCGCGAAGGCTCCCGCGTGGAGGAGAGGGGAGGGGAGGGCGAGGCGCCCACGGAGTGGGTGAGAAAGCTTTCGGGGCCTCGTGACGTCGCCGCATCCATATTTAGTGCGCGGCGGGCGCCGGAAACTCGCCCCTGGGGAACACTTGCGGCGGTGGCGGCGCTGGGGGCGCGGGCGCAGGCGGAAAAGGAGGCGGCAAGGGCGGCGGCGGTGTCTGTGGCGGGGTCGGTGGAGGCGGCGACCGGGACGACGGAGGCGGTGGCGAGAGCGGCGGAGGCGGTGATGGCAGAGGAGGTGGAGGTGGCGGGGGCGGCGGAGATGTAGACGGCGGCGGCGGCCGAAGCGGCGACGGAGGCGGCGGCGAGGGCGGTGTTGGCGCACAAGGAGGTGGAGGCGGCGGGGGCGGCGGAGGCGGCGGACGCGGTATGGTGGAGGACGAGGTGGAGGCGGCGGGGGCGGCGGAGGCGTAGACGGCGGCGGCGGTGTCTGTGATGGGGGCGGTGGAGGCGTAGACGGCGGCGGCGGTGTCTGTGATGGGGGCGGTGGAGGCGTAGACGGCGGCGGCGGGGTCTGTGACGGGGGCGCGTGGAGGCGGTGGAGACGGCGGCGGCGGCGTGCGCGGCCTGAAGTCTGCTTCCTCATGCGGCTGCGCTGAGGCGCGCATCGGTGCTTGGCGAGAGTTAGTTAGGAAGAAAGCATCGATAGTGGACGTTCTGATGTGCGGCGTAATCCTTGCCTCAGAGTGGTTGATTGATTGTTTAGCGTTTTGGGAGTATTATGGAAGTACATCTTGTACGGGTAGAACATTCTGAGAGATGCCGGTGTCCTTCCTTGCTAGAATGTGAGATCTGGTGCCAAACTACACGGCTGGTTTGAAACGTTTCTCAAATAGGGTATCACCGTAGCCATTGATTTTCCATTAAATTTGCGATCTTCCCTCTCCATTTTTGTTAATGACCTCTTGATTCGTTCTATGCATGTATTCTCTCCTTTGTGTTTCACAAGTTGATATCCAATCATTAAAGTATGATTTTCCATCGAATTCGTATTGAGGATTTTCCTCCTCCATTTTTGTTAATGACGACTTAGTTCGTTCTATGAATGTAAACATTCCATTGTCTTTCACAACTCGATACCCAATCGATAATGATTACCATAAATAAGAGAGAAGATGTTATCAACCTTTTGCTGCTCTTTGTCCGTTATTTACTAAACATTCTCTTCCTGGAGATGATGCCGTTTCTTTACGAACACCAAACTCTGTAAAGTACTTTTTTACAACTACTATGAAGAAAATTTGATTACGTCATTCTGTGAATTTCGAACATTCTAAGAATGAAACCCTGATTGTCGAAAGAGATGTTTTGTCTTTTATCGTCTATAAAATTCAACTGCGATTATCAAATTAATATTACATAATACAATTGAGTATCATCGTCATCACGTGCCCTTTCTGTCATCCTGACGTGACCCTCTCCTTCACATAGAACGCGGTGTCTCAGAATTAATGATAAACTGAGTGCTAAACCAGCACGTAATTTCTCACCCATATTTTCACGCAAAATTACGCGAAAAGCAGTTCATAATTGTCATAATTGTAGTTGTAGGAAAACATGGGAAACGTTTGAATTTTTGCAATTGTCATTTAGGGTTTTCAACGAACATTAAACCTAACACCATTCGCTTAAACGCCCTTCACACACCCAAAAATTAAATTTAATAAGAAAAGATGGTGCGATTATTTTGAAAAATGTGGAATCTGTCCCAGGGGCTTCATGTAACGTACCCCCAAAATTAAAATGTCGATTCAAAATTCAAGGGGCTGTGACATCAGCAAGATTGATTGGGGAGAATTATTTTTGGGAAATTCGGATGAACGGTTTAGTCACTGGCGTTGTTCACAGATTTGTTTTTCGGTATCAAGGTCTCATAAAACATGTATTCTGGCTACACCACGTTTTAGAGGATTTTTTTCTGAGGGCGTTTCTGCCGAAAATTCGCCATTTTTTATCGCGTACCATTACATAACGTTTTATCTACTCCGTAGCGAGGAAGTAAAAATTTCTCATGTAGTAGAGGAATTGAAAATTATATTACTTTTTGCCAATGATCATAAATTGAGAAATTTCATATAATAACTACACGTGCAACATTTCCACCAGCCGGATGGGCTACTTTAGGTGTGTAGTATGTCATCTTGTGACGAAATCAAGGACATTCCATGTCCTTGTCAAATACCTGTGTATAGGGGGTTTCCCAAAAACCTGTGGAAAATATAACTAGTGTAACTCTGAGGTATGAAATATTCCACCGCGCAGTCATTGGCAAAGCGTTATCAATTTGAGACCCTCCATGCTCTATAAATTGAAGGGTACAGTGTAATTGACTTAATAACACGCTTTTGCGGGCGCGGTAATAGGGCGCGCGGTGAAGATGGGCGGACCAACCAAAAGCGAGAGCTGCGGAGGAGTTTATCGACTGCGGGCGAACCGCGAGCTGCAGGAGCAAGTCTTCGCCGGGGAGGTACATAGCGACTCGGCACGCGGTGTACTAATTAAGTCGAGAGAGAGCGATGGCCGTGATCATTGTTTACCGAGTTGAACGGTGCCGTGGTCTGGTGCTTCTGTCGGAGGGATGATGAAGAACTGTGCTCAACGGTGTTCTGTGTTATTAGGACTGTGATTCGGTGCTTTTCACCTTGGTACCGTAAGACTTGCTCACTGCGAAACGTGAATAATGAGAAAATCTCTCTAATGCAAACATAAACCGACGTCCTTACAAACGTAAATTCTACAATATTACATTGCATAATGCGAAATCTTGTCTAATAGGGAAAAATACTGGTCTCTTCACATTTCGCATTGAGGAAGTCTTAATTTTATGGTACATGACTTGTTTTTGAGGTTTTGTAAACACAAAATACGCTCTTATTTGTTATTTATTCGTATTTCTGAATAACAAGTTCTATTTTCATTAAATATCTTAAATTGGGAAGACTAGGAATATTCAAACCTTTTAAAATTTGTAGTACACCTTTACTTTTGAAGCTGGTTTCTCGTTAATGCAAAGTATTCTTCAATATTAGATCTTGAAATAATTTAATTTCACTTTTTTTAAACATTTATAGTTTTTATATAATTTCGACATGTAATACGTTTGATCGTGGGAAAAATACAAATAGATTGTAAACCAATATACAAAAACACATTCGAGATGACGAAATGGTGTGTCTGTGGCTATTACCCGCAACTCACGGGTTTGAGTCTTAAGTTAAAAAAATATTGGTTTTTATTTAAAACTGTTTATAAGAATAGAGTGCAATACACCCAACTTAATGGCATAGTAATACATCACTTTCCGCCTATATTTTTAATTAAAAACACTGAGGTTTCACAGTAGTGGCTGACGTGTTTGCTAATTTCACGCCGTCTATGCCAAGCGAGAACAAAATAATCATGCATGCACTGATTGCTATTATCTGAACTGTGCTTAGATAGCAAAACGGTATGACATATTGTCATGGCATGAGACACAAAACGACATGTCACTCTTGTTTGTTAAAGTTTAGAAGGAGGCAAAAGGCGCATGTCTCTTAGAGATTACAGAAAACAATATTGACAAATTGCAATAAGACAAAACCCACAGTCATTTTTCATAATACCTTCATGCTTAAAATTGCTGTCAGGGGCATCATTTAAAATGTCACTTATAACCTTTTGCAATTAAAACACATCAGTGTTTTCTGAAAGGGCACCTCAGCGCTTATTCCATGCTTTGTTTCTAACAGTAAGCCATCTCTGTGCTTCCTTTAGCGGAGCGGGAATCGACTTGCTATCGCTGGTGCGTCATTGACTATATAGCTTTTTGACATTTAATGTTTCGTATTTTATAGACAGCCTAATAACTTTAAGATAATTTTTTAAATGTACCTGAAGATAGAGAGAAAAATATCCTAAATCAGCTGTATTTAATCACGACTTCATGGATCTGATTTAGAAGTTGTTGAATTAAATATATTATTGTTTACTTTTTCTGGGGTTTTTATCCAGCTGACAACCGGTTACCGTTACGTCCTGATGGGACCCATATTCTCCATACACTAGACACAAACACACTTGCGGGCGTGTCGATTTGGGGCCAGGAGAAGGCGAGGCCCTCCGAGACCACTCATTCATGACAAGGGACAAACAACCATGCCCAAGGCGGCGGCGATAGGGTAACGGTTAGCGTTTCGGACTGTTGTACCCAAGTTGGCGGGTTCACACCCGATCGAAGCCGTGGATTTTTCAGGGCGAAAAAATCCTTCGTACGCCTTCCTTCGGAGGGGAAGTAAAGCCGGCTGTCCCATGTTAGTAGATTTACTTGCATGTAAAAGATCCTCAAGCCTAAATGACGCCTCTGAGCTAAATTCAAATCGCCTGTTTCTCGCCCAAGAAATACCTCCTTTCTCTGCTAGTTGGTGAAAGCAGCGTAGCGAAATTTACGTGGTCAGACGGAAGATCAGGCCTAATGGCCTGAGTCTCGCCACGTACAATAAGGCATTAATTCAATTCAATTCAATTCAAGGCGAGACACGAAGCGCGACCCTTCGGACCGAAGCGCTGACTGGGTACACGCTCTCAGCCACCTCCGCCATCCAGCCGGCGTCTGAATTTCAATTCTGTTGAAAAAATTAAAAAGTATTTTAGTGTCGAATATGTCTACGCAAGTCGATCCATTAACATACTTTACTCTAAAGAGCCCCTATTGAAGCCCCTATTGAAATCATTTCAGCGACGTGCACGCCAGCCGCCGGCTGTCCAGTGGCCGCGCCGGCCGGGGCGATGCTCGTTATGAACTTCAGCGCGCGCGCAAATAGTGTCGCAGCAGTAATTGCCATCATTACCGCGCTGGTTGGCAGAGCCTCTCTTTATGTTTGCCGCAAACACAGAGCAAAAATAAGCGAAAAGTGTTGTTCAAGCATTTGCATGGCAGCTAAACCTCCTCTTCACGCGACTCATGAAGCTTTACGAGAAAGTGTGTGTTTTTGCATTGCACAGACAGGCCATAGAATATTCATGTAAATGCATTCTACAAGCAATATGTAAAGCACTATTTGAATGAATTTTTAATTCATTCTGTAAATTTAAAACAATTATGAATGGCTTTTAAGCAAAAAATTAAAATTGAAGCTCTCAGTGCAAGAAAGGATGTAATTTAATTTCAGTAATAAATAAAACTGAGCTAAAATTATATTAATTCAAGTCACTGGTGCTATAGAATGGCACAGATTTAGTTCTCGTACTGGTTAGTTTTCAAATTTCTTCGTGCAGGGCTAGCTTTTCGGTCTTTTTGCAATATTCCATGTATTCCCGCCCCAAAGAACATTTTTTAAAAACTTTCTCAATTTTTCGATTTCCTAATATTAAAAGGCTTCGCGTCAGCGCGGTGACGGTTCATCTAAAGAATTAAAACTCGGTTACAGATTTATGGGGCCGCGACATCAGCGTTGTCGACCGGGGAATATCAATTTGGTGCAAATCCTATTTGCGGTGTTGCCACTAGCGTACTTCTTAAGGCCCATTCACAATACAAACGTAAACATAAGCTTAGCCCATAGACGTAAACATTGACATAAGTGATAGACTGCAATGTTCACAATGTCTAACATAGACGTAAGAAAATACGACTTTCTATTGGCTGTGAGACATTTTGGTATACTATTGGTTGGATGTGAGAATCGATTTCAAGGTATCGACTGTATCCATGGCCCATAAGGCGTTAGTTCTTATATCGACTTCGCTCCCATTTCGATTCTTAATTTTGAGTTAGCTCTCTGTGATTGTTTCATTTCTTATGTCCAACTTAAGCATAAGCACAGAAGCTTGAAGCTTGCAAGCTTTACGTTAAAGTTTTACGTGTTATGCATATGCGAACGCATAGTGAATGAGTCTGCTTATGGACGTAGTCTTAACTTTTATGTTAATGACATGCTTATGTTTATGTTTGCATTGTGAATAGGCTTTTAGTCAGATGAACGATCTGACGGACAATAGAGTATTGTAATAAGATTTTACGACGAGATCGTGAAACGTTTTATCCATTGCGTAACGATTCCAATTTTCTTTGAATTTTAACAAGTGATTTTGCAAAGTGACAGCTGTCAGCGCCGGAGCGTGCCGTACATTATTAGTTCTTTGGTGTTAAAACACTCACGTTCTAGTAAAATAATGAAAAATGGTCTTAGCTTCGTTGAGTTTGATTTTGCATAACGAAAATGGGTTAAGTGTATGAATAACATCATTCAATAAATTTGTAAGGTTTTTTTCAGGATCTCGTTAAAGAAACATTTAATTCCGGAAGATAATATTGTTACAACCTTGTTTTTCAGCGGTATATTTTACAAGAAAATATTTGAAATATTTTCCATATGATTAGTAAGTAATCAACTTTGTTTAACAATTTTTGCAAAACTTGGAATGAATTTTTACACCACTGAATAGTGAATACAGGTGACGTTTTCATGACTGAGGAAGATGGTGCATGAAAAGGAACAATATTACAAGGCCACCTGAATTTTTCATATACGTTACTTTTCCCATTTTACTTCCATTCAGTTTCTGTGGGTATTGTTAGTCTTGTTTTACAAAGTAATTCAATTATATTAATTTCTTTGCAAAAGTATTGTGCACATTTTTATGAATTAGCCACGGAAAAAGCTCGTTTTTGTAAAAGATACAGTATAACGACGTCGGCTAGAAAGTGAAGAGGCACTCATTGTACAGTTCTTTTCATGGTGCTCTGTGAAGTTACGGTTAATATTTTAGTAGCGCAAAGGCATTTTTCTGAATGGTGAAAAGAAGGTAATGAAATTAAATTTTATTATTTAAAAAACAGCTTTCAGAATGATGCGGGGAGTATAAAATACATTAGTGAATGTATACTAAAACATACTATTAACGTTTAACACCAATCGGTGTTACCGGTGTATCGGTGTTACATGATTCGGTGTTACATGATTTTACATGGGAAAAGGTATACATACAGGCAATAATTTAAAAATGAAACAACAATAAAAACTTGTAATGTTATTACAATATGATATGATTTTTAACGGAGATGTCATGTGCATTTTAACATAACCACCAATATTTATTAGTAAATATATAAAACGAGTTGTTGGCAGGATCTGTATATGATGTGAGAATTTTAATAACCGATTAGTTGTCTTATTGTTGGATTTTTAAATGAGAGCCTATTCTTGTGGTATAATCCCATGTAAAATATGTACATACATTTTGTTAACTTGTTTACATGATTTTATTTTTAAATCGTTTTTGTATTAATTTTATTTATACAGTTGTTTGATAAGATGTATGGTTTCCACTGCTTTTGCAACGCAATACGCAAAACCATGAAATAGAACAATGATGTTTTTTGGAAAGTATGAGTATACCAACGAGAATGTGGTTTCCAAGAGAGGGATAAATCCGACGCCTTGCGTTGGAGGATTCGTGGATCGCTGCTCCCATCTGCTCAGTTAGAGCGTTGCGAAGTTGACAAGCGAATAGACAGTCCTTGAGTTGTTTGAAGGAAGGAAAAGCTGCGGGCGCTCATGTAAGAGAAACTCAGCGATTTTGGTGCTTGCGGATTGCTCCCAGTTAATTTTCAGGACATCAAACCAGCCACAGCCGATTACCCTTTGCGCCCCGATGGGAAGCATTCGACCACATACTAGACACTAACACGCTTGCGGGCTCCTCTGATCTGGGGTCAGTAGAAAGCGAGGCCATGCGTGATAATACATACGTGAGAGAAAAAGACAAGGCGGAACTGAATTAAATTGAATGAATGCATCATTGTATCGAAGCGATGGGTCGGTGCACGCTCTGAGCGACTCGGCCATCCAGGCCAGCTCCCAGTTCCTTAAACGCGGTAAACCTCTTCGCTGCCTTCTGCACCTGGTTCGTCTCTGAGGCGAGTGCTCCCCCTGCGATTGCGGCTCTCTCGGACGCCTAGGGCACTTACGGCGAGCGAACCTGCAGCCTCAATGTCTAATGCTGTCTAATAAACCCACTATGCCACTGACCCCTTCGTAAGGCAAGGGTAATACGCCTTGAATTATCAATTATGTCTAAATTATGGAATGATAGAATGATGAGGGATGAAGTGACAATCACAAATACGACCATGCCTACGCAGGACTCGAACCTCCAGCCTCCTCGGCGCAGACGACGGCAGCAGCAACCGTTTAGCCACAGGGCCATATTATTATTATTATTATTATTATTATTATTATTATTATTATTACTATTATTATTATTTCTCTAATTCACGACTGAAGATGTTATGACTCGGATCTAAGGACTGCCGGTGCCTCTACAATATTCTACGCAAAATATGGGTTGTTTCAAATAAAGCAATTTCTTGCACTTTCCAGTTCTTTGAATGATCACGTTTAGTCACGTTTTTACTCAAATTTTGAGGAACAAATCCCAGAGCTCCAATGACAATTGATACGACCGTTGTTTTTTTTACTTCTACTTGCGGCTATCTAGATATCAAAAATCTAGTATTTAAGACTGTTTCCTTGGTTACGACGTTTTGACCGCAAGGCATAACAACTATAGGTAGATTTTTTTTTCTTCAAAACCCGGAAAACATAATCCGGTTTGTTAGTCCCTATCGTACGGAGAGTTTGAATATGTTGTTCGTACATGGTCTAACAGATGTAACCGGTTTTGGTGAGTGTTCGTACCACATGGAACATTTGTTTGGAACTTCGAGAGGAATACCGAAAAGATATCTTTTTTCATAACGTCCCTCCGTCCCTCCGTCCGTTCGAAGTTTGCTAATTGTACTCTACAAATATGCTATCATCATATTGCTGCTGCTAACATCATATTGATCTATTCTTTTGTTTTTAAAATATCACAAAATAGCGCTGAAACGCCATTTTCTTAAAAACCGCTCCAATTTTTTTCAAAGAAAATTGTCATTTAGTGTGAGGTTTTACTGTTTTTTAATATTCTTAAATAATATTAAAGCCCTAAATAACAATATTTCCATTCTGCTATCAGAAAACCGAAAAAGTAATAAAATGTCAAAACTAGTAGTGCTACACAATGTCATTTAATATTAAAAAAACAATATTTCCGTTCTACCATTAGGAAATCAAAAAATTAATACAATGTAAAAACTCGTGGTGCTACGGAATGGCATAGACTTTCTCGTTTTAATTTTCTTTTTCCTTTCATCTGGACTAGCTATTCTGACTTGCCACATGCTCTTGCCAGCTGCCATTTATCGCCGCCCAAAGTACATTTTTTTTTACATTTTCTCGATCTTTCGTTTTCGTAGTTGTAGAACGGAAATATTATTTTAAGAATATTAAACAAGAGTAAAATCTAGTCATATATGGCTATTTTCTTTGAAAAAAATTGAAGCCGTTTTAAAGAAAATGGGTTTTAAGCACTACTGTAAATTCGAAATTTAAAACTCTTATTCCCAGAACATTACTTACATGTAATGTGAAGGAAACATTTGTAGCCATTTTTGAGAAAATTTTGAAAATTTTCGTAGGGATTCATGTAACGTATCTCAAAAAATTAATGAATATTTTTCTAAATCGCAGAGATTTGACCCAGGCCACATCAAAAGAGGTTTATTCAGTTTGGAAAAATTCGTACGTTTAGTTTAGGCGCTAGTGTTTTTCACATACACCAGAAAGACGGACGGACAGACAGACGTTTTGCTGTCAACTAATTTTTCGGTATTAAGAACCCACAAAATATCAATTCTCGCTACGCTACGCGTTATAAATTTTTTTCTTAATTTAGCAATTGGATTTATTCACTTTTTCGTTACGAGGTACAGGTAATGAATTTTTTTCTGCCAAAAATCTGCCGTTTTTGCGCAGCATTACTTAACTTTTCCTATACTACGTATATACATATGTATACAGGAACGTAAAATGTACTTTGGGTGGCGAGAGGCTGGGCTTTGGGTTGGCAAGAGTATGTGACAAGTTCGAATAGCTAGCTGAGACCAAAGAAAGTAGAAAACTAATACGGGAAAGTCTGTGCCATTCTGTAACATCACTATTTTTTCAGGCGTTCATTGTTTGAGTTACGCTACGTGTCTTGCATAGTTTTCCATTCGTCGGTCAAATTTAACGACTAGTCTCATTAGTGGGCCATCTTGATGACTGACTACACAGCCTTTACCTTCCCAAATATTGCAATGCACCAGGAGACTACAACTTGTCTACAAGGCGTTTTCCTTCTTCCTTACACGACAAATAAAGTATATGTACTACAGGGTGAGCGACGTGATCCATTGTGCGCAATGTTTCTGGTTTTTTGATCCACGATTCGAAATTTCTGCTCAGCCCAGACCACTAGTCCGAAACTCTACTCGACTACAGGCTCCGCCAAACTATACCAATTGCATAAATTATATTCCTAGAGTTCAGAGCGGACTACAAGACAAGTCTCTTTGGTAATACTCTACACAAATTCTCTTTCATTGTATAGTTTGAGATGTTATCACATTCTTAAAAGCCCAGATATTTTTAAGTATTACCTGGCTCAAGATATTGAATCACATGCATATCAATTTCAATGATATTTTACGTTGTCATTTTGCCTATTTTAAACTTTTTTGCCCTCTTGTCAAAACCAAATTTGATTCAAGAGTCATTTCAAAAATCATTGATGACAGATAGAACACATTCTCTCCTTAATGCTATCTGAGCAAACTCATCACAAGATCATCCATGAAAAACAAATGTGATACTGGTCTTTCGTCATCATGGGGTTTGTAACTAATCAATGTATGACAGCTGTCAAGAAAGTGGAATTGCATTAATGCAAATGAACAGAGGGAATATAGAGCTCTTTGAAAAATTACCCTGTTAATCTGAATATTTCTTGTTTGTACTATATCCTTTCCGCTGTGTATTAGTAACCTGGTACTCCACAACTTCATACTAGCATAACCAAAATTTCTATATGACGAGGTTTTACTCTTCTATAATATTCTTAAAGCAATATATCGATTTCACAATAGAAAACTGAAGAGTTGAGAAAATTTCAAAAAAAAAAATATTTAGGTGGCAATAGATGTCAGCTCGCAAGAGGCTGGGATAAGAACAAAAACTTACATTGATCATAGAAATTAGAAAACTATCCAGTAAGAGGAAGTCTGTGCCATTCTGTAGCACCTCTAGTTCGCTATTAACTACCTAAAATACGTGGTTTCTGACTAAGAAATATGTTAAAGGATGAAGTTTACCAAGTTTAGAAACACGTTATATGCATGTATTGGAAATCAAGCGTTGTGTCTCTGAGTGAGTGAGTGAAATAACTTTGGTATCAACGAGAGGTTTTAAAATTTGATGTTGATATTAATGTGTCAGTTTGTAAGTAAAATTCTTCCAAATAAAGAAGTACCAATCTTACTAGCAATCAAAATATAAATTTATAAGAAAACTAACAATCTTATTTGAAATGTTTTTTCAAATCAATTTAAATAAATATAATCACAGAGGTTTTTAACTCCTTAAAAACTACTCCTATTGAATACGAACGCAAATATCTCCTTTTGTATAATACGGAAGGTATTATAGATGGAAATGTACAAATTCGTTGTTGATTTGAACCAAAATAGATTCCGAAACGCCAATAGTAACTGTAATAAAAATGTATTCTCTTATTTCCGTTTCACTTTTGTTAAGGCGGAAGAGAGATATGTAATATCATCAGTATTTTTTATGAATTACATGTTTTTGAAATCACGTTATCTCTGAAATAGTGAAATAATCCGGATTATTAAGAGGAAACACGGAGGCCGGAGATTCACTGAAAAGCCAAGTCTCCGCAACAAACTCAAAGAGGTGGCAACTCGATATAAGACAATTTATAATCTTCTATTAAATTATTTATGTTTGAAACGGTATGTTTTCAACAACGCAATAAGTTTCAATTTCGTATTTTTTAAAAACATAATACATAACTACAGTTAAGTATAATAATGGACTGATTTGATATATTACTATTTTTGTGTCCTCTCTTTCCCTACGACCCGAATGGCACCAATTCTTTTGCTACCCTGCGCTAAAACGTGGTAATCGATAGTGAAAACGAGACTGTAACTTGCGACTTATACTTTTTTAATGTTTTTAGAGCCTACCTTTGCGATGTGTTCATCTATCGAAGCAACGTAGAATAAAGTTATCGAAACCTAATTTAATGTGACTTCAAAAAATATGAGTAAAATCCTTCTGAACATCCTACGATGCATCCTGATATTTTGGACATTCCATGTTATTACAGCGTGCTCACGTAAGTCACATTTCACATTAATTGATGTTATTAGAAATGTAAAGGAATTGGAGCAAACAAAAAGGTTCGATGTCACATTTAGCCGGTTTTGAGTTAACGGTGGGAAACTGTTCTTAAAATATAAATTCACCTTTTGTATGCATAAAAATTAGTTGTCCGTGAACTCTGTGACGTTTGTAGAGGGTCCTTCAACAATTAATATTAAGAAAAATTTATCGATGTCCGGAACTTAGAACGTACTCTTCAAAATTTGAAGCTTCTGGTCATCGGACGTTTTTGTTTTCTCTGATTCAAATGTTTTATATTTCGTTCTGTGGCGCAGGCAAGGAAAGGTGCCGGGTGGCGGGGGATCTGTTCGGAATGATGCCTCCAGGGATCCATCTGTCTTTAAAATGCAAATGTGCAAACGACCTCTACTGGCGATGTGAAGTACCTAAAGGAGTAAGTTCTCAATCAAAACATTATTTGCTATTCACGACATGAATCAAACTTGAAATAAATTAAGTTTTTCTTTAGACATCTTAGTATTCACTTATTTTGAAATTAACATGTGGGAATATTCATAAATTAAAGACGTTTTATATTTTTTACAGAACAAAACATCTTGATTAAAGAGTTCGTTTTTGGCAGCTTCTTTTATCATCAAAACAGCATTTTCAAAAATTGGGATTGTGTTTTGAATTTTTGTTGAAAGTTAATTATACCAGTCACAGTGTGTGTTATCTTCTTCTGAATCATATTCCAACGTAGATTATAATATTTTGTTTCATTAAGGTGATGAAATTATACAGGAATTATACAATTACATGAAATTATCAAAGTTTTTGTTGTTGATTTATTACTATTTACGAGTCATCGCTTGCAAAATGTTCTTCATCCAGCTGCTTGAAGGTCGACACGTCAGTTCTATGTTTTAACCACTTCATTAAGTAACTACTGGTTCTACAACTTGAAACAGACTTGCCTGTATTATTTGTAACTGTTATTCAAAATTATAAACATATTATAAGTTATACATCTGCGCTTTCTTGTACAAATACATCATCAAACCATTTGAAATACTGCACGCTACGTTCAATATCTAGTGTTTTCTAAAATCAAAAAAAGCAGTAAACTATTTATTGTTCAGATTTTACATCAAGAAAAGTTACTTTATGTAAAATATATATCATGTAAAAAAAAATAATTCAACACTCTTATTAGTTAAGTCTCAGAAACTTTAAGCCTGTAAGTAGTGTTTAATAAATTAACTCCAAGAATAGAACTTTGTGCACTAATAGTCGGTGGTTTTGAGTGAAAATAGTAAAATCAAATTATTAGACGTATAGTAGGTGAATGTAACTCGACCGAGCGATGAATCAAAGATATGATTGCAGCGCGTGAAACCAAAATTGTAAACACGGGTCCTTTCACTCAGTTTCGCCGAGGTTGCGAGGAGCGGGATGCGAGTTGTTTATGGTGCAGCGTTGAGAAGTAGGGTTCTCGCCGAGGTGAGACACTTCGCGAGCGGGCAAGGCACCTTGACCGTAATATAATTAAATTTGTCGTTAGTGTAAATGAAGGTGAGCGAAAGGAACATGTATCTAGTGTCACTTTCTAATTTAAAAATAAGAACAGAAGCAAGTTATAATATAAAAATTGACGAGAAAAAATGCGACGTTCGTACCAATAAATACCAAACCAATACTGGGGTAGGGATGCTTTGTTTCAAAATGCTGTTGATGACTTCGTAATAAGTGTCGGTCCGGGAAGAGGCAGCAGTCAATCATCTAGAGATCTAGAGGCACGTACACTCTCAGACAGGAGCCAGAAATCTCTTGCGGTATCAGAGACTGATACTGCCTTACGGAATCAGCTGATGAAATATACCTTTTGAGAGATTATGCAATATTTGCACTCACTATTTCATTTTGTCAACTTTTTTCTACCTTTTACCGTTTTACTACAAGAATATAATAAAAATGCGTTCTTTTTATATCGAATTTCTAGTACTTTTTCGTTGAATGTGAATATTTTGTATTTTTCTTCATCTTCTAAGTAGTCTTTATTGCATACCACTCAAATCATATGAAGTAACAAAACATTAAGTTTACTTTCATAAGTATTTACAATGTTGTTCATTAGGTTGGTAGTTCCTTCCTATATAAAAAGTAATTGTATTTGTTGTATATTTCGAGAAATTCCTTAAGTTAAATTAAACGATTTATGTGAATATTACAGAACAAATTTTCTGCTCAAAGAAGTAATTTGATCAAAAGTTTGAATCATTCTACAAACAAAAGTGAACTTTTATTTATTCCAATACGAGGTGCAGACATGTCCAAAAATAGTAAATATTAATTGAGAAGATGAAGGTTGAAAGAAATCTAGTATCTAAATGTGCTTTGTTCCGCAAGTTTGAGACGGTTCCATTTTCAATTTGAGATGAGTATTCTTATATCTCTGTCTTTACCGTGGGTTGTAAACACAGACATTGGCGCGCACATGTAACTTCATTCTCAACTTGCGAAATATAACATTTTGTTTGGAGCTCAGAATATACTAAATCCAATATATTTGATTTTGAACTCATAGAACAACCAAGTTCATTATACTCCGAGTTCTCGCAGTGGCGTACAGAGGGCGCGAGCTCTGCGCGCTCTGCCGTGACAGGTGGCAACTGTGCTTGGAAGAGTTTGTGACTGATTCCACGTCGAACGAAACGTCCACCAGTCGCCAGCCAGCGCCGCCCCGGACGCTCCGCCGGTCGCCCCTGAAGATCCCCTCCGGAACGTTCGGCCACGGCCCACCAGCCCGGAAACCTTCTCTTATATTGACTCCGACGTGGACGCCCGCGATGCTACATAAATGTCTATTCACTTTACTGCAATCTGTGGAAAATAATACAGCTATCATTCAAAATACTCGGAAACATCTTGTTCTATTAGTAAGTCTATTTTAAATGACATTGGCTTAAATTAAGAGCCAACTCTATAATAATTAATATTAATTGCTCTAATTTCACAATTAATTTTTCCTACACGTTAATCTAGACCATATATGTTTGTAATACTTGTTTTGTTTGTATTTAATGTTGTAATATATTTAATTAATAAATTAAAAATATAACTAATGTAACATTATTTCAAAAAATAAAAAATAAAATGTATCAATTTAGTATTTTTGAAAAGTCGAGAATAAATGCCTTTTTGCCTGCCTATATTAGGTAAAATAAATGCCTCCGGGCTCCAGTGATTATAATAATTATGAGTTTA
This sequence comes from Gryllus longicercus, assembly GCA_038098605.1. Taxonomy (NCBI): domain Eukaryota; kingdom Metazoa; phylum Arthropoda; class Insecta; order Orthoptera; family Gryllidae; genus Gryllus; species Gryllus longicercus. The sequence goes on along the minus strand of JAZDUA010000363.1, from coordinate 1,155,828 downwards.
AGAAAAGATCTTACTGCCCGTGTTTCAGAGACAGCAGAAAATCAGAAACATGAGAGAGTACATTGTACTCCTTTTTCTCTGTTTCACATTGTCATTGGATTTCCAATCAACGAAAGCGTGCATATGTGAGTACGATTATGAACTTCGTCATGCAACGGTATCTGATCTTGTTGAATTTTGACTGCCCCTATCAGAATGAAACTTTTTTCTTCTCTCATGTCACAAAATTAAATATCAATTACTTTAGGTATACGATAGAAAGTAAATTTGATGAGGCATTATTTCCATTAGATGTGAAAAACATTTTGTTCGCTGTATGAAAATTTTCCAAACTACACCCAAACCATTTTGATATGGTATTCAAACATTTTTCTCTCAGTGTAATACATAATTTACTCCAACACGTTTTCACACAACGTATGACCATCAAATGTGTTAAAGGAAGTGATTTACTACACATACGGGCAAGAATTATCAAAATATTTCTGTATCACGGACCCACAATATGAGGGTTTTTTTTTTTATGAAGCATTGCCCCTTCTGTGCATACTTTCTCTTTACTACGAATGTAATATCCAAGAAAGTAAAAAGTATAATAAAGACTGTTAATGATTCTAATTTCAACTTAGTTAATATTAAACACAGAGTTCCCTAATTATTTATTTGTAGGTGTTTTCTTTCACATTTTGCAGATCCGCAAGCTCCCTGTGTACCGGAAAATGGTGTATTTTTATTTTATCCCAAATGCGTCTGCAGAAACAAGAAATGGGATTGTACTAGTCGGCAGAAAAACTTTTGCTAATGGCATTGTATAAGATATGGAAATACAGGAAATAAATGTCCTTATTTATTTATAATATAAATTAATTTAGCCGATAGTATCAGTTCATATTTAAATACTTTATCCAAGTCTTATATTAATTTCAATAATCATTAATGTGGCGAGTTGTATGTTTTAAGAAAAAGAAACTGACACCTTAACGCAGGATATTTTTGCAAGTAACTAAATAAGATTTTTCATTTATTTCAATGGAATGTATTTGATTTCCACTGGATAGAAAAATATTTTTCACAAGAACTTATAACGGTAATGTCTGCGCATATGTAATTACCATGCACTATGTTTATCACAGTAATAATAAAATTAATAATAACAATAACAATAACAATAACAATAACAATAACAATAACAATAACAATAACAATAACAATAACAATAACAATAACAATAACAATAATAATAATAATAATAATAATAATAATAATAATAATAATAATAATAATAATAATAATTGGTTGTTTGAAACGGGCGCAAAGAGCTTCAATCGCGACCCGAGTCCAGAACCGAATGGCAAAGCTGACCCTCCAAAAGATGACGTCAAGGCATTTTGGGCTGGTATCTGGGAGGAAAGCAGATCCTACCACAAAGACGCATCTTCGCTTCAATCTAAAGTTGATGCTGCCGATGAACATGTTCACGAATTCCCAGAAGAGGACCTCTTCCAAGAAGTTAGGAACATCGAAAACTGGAAATCCCCCGGGATTGATAAGATCCAGAATTATTGGATTCAGAAATTAACAGCAATACTATTAATTGGATTGTTGGTGATGTAGATACCTTTTTATGATAAATGACTAAAGATATTGTCCGGTATCAAAACTTTTTAATCAACTTATGATCATTTCGATCGCGTTGCGATCATCATCAGAGCTAGCAGCTTCTGGGCCGAAAACAAAGTTCTGCCTGGGCAGAACAGCAATACATCCTCATCTAGCAAAGGCTATTAATAAAATTTTAGATAACCCGAAGGAACTCCCGAAATGGCTCACACGCGGCATCACGTATTTGCAACCCAAAGAACGAGACAGCTCTTTGGTAAAGAACTACAGACCAATTCCTTGTCTGCCAGTGCTGCACAAAGTTATAACAGCAGTCATAGCTGACAAAATGTCCAGACATCTAGAGAGGAACCAGCCTGTTGAAGCAACTGCCAGTTGAACAAAAAGGATGTCGTGAATGTTTTTTATGGCTGCAAGGATATCTTGCTACTTAATAAAGTCACCTTGAAAGATGTAAAGAAACCAAAGCGTAATTTAAGCATGGCTTGGATTGACTACCAGAACGCTTTGGACAGTGTACCACACGATGGGAGTTAGAAGACCCTATGGATTATCGATTTCATCTTAGACGTATTGAGTTTTGCAAGGCTAGTATGAAGTTACTAATGTACAGCGGAAAGGAAGCAGTCAACCACTACTTAGGCTGGTCGTTAAATCTGACCGAGGAATGGGAAACAGGCAATGTTGTCCTATTATTTTTTTCAGTCATGTGTAGTTGGGGCAAGGATAAGACAACACAAAAATGATATTAAAAACTTTACTTCCACCTGTACATTAGCCGAACACTCTTGAGTACATATATACTAAAATACTAGACAAAGAAAAAACTAAAAAAAGATTAACTACGGAGATATTGAACATATATAAAGACAAAAACAAAGCCTGTATCCACAAAACAGATATAGACAAACTCGGTGCCATCAACAATAGGACTAAACAATAGAATGGTGAAAAGAAAAAATCAAACAATGTAAATAATACAAATAATTACAACTAAAATCAAATGCTTTCTATATTTCTTAAAATAAAATGATAAATAAAAATGTAATTACCGTATTTGTCGGTGTATAAGACGCACTTTTTTCCTCAAAAAACAGGAAGCGTTTTAAACAATGGATGGTAATATTGTAACTGTATTGCATGTTTAGTAATATTCGTGCAACTTTTCTTGAACGATGACCTTGATCCCCCTCCCTTGTGCAATAAACAGTTGAAGGCAAAAGCTCGCAGCGGGCACTAATGACAACCTTCCAAGCATTGAAACTTCGTTGGCGCGAAACAGAAGCTAGTCAAAGCCAGTTGCTTTCATAGTGCAGAACCCCTGTTCAGATTTATTGTCAATATCGAAAGAAATGGCTGAGTCAGGTCCAGGTTCTTCAAGAGAGTCAACTAAAACTCCCGAAAAAGTTAAGCACAAGATGCAGTTTTGACTTTCATTTCACAGACGTTGGCATTACTTAAAATACTCTAGTGGCCGACTTTGTAACTAATACCCCCACTCCACCCGAAATCGTCAATCCATCGTTCAAGAAAAGTTGCCCGAGTAATATAAAGCATTACAAAAATCAATTTTTGTACACTGAAAACCAGGAATTCGTATTTCTACAAAACTGATTATTACAGAAGCTTAAAGTATTGCAAGAAAAAGTAAAGCTGAAAATTTTGTTGGGTTAACGTCATGGTGTAGAAAATTTATGAAAAGACGCCGTCCTTCCATGCGTACTAAAAAAATATCATAAAGACTTCTGATGGAATATGACGAAAATATCATTGCTTTTCACAAGTCACAATTCCCATTCCTTTCATAAAATAAAAATGAAGTATAAAATGAAACATTATAGAATGAAATCCTTCTTGAAAATAAGGGTACGTCTTATACACCGGCATAATCGTAATTGCAATATACATATTAATATAACCATGAAGCTGTACAATTATAAATGACAATATTGATGTGTTACAAAGCCACACAAAAAAATTGTGATCGTAACTGGGGATTAGACCATATTTTCTGTATGTTTTTTTGATTCGCTAAATCCGAATCCGGTGTCCATTTTACTCCATTGCATCAGGTTTTTGACATAACCTCAAAAGATAAAATAGGGGTCAGACCATAGGGGTGTTACCTACGTGTTTTTGGGGACATTGAAACCGAATCTAACGTCCATTTAACTTCATATTTTTTTAAATTCAGATCAATTATAATTGATAGAGGAGGTGGCATTGGCCACCGACACAACATTCATAACGCTGTAGTTTGGCGGATTGCCTATCGAGTATTGTTGACGCCAGGTCGCTAGCAGACACAGTTTTTATTTATTTTGTTTTTAAGTCATGTGAAAAATCTGATGTGATGAAGTTAAAATTTCAGATTCGGTTTCAGTGACCCCAAAAACATATGGTCTGACCTCTCGGTTAGAAATATCTTTGATTTTTAAATATTTTTTGAGGTTATGTCAAAAACCTAATGTGATGGAGTAAAGTGGTCACGGGAATCGGATTTAGCGAGCCAAAAAACACATTGAAAACGGTCTGATCTCCAGACACGAACACAAATCTTTTTGTGAGGCTGTGTTATTAATGTAAATTCATAAAGGAGGAGAAAAACAGGTATTTATGTGGATATGACTAGTCACACAAGAAATGTGATCAAAGTACAAAATGGTTGACACGAGGTTCTATAAAGTGGAAGTTCAAGGCAAAAGTAGATGGTATATGATGTTATAGAGAATACAGAAGTAGGTGGAAGTTAGGATTAATAATTTGTGCTACTAAAGTATATGAATTAAAGAATGTACATGCTATGTACTAAAGAATTATGTATTGCTATGTATTAGATATAGGAAATTATTTTAGATTAAGGTTATCTATTTTGTATGGGAGGAAACAACAAACCTGTGTAAACTACTTATTACAAAATTCTAGCCTTGATGAAGGCCCAATCCAGAGCCGAAACGTTGGCAATTCCTTCCCCCAAAGAATGTAGAATTATTTTTCTACCATGAACTAAGCTCAAGAACATCAAAATCCATCCTTTGATGAGAACTTTCTGTATAATTTTGGGCTATAAATGCAATTTTAAAAAATTAAAGTTTTTTCTCAAAAACCGCTTCAAACTTTTTCTTTAAATTTTCTCCTCATATGTAATGAAGGATGGTAAAAAATATGGTGCTAGTCCTATTTTCGGCTACCTCCCCTTTTTTTCGAAAATTGCAAAAATGTATTTCAAAATTGCAAAATTTGAGATAGCGATTTTTTCTTTAAACAAAGTAAGTTGTAAAACATTAGCTCTTTAGAAAGGTCATGTACGTTTTATTGAAAAAATTTTCGCGCAATTTGTGTAAAAATTTTACGCAATTTTTAAAAAATGCTTCCATTGATAGAAGAAGTTCCACGGATGGTGTGCGCCTCATTTTCTTTGGCCTCTCGGAAGGATTTAAATTTGTAAATTGATAAATAATGAGAGAAAGTATGTGTCGTAGAATTGTTGCAACGTGTTTGATGCAGGACCTAAGGCAATTCCTCTTACAGCAGTAGCACAAAAGCTTTTATGTATTATTTATTCAATTATTTATGTATTATATATATTTCATTTCACACTAAAAATATAATGCATGTCTTTTCTTTTCCCGAATGTATGTTACAAATAAATACGTGACCAGTGCCGGATACGTCATCTAGTGATTAATAAGTAGGGTAAACGAATGCGATTTTATGACAAATAAATCTCCGTCCCTGCCCTCTGCAATTTTGAGGGAAGACATGACCCGAATGTAGATGGCTCTTCCATCGATCAAGCACTTAATAGCTCAATTAGTTTGCCAATTAGTTAAACTTGTACCCCAATTAGGCTGTTGTGTGTCAAAGTAATTGCAGCAGCACCTCCGACGCCTAATTTAGCAGACGGAATTAATCGAAGTGGGCGGCGCGGGCACGCCCGTTTCATTAGGAAGCTGCTCAATCAGCGGCGCGAGCTGCCCCCGCTTCTTCCAGCTGCACTTCAAATGGCCACGAAGTCATGATCCCTGACCACGAGGGGCGAGGTTTTGATTATCTAAAACATCTCCAAAAAGAATCAATAAAATTCTATTAAAATGTTTAAAAATGCCTTCAAAGACAAGAAAAATGACGTACAAAATTCTATCAAAACCATTTCACATGAACAATTTAAGCTGTTGGATACGTTACTGATGTAATCAAGGTTTCTTTCTTTTGTACAAGCTGGCGATAGCTAGCTTCGGTAGCTGGCAAAGCTGGTGATTTGTAATAAGATTTTTCTGTAAAAATATCACGGCTTTTTTATTGCAGCATTAAAATACTTTCGTTGTAATATATGTAGTATATCATAACATAAAATTAACTTCGCTTATTTTCTTTGTTTCCATCTGTAACGTTTTAAAACGAGAGGGAACTAGAGGTGGTATAACAGGACATATTTCTCACATTGTTTGTATGTTTTCATGTTTCGAAAAATTCAACGAAAATTAGACCTACACCATTTGAAAAGCGTCTATTGCCCTATTCAAGAAAAACATTACGCAAAAACTACTCATATATTTGGAACTTTTTATATGACCTTATTTAAAGATCCAGCCCGTTTTCAGTATTTTGGTTGTAAGAAGGCGCGGAAAAAATTAACTTTTGCAATTTGTAAAAATTCAGAAAAATCCGACAATACAAAACTGTGAATCCATTTTTGAAAACAAAATTGGAAAATGTTTTTAAGAATTCGCCGGGTATAAGATACAAGCTACATGCTATAGACACAGAGCTCGGTTCAGTTCCTCTTGGATGTGTATGACCAACCATCCCGAAGTCTGGACCTCGCCCACAGCTATTTCCATCTTTTCTTACACGTCAAGAATTCCCTGCCTAGTCAGCATTATGCCTAGCACAATGACACAGAGCATCGTACTATGATGTCCAACACTGGTACCCATCCCAGGCCACAAACATCTACGTCACAGGATTACAAATGTTGATCATACGGTATGGCATCAAAATTATGATGGTGATTACGTGAAAAAAATACAATCTGCGTTGAATTTGCTGTAATAAAATGTGTTTTTGTGTCAACGGAGACATAGGAAAACGCACTTTCTGAATATGACTCGTATTAATCCTATAGGAAATCTCACATTTCTGTGGTGTTACTATAAAAGTGGGAAATTGAAGAACTGAAGCCTCATTCTGCTCCCCATCACGGAAATGACTTTTAATGAAATGTGATTTTTCCCCCTTTTCACTTTAGAACAATGCCGTTTAGTGTAGAAATTGTACAACAATGCCGTTTAGTATGTTCTGTTAAAAGGAAATAAACCATTTTATATGAAATTCTTTCGCATTTTTCATCGATTTCGATGTTACTTTTTCCCGTCATTTTTATGCATCTTCCGCTGATTTAATCGATTTTAATAGTACCTGCTTCAAATAATATTTACGAGAAGCAACAAACGTTCTACACGGAATTCCCGAGTTGTCTGTTTGATTTCTTCGCTTGGAAATTGTTATGCCAATCCCGACGATTTTGGGATAACAAAAGACATTTTCTGGAAAAGAACGATTCAAAACCAAAAGCCTGCAAGCTGAGTGTTCTTGAACGAACACAAACCTCTATTACATCAGTTCTCCATTACCTCAGGAATCGAACTATGTATTTATAAACAAATAACATCTCCACAGCGTGAACTGTCTGTTGAAACAGAAGAAGGCACTGCTTAAGTCATTCACTCACTTACCCACTCACCCACGGACTTACTCAGTTACTCACTCACTCTCTTGGTTACTCACTTAGTGCCTCACTTACTCACTCCCTCTCTACCCCTTCTTTCTTTCCTTCAGCAACGTATCCAACAGCTTGAGTTGTTCATCCGAACTGGTGTTGATCACATTTTTTACGTAACTTATCTTCAGTTTCAGGGCATTTTGAAAACATTTTAAGAGATCATTTTAGGCAATGTTTTGGGCTATTAAAATCCGCCCTCTAGTAATGAGCATAGTAATTGACGTGCCCGAAAATGTCAAGCAAAAGTACATTCCGTACATTTTAACCGTCTAATATTTCTGCAGTTGTCCCCGTTTGCGAGAAAATACTAGTTTAAGTAACAAGGGCGCGAAACAGGTGATTCTCGCAAGAGTCGAGTTGGCCCGAACGTCGCTTGAACGACAAAGAGGCGAGTGCGGGAATCGTCTGAGTTGCTTATATTATTTTTTAACACGCCGTGAGCGAAACGCAATGCGCCGAGTAAAGAAACAAATTAAATATCAAATAAATACAAATGCCTCCCTAGTACAAAAGTAAATGGATTCAAGTAGTCTTGCTTGTAAATAATAAAAAATGACATGACGAAAGATAATTGTGAATCGTTACGGATGTTTCGCCAAGCCTTCGCGATGTGGTTTGTTGGTTGGTTGTCGGTGATTCCGGGTGTGTCAACTACAGAGGTCATTAGCCAGTAAAGGGTAGTGCATGTTTCTGCTCGGGACGGGCGGTGATCTTCCCCTGCTGGATGGCGAGATCCAGCACCGACCTACCGTCGGTTAGCGGGGTTTCCACCAGGTGTCTTTCACACCAGCCCCAGTCCGAACAAGCTCTGAATTCCCGACCGGTCTCCAGGAATGTGTAGTAGTGAAGTGCATGTCACTGCGAGTGTGTGTGAATAAGTGAAGTTAGGACAAGGAAGAGGAAGGAAGCTAGCTGAGAAGCTGTGTCGTAAATCCTAGGGCTTCCCGGCCGGAGGCCTGCAGTGCCATCAGCTGATGCTTCCCCTGACCGCGCCCCGCGCGCTGATGGGGCCCGAGATCCGTGTCACCGGGGAGGCGCTTGTTCACGAAGTTGCGGCTTATTTCAGGGCGGAGTTAGCAGCGGAGCAGCGTTGCCGTTAACGCGATTAGCGCGGGCGGGCGGCGGGGAATCTGCTTGACGGCGAAGTGTGTCTGTCCGCGGGGCCAACTTCCTCATCCGAGCCGCCCCCCTCCCCCCCCCCAGCCCTTCCGGACGAGCTGTTCCGCTCAGCCGATTCATTCACGTATCCAGCCGCGTCGGGTGATTTCTTCATGAGCTCAGCGATCCTTAAACATATTTTCCTGGCTTCAAATTCGAATTTTTTAGACGGATTTCACTACTTCTTCTGAACGAGTGTAGCCGAGTAAAAATAAAAATACAAATATTCTCAACAGCATCATCAACTCCGGGGATTAAATCAAGTGGTTCGTTCCGGGCTCAAGTATTTTAAGGCAGGATTGATAACTCCTGAATTTCTTTGGGCGTCCCACATTCCTTCTTCTTTGAGGTCTGTGGTCGATAATTTGTTTTGGAATGCGACAGTTCTTAACTCTGTCAAGATGTTTCAATCAATTTATTCTGCATCTTTTGATTTTATTCAGAACATTAGTGATATTTAGTTCTTGAAGTATAGCGTCATTTCTTTTTCGATCTTGGAGAATCCTGGCACATATCTGAAAAAGTCCATTTCATCAGCATCAATTCACCTGGCTCGTTTTTTGTTAGAACTCAGTTCTCAGATCCGTAAGAGAGCGTGGGGATAGCCATTACTTTATAAAATTTTAGGTATGTTTTTTGGATATTTCTTTCAGATTTTGATTGACAGTTCCATATTATATCATATTATATTATTATTATTATTATTATTATTATTATTATTATTATTATTATTATTATTATTATTATTATTATTATTATTCTCGACGAAAGATATTATGAGTCGTTCTTGAACCCAACCTTACAACGGTCACCCAACTACGTATGACCTGCGATGTCCCGAATTCGCTTAATCTTCGTGACTTCACGTAGTTAACGAATTCAGCTAGCGACACCGGTTTCTCGGTCGCGGCCTTATAGTAGAAGCATCCCAGCATTCGCCTGGATGGCCAAAGGAAACCATGAAACCCCGGTCAGTATTGAACGTGGATCGAAGCCGGGCCTCTCGAAAGCGAGGTCAGCGCGCTGCGCCCGGAGCCCTGCGCTCGGTCCCGCCCACCTCAGGAAGGCCCAACTTCCTCTCCACTCGCGCCGCCGCAACTCAAAGAAACGCCTGCGAGAGCACCGGAATTTCACGAGAAAGAAACATTCATTAACATCCATAATTAAAGGCAGTAATTTAATTCCTCGTGCACGCAAATCTTGAGTTATTTTTCCAAGTACTTCAGTAATAAAATTATATTTAATTACTTTCTGGTTTTTCATAAAAATCCGGTAATTCAAAACTACGGAAATGTCCTTTCTGAACTCTAGAATGCCCAGAGGCGGCATTTCGAAACCTAACGCTCTTTATGTGCTTGCAACGTCTTTGTTTTTAAGATAGAATTTTGTTACTTGGCGACTTTTCTTCATTTTAAAGTATTTACAGTATGCTAAAAAATGAATCATGTAAAAAAAATATTTCATGAAAAATGGACGAATTTACTGAGAATGCCCGCGAGGCATCAATTCGACTCCTTGTATACTGACCCAATATTGCAGCTTCTGTTTCATGTACTTCCTCGCTGAAGAATTTTAAATAAGTATCCTAGTATTTCTGATACCTTGTAAAAAATATGCGAGCATTCCTGCCTGTTAGGATTGTCATCTGATGTAGTTGGTCAATACATGTAAAATAAAGGAAGAATGAGTTGTTTCGTCTCGGTACAGCAAATACATCACCAAGCTTCGAAAAGCAAATTATTATCAAATAAAAGAAAAACATTGTTATTTTTTTTCGAATAATTCAGATGAAGATAAATATTTGAGTTTGGAAGATAATTTTTGTGTACAAGAGTGCTTTTCAGACTCCAAATGATGGTGTGGTCAGATATAGTCGTTCCCTTTTAATGATTTTCAAATTAATAAGAGAGGCTTGAGAAAAATAACGGCTAATTTCTCTGATTTTATGTGAAAAAATATTATTCTACAGTTTAAATCGATGCATTTACCAACTAGCCGTTTCATATGTCAAGAGAACAAAGTGAATACGACGCATTGCTTCCAAATTCAATGTATTTACACAATTCATACAAAGAAGCAAACAATTATGAAATGTGAAAGATGATCACTAAAAAGGATTCTGCCAATGTTTTCTCATACATTGGAAATATTGGGGAAGGATCGTGAAAAACGAGAGGAAAGGTCCGAACATGCAGCCGTGAACGATCAGAATACGAAGCAATGTGGGTAGCATTTTACAACTGTGTTCTGTGCAAGTCATTAAGCGAGTGAATCTTCCAACTGTAGGTATTTTATACTGTAAGCACAGTTAAGTCAGTGACGTATGAAGTAAATGCGATGAAATTCTGAACAAAAACTAAGTGCCATTTAGAGCATGCGAGAAAATTTCTTTTAGAACTTCGTCTTGTAATACACATCACGTTTCTACCGATGTGAAACCTACATAAATTTGTAAAATTTACTTTTGTGTATAATAAACATGATCAAATAAATAAAGGTATAAGAAACTGACATACTGTGATACAGTAGGGGAAGTGCATTATAAAAGAAATATATTGTGGTATCACGTATGAAATTGATATTACCTAAAATTAAAAGATTATAATATTTTATTGTTATTTTTCCACAAATATTATTCGTAGGTAAAATATAACATTTTAACCTACAACGTGTTCTGTGTACTTGCGCATTCTGGTCAAGATGGTTGGTTAACTTCCATTCTGGGAAATAATAATGACAAGAAATTTTTAAAATATATTTAAAATTTCATCTAATAATCCTTTTATATAGTAAACTATTATATATAATAATATTATAGTAACGTAGATACCTAATTTTGCAATATTTTCTTTTTAAAACTAATCATTAAAGGCTCGGAGCCGAAATGACTTCCCTGGGCGTTCTAATGTTAAATGAACAAGATGGTTGTAAACTTGTAATTGTGATTTTGTAAACTTTAATATAATAATAATAATAATAATAATAATAATAATAATAATAATAATAATAATAATAATAATAATAATAATAATAATAATAATAATAATAATAAAAGGATGCGGATACCAGTAACGCCCATGTGTTTAACACAAAAACGACATGAATATAAATGACGAACAAAAAGGATTTGAATATTTTCAACATATATAAATAGATTTTAAAACTTTTAAACCTCACAGCAGGATCAATTTTCGCGATATAAAAATGTTCATGGCTTGAGGGTTCCACAAGCTGCATTATTATTTTGCTGTTGGAGGTGAAGTCATTATAGTACTACACTTTACCTATATTCACAGATATGATGCTACCAGAATATTGTAAAATACTCGGTCACGACAGTTTGGGATGAGACGTTTGCACTCATTTGCATTTATGGTTCCTATTGCGCTTTTTGAAGAGCCTTCTTTACGCTCTTACTCTTCAAAACAAGGATATATCATCCCGCACAGTGATATCCTTTTTCGTATTACAGACAATCAAAACAATTAGTTTTGAAGTTACGTGTGTTCATTTTTATCATGTGTGTATTTTTTTCTTAAACAGAACCTTTCGTGACAATTTCTCACATCTTGAGGTATACTGTATTACACTTTTTTAATAAAAAAATATTTTTATACCATTTATACCATTAGAGTTTTTGATTAATCATACTTCTTATTTTTACCCTTCATTAATTATATTTAATTCTTTTATTCTACATTTTATATGTTAAGAAATAAACATTTGTAATTATTAAAAATAATTATTTGGATTGTCTTTAACATGAGAAGGATACCTCTGTATGGAATTATATTAAATTAGAAAGCCAATCATTTTCGGCGGCCTCCCTTACGAAGAGGATATAATACATGATATGAGCCGGTCAGGAGCCAAGCCGACTAACTTCATCAAACGAAATATTTAAGTATGAACAGTTAAGGTTTTTTATCTTTTTCTGTTCACGTTTTCATCATAGTGGTGATGAAAAGGAGGTTTAAACTTCAAGAGACCTACTACATCCTCCATTTTTGCCATGGAGATCGTTCTTGAGGTGCTATCAAAATTTCTTGCGCGACATTAGCTAGACTTTCTAAGAAACGTCTCTTTATGTTTTTCTTTTGGATATTCATGTGTCAATGTCATTTTTGGTAATAATGTAGTTTTATATTTGATAACAAATGTCCTTCTCAATTCGGATACATCTCATTGTCAGCCAGATAATTGGTTGACCTTTGACGCTTTTTTTTCCTCTTGGATGATATATATTCCTAAGTTTTCTGTCGAATGCAAGTACCTTCATGGTTCACTTCTGTTAAGAAATACTTGTTTTGTGTTCCTGCAGCCAAGAATGACCTCTTAGAGGAAAGATGTAGATTCTAGTTTTTGATCTTTCTTCTATAAAGGAAAACTCTGAGTCATTCAGAATGTAACTGTGTCCTGGTACAAGGAAATTTAAGTCATTCGTTTTAGTGTTACCACTCTGATTTTGTAGACATATCCTAAGAGGAAGAACGAATTTGATGTCCGGTTTTGACCGCCACATAAGTCAGTGTACAAAATTTTATGTTTGGCATTATTAATATTTCTTGAATGGAAAAAGAAAGTAAACATAAGAAATACCACATACACAAACATTGTAATATTGGAAAACAGGAAACAGTTCAATTCAGTTCGGTTAAACATTAGCTGTTATGGAGTCAAGGAGTTAATCACATCGCCTGAACAGTTAGCACATTCTAACGATAAACCATTAAATGTGGAGTTCGTCGTCTTGACGGCTGAAAATACTTACTTGTGGAACACAACCATGTTATTATTCACAATTTTCCAAAAATTGGAGTTGATCAGATTGTCTTCTGAACGCCTTATATCATCTATAAAAATATCGTTTTGCTTATGTGTCAATCTATTTTAAAATGTGTTAATCTAACTGACACACTTGTGTTCAGAAGCTCTATTTTAACAAAAAATAAGCTACTACTACTACATCATGCCATTCCAAGGTATTGCCAGAGACTGGACCACCGCTGCGCCGTAGCAGAAGCGCACTCTCAGGTATCCATCACCATAACTAGATGGATTACATAACAATAAAGACAGAGTGGCGTCGGCGAAAATCTCTGAATCCACTGAACTGATATTGAAGAAACATTCGTGCTAGATTCTCTTAAAGGTCTCGAGTGATGTAGGCTATGATTTACAAACATAAACGTTAAAATATTTACAAAATATTTACTTTTCTGGGCAGTTTTCTCCTAGCACTGCACCACAGAGCCAAGAGTGCATCAAAGCTCTGTAGTTCAGTTGCGCGCCACCAGAGGAGGACAACAACTGAGATCCTCCGCTGCCCCTCTCGCCAGAGCTTCTGAACAAAACCGAGGGCTGAACGCTGACCGCAGAAATTATTTGTTCATAGTGATAGTTGTTACGGGCGAGCCGCGCTTGGCAATGTAATCATCACACATTCATTTAATATTATATTAATTATGATCACAAAAGTGTAAATATTTCTTCTTGGAATGCAAGTAACCTTGCTCCTTCCCGTGTTCCACAAAGGCAGAAGGAAAATGCAACTGACTGAACTAATAATCCTCATTATGGAATGAACAATTATTACAGTATTTTGTGAAAATGTGTTATTTTCATTATTAAGTAGAATTGTGTTTCTATGTATTTTCATTTTTCAATAAAATAATGTATTGTGTGCGTCATATTGTTCAGTTTGCCGGCGGTTTTGCTGTTGTGACAATTGATAACTACTTTATTATGGGACTATAATAACTAGAAAGCGGATTTCACCATATTTGCATATTTTATTCCTCACGACCAACCGATGAAGAATGCTTTTTTCAAGAAAATAGGAATTAGACTACAAAAAAGGAAATATTTGAAGTTTTATAGTGCATGTTTTTTAATACATTCGTAGTAAGTGTGTATATCAGTAATTTGTACTTATTGATGCGTGTTTTGATATTATTGACCCTCTCAAGCCTGTCGCTTTACTCATCTCTTCAGCAGCTGATTTCTAAGGTATACATCTTTCTTTAACCCCTCGTGAGAGTATCTGTAACAATGTATGACGTCGGGCAGAGTCATTAATTCTAAACAATACTTTTGCTCAGAGACAGCTTGTCGACTTGGTTTACAAAAGCTGGTATCTGCTGCGCTGCAATCCGTTTACGGAGGATGGAACGCACAGCAGTTAATTCGCAGAAATAGCCTCGCTTAAGGGGACAAAATTAACCGTTTATTCATTTCATTGCATTCGAAACGCAGTATTTCGAGAGGTTTCACCACGGCGGCGAAGAAGAAATCTTCAGAAGCGTTTTGCTTCGAGAATGGATCCAAGAGGACCCTACTCTGTCTACTTACAGAAAAGTCTATCCCTGAGCGACACTCAAACAAGTCGACCTTGCCTCCGAAGCCCTGAGACAATTCACATCATTTAACCAACCTCGGCCACCGGGGTCGGAGGCCCTCCTGTCATAGTCAGAGGAGCTCCGAGTTTCAGCTGTGGTAGTAGGCAGCCCAAAAAATATCAATTTACAAATCTAAGAAGAGATGTGAAACAAGATTAAAAAGTTAAAAATTAGAATATCACGTACAGTTACTTCCAGTTTTTTATCTTGATCAACAGCGATTAGAATTGCTTCAAATGGCTTTCAATAAAGTTTATGGACTCTTCAATTATTTCCTGCGGCAACACAAAATCGTCACAAATAATATATCCCTGCCAAGACTCGAACCACCCAAACTTCCCTCCGAAGAGCTGAGACCATACCCACCAACGCAGCTACCTCGGCCATCCCGTGAGCACAGGGGATGAATGCGTCTATAATAGTAATAAGTGTAAATTGGTTTCTGTTCTAGCATTAGGAGTAATTGAGAAAATGTGAACAAAATTGTTTTTTGGGCGAAAAAATGAAAGCAGCCGTGAAGAGAATGAGGCTTGTCGCAAGAGTTGGTCATAGAGAGTAGAGACATTAGAAAACTAACTAGGGCGAGAAAATGTGTCATTCTATAGTACTATTTATTTAAATAACTAATTTTCTACAACAAACGTGTTCTGAGTCAATTTTGTACCTTTGAATTTTTTTGCAATTTCCGACAAAACCAACCATACCCAAAAAAGGGACTAGCACCATATTTCTTTTCGACCCTTCGTAACTTATGTGGAGAAAATTTAAAGAAAAAATTTAAAGCGGCTTTTGAGAAATTTTTTTTTTGGTAAATTTCAAGACACTACATTCTACATTATGCGAAAACTACTTGTTTCTTTAAAAAATTGCAAATGACCTTTTCTAAAGAGGTAATTTTGTACAAGAATCTTCGTCTGAGAAAAACAACTGCATCTTCAATTTTGTACTTTTAAACATTATTTATGCAATTTTCGAAAATTTGGTGTTACCACTAGTTAAGAAAATTGCACCATTCTCTTAAACGTCTTTCGCACTATTGAATAAGAAAATTTAATCAACAAATTTGGAGCCATTATTTCAAAAAGTTTGAAAATGTCCGAGGTGCTTTATGTAAAGTACAGCCCAAAATTAAAATATCAGTTTCAAATTCCAGGATCCGCGATATCAGTCTGTTTGGGGAATATCAACTGAACTGTCTGAGCCTCTAATGTTGACCACAGACGGACGGACAGGCTGACAGACAGACGTTTTGTCGTCAATCGATTTTTCGGTATCAAGAACCAACAAAACATGGATTTTGGCTACACCACGAATTAGAGAATTTTTTTCTAATCTTAACAACAGGATTTATCCACTTCTTCGTTACGAGGTGCAGTCAATAAGTTTTTTAGTAAGAAAAGGCGAAATAATGCCCTTTTCTGGCGCACGATTATATAACTCTCTTCTTACGAAGAATTCGTAAGGCAAAGTAAAACTTCGAAACCGTTATTGAGAAAAGTTTGAAAATATCTGAATGGCTTCATGTGAAGTACTCCCAAATTTTAAAGAATGTTTTTCAAAATCTCAAAGCTTTAACTCCAACCAGATGGACAGTTCTTTAATTTGGAATAACTCCTACGCATGGTTTAGGCGCTAATATTGTAGTGCTCACAGGCGGACGGACAGACGCACGTTTTGCTGTCAAGGACCCACAAAGCAGGGATTCTGGCTACACCACATGTTAGAGGATTTTCTTCCTTCATTTAGGAACTGGGTTTATCTACTTTTTCGTTATCAGGGCCCGGTAATGAATTTTTTTCAGTCGAAAATCCGCCGTTCTTTTGAGTAGCATTACATAACATTCCCTATTCTACGTATACTTTACGTATTTTCCGTATATACGACAAAGTAAAAATGCTACGTACATTTGTTTGACAAAACATGAAGATTGTGCAAAATTTGCGTTAGAAATGTACACAATATTTACATTTTCTCTACAAATGTAATAATGGATGGCAAAAGTTTGGGATTTTCAAGAATTGCTGGTTTTTGTTTTTGAAAACTGAAAAATTATATTTAAAACTTCAAAATTAAAGATTGAGATTTTTGCGTCCCACAAAGTCTGTTGTACATAATTAGCTCTTTAAAAAGTTACTGCACAACTTTTTGTAAAGGTTTGTAGTTTTTGTGTAATTTCTGTTTGAAATTTACGAAATATATATGGGCGTCCAGTCGTACATAACGACTGGACGTTGTAATATTGCGAGAAAATATGTGCTGTTGGAGGACCACTAGTTTCAATTGGAAACAGTTGACTCGTTTGCATGTTTTACCCTAATTGTAGGCTTTTTGGGACAAGAAATTAAAAGTTATGCAGCACATCAAGACGACAACACACGGAAAATTCTGTCAAGAGAATAGTGACGAAACTAAACACACTGGCAGACATTTCTGGCAACGTAGCGGCACAGCTGCAGCAGGTATTCTGTAGTGATATGTGCAAGGCCGTCGTTTCAGCTAACATTCTGTTTAAAAAACTGAATAATCGGCAGTTTCGAAATTTACTGGGAACGTACTGCCAGAGGAACATGCCTGATGAATCTACGCCAAGAAAAGGATATCTAACACCTCTCTACAATGAAGTAATGCAAGAGATTAGAGAGGGCATCTGTGATTCTGACAGTTCACTATCCGTCGACGAGACAACAGACTCGCGCTGAAGTGGATTCATTTAAATTCTGCCAATAAACTTCTTGTGAAATGGAACATACACTTTCTAGTTACAAAACTATTTTAACAGACAAGAGAAACTCTATGTCAATAGACAAAATTTAAAAACAATTATTTGTATATTGTCACAACAATGTGAGTAATTAAATGCACTGTTAGTGAATAAAAGTCATTTAAATAGATATATTTGGTGTTGTTGAGGCTGCAAAATATTGCTTAGATGATTGGGAGAGGATATGCAGAAACTACAAGATGTTCTGTCCATCACCTTTCTGTGTTCTCGTCAGACGAAGAAATTCTGAAATGGCGAAATGCAATCGACACGATTAACTCCTTGGCGTAAGAATTATCGAGTATTGAAGAAATTGTCATGGTTACCTTTATCTGGACGAAAATAAACGTTCTCCTTACGGATTCTATTCGTTATTCATGCTATTTCTGAAATTTTTGCCGCGTCTTAAAGCACTGGTTCACGAAGACTGCATATTGTGCTAGGAGCGCTTGTCAGCATACAAAAACAACTTTCAATGCGCCCAATACACGTATTACTTGGCTTGTCTACACGATCACTACAAACTGCTCGCGGCTCCAGATTCTTAAACAATGCGACCTCGTCGCGACTTGTGGAAAAAATCGGATTCCGGTAAAATACTTAATTACTACTTACTGCAAAGCTTCTTCGCCGGCAGGCCTAAGGGTGGGCGACCTACCGGTAACTTTTGGAAGCAATTGGTTTATTTCAAAGAGCTTCATACAAAATGAATTCTTGCTACGTGTGTGAGAATTGGCGGGTTTTTCAACCAAATTAATACTATTCGAAGACACGAAATGTACCATCTTTTCTTCTTAAATAGCTCAAACAATTGTCAAAATCAATTATCTCCAAGCATGGCGCCAAATTTGAATTAAGTTGGCCGACCATGTGACAACAGATGTAATTTATTAATAATGCATTCTTATTTCTTGTGAATATTGGCAGATTTCTTGTTCATATTGTCAGGCTTGTGGTGCATATTTCACTGACTTTAGGTACATAAATGCATGCACATTTTGACGATTTTAAATGCATATAAATTCTCCCTCTGGTAAAAACAAACCATTTCGTCAACTTCGGACACGTAAGTAAACAGCCTACAAAGGCGATCGGATAGAATATTTTTTTCAAAATAGGTCCGATATAAAAATAGCTTAAATATAGAGTCCGTACCTATTTAACGATATTAAAATATATTAGATGAAACATGCCTATTACTATGCTTATCAATATTAGCATCATCACACTGCATGTAATCCTGCGTGGTATGTCTGACAAGAAACCCACACTGACATCTCATCTTTAACGAATCCTTCTCGTCCCTACATGCTATCCCTTCGCCGCGGTTTTTGAGACGTTTTTTTACAAATTCGTTACGGGGATTCAACGTGAACATCAGTAATGTTTTGAAAAAGAATTACGTAGCCAAGAAAAATACATTTTCAGAGACGATTCACATCCCTTAGTAGGAAACAATACTTAAATAGATGCCTATAAATGCCTATTTAGTCTACGTACTTCAAGTGCTAAATTTAAAATTATTTGCTGAAAGGAGGCAATATGGTATGATTTGACGTATCTAAGAACTGCGAGGTAATGTTAAATTTTTATCACGATATTTCTTATCTTCCCAAGAAAATTAATATTATGTAAAAACAATTTACTAAGAATAAAAAATGGAATTGAAATCAACACTATCTAAATGCTTCTGAACTGGTAAAAATACTACTAATGAAATATGCAGGATGTTGAAGGGAGTTGTTGGAAATGTTTGAAACATTTCACGATAAAACTGGAAAAAAATCCGAGATGAACAGGAGCAAAATAATAAAAGCCAGAAAGCATGGAAGGCGTTAAGTTGTTCAATGATTCCATCCAGCTTCGCTCTTTCATCCGCGCAGAAGCCACAGACAACAAATACTTGCCCGAGTTACGATGCGATCGCGGCATTTTTCACGGCTGAGTTACAATGGGCGTCGAATTTTGTAATCGCTAAACCGAAGCAAATCAAGCCCGCCCATTGTTCGCGGCTATCGCCTCGTCGCGGGCTCTGTTATAAAGGACTCGAAGCGCTAGACCTTGCCGAATGGGCGCCATTCAAAAACTGAGAGCTTCATGGCGGCCATTGTGATCCGATCGCAAACGAAAATAGCTGGCCCAAGTTTTTTGAATTACCCCCTCTGAAAGGGGTCGCGCAAATCCGATTCAACTGGCCCGAGGACATTTGCCATAAACAAAAACGCGCGCGACATTTTCCACATTGATCTAGACTGCATAAAAGTGAACCAGCGTGATGCATGTAAAAGAAATGTACGCACGCGGGAGATAACGGTTAATTATTTTTAAAAGAAAGGACATTGTTCATCTCCAAGTATGTTATCGGTTGGAAACTCTGCATATTCTACTATCACACGCAAATGAATTTAAGACATCTTTAGGAGTTATCTGAAGAAGGTGCTGTAATAAAAAATGAAGACAGGAACCACTCACATGTGAATATTATGGATATTTCTTAACTTTCATCGTAAAATTATATCAGTTTCTATTTGATTTGTAGATTCGAAAATTTTGGAAAACATTCTGAACATTGCAATATTTTCAATGGTGATATCATAAAAATACTACCATTCAGTGAATGGTATTTTGGAGAACAAGATCTCCAATTAGTTTTGCTTCCAGTACTTCGTTATTCAGGTTTTCCCG
Organism: Gryllus longicercus; assembly: GCA_038098605.1. Classification (NCBI taxonomy): domain Eukaryota; kingdom Metazoa; phylum Arthropoda; class Insecta; order Orthoptera; family Gryllidae; genus Gryllus; species Gryllus longicercus. Next base: position 1,135,421 of record JAZDUA010000363.1, on the reverse strand, counting down.
ATTCAGACTCATCTGTGCGAAGAAAATATGATCCGTGTCCAGTATCGATTGGGTTTGTGAAATACTTGATACTAGATATTACTCCCAATTTGATATTATCGAAACTCAGTTTGACCAGGAAGGACAAGACAATTGGAAATTCACGTTGAAGCAACGAAAATGCTCAACTCATTTTATATCGAAAGAAAATTGGTTGGCTAGCGAAAGCTTTTTCTTTGTGTCCGAAACACGATACCAACATTTACTTCTGGTTTTGAGAAAAAACAGCGTAAGTGTATCAATGTCAACTGCACATCAATGTCAATTACGACCAATCTTGGCACTACATTACCATTATTACATACTGGCAAAATTATTGTGTTCGAGAAGTCTCAATGATCATTTTGTCTTCCTGACACTCTGATTTCTTTCAGCCATTTTAATCGGGACTAATCAGTTCCTTACCAGATAATACTGGTCCTTTCCCGGTAGGTGGACTTCAATTATATTAGATAAGTAAGAATGTTTTGACTGATCAATGCACGTATATTAGTTTTAGATAATTATAATTTAAAATGTCAAGAGAAGTCTAGAAAGACAAATTACGAGTTCAAACCATGGAAGAATCAAACGAAGATAGAATGAATCTGCGTAGTCCACCCTTTATCACTCAGATGAAAAATGATCATGAGACGTCGGACAGTTTCGGAGAGGTCATTGGCTTATAAGTACGTATATTAAGTAAGTTAGCATTTTAAATATACTATCAAATATTGTTCTTTTTCTGTTCCTTCCTTTTGTGTTGGCTTTGAATATTCTATTTTGATTGTTTTACAGAATCAATCTCATTAACCAAATTTTACAATCAAATTATTTATTAATCATGGGTATATTTTACAAGGTTTTCAGGGTCAAAGTTTGGTGTTTTTAATTATAAATTTTATAAACAATTTTATATTTAAAAAATGCTGACTTTGCTTCACCGTAACTTTCTTCAAAATATTTTTCTCTCTCTACTCTTATGTATCTCTACGATTCTGGATGATCACCGGGTATGCTACCAGGGTCGAATACAAGCAATACAAGCAGTTCCTTGGCGGCCTCACAATTCGGAAAAATATGCTAAACGTGTTTTGTAACATAAAATGTACTTACTGTAATAAATGTAATAGTATATGGAAAATCTTATCTAAAAAGTATAAGTTTTCATTTGTATTTTTAAAGAAAGTTTTTATATTAAAATAAGTTTTTTATTACTAAATGTGGATATATTTTACGAGGGGGCAACACAATTGTGTGCTTGGGGGCCCCAGTATACGTACTGTAATAAATGTAATAGTAAATGGAAAATGTTGTCTACAAGGTATTCATTTGTATTTTTAAAGAAAGTTTTTATACTAAGATAAGCTTTTTATTTACTAAATGTGGATATACTTTTACGAGGGGGCAACACAATTTTGTGCTTGGGGGCCCCAGTGTACATAAATCCGACTCTGTATGCTACTGTAGACATAGCGTACCCAAGCCCCGGTTCGAGCTTCGAGTGCCTTGTCGGACGCGTTGGGCGCCGCGGGCGCGCGGGCGAAGTCCCCACAGAGGAGCGAGGCTGAGGGCCTCTCCCGAGGGAAAAGTCGATTCCAAGAGGTTTGAGGACGGAGGGGGGGGGGCGAGCGCCACCCTCTTCTTGCCGAAGCGCAATGTGGCACGAGCTTGAATTATTCAAGGGAGCGGCTCATCCATTCAAATGAAGCACCGGTGCTTGTTATTGGAGGATTTAATGAAAAACGCGCCCCCTTCATTTGAATTAACCTCTCTGCGCTTGCGGTTATTGGAGTATTAAGAGTTTGCTACCAATATCGAACAGCAGCTCTTGGAAGCCTTCTTCCTGTTGGAGGCAGCGTTCCCTCCAACTGAATAGATCTTGAAGAGAAATGTCCGTCACCATCATCAAATGCAAGCAGATGTTATCTACTCGTTTAGGAAATACGTTTTTCACAGAAGAAATGTCCTAGAAGTCGGAAAGATTCGGTTCATCACTATACAGTACTTCAGTAAAACTCTTGAGCGTGCGGGCATGCAGATGTGTGGTTTCTCATTCTGTCTCTGGCGTTTAGACCATTCCTCGTGTACCTATCGACACGTATGAGGTCATTTGACGCATCTCAATCTCTGTATGGGGAACTGATGATTTGTTTTCGCATTCAGATAGATTTATTGAAACATCCAAAAACGTGTTTTTTTCGTGTTTTGGCGCTGCGACCTTGGTGATAATACCAAGAATTAGACCAACGCCTCTTAAATCGATCTGTGTATGTGGCGTTTATTAAATACCAGAACCCAAAGGCATTTCTTGCTTAATACAGCATAATTTTCTTTCACGACGTTGGCAACACTGATGTTGACATCCTTAAGTAAACAACTGAATTACCAAGTAAGTCGCGACGCAGTTTGATTTCAATTTAGTGTCGAATTATTATCGTTGTAATGTTTTCAGATTTTATTTGTTCCAATTTTTTCCCCTGCTTGCTCCGGTATTACAACTCACGCGGGTTTGATTCGTAATATGACTTACCCCACCGCCACTGCAATTGATTGACGTGCATTCGTACGAATGCGCAAGTTATTTTGGAAATTCCCTTTTTTCATATCAACTATTAATGAATTGCACGTAACTATTAATAATCAGCATTACAATCACCATTTGGTATTTTATTTCAATTATTCTATTTCACTCAATAGAGCTCGTAATTTTTTTAATCAGTCATGACTTTTATTTAATATTTTCTAAAATTAATGAAGGTAGTTTTTTTATTCAATTTACGTCACCGATCTTCGCGCGTCCTTCATCTTCTCGGGCGGAAGTCGCCACGATGATCTTTGCGTTCTTCGCATTTTGTCAGCTCCAACGCCCTAATATTTCTATCGCACGTCCAACGCCGGTAATATGGGACCTTGCTCCGCACTACTCTCCTAGCTAATAATACTTTTACTTCGCTCACAGACAAAACTTCCACCATTCATAATCATTCCATTCTTTTAGACCCGACCGACGCTATCTCCCCGCATATCCATCAGTCTTGCTTCTCCCTTTACTCTGACGTCATCTTATTCATTTTACCTCGCCGGCGTCCCCATGGTTACATATTACAAAAGGGTTCATCTACCTATTGTTATTCCCAATATGATGAGAGAACCCAAATATTTCGCTTATTTTCGGTATGTCACATCGTATTTTTAAAAATACATTTGCGAACACCTACTAACAGTATTGCCTCGGAACTAATTGAACTTGAAGTTCAACTGAATATGGAGAAAACAAAACTGTGAGTAATGCTAAAGAATGAATGAACATAATGTTCGAATTCGCACTTTTACGTTCTTACGTAGGTGTGCAAATACCGATTTTCAAATAAATCTCATCCACAACTAATTCTTATTCAAATTAACTAACACCGTATTCACATAAACACAGAAAACAGTCACCCTGTAATGTTAGATTCATACGCAACGCTATATTCGCGTAGAAAACGATTAATCGAGCAATTGCAATAGTAAAATTGAACACAAATTTGACTGAGTTTGTAAGTTTTAATCTCTTGAAAAATTAGGGAGAAAATTTTAAAGTTTTAAGGAAATCCGGGGAAGAATCAAATGTAGTTGTAACAGATGTTGCGATAGAATTATTGGAACTAATTGGGAATGGTTTGCATTTTTTCTAATTAGCATTTGTGCAAATGCAAATGTGCTATGTACATTTTTGTACGTATTAACAAAAAAGCGTAAAAATGTATCTTACTAAAATTCAACTATTATCTATCAAACCTGCAAGTATTCGTTGTGGCGATTATAATTTTCAATTTGCAAGAACGACAGTTCATTCCCGTATGGAAGTAGCACCTAAGGGCATTGGCTGTTGGGAACATTTGAACGGAATATAAGAATATCAGCTACAACGATTCATTGGTAGGTCCAATGCCAGATACTGAAATAACATATTCAAACAAACTTGGGCATTAAAGAAATGAAGTATGAAAGAAAGTTTCAACACATGAAACTATTTTTAAAACCGTTTACAGCGTCGGAGACGCCACATTTTGCTAGTATTAAGAATATTTTGGGTAGCACTTGCATACACATTCAGGCAGGATTCTTCATTCCCGTTCAAACGGTCAATTCACGGCGGCGATGGTGTAAGGGTTAGCATACCGAACCGTTATATCCCAAACCAGATCGAAGCAGTGGATTTTTGAGAGCGAAAAATTCCTTCGCACGCCTACTTTCGGAGGGGTAGTAAATGTTAGTCGATTTGCTGCATGCAAAACATCTTCAAGCTAAAATGACGTCTCTGGGTAAATTCAAATCGCCTGTTTGGTCTCCCAAAAAAATCTTTCTCCGCTAGTTGGTGAAAGGAGCGTAGCGAAATTTGCGTGGTCACACGAAAGAGCAGGGCTCATGGCCTGAGTCTCGCCACGTAAAACAAGGCATCAATACAATAGTGTAACTTTTATTTTTGTTTTTTGTTCATTCCTGCGTTCCACATTTTTTTCAATGAAGTAATATTTCAATGTAGTAATATTTCAGAGGATTTTAATCATTAAACGGGAGTATTGATAATATTAAAGCAATTTAGTAATACATCTACCAACAAAAATTAGTTCATAATATTTCTTTCACAATCTCAGTGTTTTATAGACTTCGTAACTTTATTTGTTGGTAATAATAAAATAATATAACTTATTGGAAAGATAGATATTAATAAATGATTTAGAGATCATTTTATTTTTCCAAATCACCTACTGCGCGATATAGAATACCAGAAACTAATGGTGCTAAAGCATACAAATTACTTTCAAATACTCTAACGGCTTTTAAGAACTATGTATAGTATGGTTACGTTGGCTTCCGCGGCCGGAGTTTGTGTTATCGAGGCTATGCGGGACGAGCCGCGACACAGACTTGGTGGTTAATGTTTCGGCTAGCGTATTGTGGCCTTCCTCAGAGCGTACTGCCACAGTTCGCAACTGCAGTACGCTCTGAGCAAGGTCACAATACACTGGCCGAAACGTTAACCACCGTGTCTGTGACGCGGCTCGTCCCAGATAGCCTAGATAACACTATGTAAAGTAATCAAACCTATCTACTAATACTACTAGTTTATCAGCCATATTTTAGAGAAACATACTCATTAAAGTCTTTAAGCACAGAAGAACATGCCAATTTAATAACTTTTACTAGACCGATTTCATTGTGGGATTCATCCCGTAATGCATATATGATCATTGTTTTAGTATTTCGCACTAAAACAAAAATGTTTCTTGTTGCACAATCTTCTTTTCTTTCATATGCCGTAACATTACTTCCTAATAAAACCGACCTATGAAAACGCCCGCGTTCCTCCGAATTAACGCCCTGCTTCCGTATTTCAAAACATGTAACATTTTAATAACAATGAACCATGTGTTAGCAGAATTACAGCAAATTAGGTACCTTCAACTGTTTTCATTAAAATTTAACGAAAAAAAGTTGAAAAATTAACAAAAAATAATTTGGGTGTTAATGGGTTATTTCAATAACAAAACACTTCATGACAGTTCACAAACTAACTACAATTGTTGCAACAAACCTACTCTTTAGATATTGAGTCTTGCGCAAACGGCTTTGTTGTAGGGGTTTTGCGCGTATTACTGGGCATGAGTGTGCAGCAAGGGAAGAGATACCATTTGGTTTAAATAGATAGATAATAAATTGTGTTCATTTTAGTTCGTGTAAACCACTTGGTTTATTAGCGACCTCATATCAATACATTTAATACATCCTAAAACACCTTAGTCTTCCATTACATTATTATTTCAAATTGGTGCATTACATGAATTGCACGTTGTGCTTATTTCTTGATCACAATAACAGTAGAATTTTACTCTAAAGACTATTTCAGAAATACTTTATACTTGGTTGAACATGGTGATTTGTTTCAGAAATTTAATAAATTTGATACAAAATTTTTTGTCTTTTAGTATTACCGCAGGCGAGTTCAGCTTGAATTTTAGTCTGCTGGTCACATTTTTAGGGCATGTGAAAATGTGCTCAACAGAGAAGATCACGTTGCGTTGGTCGAGATGTAATATTGATGGGTGAACTTGTGACCTATTCTGGATATCATCAATATTACTTGATCTGCTCTGCAAACTGTGACAGCTGGATTGACATCGTGAACCTCCTCTAATGCTTCTTAATTTGCAGCTCAACTCATTCCATTCAATACAGTTCCAGCTTTCACACTTGCTTTGAATCCTCTTGTAACATTAATGATAATTAATATAATTTTACTTCTTTCTTCGCTTTGAACTGTCTATTTTCTGTCAGCCATTACATTTTCTACCATGACTACGTGTAGTGGTATCCCGCAGGAAATATTGATTTGCCGTCAATCATCAATTTGCTGTTTTTTAAACTGCATCTTGAATCCTGTCACTAGCATCGTTATTTAAGGCAAGTATGGCACATTTAAAGTTGTGTATTATCATGAATGGTGTTTCATTGCATCTTTCTATGTATTCCAGAGTTTAAACTACAGCGTACAATTCACTCACAATTACTTGCGAAATCATCCGGGAGTTTCTTGGTGCGTTGGAGAAATAACTACACAATCCACCTTGTTTAGATTCTTTGGGAAGACAGTACACATTTTAAAGTAATAGCGGAATTTTTCTAGTTCATTTCTTACGAGAACACGAATTTTTTAGAAGATTTGCATAATGTTTGCACGGATGTTTGCAATTACAAGGGTCTTAATATCTTGCATTGTCCAAGGTGCATATTTGGGTATTCATACTGTATTCACAACAGATGGGATTTTCTCTTGTATCTTCTATGTATCAGAGACAGAACGGAAGAAAATGTGGTTAAGAGACGGAAAAGAAGATGCAGGAGAAAATATTATGGAGAGTGTTTAAGAGAGACATGATTTGTTACTGTTGGTTCAATGAGGCTATTCAATGTTTCTGGGGGGTTGATGCCTGTACTGTGGGCGTTGGATTCATAGAATATGTAGTGAGGGGATAATTTCGGGTTGCGATATGTTCGGGAAGAGTCTTCACACTGCAACAGGATTCTGTAGAGCTTTCTGACTCTTGCAGAGTCGTAGGTTTATGTCGATTGGTAGGGTTTTAAGGTTTGTATCTTGATATATTGTTTGATGTCTGATGTTTAATTAGTCTGTTGTAATTGGCCATTTGTACGTAGGCAACTCTCATGAATCTACTTTCGAGTGTACAGAGTTTGTTTAAGTTAGAAATGGAATTGATTGCCGGGATTTACAGTTGAACTTGATAACAGATTTAATTCAAGTGTTGTTGATCTTCGTCTTGGTGGCAATCCTGTTACTTATTTTAACATAGTAGTTCTGGAATCTGATCGCTTCCGATCGAAAATACACTAACAGAAAACGCGAGTTATTTAGTGAAATGAATAAAATAGTGAAATCTTTCTCGAGTTTTTATAGCAATTGCTTCAAATGATGTAAATTAAGGACGTGAGCAATTGCTCTTATCTTTAAAAATTTCTCCATTAGTAAGTAACTACTCGACTGAGGAGTAATTGCTTACTTTTTGCGTGAATAAAATCAAGAATTTGGTTTCAGTGCGATCCATTTATATCGAATTTTTGGAGTAACCTCTATAAGTGACTCAAATCATTTAATGGGCTGAAGAGAGGTTACACAGAACTGCTGTGAGATGGTTGTGAGGTTTTAGATAGTAAATGAATAAATAATGGAAGAATTTCTCTGATTTCGCCGAACATTTACGTCAATTAAAACTCTTAACCTAACACGGTCGACACTATCAGGAACAAGCACGCATTGCACGGGAACGTAGAATACAAAAGAGACAAGAATCGACCAATGGCAAAAAATTGTTCGTGAGCAATTACTCGGAGAAAAAAAAGAGAGAGAGAAACGTAAATTCTTCAAGTTCCAAAAAACCTTGTAATATATAAAAGATGCAATTGTCTGTGAGAAATAGTATTTCCTACATGTGCTACCGCAATTGCTCTGGAGTACTTACTCATTTTTATTCATTCATATCACAAACTGATGTACATTTGAAATTCACTTAAGTACGTACTCATCTTCTCACACTGCTCTCGTCTGCAAGGCTGGGACGCCGCTCCGCTTGTAGGCTTTCGCCCCGCCAGAGGCTGCTGAGACTGTTCAGACAGACTCCTCTTTGCAACGCCGGAACGCCGGAACGCCGGAACGCTGTTCTGCTAGCAGGCTTGGGCCCCGCCAGAGATTGTTGTGTCAGTTGAGACAGGAGATTGGCTGCAAGACCGAGCCCCCGCTTTGCTGGTAGGCCTTCTTCCCGCCAGAGGCTGCTGGATATGTTTATTCTCTTTTTTGCACATCCTTTGCACGCAAGCTGCGGTCTTCGTTTAATGGCAGCGCTGGTTTTACAATCAGATGTGATGGATAGAGAGAAGTAAAGAGTAACATTTCCAGTTGTTGGAATTCGTGCATTTGATATTCGCTGTCATTATGGTTGATTCGCTAATAAACTTTTAGTAACTAAAAGAAGAAAAAGTGATTGTTAATGAAGGTGAAGTTGTGAAGTGATAAGCATATCCAGATAGACATTTATAGATAGCATACCGAGATAAGCATCATACTAAATACACCAGATAAAATATGCGAACCACAAAGGAAACCAATGAAAAAATATGAAAAATAAATTATTAGTCGGACATTTCCTTAGTGAAATTCATAAGCATGTGCTGGGGTCCCTGAATGTTAGGAGTTGATTTAGCCCAGAACGCCAAAGAATTATGCGCTCCTGGCTAGGGCGCATTCATGACTGGATCAGTTCGATTCTCCATCTAAAAGAGTGCTTATGGTAGCTGCTATATGTCTGTGGCTTAGGCGCAGGGAAAGTTTGGTGCAAAAGGGTGCAAACTATGTTTGGTCTGCACAGAAATTGACGGTGTATGTGCAGTTAAGATCTAACAAATTTGCTCCTTTTTCTAAAAATGTAATAATGACGAACGCGGCGACAATGGGCGCGCGCGGATCAAATAAAATAGTTGGGTGTTAATGATTTAAACCAGCTGTAAGATAGACCAGAGTTACGCTAGCTGGCATTTGGCATGTAGAAAGCAATTCATAATAGTCATTACATGCATACTTTTAAATTGTAATATTTATTTTTTAACTCGCTGTGAATTCACAATTGTGTACGATTCAATTCAAACGCTTCGTAATTAAAAGTTTAATTAAAATAATTAAGTATAATTAAAAGTTTAGAATTTTTATTTTTAAAACTTAGTAAATCGTTCAAGACGGTGCTCCGCTTCTGTATCTGTGATTAGTGAAATGCTGCAGGTTTCTCCGTTTGTGTGTGCAGAGAGAAACATAGCTAAAGAGTAGTTAATGTAAGAAGGGACCCCTTTGACAGGTCGAGAAACAAATGAAAGTCATTGCAGGGCGACGACAGTGCAAGAGATAGTGATGAAGCCATTTACATATGCTGTAACTATTGAAATGTTTTCTGATTTTATTTGTTCCAAATTTTGTCTTGCTTGCTCCATTAGTACAATTCACGCGAGTTTGATTTGTAATTTTACTTCTCCCCCCCCCCGCCACTACAATGGTTGACGTGGCATTCGTATGAATGAGCAAGTTTTCTGGAAATTCCCTTTTTATCTACTATTAAGGAATTGCACGTAACTCTTTAATAATCAGCATTTCAATCAATATATGGTATTTCTTTTTAAATATTATACATCACTCAATTGAGCAGGTAATTTTTTTAATCAGTCATGACTTCCACTTGATCTTTTCAGACAGATCACCGATCGCGAACACGGTCCAATAAAAGTGCTCTACAGCACGTCCAACACCGGCAATATGAGACCTTGCTCCTCACTACTCCGCGTAGCTAGTAATCTTATTCAATGGACAGACAAAATATTCCACAATCGTTTCATTCTTTTAGACTCGGCCGACGCTATCTCCACGCATATGTCCATTAACCTCGCTCCGCGACCCCCTTCCACTCTGACGTCATCTTATTTCCCCTCACAGGCGGCCCCATAGATACATATTGCAAAAGGGTTCATCTATCTATTGTCTCTTCCCAATATAATGAGAGTTCCCAAACATTACAATTATTTTCGTTTGGTACGTCACACTATAAACGAACGCACTGACAAAAGGAGTGCATGGATATAACCTGCAATTATTTGGCCAGCAGTTGCCAAGTAGTGGCTGTCAAAGCGGTCCCTTGTTGTAGCAATCTCTACTCCTTTTGCGGAGGGAGCCAGTGCCCTAAGCGAGCAGTGCAGACATTTGAGAAGGCCATCGACTAGCTGTTTGTCCGGGAGCCAGCCATTTATCAAAAGGGATCGCGGGGATCCTATAAATGTACCGCCGTATACCTGTGATACGTACGTACATGGCGCAGTGTCGCATTGGATACTTTTGCATCAGAATGGCGGCTACGTAGAGACGCTGAAACGGTAGGGCGTGGTCATAAGCGGCAACGGAAAATAATTTTACATCATTAGACCAAAGAATTAGCTTTGAACTCGTAACACAATAGGACATTAAAAATAAAACTGAATTCAATACGGGGTACAGTTTGAGACGCGACAACGGTGTTGCATACAAGTCCTTCACACTTTGGCTATCTAACGAACAATATACAACAAGAATTAGCTGTGTACTTATTTCCCAATTGCATAGGTTTTTGGAATAATTGAAAAAACAACGACGACACAGGCCACCATACTTGCGCTTCCCTGTTCCTAATAACACCGGCTAACACCTAACTCGTTTTAGATTTCAGCATACACCATACGTGCTTCTGCTTGCTGGCTCCCGACAATGAGTACGAAGTGAGCATAGCTGAGGTCCTGCCTGGGAGGGGCGTGCTGGCGGAGGCCAGTTCAGTTATAATATGTACTTTAACTTTCGGTTAGATGCCTACTAAAATTGAATTCACGCACCTCAGTCGATGAGGGGTTAGCTTGCTGGCCTCCGAATTCCCAGTTCGCGGGTGCGATCCCTGCCGAGGTGCGTGAATTTTCCGAAAGACGGAAAATCCAGTGTCCATGTCACTCTTGTGGCATGTAATGGAACCCTGCCGGATGCCCGGCAAAATTAAATACCTCTGGCAATATCCCGGCCTTGTAATGCTTTGGTACGTTTTGCTGCTTGCTTGCTAGGCCCCGCTTGCACCCACAATGATATAGGCAGGCAGGGCGTCGCAGTTAAAGCAGCAAACGCGTATTACAAATTATTTAGATTTTATGGGTCCTTGGGAGCTAAGTCCCTTCAGAAGACTGCAGGATGGTGGATCAGCACAAGTGAAAATGAAAGACAGAATATGTTTTAGCAAATGTCGAAACAAGAGTCCTTTACTTACACAGAAATGAAGTTACACAGAAATCAAAGCTACATCTAAGTTACGTGGAGACCTCCGTCCAAGTAAACGGTAGCTCGGAGAGTCCCCCCGGGCGGGGCCCGTCGGCGAATTTTATAGTACTCAGGGCTTTGTTCATGATACGCTTCCACTTGGGTGGCACGTGGCCTCCTTCCCCAAACATGACGTGGCCACAAGGCGTCGAACCGCCTCTCTGTGCTCGGACATGTCGTCCGTCACCTTAAGAGCTTACTCTTGAAGCTGCGGGCTTGCTAGCGGGTGACCTCATGTCTCAAGAACCCACGTGCCTAAGTATTCACATTAGTGGATACTTCCCAGTTGAATGCGTCATGATCAAAGCTCCTATAGAGTATGATTACAATTACAATTATTCATTATAGTTACAATTATTCATTACAGTTACAATTATTCATTACAGCCTAGCGAGATCTCACTTCCTCTCCACCAGATTGTTCGCTTGTAGTTCACCGAGACCGACGGTGGCGGAGAAAGCGAGAGCCACACCCCAGGCGGATCAGGGGACCACAGCAAGACGCGCCCGCTCCAAGATCCCTGGATCCGCTTCGGAGGTAGGCTTTGTAACGTCGTGCCAAGGGGCCAGATGGACAACACATGTCGGAGGGCCAGCGACGAGGCGGGGGCAGTCCTTTGGCGGCAAGCGGAGGGCCGCCGGAGGCCGGCCCTCGGGGGCAGTCCTTTGGCGGCAAGCGGAAGGCCGCCACAGGTGGGCTCCGCCTCGAGGGCCCGGGGGGCGTGTCTCGGAACGGGGGTGTCAACTGGCGCAGAGGGAATTGATGGGTGCGTCCAGCCGCGGTGCAGCTGGACTCCCAAATTGCAAACAGGCCCACATTTCGGGATGAGAGGACGCCGCCGGCATGTGAGGTCTGTCACGTGACCCCTCGCGAGGCGGCTGGAAAGTAACCAGCCGTGTTGATTCGAGTTTGAACCGAATCGCAGTGCGGAAGGCACATTTCACCCGCCAGGGGTTATCGCGAGCTTCGGCTGCGAGGTGTGGTGGTTGCCACGGGACAAAGACCAGGAGCGGCGCCAAGCCGCTGGGGTTTGCGTCAGGCTGGGGCGGGGAGGCCTCAGAGGTATGCAGTGCTGGGAGTGCAGCGCGTTTCCGAGGAGTATGTATATAGTGTAATATAACTTGTAATAAAACTGTATAAACAACTCCGTGTCTGTGTGTTACTCGCACCCGACGACGTCACAGCTTCAAAGAGAGAGTGGCATGCATCTGCTTTGAATATCCTCTTAGGGGGATCGCTAAGAATCGCATGCGATCTATGAAAATTAAACTTGAATTCCATTCTCTTTTTGCAGTATTTGTAAAAGTTTTTTTTAAATTTTATTTGTTGTTGAGAAGATTTAGTACTACGTTTAGCAAATTCCTATGTGCTTTCGTTCAGCAGCATTTTTGCTGACGCATTCCTCTAGTACGTATTATCAACAGGTAATTAAATTCCAGTATTATCTCAAGTGTCTGTCTGTGTCTCGACGCGCCGCCACACATCTTAGCCAAAGCCGAGCACAGAGAAGATTTTGTTGAAGGATTCCTGAAGTTAGGCAAGAAAGCGCGTTTGTAATTAATGTGATACAGCGCGCGCCTCGCTGCCGCCGGCGGAAAGCCGCTTGCGCGGGTGCACTTCACTTGGTCGCCGCCATTAAAATACATGAGCGACCAACGCGCCCGGGCCGAGCCGTCCGCCAACAGCCTCTAAATATTTCTAGGGCACTCAGCGCCGCGCGGGCGCCCCTGGCGGCGGGAGACTTAACTTGTCCGCTTGACCTCCCCCAAGACGCTCTCGCGTCAGCTCCCCCCCCCCCCGGCACTCAGCCCGGCGCTCGGCGCGCCCCTCCCTCGCTGGCTGCCCGAAGGCGACTACTGTTCCGTACGATAATTATTTTTTGTTCTTTGCAGAATGGACGATAAGGCCGGTAATGTAATCCCCATACGGAAGGTATAAGTGCAACTATATTATTTCAATACAAATGCGTAATAACTAGGGGGCGGAATTTGATGGCCTAACGCATCGCCAAAAATGATCCATAAATTGCTCTTCAATTGTTTTAAAATGTCCTTAACGAAAAGAAAAATGACGTAAAAATATGATAAAAACCAGTCCACATGAACAACTCAAGCTGTTGGATGTTACAGATATAATCGAAGCTTCTTCCTTTTATTGAAGTGAATTCAACTTGCAAACGACTGGTTTGGACTATTCTTTACCATGAAATATGTCTTTAGTTATCCCGAAATCGGCCGAACCCACAATGGCACTGATAGATGCCACATGAACTTTAGATTGCTAGCTCACAACTGTTGTCATTACAATTGTTGAGCAAAGAAATAATAGGCTACTCAGGAATGCTGTGGGAAACATTTGTTGCATCCTGTAAATATTATTTGAAGCAAGTATCATTAAAATGAGATTAATATCGATGTCATCTGCAAAATATGCATTAAAATAACGAAAGGGGTAAAAAATTACTTATTAGTCGAAATATAAAATGCAAAAAGCAACAAAAATGTCGTTTTTCCTATTATCATTACATAAAAGTAATTTGAAATTTAAGCGGCATTGTTCTAAGGAGAAAAGAAAAATTGCCATTTAATTAAATTCCGAACCCTAGTAATAACAGTTCGCTACGTTTTAGAAAAGTTGATAGAAAATGCACGCACATGATGAATAAAACAAGAATGTGTACATTTGGTTCTATTGAAAGGTTCCTTATATGACAGACAGTTACCGTTCTACAATTTAACTTGCGTTTTGATTGGTTTATTTCGTGACGTATGAGTAAATTAGCCTGATCGTCAGACAACAATGATTATATTATTTTGCACTTCAAAAATACCATCACACAAAGAAATTAAGTCTGGGGCAAAACCTATTAAACAGCAATTTACAAAACAAATCAAGTTACGGTGCTCATAATAAAAGTTTCAGCACTCTCTACAAAGGTACGTATTTATCAAGTAGTAAAAAATACCTATATATAGCTTCAAAACTCGACGAGAAAGTCTATTCCACCAGCAAAACCTGTCAAAATTACCATGGCTACACTTTCAAAACCTATTCAAAACGGTCCAATTGCAAATTCAGCTAAATCTCACACTCAACACAGGCTTACAGAACAACTCACATGGATAACCTGCAAGTATCTATTTCAAAACTTTAACAGTCAGCACCGAGTAACCCTCAGCGCCTCAGCTCTCTCTGTGTTTAGTGTGTTTAGATTGAGTGTTAAACGAGTTTCGTTGGCACAACAATCTAGGTGTCTATTATAAAGAGTATACATTTTACATCAAAATAATAGTTTATTTTCGCAACTAGTATTGTAAATATTTATCAGTAGTGAGTGGAAAACAACCCGTGACTGCGAGTGGCGAAAATGAACGAACAAAGTAGCTCCAATTCGGGGTTACATAGCACATCATAAGTGTCCGTGAACGCTATGGACATAACGTTCAATGCGAATAACAGTGATACAATGTTCAAGCAGGGGAAATACAACGTTGTTGACTACAACCAAATGATTTCTGACATTAAATCAATCGCCAAACGTGATTTCACTACCAAGACAGGTCGGTGAACAACTAAAAATCTTGTTTACTACAATAGAAGATTACCGTAATTTTAGACATTACTGTGAAGACAAGAGTAAACAATTCTATTATTTTCACGACGATGAAGACTTAGAAAGCTGTGCTGAAGGGCATCCCTACATACTATTCAGAAGCTGACAGTATAAAAGAACCTGAACTATCCTATAACTAAAGTGACCAGATTATTTGACAAAAAGAAAAATCAAATCGATATTTGTGCTTTAGATAAAAATTTGTGCTTAAATAAAAACACTAAAAAAGCAAAATCAATCTTCACTTTAAACCGCCTTATGCATTGTGTCATTAAAATTCAACCAAGAACCAAATGAAATTATCCAATTCAATGCAAGCGTTGTCAGAGGTATGGACATTCGTAAGCAAACTGCAGAATCACTCGCAAGTGCGGTAGATACAGAGTCACACTATTACAGTGCGCAAACCGAAAAGGCGTCAAACCGAATTGCGTAAACTGCGACGAGGAACACACTGCAAATTACCAAGGCTGTCTCATTTTTAAGGAAATTCAGCAAGCACGTTCAAACTTTCAAATACTTAAGAGTACTCCTTGATACCAAACTAATCTGGAAGCAACATATCAGATCTATAGCATATAAAGCTTATGCAAAAACATCTAAACTATATCCAATAATAACTATAGCCAACCTTCGGTAGCGTTAATAAATTTCCATAATGGCACATTTAATCATTCTAATGAACTGGAATGACAACGGAATTCAAAGACAACAATCCCTACTAGAAATTGTTCTTCACGAACACAATCGATATCGCATGCATAACTGAAACCCTATTGGCTCTAAACGAAAAATTCAAAATTTCTGGTTACAAAGTGTATAGAAATGACAGAATTTCAAATGCTGCAACGGGGGTGTTTTGATTGCTCTTTCAGCCCGAATCAAACATCAACTGTCACTTACCCCAACACATCTAACCTGAAAACTGTTGCATTTACCGTAACAATATATAACAAAGATTATATAATAATAGCAGCTTATAAACATCCGAATAAATAACTTCCATTAAAAGAATTCAAAGGAATATTAAATAACAACACCAATGTTATTGTTCTACTTTTACCTTAACAGTAAAAACCAAGCCTGGGGATGCAATTGCACAACTCAGCAAGGTACTAAATTGCAATCTTTTTTTGATGTAATAGCACCACGGTAACCTACACACTACCTGTACCATAGTAATATTATCCCAGATAATTTAGACATAATGATCACTAAAAACTTTTACATACCTCCATCAAAAACAGTACTATCTGAATTAGATTCAGATCATTGTCCGGTCATCATAGAACTAAAATCTTCAAACCCCTTGCAGTCTAATGATCCCTTCACCGTTTTGGGCGCGAAAGGGCATGTCAACTGGAATAAATTTAGAGACTTACTACCTTTATTACTCCGAACACATTCGAACAATAAGTGAAATACACAATCAGGTAACTAATTTCACACAGAAACTCTGTACCGCATTGATACAATCAACACCTTTTGCAAGGCCTTTCACAAACAACAGAAATCCGATTCCAAGGAATATTCCAAATCTAATTAAAAGTAAACGTAACCTTCGACGACTCTGGCAAACCAAAAGCAGACATGACCTTAAAGCAAAAATTATCAAATTAGGGAGAACAATCAAAAACAAACTAATCAAGTTTGAATACACAACCTTCAAAGATCCATACCCCAAATTCACTCTAATAGTGGACTACTCATGTCAGCCATAAAAAACTGTAAAGAAACTACTCACATTTCCATCCTTAAACACAACTCAAATGTAGCTTGTATGGATTATATGAATGCCAACATGTTAGGTAAATATCTGCAAAACTATTTTACTACAAACCCAAATACAAATTCTACCTTTAGTAATTATATTATAAGACGCCTTCTGTTACCAGACTACAATGTCCCAGATAAAATAAAATTTATATCCCCATCCGAAACTTCTAAAATTATTAAGCAGTTGAAACCCGACAATCAGCAAGTCACGATCATCTTAACAACAGAGCTTTTAAAGAATTACCCAAAAGAACAATAGCTATTTTAACCGCCTTATTTCATTCCTGCTTAAGACTGGGCTACTTTCCAAAATATTACAAATTTTCAATAATTCTACCCTTTTGTAAACCAGGCTAAGATACTTGCTTTCCTACAAGCCCCCGACCATAAGTCTCCTACCCTCAATCGCAAAAGTAATTGAAAACTTAATTCACAGAATCACGGATCTTCATACTTTTAAAACTAAAATTAACACTATCTCGAACTTTCAGTTCTGATTCAGATCACACCATAACACCACCCACCTGCTGCTCCGATTAATTGAATACCTAGAAAATTCATTTCACAGCAATAAATAAAAATATACAACAGCAACAAATAAATACAACGAAATGTATCATCCATTAACGTCTATATGCATCGTTTGACCCTCAAATTCTTCTCATTCCTTCTCCAATCGCGCAGTACAACAATATTCTAACTAGGTACAACGTATAGTTCATCAAAGAGAATAATATCATGATTCCCCAAAGACTCCCTTCGGCCACCTTAAATCATTCACCCATATTTCCCTTCCTTAAAATTCCACCCACTAACACCCTCCCTTAAAAATGATTACAAATTACTCCAAAAACTGTCATCTTCCGTTTCTATCACTGGCTAATTCATTGCATCATCAGATCCCCGAGAAAGGAGGTAACGCATGCGGATGTCCATCCCTAAAAGTTAATGTGTAAAATTTTGCATTAGGAACACACCTGAAAGGCAGAAATGCCACGCAGGCAGACATAAATTTTAAAAAAGAACTTTAACATTGAGAGGATTAGATTAGATTAAATTTATTTAGTCAAAAAACAGTAAAAACTGAGTAACGTATGGGGGAGAAGATCAAAGATTGGGGTTCAAAGATTCTTTTTTCTTTCTATATTTTTTGTTTCGTCACCACTGATTTTCAAGGAATTATATTGTTGATACCGCTTTCAACTGCTTTGGGGGTTAGAATTAACAATTGGGTATTTTATTTACATGGTGAAGTTGAAATGTATGCTAGTCAGCGTTCTTGCTTTTACGTAAAATCGTTCTTTCTTGCTTTTACGTTATTTACGATGAGTGTTGAGGCTGCGAAATACTCGTAGGATAAGTTGGGAGAGCAATTAGAAGAAGCTGCAACGAAACATTACCTCTTCTATCGATAGTTTTTCATCAGATAAGAGTGTCCTGAAAAAAAAGACACACAATTGACAAAGATTGTTACTTGGAAAAAGAATTAACGAGTATTGAAGTAGAGTATCACGGTTACCTCTGTCCAGACGAAATCAAACGTTTCTGTACGAATTTTGTTGTTTTTACTTGACTTCACGACTGCATCCAGTGCCGGGCACACCCTGAATCGAACCTTGAAAGCGTCCAACACGTTTTTACTAAGCTTTCTGCACTTCGCTTCTGATGACAATGCGAGCTCGTGGCATGCAATATGGAAATCGCTGGATTCTAGATTATCAGAATTTTGACAATGTCACATATATTTTCGCACGAGGAGCCGCCCAGGAGCTGATGCGATCTTTCTGTGACGCTCCGAACTAACAGGAAGTAGTTGACAATCTACGCCAAGGAAATTTGTACGAAAGAAGTGAGTATTTGGTCAACAGGGAAGAAATTCGCACGGCTTTTTTGAGCAACATTGAATCTCCAGAGCGTCAAGTTTGAAATGTATGATCCTTTCCTCTGAAACGCCTTCGAAGAACATCAAAAATCCCTTAGAAACGAGGCGCCAAATTTGAAGCAATTTGGCGGTCAATGTCCCAACAATGGGTGTCAGGAAAAACAGTGCAAATAACATTGAAGTAGTAGCCATTGAGGTTGAGATAATAAATGTTGATCCTGCAGAGACAAACGACACATAAGGTCACAATTCACAACTCAAGAAGAGTGTGCGAAGACACCACTGTTCCACGCAAGAAGAAATTACATCCACAAATCAGGAAAATAAATATTGGAAAGAGTTTGCGTAAACATAATGTTGAAATAATGAAATACGTTTTGAAGTACAGAGTTATTTGTGCGTATTGAATAAACATTAGTGGGCAACAACTGGAAAATCTCATTCGCCGAGTGAAGGCGAAGCAGAGGGGGTCAATCACAAGACAATAATTTCACCCTTGAAGCGGCTCGTTTCAAGTCTTATCTGTTCGTCACCAGGTAAATGTATACGGTGAACGGAATAACAGAGGAAGCTACATTTATTGGTAACTCGGAAAAGAGTTAATAATTCAAGGCTAGAATAAGAAGACTGGAAATATTTCAACGCATCTGTACGATTTGTACGCATCTGTCGTTCCAATTTTCATTTACATTTGATTCTTGGCTGCCAAAGAAATTTGCATAGAAACAGTTATTCTTCCAAAATTAATAGATGCCTTCCAGGTTTATTTAGACTAAATTATTTTAATTTATGAAGCTTCTGAAGTAAATTTTGCAATTCAGTCATAAAACAAATTCAGATGTCTTTACAAAATTTAAAGTTGTAAAATATTTTTACCTGTTATTGTGTATGGAATGAAATTACCACATTTTGTTTAGAATAGTTCAATGTGTTGTGTTTTTATTTGATTGCAAAAATAAGAGTCAATAATTTTCATTTGATCTTGGTTCGATGCCCTCTGTCCTTGCTTGCCAGCCCTAGTCACTATAGACAGCGCGCCGTGTATTTCTAGTGACTGGTTTTACGTCATTTAAATGCACAATCTCTCCTTTGCCATCTCTCCGAGATTCAGGGAATTGTAACGAAACAAATTTCACGCACTCCTCGTTAGCGAAACATGGCTCAAAAAATCTTTGAATTCTCAAACCATCAAAGTCCCCGGATACCATTTTTGGAGATCTGATAGGAAATCCAGCATGGCTGCACACGGTAGTGGTGTCAGTATAACGTGCCGACATTAACTGCAAAGTTATTTTCTCTTCAGCAAATCACAAAGACTACTTCACTAAATATTTAATTGCTGAAGTTAATCTCTCAAGAAAAAAAGGGTCTCTAAAAGGGTAGTTTATTCTCCTCCCAAATCAGGTAACATTGACGATCTAGACGACTTACTTGATTCCTGTAAGTCGTGGATACGTCGCTAAATACGAGGACATTCTTATAATGTGTGACTTCAGTTGTAACGTACTGAAAAAATCTGCTTCATCCGACGACTTTCCTCGTTTTATTCGCACCGTGAACCTAACGATTCTTCCTCTTAAGGCAACTCTCATCACAAAAAAAACATTAAACATGGATAGATCATATCATAATGGGAAATCCAGAAAGAGCGCGTTGTCATGGATAATCTTTCGTTCCAGGAGTATCAAAACATGATCTTATCTAAGTATCGTATAATCTAAAGTGTCCCAAATACACACCGAAAATAATAATATATCGAGATTATAAGAGCTTCGACGCAATTTCCTTTGTTTCTGATGGCTTTTCGGTTCCTTGGAATCTTGTTCAAAATGAAACCTTGCTCAATGATAAAGTAGCAGTATTTACGGAATTGTTGAATGGACTAGTCAGTAGGCATATGCCACAAAAGACGTCACGCGTGACACGTCCCGCCGCTCTGTGAATATCCGGTGAAATTCGCCAAATTATGCATGATAGTGAAACCGACTCCCCACTTTCTATTATTGTTAGGAGGGATAACTCAATCATCAGTTAAAAAATAGTTTTGGAAAACATATCTTTCTTTAAGGATTGTGGATCTTTCTTTGTCCTATTGGAAAGGAAAGTGTTTATCCAGAAAGTTTTCAAACTTAAATACATTTATTGTAACAAAAACAACAGCAAAAATTGACCTTTGTACAATAACAAAAATCACTTCACACATGTCTCTTCTCTCTTTTAGAAGAAATTGAATAAATTCATTTACAAGTAGACTGTCTTTGTAACACTTTGACCATTAGAGAATGTTAATCAAGCACAGTTTGCAAAGTTCTTGCCAAGGTTCTTCCTTAATTCGACATAAATAGAAGATATAATAAATTTACCCTCTCACTTAATTTAACATTAATATTTCAAGTAAGATTACACAATATTCCTCTTCAAAATAGTCAAATACACTAAACAACAACAAAAAAACACTTAAATCAGTACAATCTCTCTCTTGAAAAACATGAAACCTTTACAGCACAAAGAAACCTCAAATTTATGCTCTCTGGCATGTTTTTTTAACTGAATATTGTTTCACACCCATTTATAGTTTCATTAGTAAACAATTTCTATTAGAAAAATGATTAAATTCTACTTCCTCCACCCACAAGCACATAATGAAGTTCCATTTCCTCCAAATATCTATTCGCACCCCGAATGTTCATAGAACCTTTTGAGAAGTGCCGTACTTTCAGCATTTCATTTACGCCCTGTTCAATCCACTCGAGTAATGTTATTACTAAATAATCGTTTGAGGGAGTACTTATCGTGATTTTGTGAATCGTAATCGTCCTTCTCCGTGATGTCGGGTCGAATCATGGCCTCCCCAGGCCCAAGTGTTGGCGGCTTCTAGTCCGGCGCGTCGCAAAAGTGGGCGTTTAAAAGCTGGAGCACTGATACACTGCTTGTGGCTGCAGATCCACGATTCAAGTTTTTTAGCTCCTGAGTGCACTTCCACGCCTAGCTCTCGCTAATTTTCGCCACGTACCGCCTCCTCTGGCGTAGGTCATTCAACTCATTGATACTCGTTCCCACCACCTCTCTGTCGCTTCGGTCGGCACGGACACCCCAATTCAAAACGTCTCAGAACGTCTATCTATAAAGTTTACAACTTCTTGCCCGCGCTTTTCAAATGTAGCGTTGCGATCTTAATCACAGATAGGCAACGGTTACAATAGGGACACTGCGTATGAATTTTTTCGGAAAACAAGAAACAACGATTATGCTACATAAAAAACTTAGATATCGTGTCACCTACATGTTGAGAAATGCCATAATTAAATATTATCACTCCATTTTCAAAATAACTGTGATTCTAAATTGCTCTGGAATAACGTGCGAACTATAGATGTTGGATATATTCGAAATTCAACAGAAATAAATGTGTCACTTGACTCGCTAAAACATGCTTTTGTTAATCTTGCGCAGCCAATACATCCATTCCTAAAATCTCAAACTTTTTCCTCGCTACGAAGAACACATATTAGTATTACAGACATTTTCTACTTTGCGCTAGTACATCCACCGAAGTCACAAAGATCATTTTGAATCTAAAATCAAACGCCTCCTGCTCAGACGGAATCAACGCAAAGTTGCCGAAGCTCGTAGCTGAAGTAGCGCTCCCGACAATTGTAGACATAATAAATTTCTCCCTAATGAACGAATTTCCCTCGACCTGGAAGACAGCACTTATCCATCCTAAAAGCGCCAATCCTATGACGCCTGTTGATTACCCTCCCATCAGCATCTTGCCAACATTCGTTCTGTAGATCGAACTACGAAGTTTAAATTTATTTTATTGGAGAGTGTATAAAATACCTTGACGTCCATTGAGAGCTAAATAGTACAGAGGAAAAATACTTCTGTGATTCCTGCCCATAAAACTGAATTGACATTAATGTTTGTAAACGTAATGTTGCTTTCAAGTTTCGTTAATATAAAATGTGTTATTATAAGAGGAGTGTTAGAAAAGCGTACGAATGACTGTCAAAGTGTTGTTATGGAACTTGAGAAGCAGCGTTTTCATTCCCAGTTAATGTAGATATTTTATCCATTCTAGAGTGCCTTAAAATCCACTAAATTACGTTTTACATTTGTCTTGACAATTTTATGCATAAAGTGGTGAAAAGTTGCTTTCGCGAAGAAGGCAAATATTTTAATTCTGAAGAAATTAGAAACTTGATAGCTTATATTTAAAATTGAAAATATGCATTATGTAGTGTGGAGAAAACAATAATATATGTTAACCCTCAATAATGTCAGCTAGCGCAGCGGTATTTGGACAGCCCATGTCGTTTTGGAGATTTCTATAAGATTTCAGCCGGCATGAACAGAACCAATCACACCAAAACATTACAAAAATATTTTTTTTCTTTAAAAACTAAACAAAAAGTGCTCAATTCACGCGGAACAATCAGCATATGTCAAAATTAAATTTGGCACATAACACTTAATTGAGAGGTCTTCTTTCAAAATGGGACTTTTCCATTCCAATCTGTTTTGAGAAAAACAAGAAAATGTCATGTCATTTGTTTAAAACATTCTGCAGCTAAATCTTTGGAATTAATGCTTTTGGTTTGTGGAAATAAAAACAAAAGTATAGGAAAAGTCAGAAATATCTAGTCATTATGAAGAAAGTTGAGCTAAAAATATAAAAAAGTCTCATTTTAAAAATTTAATTTAAATATATTTTTTTGTATTTTTGGTGAAAACGTATTTTTCCATATCAAACTTGTTTTCGTAAAATATTTTTAAAAGAGTGTTAATTATTTTCATTCGATTTCAATATTTCATGTGGCATTTTTCATCAAATATGAATATCAGCAACCCCTAACTGCTGACTTTCACAATACTAATCATTTTCCGAATCAGCTTGGTCAATGCTTAGGTCAGTTAGATTTCAATAGAATGATAAAGTATCATTTTGATATAATACGGCGCCAAAACATAGTGACACAATTATCTCTGATTTGCTGGATCTTTCCAAGATCGTACTTAGCAACGAAATTAAGATTATGGAAAGGTTTCAATATTTATAATTATTGTGAATGCACTGGTTTCTGAATGAGGTTCCCGTTACAATTGACGAAATCCAAATGAGGTGTCCTGTTGTGGGCCTCCTCCTGATGGAGCAGGCTCGTCAAACCGCGCCCGCACGAGCTTCTTGCCCGGCTGGGGAGCCCGGCGCTCGTACGGACACAGGCAACTCCCAGGCATGAAATAGAGGCTTCATACGAAAATGTGTTTGCCAGATTTGTTCTTTGAAATAATCAAAAAATATATTGTGTTTATGTTCTTCACTACTTATTACTGCCTGTTTCTCGCCCAAGAAATACCTCCTTCCTCTACTAGTTGGTGAAAGGAGCGTAGCGAAATTTGCGTGGTCAGACGGAAGAGCGGCCTGATTGCCCGAGTCTCGCCACGTAAAATAAGGCATTAATTCAATTCAATTCAATATTACTATTCGATGTTTTTTATTAGTGAATTCTGCGTTATATAAACATCTTTGCTAAATGACCGGAATTTGTTTGAATGGCGAATTCTTTCCTAGTTTTCCTTTTGTGTTGTGTTATTAAACCAATCAGTAATTTTTTGTACTTAGCAGTAATGTGAAATACATTAATAAGTCTCTATAAGTTAACAAATCTCGTGTACGGACAGACAACGCGCCACAGACAAGAATATGTTTCTTTTAAACCTAACCTTTACGTAGAAAGTTCATGATTTTATATCACTTTTAAGAGAACATGAATACAAAATCAAGATTCTACTGATTCAACTTTCTTAAATTTCACCCTCAATTGAGATTTTGAAATCGCACTGATGTATTGTTTCATTTTATTGGATCATTGCTTTGCCTTAAAGAGAAACTGGGAGGTAATGTAGCTAAACTTGGGCCAATAACTGTCAAGTAAGTTCTCCCAAAGACTGTCGTTGGCCAGGTACCCAGTGATGTACAGCCCTCCCTTTTAAATCTCGCGTTAACTTCTCCGAACGCAGAGCCCGCGAGCTCTAGTGAGCTTGTTACCTTGCGACTTCCACTCGCCTGGGCGACTGCGGAGGCCGGTCGGTTGCGAGCGGTCGTTCGCACGCAGGATGCAGAGCTCTGCCCCCCCTGGGTCACGCGTGCCACGCCGTGCCGTGAAGGTGAGCGCCCTGCGAGTGCGGCCACGCGCACGGCCGGGCGAAAGGTCAGCGAGGGCCAGGCGCCGCCCTTGGCGCCAACAGCCACAAAGGGAAAGGGCTATTTCTGCGCAGACGTAGGACGTTTTCATACTCTTTTATTTTAGGTCTGTTATTTCTTCAAAGGCTTTTCGCAATGCTTTCGCCGACCGAAGATGGAGGCTGAATACACTCGCTGGAGCGTCAAGAACCACTGGCGTTTCCTCTAAGAGCTCCAGCAACCATTCTCATCAAGCGAGTTCCAGCTGAGCGAGTGGCTTGGCTCTTGTAGCTTGATATTCCAATCTACATGAAAGCAGTGTAGTGGGGCGATTAAAAATGTTCTGAAGGGGAAACCATTTATTTGAGACTGCCAATCAAATTGTGATTCAGCTTTCGAAAGGATCATTTTTAAAATAATATATATTTTAGACGTTTGTTTTACAATAATGTTTTCTTTTCGTAAAATATTGGTTACGCTTAAAAAATAAGTTAATTTTATTGAACGATCTCATCAAATTACCTTCAGCTAATTTCGGGAAGTTGAGCTGAAGATGAATTAAGATTTCCGGAAGATGAATTGAACTTTATCTCTCTTTACTAACAATCAGTAAGCGATTTATAGTTAATAGATTATAATTCTTGTCATAAGAAAATGCTTTTTAATCATTTTGAAGAGAAAGCTGACAAGAGAACGTTGTGAAAGGGCGATGCAGTGGACTGAACAAGGCACAAAGCAGGCGGCACGAAGGAGAATGTTCCGCTGCGTTGGACCTTATGCTGCCCGGGGCAGAGCGATGGCAGTGGTTAAGAGACGAAAGGGATTTTGGCTGACAACACTCTGAACTTACGATGATTAACATTGCACATGCCATTTATTTATCAAACTCTGAACCCAAAAGAATAAACGTTGATTATTACTAGGGCTGTGATTCATATGCATATGCATACGTTTTTTGTGAACTAAAACATCCCGTTTTAACAAATTGCATTCGTTTTGATGCACTTAGAATCAATTGAAGCATTCCGCATATTTTCGAATATATCACCACAATTTGTTTACGTTGCCATAGCCACGGATCAGCGTTGCCGCTCGCCCGAGGCCTACGAAGTCGCTTGCGAAGCACGCGAAGACCTGTCATCGGCAGTCCCAGTCGAAATGAAATGTGCATCCGTTTAGCGCCTTGCATGCCCACACACGGCGCAAATGGGGAGTGGTGTCAAAAGTCAGGATCGTGAATGTGTCGTGAATTGAGAGGAAGTAATATTTTCGTTTCAATACCTATATTTTTTTTATATTGTGAAATGCACATTAAGTGCTTCTCCCATTATTTTCCTAAGGAATGAGTGTTCTTGAAAATTAAGCCCTTGACTTAATGTTTGTTGCTTGTAACAATTTATATGATTTCTGTTTCTTTTTTGTTGTACACATATTTTCCACATTGCACTTTTTAATAATTTTTATAATTACACATTACATTGCACTATTTCGCATATTTTCCTTTTTAATTGCATATATTAGCAAATATATTTACATATATGCGTATATTTCGCTGTTTTATTGCATTTAAATCATAGCCCGAATTATTACTGAATTAATTATTCGTGCAAATGTGCTGAGGCAAATGAATGAAAATAAACGTAGATGAACACATTGTACATAATTCGTCTCTTATTCTGGTGAATTGTCACTGTTCAGTTCCTGGCATGTAAATTCGCAGGGAAACACATCCCAGTTCGGTGTTCTGGAAAAGAAGCATTCCCTTTGACAACAAAATGTAGCCCGTTAACATAATGTCTGCGGCGATGGCGGCGCCGAGTAAAATGTCAATTGATTTTTGTCACAGAACACGGATCAGCAAGCGGGAGATTTGGTGGTACCTTCACTCTCCGCAAGCGAATGGGACCGGCGGCGGAAGGTGTGTGTTGATGATACGCATTGCAATGAACGCTTCTTGACAATGCCATTTAGTACCGTGATAGCACACGATAAGCTATCATGAGTGATGCGAGCTCATACAAAATCCAAGCTGTACCAACTGTTTGGATTTCAACCGGTACCGCAATACGTGCAGCGTCAAGCTTCTTGATTAGCCCTTCTAACACTGAATTGCAATCGGAACCACTGTGGACCAGAGTACTGAATGAATGAATGTTACTGCAGTGATCGCTTACGAGGGTTCAAGCTGTCGGTAACTGACGCGTTGTTAGGCGGGTCGAGAAAATATTTACTTTTGCACTAAATGAATTGAGGTGCACCGACGGCTGAACAGGGAACGCGTCACAGCGGGAGAATTATTTTACAGAAGTCTCCGGAGCGAATCGGCCGGCAGAGATGGCTCAGGGCATCAACGGATGTCACCGCAGACCCTCTGACCGACAAATCATAGTTTTGAGTCCCCACAGAGTGCCAGGATTTTCCACATTAGCTTCTCAGCTGGGTCGAATTCAGTCGCTGTCTGGAAGAGAATTCTGGCGGCCGGATGCTCTAATCGGTAGTTTCCCGTGGTTTATCCGATCAACACCAAACGAATGCCGGAGCAGTACCCTAACAAACGGGCCACTGACCGCGCGCGATCTTTCCTACCTCTTCCTTGTCCAATCCACATACACTTACACAATCATGCACTACACTACAATACATTCCGGGAGACCGGTCGGGAGCTTAGAACTTGTCTTACCTGGGGCGGTGTCCCGCTGGTGGGAGTACGTGGTTGAAGAAAACATCGCTAACCGACGGGAAATCGGCGCCGCATCTCGCTATACAGAGAGGGGGACAACCCCCACTTCCCCAGCAAATACATACACTACCATTACGTGACTAATGCCCTTAGTAGATGACACTTCCGGGTCACTAACCATCAATCTGAGCGAAACGGAGAGCCAAATTTGAGTGCCTCTCGAATTCCAGAACTTCCGTGAATGGTTGCTGGCTGCATTCTGCGTACAGTGCTGTCTTGCACAGGGCAGTGATGGGCGCGTCATGACCTGGCGCTGACGACTGGACTTTGCAGGCAGCAAAGATTATTTGCAACTCAAAATACCCTTGTATGATGACTGGCATTGCACTATTAAGTGGATCAGGAGTAATTATGCGATTGCGAATATTTCTTAAGACAACTGTGGCACACACGTCGTTGACGAACGCAGGAAAGCGCAGCCTCGTGTGAATGTACACGGAATTTCTGGCACCGATGAAGCAAGTGCAAGCTCGCATAAAATGAACATTCGTTTTCACCTCTTCGTAGGTGAAACCATTTTTTCTCGTACTTCCGTGAGCGATATAGCTATTTTTTCACAGTGTGCGAAACATCACGATGCGTGTAGCAACATCTGTAACAATTCGCATTGTCTTTCGTCTTGGCGACGTCTTTATTTATTATTACAAACATTAGTGTTAAGAAACCGACTAGAAATCATTTACTTTTGTTCAAGGAAGGTATTTCTAGTTAATTGATATTCAATTTATATTCATTCATGTATTTATATTAATTTACTTGACATGTTGCGTTTCGCCCATGGACTGTTAAAAAAAAGTATACGCAACACGGGCGCGAGGTGATTCCCGCTCTCGTCTCTTTCGACTCGAGCGTGAATAACCTGTTTCGCGCCCTTTCTGCGTGAACTACTCTTCCCGTATTGTTGGTCGCATTGTTGGTCTATGTCAATCCCTTGTGTGAATCTTTTTTTTTTCTTTTTTTTTCAATTCTGCTAATTTACAATCTGTTCACTTGGAACAATTAGTAAATGGTATACATGATATAAGTTGCTACGAAGAGAATCTAAAGGGTAAGTCTAGAATATGTTCACGCTTTAGCCTATACACATGTTCACTATTGTCCAACATGTTCACTGAGTGTTGATTCGGGTGGCTTTCCAGTCTCATCTGATGCCTCTTGCTTCTCTCCGAGATAGTCTCTGACATTGTTGAGATGTTCAAATCTTTGTACAAATTTTTGTTGGTGACGAACCATGGGGCGTTGTATATATATCTCAATGTTTTTGTTTCAAACCTTCTCAGGATCTCCAGGTTTGACTTGCTGGCAGTTCCCCAGAGTTCGATTCCATAAGTCCATATTGGCTTGATTATTGTCTTGTACACTAAAATTTTGTTGTATAAGGAGAGCTTAGACCTTCGGTTAAGTAGCCATGATAATTTGCTTAATTTCAGTTGTGATTCTTTCCTCTTTTTCAAGATGTGAGGTTTCCAGGTTAGGTGACTGTCTAGATGTAAGCCAAGAAACCTCACAACAGTTGTTACTGAGAGTTCTGATGAGTTTAATTTCACTTTGGGACACTGTTCTTTTCGAAGTGAGAAGGTAATCTGTTGTGATTTTGCTGTGTTTATATTTACTCTCCATTGATTCGTCCATTCTTCTATCTTGTCCAGATGCGCTTGCAGGTGTTGCGATGCTCGAGTTGAGTCCTCATCGACAGCTAAAATAGCTGTGTCATCAGCAAATGTAGCCATCATTGTGTGTTCTGTTGTTGGTAAGTCAGAAGTATAGATTGCATACAGAATTGGTCCTAGGATACTTCCTTGAGGGACGCCTGCTGTCTGTGGCTTAAATCCAGAGAAAACGTCTTGGTATTTAATTTGAAAAAAGCGGCTGGATAGATACGTTTTAAAAAATGAATAGAGTGAGTGTGGGAGTAATTGTTTGATTTTGAATAGCAGGCCTGCATGCCAGACCCTATCAAATGCTTGCTGTACGTCCAAGAAAGCAGCTGAGCAATATTTCTTTTCTTCTAGACTTTGAGATATCTTATTTACTATTCGGTGTGTCTGATCTATAGTTGAGTGACCTTCACGAAACCCATATTGTGTGGAAAAAGAAGGTTGCTGGTTGAAAGAACTTTTGCTGATTGATTTAGAAGTATAATATTGGAGAGGAATTAAAAATAATGTGTGCGAGAAAGTGTGTGCTGTTGGAGCGTTCGTGTGAGAGTGGGTTAGAATGTATGCGGAAGGGGTGGAGATCAGGTGAGTGAAAATGAGAGCTGTATCGAGGTGAGCTGAAAGAAGAGCTGGTGCGAGGGCGATGGAGAGGGAATTGGTTAGAGTGCGTGCGCCAGGGGGAGAGAACAGGTGAGAGGGAGGTCTGTGACGAGGTGAGGAGAGGGGAGCGCTGGTGGGAGGTCGTGGGTTAGAGGCCATGCGCAGGGGTAAAAAAAATGCAAAGGCTGTGGGGTGGGCTGGTGAGGGCGTTGCTAATGCGAAGGCGTTGGAGAGGGCGTGGGTTGGTGTGCTTGCGGCAGGGATAGAACAGACGAGTGCGAAGGCTATGCGGAGGTGAGGTTGGGAGAGTGCTGGTGCGAGGGCGTTGGAGATGGCGTGGGTTAGAGTGCACGCGGCAGGAACAGAGAATATAGATGTGAGCGAGAGCTGTATCGAGGTGTGTTGAAAGAAGTGCTGGTGTGACTTGAAAGAGGAGGGGTGGGTGCTAGTGCGAGGGCGTTGGAGGGAGCGTGGGCTAGAGAACAAATGAGCGCGTGGGCTGTGGGGAGGGGAGTGCTGGAGCGAGGGCGTTGGATAGGGCACGGGTTAGAGTGCTTGCGGCAGGGGCAGAGAGCAGGTGAGTGCGAGAGGTAGAGGGATGTGCGGTGAGTGGGGGCGCGAGGGCGTAATAATGGCGCGGTGGAGGGTGCAGGCCGCGAGAGGTGGAGAGTGTGCTGCGCGGGGGCAGGTGCTGTGGGGCGGGCCGCGCGAATGGAGTGGCGGCGGAGGCCCCTCGACCGCCGACGAGCCGTAGAGGGCGCTGCGTTGACGCGGCGCCTCTTTAAACCTTTTTATTGCTCTGCGCGGCGCACGAGAGCCTTCGCCCCCCCCCCCCCCAACCGGCGCCTGCAGCGCGGCGCTGCCCTCGGCGCAGAGGGTCCATTCAGCTGTGCTGCTTCGTTGGTGGCGTGCTAGTGATTCAACTACTGATAGCATTAGGCCCCGAAGTGTCATGCAGTATTTTAGTCGGGAGATTACGGTGGTCTTTTCCTGCTGGCTGGCGAGATCCAGCCCCGACCACCCGTCGGCTAGCGGGGTTTTCCCCAACCAGGTAACATCCACCAGCGGGGCACCGCCCCCACCGCAACGAAGTCTAAGCTCCCGACCGGTTCCGGCAGGAGATGTAGTGTAGTGCAACGTAGTATAAGTGTGTGAGGATTGGACAAGGAAGAAGTAGGAAGGATTGCGCGCGGTCCGTAGCCGGTTTGTTAGGGTACTGCTCCGGCATTTGCCTGGTGTTGATCGGAGAAGCCACGGAAAACATCTGATCAGAGCAGATGATCAGAGTAAACATCGAATGCAGCCGGTCGCTGCAATTCTCCTCCAGACAGCGGCTGAATCCGACTTAACTGACTCGCTAGTGTTAAAAATCCTGCTACCTTGGGGAGTGGAGACCCAGGACCTCCCGGACAGGAACCATTCAACATCAGTTGATGCACTGAGCCACCTCACCCGGTTTCAACTGTGCAAAGGCCTTTCGGAGTCAGCAGCGCAGCTGCAAAATACAAAACGCCGCAATGCCATCGCGCGCCGAAAGGAAAAGCGTTGAAATTGGATTTTTCCAAGCTAAATTAAAATCCTTAATATAATCAAAAAAATTGAAAATAATTTAATAGATTAAAAATTGACCATTTGATTTGGATACATACTCTTTTATACAATTTAGTCGTGATATGTATATTCAGTTGTTAATTCCAAGTGTGCGCTCATTTGCAAAGAAATTGTATTTAGGAATCGCGGGTGTTATTTCCTTGGGTCTTCATCTCCTGTTTAAAAACATACTTCTACTTCCATGTACTATTCTCACACATAATGAGGGAAATTTCATATTGTAGAACCGTGATACAAAATAAATGCATATATTTTATCCCACATGCACTAAAGTAATTCTTTTAAAGTTTTGGATGCTCATAATTAACGTTTCCTTAGCTCTTGATACCAGAAAATTGGCTGACGTCAGCACGTCTACTTGTCCGTGACAAACGCCAGGGTTTTAAATGTTTACGGGCTATTCTCCGTAAAATATACTAGATTATTAAAGGTCAGTAAAACGTCGTCTGAAATGGCAAGTTTCTTCAAAAAATGTGAAGCGTTTTTTAAAAAACTGGCGTTTAAGCGCTGCTGCAAATTCCAAATTGAAGTTTTTTTTCCAGAAAATTTTTGAGTTTCCGAAAGTTTTTGAGAGATCTTTTGAAAATTACACTTTTTGTAATTTTTGAAAAAAACAAAAAATACCCCAAAATGAATTTTAAGTCATATTAAAGAGTGCAATTAGCACTATCTGTTTGAAATTTTGGGGAAAAGTAGCAGTAAATTTAGCACTATCCCTAGTAATTGTTTAAAGAAAAAGATTGAGGCCGTTTTTGAGAAAAACTTGTTTTTCGTATTTTTTTTAAAAAATTGCACATATTTCACGCAATATTGCGCGCAGACTACTAAAATGTCCAAAAAAATGTACATGGTGTTAATGAAATAACTCACTGTGCAGAACAAATTGTATTTGAAGGAAAAATCTATACCTTTAATTATGTAATTGTATGAAGACACCTAAAACATTATTTTATTTTGAAATTTTCAAAAATTGAGAGTTAACCGTTAAAATCGGACCTATGCCATCTTTATAAGTGTATGTTCCTTTATTCTTACAAGAAATTGAAAGAAAAAAATTGAAACATTTTCAAAATGTCCGAAGGGCTTCATGTAAATTACCCTCAAATTTTGAAGAGTGCTTTTCAAAATCTCAAAGTTTCAATTCGAGCCAGATTGACACGGGTTTTGTCGTTCTGGGAAAAATCCCACGAAAGGTTAGGCGCTAGTAGTATTCACATACACCAGACGGACGGATATACGGACGTTTGGAAAAATAACACTTCTTTTGGTATCAGGGAACCCCAAAATCTGTATTTCCGTTGAAATATCGAAATGGATTTTCCGCAGCATTACATAACCTTCCCTATAGTACGTATATACGTACGAATACGAGAGTGTAAAAATCTCTCATGCCCTAGCAGTTAATGTGCCCCTTTAAAAAAAAATGTCTTGTGGATGAGAAGTGTTTCTGCAGAGCAATGAGACTGCCATCAAAGAGTGAGAGGTGCGGCCCCAGCTCGAGGCAACAGCCGTGCCCCTTTGGTGAAACGAGACACTTTAATGCACCCGAATCTTCTCTCATCCATATACATGCAGCTCTCTAAGCCACAGGCAGGCTGCGTGCGCTATCGATAGCACTTAAGCCATCAACTCGGGGCTTTGTTCTTTTTTATCGCACGGCTCAAAATTCTTGTGTTCAAACAACTCCAATATATTCTATTAGAAGATTCGCACTGCGTACTTTGCTAGTAATTTGAATATGTGTACAACACTCTTCGATATTTTGTAAATTCTGAAACAATATACACGACGCTCACTCAGCAAATAACAGAAAAAACGAATATTTTTAAATATATATTTCAACATCAAATATAACAAAGTAAATCTTTCTTAACAAATATCTTTGCTTTTTAATAAACTTTTCACATCGTCGCTCAACTCCTTTATTCCCCAAGAAAAACATTTTACGATTGTTATTGCAACCAAAACTCCGGTTTCGACACGTCGTCATTGCTCTTAAATCGACGTCCTGGCAAAGCGCATCTTAAGGTCAGGCCAAACGCATCCAAAGATCCAAAAAGAGCCACGAACTAAAATTTCGGTTTTCGAATCTTTTCAAGACATGGAATAGCGATGCAAGACGTATTGATTATTTTAGGTCTTTCAAGATCATTGCGTTGTTTCGGGCACAAGTCATTGTTTCAGAACTTTGCTGATGATGCTACAAAATCAGAATATCAATGTCTCAGAAGATAATGAAAACACAGATAATGAAAATGAAGTGGTGTGGGAAAGAGCTGGGGTTCAAACAACCATAACCAGAAGACTAGAAAATAAAGCTCTTCAATGGTATGGACATGTCCAGAGGATGCGAAATGAGAGATGGCCAAAACAAATTGTAAATTGGACACCTAAAAGAAGACGTAGAAGAGGCAGACCTGGTTTAACCTGGAAGACATATATACATGAAGTAATGGAGGAGAAAGGATTGGAAGAGGGTCAATGGGAGGACCGAGAATTATGGAAATCGAAAACGGCAAACTCTAAGGGGTAGAAACCGTCGAAGAAGAAGAAGATAATGAAAACATCGCCGGGTAAGGGTTGGTATTGATTGAATAGTGATTACAGAAGAGTCAACACCTAAGATCATTAGTCCCGTACGTGTAGTGCATGTTTTAAGTGTGGGAGTTAGCAGTGATTTTTCCCTGGTGGATGGCGAGATCCGGCGTCGACCTACCGTCGGCTAGCGAGATTTTCTCCAACCAGGTATCGCCCACCAGCCGTGCGCCGCCCCAGCCAGAGCAAGTGCTAAGCTCCCGACCGGTCTCCCGGCATGTGTGGTAGTGGAGTGAATCTAAGTGTGGTCCTATCCTCAGGGACGACGATAGGACAAGGCAGAGGAAGGAAAGATCTCGCGCGGTCCATGATCCGCTTGTGGGGGTGCTGCTCCGGCGTTCGCCTGGCGCTGCGGATGGTTGGGAGGGTACTACGAAGTCGGCTAGGGCGCGAATCGTCAAGGGCCGATGTCCGTTCATTTTATAAATATCTACCCACTTGTTCACTTTTATTTTGGTAAAGCGGTTCTCGACGTACATGTCTATCTCTGTATTTGTCGTGTTTTTATGCCTTCTGACCACAAAAATCTTATATCTGCTAGCTACTCTTCTACGGTGCACATAGCTGAAAGCGTCGCCATTTTGTTTCAACTTCCTTTCCTATTTTCATCTGCTTGAATATGATCCATCTTGTAATCTACTGGCACATGTGAACACATTCTCAAAGCATGTACCTTTTCTTAGCGGGTGTTTCAAATGTTCAGAGTGTTCAATTCAGATACATTCGGTGTATGCGAGCTGACTTCTGTTATGCAATCTCACGACTAGAGCGCAGATGTTTATGACCTGGTGGAGGTGATATGCGTGGTGGACTGTAAATTGTGGTGGCACCACTAAATTATTACAGTAAAATAAATGATAAAAATCGTATGCTATATGAAAACATACTTCATACGTTCAAGAAGTACAAATGATGTGATTGGATGCAAGCATAATATGCCGTGATTAATTGCTATGCAATTGAGATTCACATTTATGATTGGTATGAGCAAAATAGAACAATTGTGAGTGATTCACAGTAGAATTGGCACGTAGTGATGTAAAGAACACAGGAAGTTACGTGCGAAGACTGGAAGATGCACCGATTGACCGCTCCCAGATGAATCCACGTAGGGAGCTAGGTGTTGCGCCCACGCGTTGAGACTGGCAAGTTGGCAGTCCTGCCATATGGAAAAATACGTTGAAATGTTCATGATCCGTGAAGGAAAATGTTCTCGATAGAATGTTTGCCCGCCTAGTCATCGTTTAAGCAGGAAGATTAACTCAGTACTCTTGTGCAATGTGCACCAACGAAATAAATTGCTGCGAAAATAAATTAATAGTTCTGCAGCGTGTTCAACACTCACGTGCGATGTAATTAGTTCACAGTTCGGGCTTTGTAATCAGAATGAGTAGTTGTAAAACACGTTGAACTACGGAAGTAGAAAATTAACACCCTTACACACGTGAGTGTAGAATACATAGTGAAGTAAGAAAAGCAATATTCGCAGACGAGGTGGCAAACACACAGGAGTGCAAAATATCATTGTGCTGTAATCGTTTATTAAAGCAATGCAATCATCACATCGTCAATACACTAAACTATTGCACTAACGAATTGAACAATCTTACACACACATACGCTCTGTAGTGTGACCGAGGCGGGGTTCGTGACCCGGTTCGGGGCCAAATGTAGCCGCCAACTCTCGCAAAAAGACAACACAAGTAGGTAGTCTTCTTTGTTTTATTTCTTTAAATATCCTGCTATATGAGGCCCGAATTTTCACTATCACGAATAATTACAGGTGTGGATATGATGGATCGTCCGTACAGACTCCCGATGACGAAATATTTATGTACACGGGATTACTTATTGTAATACGGACTCGGGAATTATCTGGGTCGTCCTCTGAAATAAATGTACTTTCATTATGCCGATCAAACACATCGTTTATGCAGTGCTGTAAATACATAAATACATGCATACATAATATTCTCCTGATTACGTTTTCATCACAATAGCAACAATTGAATAATATACCCTTTTTCAAAATTAATGTATTTATAAACAAAGGTGTAATTCTTTTAAATAAACCCCCGATTTCTTTGCAAGCTTTGGCCAAAATATTTTTCCAATTACAAGTTTATCTATCTAAAAAATTAAAAAAACACCTTGATATTCCTAGATTATTTTCTGCTAACAAAATGTCCCCGCATCGTTACTTTCCCTTGAGAAGCAAATGCCGCAAGCTGGCCGTTGTTCGACGCTTCATTTTATTTCCATACTAAAATCAACTTTCCTCCGCGAGCGTTCCATCTGCACTTCCTTCCACGACAAAGTGTGCCCGAGCTCTCTTTTGTTTCGAGCTGCGCGCGTTCGTCGCCTGTTTTCTCCTGCGCGAAGTCTTTTCCAAACACGTTTCTTCCTCCCTCTGTACGTGCATCTCTCTCTCTCTCTCTCTCTCTCTCTCTCGAATGTCATCTCCGCTCTCATTGGTTACCCTCGCGTTTGCATCGTAACACTTTATTCCTTGAACTACTTAGCTGTTATTCATTTTCTCACGTTTCACACTGTTTACACGGAAATTGCTAACGTGACTCTGTTTTACAATATCTATTCCATTCTCCATATTTTCCCCACTACTGATTCTGCTGTGTTCCGTCTTGTTATATTAATTGTACACAACGTATTAGTTTATGGGTCTTTTACCCTATTCTTGTCAATGCCGTTATTAATATTTCTACAAATATTAACTTAATCTCACTATCCTTGTCAATTATCACAATATATGACTCGTGAAAATTGCATAATTATAGTCATAGTAAATAAATCATTCTTAACTTTCATTTTAGATGGAAATAACAAAGAGAAAAAATACGACGTATCAAACATCCGGGCCTTACGACAATAAGCCCGTATACCAAGGAATGCAACCCATCCTGACAAGGAAATTCGGAATATTTGCTCCTTTTTGGAAAGTTATTTTCTGAAGGAAAGGCTCCATGAAACTTCCTCCCATCGCGAAGCTTTTGAACAGGAGGAGAAGCGTCCTCGCACTATATAATTGGTTTTTACTTTCTCAGTACTACGTACGAAGTAGAACGAAAGTTATGAAACGCTGCGCGAAAAAATTGCGAATTTTCGACAGAAAAACTCTTATTATACAGCCCTGGTAACGAAAAGTGGATAATTCGAGTTCCTAATTTTTTTTAAAAGATATCCTGTAACACTTAATGCAGCCTTAATTAATTTTTTGTGGGTCCTTGACACCGAAATAGCGGATGACGGCAAACGGGAGTCTACCTGACTGCCAGTCTGCAAACAACGCTAGCGGCTAAATCGTTCAGCTGATTTTCTTATTAATTGAATTCCTCAATCGACCTAGCTGAGGTTGCAGTCCCTTCAATTTAAAACCGTTATTTTAATTTTGGGGAGTACTTTACATGAAGCCTCAGGGACATTCTCCAAATTTAGAAAACAATGGCCCTATCGTTTTTGATTAAATTTTGTTGTTGGTTAGTGTGAAGGATACTTAAGGGAATCCTATACGTCCCATGTTCATTGAAAACTTTTTCGACAATTTCAAAATTTTGAAATTTTCGACAATTACAAAACTTCAAAAGTTTTTCAAAAACAACAAAAATATTAAAGATATAGATTACGTCCGTAAATGAAATCTGTTCTTTAAAGATAATTTTGGAAATAAGGTCATGAACAATTTTTCAAACATTTGAGTACTTTTCGCGTAATTTTACGGGAAAATTCGGGCGAGAAAGTACCTACTGTTTTAGCACCACTAGTTTTGAGATGGATCAAATAACATTATACGTTGAAAAGGCAATCGTGATTCGGAAACTTAACTCTCAGATATCAGGCATGGGAAAAGGTATTTACCTTCACTGTTTATCGTATACAAAGTGGTACTTTCCGGTATGCGAACGACAAAACAGACATCGTAATCAACGTACGTTATGACTTCATGTACATACAAAACGACGACGTACTGCAAAGTAAACAAAACACTGGCGTGCCATGAACAAACATGCCTGTCGCCTCGTTAAGTTGAAATGATCCCAAGAGTATATAATGGTCAGTTTCTATTATTTATTTATTTACTGATTGATGGGCTGACGTTTCCGGGCACGCCCACTGCTATGGTCATTAGAAGCGTTAATGCGGTGAATGTTTTATGGAGAGAGTGTCATGTGCAGCGAATGTGTGATGATGAGGGAAACGGTATTCCTCCACTTGGATGGTACTCGTAATATATTTGGCGCCCACCTTCACGTCGACTTGCGAGGAATTCCTCCCTCCAGATTTATTCTCCCAGCAAAGCACCAACCCCCCCGGGTCACGCTCTAAGCCTCCGACTTGTCTGCCTTCGAGGCAGTGTAGTGCGTGCAAGTGTGTGTGAGTGTAGGGGAAAGAATAGGATAAGGAAGGAAAAGGAAGTATTGCATGTGATTTGTGCGTGTGTGTGTGTGTGTGTATGTAGGGGAAAGAAATGGATAAGGAAGGAAAAGGAAGTATTGCATGTGATTTGTGCGTGTGTGTGTGTGTGTGTGTATGTAGGGGAAAGAAATGGATAAGGAAGGAAAAGGAAGTATTGCATGTGATTTGTGTGTGTGTGTATGTAGGGGAGAGAATAGGATAAGTAAGGAATAGGAAGTATTGCATGTGATTCCTGGCCCGTTTGTTAGGGCACTTCTTGTACACTCACTTAGAAACCACTGAAAAGTGCGTATTAGAGCAGTCAATGGGCAAAATCCTCCAGACAGCCGCTTAATCCGATGCAGCAATATAACAAGTATAGAAAATCCGCCACCGTCATGAAAAGCCTATCAAAGAACTTGCAAACAATTCGTCTGACGAATGACCTGAATGCACGTTTTATAAGGATCTGTTCTTCGTAATTAGAAGAAGCTCAGTCTTCAGGCGAGTATGCTCTCTTTACTCTGCAATGAGCTTCATCTCATAAATTCGCCCAGTTTGCAAGCTGCCGCACATTGTTCGCCCGCGAATTAAGCTTTCTTTCAGCGCGTTCCCCGACCCTCAAAGGCGTCGGGAGCCCCGAGACAAAGCGTCTTAGGGAAGCAACCGAGGGACGGGCGCCGCCTCCGCCTCCCAGATGCCTGCGCGTTAACTGCACCTCAGCGATGGGCTTAAGGTAGTTTCACGCGCGTATTGTCAAAGTGTCGGGTGCGCGGAGCCAATTTAAGACGCAGGTGAGGCGAGGGCTCGGCGGCGCGTTTAATTGACGGCTTTGGAAGATAACGAAGCAGAAAGTGCGATTGAATCCACGCCTCCCGCGGTTAACGCGGCGAGTAACTTCCCTCGCCCGCGCCAGCGGCGACGCTTCCAGGCGTTTGTGCATCCGGCACCAATTCCGCAAAACCGCTGAATAACTCGCACGGTTCGCAGACGGGGAGGGTACCATGTGCATCGCCCATCACAAATTTGCTACTGTTGATGAACCTTTTCGAGAATATGGCTTACAACAAAATTTTGAAATTTCGCACACATAATGAAACAATTTTTTTATTAGTTTGACATTTTTTGAGTTGATTAAAAATTATTAAAAACTTGTTTTTAATTATACTTTTGCCCTAATTTTTTTCAGCATTTTTGACAAACTATTTTTTTTAAGTTTTTATTATTGCAGTACGCCATATGAAAAAATCTGTACTTGCCACTCGTCTACTAGAACATTTCTGCTTCGTATTCTAGATCACTATTGTCAGCAGAAAAGGTTAATCCTACCAACGTAGTATGAAGGAGAGCATGTTTCAATAAATCATCAAACACCCAACATGTATTTAAAATTACGATAAAGAAGCCATATTTGTCCACTGTGTCAAAAAACTGGGCGTGGCTCATGAACGCTAGGACAATTAAAAAATAATTAAAGAAACTTTCAGGTGTCCTAGAAGAAAAGTATTAATGTATTTGAAAAGAGTAAGTTTTGAAATATTATTTAACAAAAAAAACTAAAACAGATAATATTTTTGATTTCATGACACCCTTTCCCCATAATGCAGGGATGATCCCTGCAAAGCAAACTAATATAGGCCTCTTAAAGAAATAGCGAGCCAGGGAAAATAAAAATGCATGGTTATGATATTAAATAAACGAGCGTTGTTGCAATATCTCATTTTTTCTCGCATTATTTATGTATTATAAGCAATTTAACAGGTGGTTTAAGTGGTGTTGAATAATTGGAAAAAAATTCCACGTTCATACATCATACTTTCTCGCTACGGAGTAGAGAGAATGTTATACGCGAAAAAACTAGGAATTGTCGGGAGAAAATCACTTATTACAGGGCCCTAGTAACGAAAATCTAAAAATCTAGACATTGCTAGAAAAATTCTCTATAACGAGGTGTAGTCAGAACCCATGTTTTGTAGGTCCTTCATACCAAAAAATAAAATGACAGCAAATCGCCTATCGGCCTGTGAAAAACACTAGCGGCTAAAAAGGTTCAGCTTATTTTCTCACACACTCATACCCATCAATCGATCTGCTTAATGTCGCTGCCCCTTGAATATAAATTCGATATTTTAATTTTAATGGGTATTTTACATGAAGCCCCTGGGACCTTTTCCTAATTTTGAAAAAAAGGGCTCCACCGTTTTTGATTAAATTTTGTTGTTCGATAGTATGAAGGCTGTTCAACTGAATGGTGCAGGTTTCATGTTCGTTGAAAAATCTGACTTTTTGAAGATTGCAGAAGATTGAAATATTTTCGGAGACTTCCTACAACTAAAATATTAAAGATACAGTTATTTTGCTTTGATGAAATCTGTTCCTTTAAGATAGATCTTGAAATAAGGTGATGTGCTGTTTTTCAAAAATTTGAGTACTTTTCGCGTAATTTTGCGTGAAAATACGGACGGAAAAATACTTGTTTTAGCAACACTATTTTCTTTAGTTATCGCTGCCTACGATGGCTTACTTCATTTAGGGATCGCCTCAATGACCAAGCATTTGACACTGCGTCTGTTTTATATCGTCAAAACGTGTTATCCCATGCTGAATTTTGAACGTCAGTCCAAAGATACTGCAAAAATAGCTCTTGTCATTTATATTACTAGTGTACCCGTGCGAGAACTTTTGCATGTGAATTCTCACACTTTCCCAATCCTTTTCATCAAGAAGAAAAGATGTTAATGTTTATTTGTTCAAAAAATGTATAAATGTAACTTGGCACTTACAGAATATCATACAAAAATAAAAACAGTGAAATTGATGCTGGAAACAATTTTTTAATAAAGGTTTATTCGGTATTATAGAAATATGTTCTTAGAACAATTCAATCTTCCTTAAAAAAAATTGAAGTAATTATTCAATCTTCCATGACAGCTTTTCGCTCTCCTTGATAGTCACAAAATATTAGAGAAAGCGTTTTAGTCTTGAGAAAGCCAAGAAAAGTTTTCCATGCGAAAATACAGGATCGGGCGAGTACAACCATACTCTTTGCAATATTATTTAACATTCCTGGATTTGTTATGCGGAACAGGGTGTTTTGTAGATTATCGTATACAAAAAAGGATTGGTTTATTTTCTGCGTTCCTACATACCTCATGAAAAACAATTTTGAGCCAAAAAAATAATAAACTAATATTTTCACTTTTGAGTAATAAATACCATTGTAATGCTTTGTAAGTTGCTGCTTGCTAGGCCCCGCTTGCACCCACAATGATATAGGCAGGCAGGGCGTCACAGTTAAAGCAGCAAACGCGTATTACAAATTATTTAGATTTTATGGGTCCTTGGGAGCTAAGTCCCTTCAGAAGACTGCAGGATGGTGGATCAGCACAAGTGAAAATGAAAGACAGAATATGTTTTAGCAAATGTCGAAACAAGAGTCCTTTACTTACACAGAAATGAAGTTACACAGAAATCAAAGCTACATCAAAGTGACGTGGAGACCTCCGTCCAAGTAGACGGTAGCTCGGAGAGTCCCCCGGGCGGGGCCCGTGGGCATATTTTATAGTACGCAGGGCTTTGTGTATCATACGCTTCCACTTGGGTTGCACGTGGCCTCCCTTCCCCAAACATGACGTGGCCATAAGGCGTTGAATCGCCTCTCTGTGCTCGTGCCTCTGCTTCGGTCATATCGTCCGTCACCTTAAGGGCTTACTCCTGACGCTGATGGCTGCCAGCGGGTGGTCTCATGTCTCCAGAACCCACGTGCCTAAGTATTCATATTAATGGATACTTCCCAGTTGAATGCGTTATGATCAAAGCTCCTATAGAATTTTATAAAGTATGATTATAATAATTACAATTACAATCATTACAGTTACAATCATTACAATTACAATCATTACAGTTACAATCATTACAGTTACAATCATTACAGTTACAATCATTACACCATTTGTTGGCATTGGAAACAATTCAGTAGACTTAGACTTCACTTCGGTGCTTGGAAATGTTGCTCAAACGAGGTTTACGTATTGATTATCTTAGCGAATCGACACTTTAAGTTTAATGTTAAACGGTGTATTATTTACAATATGAGCATACAGCTGGGTATTGATGTACATACTTCCGGATAACCGCCAGCATTTAAATCGAGGGTCTGCATTGTGATCGTTGCCAGTTGTTGAGTGACTTGCGCTATTCTATCAATTATTTTAAATATGGTTGCTTTTTAAAATTAATTCACTTACTATTGTAGGCTAGCGCGTTTTTAGTTTTGCTGTTCATTTATTTCTAGATATTTTATTTCATTTAAAGTTCA
This sequence comes from Gryllus longicercus, assembly GCA_038098605.1. NCBI lineage: Eukaryota > Metazoa > Arthropoda > Insecta > Orthoptera > Gryllidae > Gryllus > Gryllus longicercus. The sequence goes on along the minus strand of JAZDUA010000363.1, from coordinate 1,092,585 downwards.
CTTAAAATGTTTGTTCTTTGTGTTATTTTTTTGTGTGTAAAATAGCGCAAGTTTTCCCGTACCACCTCTGCATACCCCTGCGAGAACTCATACTCTTTCCTATCCTTCTATTTCCATTCTAAGAGGGAAAGTTGTTAACGAAACGTATATATTTGTTTAAAAATGTATAAAATTAACTTACAATGTATTAACACAATTTTAAATAAAAACAATACCATTGATATTGAAAATAAATGTTCAATAAAGATTTATTATGAACTATCGAGAGAATTCTTGAATCAATTCACCACACTTTCTTAAAAATATTTGAAGTAATTATTCAATATTCTTTGATAGTTTTTCGTAATAGTCATAAAAATATGAAAAAAACTTTATTCTTGAGAAAACTACGTGACTGAACACGGTGACTTGAAACTTTTCTCGAATCACTGCTGATAACGAAAATACTGGTACAGTCAAAACCCAAACCAAACCTAACAAGACACGCCTTGAGTCTTCACTGTACACCCACATCCCTCCACAATTAGACAAACTTCACTTGTATACCTCGACAAAACGTGATATGAATGATTTCACTACACATATCAGAAACAGGTGTACAAAGTTTTAAAAGTAGATTAACTAAGGACATTTGTATAAGTTAGGCTTATTAAATAGTTATATTTTTAGTTATAATTTTATTATAATTGTTATTTTTTTGTTATTAGTAGTATTGTGATAATCACTACTAAATGCATTGGTTTATTAAACATACAATTATATTTAAAGTAGTAGTTGAATTGGAGTGCTATGACGTGTTGTGAAGTGTAGTGCAATAGAGAAGTAGAGAGAGATGTGAAGTGCAAGTGTAGTGAAGTGTATTTATTAGTTAAAAATTCCGTGCAGGACAGTCATAAAGTGTATAGGTAATGCTGTTATTGTTATTATTGTTATATTATTGTTATTATTGCCTTAAAATGCTTTACAATTACAGTGTATTACTATTCTTAGTTGTAATATGTGAATTGTAGTGTTTTGCCACCAGGTTGTATACCTACCTGCAGAAATAATAAATCTATCTATCTATCTAAACAATTATCATCGATATGAACTACTATTAATAGTACTTCTAGTTGTTGCTGCGAGAGCGAATCTTTAAATAATAATTATGCAAATAAACCTCGTCAGTATGCGCAAATCCTGGTGTACACAGAAAGCGTAAATAGTATACGATAGAGGAACTTAGGCCTTCTGAGCGTGCCGTCACAAAAATAAGCACCGTCAGTGAAATGTAGGTGGCATTGATTGTATCGATAATTACCGAAGCAGGAAAAATTCAATAGAATGTCCAATAATATCTCATCCTGTAGAGTATGGTGTGCGAAACGTGTTTTGAGGCCAGTGGCCTAATAATTTTAGTTTTTACGGCAATAGATCGCTTCGTTTAGAAGTTATTTTACGATATAGCTGAAGGAGTCCAGCGGGTTGCATTTGACATAGATATTGAGCGTTTTTTAAACAAATCCTTTATATTTTTGAAGTTAAAGTGCAATTCGCACGTTTACGTGAAATTCTCTTTCTTTAGAGATCTCTTTTGTAAATGTCGGTTGCGTGTGAAAGCCGCAAAAGGTAAATATACCACTGAGATAATGCAGGAGGCAATCGCGCATTGTATTACGAACTAATGTCGCACATCAACGGGCCCAGAACATCAGCTTTTGAATTCGTTCTCTTAACACTGAAATTTTGCGATATGTAGATATCTGAGATGTTCGTGAAATTTGGACCTATAAATATTATTTTGCGAGATAAAAAGTAGAGAGAGTAATTTTGACAAAATCCGGTTATAGAATATTTTTAATCCATCACGAATAGCACCCTAAATAACACAAAAATTCTCATATTCGACATAGTATATTGCAGAACATTTTTGATTGATTTTGTTGTTTTTTGATGTGGTCCCTTTGAAATATTACTTTGATGACTTCTTAAGCTGCGCTGATGAAAAATGCAAAAGTATATTCCTCACACAACTTCTTTTCTCAACTCATATTTTGAGCCACAACGACATTGTACACATTTAGGTCAAAAATTCTTGATTAGTTTTTGAAATCCCGTAATTTATAAACTTCTGGATACGTCTAGCGACTATTGTACTGTTGCTACAAGTACACATGCATCCATATCATTTTCAATCAAGATTTATGCTACAGACTTAAAAACAAAGACCCAAAAGTTATCTTGGTACTTGATCATTCAGCTTTGCTTGTTTTTCCAAAACTTTACTATTCCTGACTTACGGGATTTTAAAAACAAGAGATTCAATTAAAGATTGATTGATTGTTAGTGATTCCCGGTACATCAAATACTGAGGTTATTACTTCCGGAAGTGCAGTGCGTCTTCTTTCATCAGGAAGCGATGGCGATTATCGCCCGCTCAATGGTGATATCTGGCCTACCGTCGGCTAGCGGGGTTTTCTTCAACCAGGTATCTCCATCAGCGAGGCACCTCGTCAGCCAGGACAAGCCCTACGCTCCTGAGCGGGGCCCCGGCACGTGTGTTAGTGTAAGTGTGTGTAAGGGGTGAGAAAAGGAGAGTAAAGGAAGAGGAAGGAAAGATCGCGCGTGGTCCGTGGTCCATTTGTTAGGGCATTCCCCTGGTGTTGATCAGAGAAACCGCGGAAAAGTGCCCATCAGCGCAGCCTGCCGCTAGAATTCTCCTCCAGACAGGATTCAATTAAAGCCGATCGCAGAACTTTCAAATGCGTTCAGGAGCAATTTCGCCACTCGGCCAGGCGCTTGTCAGTCTCTCGTCTCGCGGCGCAGGAAGGAAAAGTTATTGGCCGCCGCTGCACCGGCGCCGCTGGCCCCTCCCAGGCGACGCGACGCGATCCGATCCGATTCCGTCCCGTCACCACTTGCGCAATTAGAGCAGCCTGACGGGCGTGGACGCCTGCGACCGCGACGCGTGGGGCGCGGGTGGGGGGAGAGGGGAGTGTCGTTCACGCCAGCAGGCGAAGGGGCAGGCGGCGGCGGGATCTGTGGAAAAGCGTCTTCTCTCGCGCGTGAAAGGAATCAGTTCAATATTTAACCCTTTCACTACCCATTTTTTTTTCGTTAATCGGCCAACTAGGACCACGCTTCTAAGCATCCTGCCTTTGCCGTGGCCCAGTTTTTATTTATTCTCACGGTGGCAGGTGCTTGCGACAATTTTTGGGGGGGACCAGCATTTTCAGCTGGATCCGGTTTTTAACCCCCACAGTTGTTACCTGGGGGTATGGTGGATGAAATGATGATATGATGGTAATGGGGGTGAAAGGACAGCACATACAGACATACACAAACACACAAATATACCCATGCCCGAGGCGGGACTCGAACCCGCGATCTTCTGGTCCGAAACCACTCCGGCACTACTGCCTTAACGATCTCGGCCATCTGATCGGCACTACCCAATTTTAATTTTAAATGGAATTTTTATTGGCTTTGTGCATTCTGACTCATTAGCACCTCTTTTAGTTCGTAGCTGCAAGACAAGCACAGTACATGGTTCGTTGTGGCGCTGGGACAGCTGGAACACGTGTGTCCCTTGGTATTCGTAGATGTGACTCGTGCCTCACTGGTACTTTTGGACATGTATATGGAATTTTCTTTCATGAATGATACTGCTGATTACTGCTATTGTCAATAAAAATGTTATAAAATGTAACAAAGGTTATATGTTATTGACAAAGTCTTGCCTACTTTATTGTTTCCGACATCTAAATCTGAATTTTCTGAATCACTGCTTACTACATAACTGCTACATCAGCTACAGAACCGTCGCTGATAAAGTTGAGATCAGACACACTCTCCTCATTCGAGTTTTCTAATAATTTAGACATGTTTTCATCTCCCAGAGCTTTTCTGGGCCTCATTTTATCGTGGCTCATCTCAACTAATGAAAGAAGAAAAATAATTCTTGAGAATGTCGTAGAACTGATTACTTTAATAGTCTCCAGTAACCTTATAATTGCTTACATTATCCAATGAAAAAGACTCATATAGCAAATAATTCATACATTTCAACGTAGAACATTAGTCAATTCATTTAACTTACTACGTGCAAACGAACGTAAATGCAGGAAAACGTACATCTCTTTACTCAGCAGCAATGGGAAATCGGTCCAGCGTTTTTGTTCACTTGTTTACCCCAGCAGTTGGTAGCAGCAGCTAGATAATCCAGCGAAACATATATGACCCATTGGTTGTGAGAATAGGAACATTCCAAAACTGAGGAGCAACTAATCAAAACGAATATTGTCAGAGAAAATAAAATAGCCAGAAAAAGGGAAAAACTGATAACTTAAGAAAAAAATGTTACACTTTTTGCAGGTTCGCGTCAATTGATTAGGCGCAGATGCTGAAGGAGGACGTGTTTTTCAAAAGTAAAAATGGTTTGCACTTGCCCGATTATAAAGATTTTCATATTGGACAAAATGCACTTCGTTATGTCCTTGTTGCGGCTGTGAGCGGCATTTCCAAAAACGCCCTGAGACAACGGTGCGAAATAGCTTCCCCGAAGTTTGCCGGCGCGGCGTACCAGAAAAGGCGCCGGCCAATGGGAAAGAATCTGCCAGCGGGCGAAACGGTAGCCAAGAAGCGAGGCTATGCGGGGACCTTGAAAGTACCCAGGCACTGCCACCGGAGCAGCAGGCAATGTGTGCCGTGTCTACGAGAGTCATTGAATATTGGACTGGTTTCAACCTGGCATTGTGTTTCAACACTATTGGATTAACTGTCGACTGCGCTATAATTGGTACATCTCTTGGCATAACGTTACTTTGTCTTCGTTCTCAACATTCTTCTATTTGAAAGAGTATATCACTGTTTGTAAGAAATCCGCCTGTAAATTGAATAAAACTAAAATTATTACATTGTGTTTTTCCTGGATACAACAGTTCTAGTGTACAAAATGTAATTTCATCAGTTTGCTTTGGACATAATGCGTTTTGCGTCATGTAATGATCATTAAAGATTATAATATTAGTTAGAAACGCATATTTTTATAATTTCAAGAACAAGTTCCTCATCTAACGTCACACACACCTTTTTTCATGGTGAATACACAAAAGGCTGTAGAAAATCAGAAAAAGCTGAAAATCTCTAGCTTTTCCTTTTCCTCCCAATTTTTTCCATATTTATATTTTTGCAGTTTTTACATGTCATCCTTTTTGATCTTGTTTAACTCTACTCACAAGTGTTCCCAAGGATCTCTTTGCAACATTTGGAAAACTATCCACGTTTGCCTCATGACATGTAGGTCTTAGAAGCATCCTCAGATAATAGTCAAGACAAGTGCATTTTTGTAATTCTAACGTAACGAGGCGCGCACAGTCTTCTGCGAAGGCGCGCGTTTTGAACTATTTGCAACTTTCTCAAGTGCGCGTGCGCCGCTACTCCCCAACTTGGGCAGGCGTAGTCCATAATGGCTTTGTAAAGCAGCAGGCAGTGGACAGATTGATTCGCTTTTGCAATAAGCAATGGGACTATCTATGAAGTCAGAAAGCAATTGAATGGACCACGTGTTGAGTTTTGTCCTGCCAGTCCCAAAGAATTGAATGCAAGATATTGATTCATTAACGTCCATTTTACTTAAGAAATCAGTGACAGCTGAAGCCACCTCCTTTCCTCCTCTGCTGCTTGTGGATCATTCTAGCTGAGATGGCCCCTTGTTTTGCTTCTGGATATAAATGTAGAATCACTATGCGCACGTTTTGTTGAACCCCCCTTTTGCTTATAGTGATACGAGTGGAGCTGAGGGTGAGTTCGTTCGTGTACTGATGCAAATACGTTTTCTATATCTCGAGAACGAAACTGACAACGACGATTGACGATTAAAAAGCAGTACTGTCATTGTTGTCAATTCTTTCTTTTCTTTTAATTTAAATTCCAGTTCAAGAATGAAACCAGATTATTGAGATGAACCATGATAGCTGGGCAAAATGCAGTTCGAGTCTTTCACTCGAAAGAACAAAATGCTCTTTGTTTTGTCCTACGAATTTTAAAGCTTCATTTAATGTTGTAAATTCCTTTTTGGAGAGATCTGAAAGTAGGAGCATGTAGGGAGAATTAAAAACTTCACGATTTTATATCAACCTCAATTTTGTCCACCAGTGGACAATATGGACAATATGCGTTTTGATTAGTTGCTTCTCGTGTATTTCCTCTTACGTAATTGAGCGTACCTCTTACGTAATTACATAATGTGTGCACAAGAGTCGTTTAATTCATTATGTTATACTTTATTGGTTGGGAATGTATCTGGAGGGGGGGATTCCCAGCAAGCCGGCGAGTAGACGGACGCGAGATCTCACAATTCAGAGGAGGAGGTGCATTGACACCTCCTGGAATAAAACATTCACTACACGGGACAAAGGACTACTTCAGTTGACTTGCTAGAATAGAAAAATTAACGCGCATTTATTAACTGTAGATGTGGAGCACATTTATTAACTGTGGTCGGGGAGTACTGGTTAACGGTCATCTGTTGGAACTTGTAAAGGAATATGTTTGGCTTTCTGTAGTAGTATTTTTCCCCTTACCTGTGAGTTCATCTGTATGACATCGGGACTCGAATCTAGGACTAGTCTATCTACAAAGTTCTATAGAGAATTTGCCCTTGCATCATATCTGCTGTTGATCCCTATCTGCTACTTCATAACTAGCAAAATATTAAAAAGCGATCTTCAAATGAGATTCTAGCCGAAGAAACATGCTTGATCTTGTGCCATAAACTATCAAATGTGCCCATGCGAGTAATTACTAGAGTTCGAGGGTAAAGCCTGTAGTCTCTAAATCCGACAATTGATTTTTAAAAAGCAGCAATATAGTATGATTGGTTAATTAGATGTACAAGAACAAAATGTGATACACAAAAAAATAAGCTCATTGGCTTTAAAAGATTTACAAAGAAATTGGTTTTAAACTATCCTCGTTGGATAAAGTGATTTAACCCGCAATTACAGGCATACGATCTGGGACACTTCAACGGATTTTCAAGATTATACTTCAATCGTTTTCCACTGTGTGGCGATACTGTCGTTCTCGCTACCTTCATTTCTCATCTCTCCTTTACAGCCACGAATATCAGTTTCCTGTTTGGACTCAACTGGAGAGGTTCAAACTGAACTTAGAATGGTCTCGCACACCGCCTGTATTAGTGGTATCAAATTATGTGATGCCGATATCGCAAGTAAGAATGTGTTTTATGAAAGATTGACAAAATCATTGGAGAAAGTAAGTGGCCGAAAAGAAGTTGGGAAACTGGATACAAAACGCAAGAGCCCTGGATAAAAAACTGGATAAAACACTGAATAAAAGACGTGGCTCTGAGAGTTTTTCTGAAGTCCGGAACTTTCTTTCCTTTTAAAAGTACAAAAGATGCTGAAAGGAGGTGGTAATACATTTTTTAAATAAATTATAATTTGCAAGAACTTCAATACGACGTGTTTTCTTAATAAAACGAGATTAGCCACAAAACCGTGAGACGTTGCAGATGATTCTGCTAATAAAATGTATGAGTAGGTTAATAAGAATACAAGAATACATGTATCTGCCTTTGAGGTATTGTGGGAAAGAGAACATGTTTGGAATAGGAAAAAAATAAATGTTGTGGAGTGGAGCTGTGGAGGAGTTAGTGTATAAAAAGAAAATGGCGTGTAAGTGGCTCGCTACAATATCTGACGAAGACCTATAAGTATATAGTTAGAATGAAAGAAACACAAAGAGCAGGTACTGCAGCAAAAAATGAGGTTTAGCAAAATATGGGGGAGGATGTAGAGAAATGTTTTGGAAACACTGAAGCAAATAAAGCATGGGGTATACTGTAGTCAATGAGAAAAGAAAATATTCACACTGCAGGAATTAGTCCAATAAGCATGGATGAGTGGAGGGAATATTATAAAGCACTGCTTACGGAAGATAGTCTCGATTGTTTGCTGGACACTGTGAATGAGAAAATTGCAAATGAAAAAAATGCATACATGCAACTAAATGTGAATAAGAGGGATAGAGAGAGATAGAGAGGCAGACAGAGAGAGAACGAGAGGGAGAGCGAGAGAGACCAAGAGAGAGTGAGAGACGGAGAGATAGGCACGGCGACGGAGGGAGAGAAAGGGGGATATGGAGGGCAGAACAATGTCTGCTGGGATCCGCTAGTACCATAAAAACTAATGGTGGTACAGAATAGCACAGACTTTCTCGTATGAGTTTTCTATTTCTTTTGGTGTCAGGTAGCTATACGAATTTGCTACATTCTCTTACCAGCTGCCATCTATCGCCATAGAGTAGAATAAAAATAATATTTTATGAATATTAAATAACAGTAAATCATCGTCCTAATTGGCAATTTTTTGGAAACATTTGGAGCAATATTTAAAAAAATGGCGAGTAAACGCTTCTGTAAATTCGAAATTTGAAGCTTTTTCACAGAAAATATTTGAATTTTCAAAATTCCTAATTGAAAGTCATTACAAGCACTTTAACTCACAACTGCAATAGTTTACAAATTGCAGGAAATGTACATATTAAAGGTATGAGAGATCTTAAAAAAAGATTTGTGTGAACTTTGGTAACACGAAAAATACCCAGAAATGAACTTTACGTAATTTTCTAGAGTGCAATTAGAACACTACCCATTGGAAGCGTTTGAAGAAAGAATTTGGAGCCGTTTTTGTGAAATTACAGTTGAGTGTTTCTGAAAATCGAGAATTTTGAGCTAGTTTTCCCAGAAAACGGTTGATCTGTCGAGAAACTTTATCTGACATTATTTAAAGCACATGTACTCATAAATATCATAATGTGAACAAATTATCGGTAGTATAAATATTAACAACGGGAGAGACAAGTCAAAATATTTAATTTTTGTAATTTTTGAAAAAACGAAACAATAGAGCTGTATGTTGTTTATGTCATCTTATAGAGTACATTTCGCAATATCGAAAAGGTTAAAGAAAAAAATTCGCAGTCTTTTTGAGAAAATTTTGTTTTTGTAATTTTTTAAAATTGCAAATTTAGCACGCAATATGGCGCGAAAAAACTAACATTTTCAAAAAAATGTACATGACATTAATGATAGAACTAATTATGGACAACAAATTAGATTTGAAGGGAAAATTTCTATCTTCAATTTTGTAATTGTGAGAAAACGCCCAAAAAAATAATATTTTTTAAATTTTTGAAAATTTAGATTTACCCGTGAAAATAATACCTAAACCACTTTTATAAGTTTATGTTCCTTTATTCTTACAATAAATTAAAAGAAAAAGTTTGGAGGAGTTTTTGATAAAATTTTGAAAATATCTGGAAGGCTTCATGTAAAGTCAGAATCACATAATTACCTAAAGACACGTTTTTTTTTCTCTGCTCACTCGACCCCATCCCACCCACTCAGAGCAGCGCGAAATGCTTGCGACGTGCGGGCTGCGTACCTGCCCGTCTAAGCTCTTGAATGGAAAAACCATGGAAACAGGAAAGTTGCTGCAGCTTATGGCCTTCACAACAGCAGCACGAACCGTAGGCGGGTTAACAAGATTTTGCTCGTGAAGCGTGCTTAAAATCTAGGGAGCAGGATCTTCAGGGTGCGAGAAAGGTTTGAACCCTTGACCCAATAAAATCACACAAATTGCACATAAACGAGCGTATAATTTACCCATAAACTTTGTGGCATAAGTTAATGACAAAATAACAAGAATAGAATCACACTTTTACAAAAAAAATGATCAAAACACAAATAGAAACCTTTACAGCACATTAAATGAATGAACACATAATTTACTCCAAAATTGATTCTCTGAAATAATTACCCTAATCTACACTGGTAATTCCCTTGGAAAATTGATTATATCTAAATTGATGCTATTCTAATTACATTGCACATGAAACCAAATTCAATTTACAATCTCTTGCTTCAAAAAAATATTACATGCGAAGAACAAATGTGTGCAAGTGCACTACTCTCATTTACAATTTAACTGTGACTGCTAATAGCAGAATAATAAATGTCCCAAATAGAATGTGAAAGGAGCGTAGCGAAATTTGCGTAGTAAGACGGAAGAGCGGACCTGATGGCCCGAGTCTCGCCACGTAAAATAAGGCAAATTCAATTCAATTCAACGTTTTAGGCAGGCAATAGCGCATCACAAGTCTCCTCCTACAATACTGCAATTTGTTGCCACCTGTGTCCTCAATTTCCTAACACTTTCCTATACTAGTCTTTTTTCTACCGACGTGAACTTGACCTACTTTCCGCGCCCTATGCTTTACCTCGTAACTTCCTGCTTTTTGGCCTTGATGGTCATGCGCTGGCCTCTGCACCGACGTCGCTCGGTCCCAGCTTCTGCGTCGTACGAGACGGGATTCGCCTCTGCCGTCTACGCTGTCTTCTTGCGTCCTCTTCCGTTCTTCCTAGTCGGCCTCTTCTTCTCCCTCGACTGCTACCGGCGCCTCTGACTACGCCCACGTTGTGAAAATGTCCCTTGCACTTCCCCGAATACTCGTGCAAGTTCCTCGCTCGTTGCTACTTCTACTTTGTTAAACCAGAACTTTCAATGCTTTTCTCACAACGGGTAACTTTTACTTCCCGTGTTGTTAATTGAAGAAACATTTTACTAAATCTTCACTACCTCGCGGACGATTAACTAGAACGTCTGTTCGACGCCGAAAACTCCTACCTAGCAGTCGTTGCGGCGGCAAACAATATCTAAGCTGACGTTAACGAGCGGTGATCAAAATGCTGCTTACTCGGCGACGGCGACAATCAAAAGACGGCTTCCGCTTGCGGGTTTGCGTATTTATTGTGCGACGCCTGGGAAAATTCTCAGTGGTGGGGCTACTTCCCCTCTCTCAACCCTTCACAAGGAAAACGTTGCTTGCTAGTTCGCCTTTGATTAGTACGGGCAACGGATACCAGGCTGCGCGTTTAGGCACCTCTGATTTCTGCGCCTTCTATCCTCGCTGCCTGTGGGTGTTCACACATACGAGACGGTGGTGTTATGGGGTTACACAATCCCATAACGCCACAATATATATATATATATATATATATATATATATATATATATATATATATATGTATGTATAACACATTTCGTTAGGTGACTGTCCAGTACGCTTAAGAAACAAAACTTTAATACTGAAGATATGGAGGAAAGTTGTGACTGTTTATCAATTTATTAATTAATGAATGTCCGCTCAGAGGGAAATCAGAAACACTCTCGTTTGTCAAAAGTCAAAAAGAAGTCAAAAATCTTACCGTATATTGTGGGTTGCATTGAACATGAATGTTTAATTTTGTCCTCTTTTTCTTTCTTTTTCTGTTTTTTTTCGATATTTTAATAGTTATTATGCTATTCGGATCGGAGATTAATAAAACAAATCAGAGATAATTAAAATTAGTTCAGCAATTGTTGAGTTTCAAGAGTTACTAAGAGATTTGTTGTTTTATCGTAACTTCTGGTAACTAACATTCTTTACGTTCGTACTTCTGCTTTAAATTATTGAGCCGTGGGAAAATATTTCATTACATTACGGAAACCAGACAAATTTCACCCCAAAAGCCCTTTCATAAATACACAATAGTATTTTAATAATATATTATTATCACTCATAAAAGTGAATATGTCATAATAATTGAGTTAACTTTATGTTAAATGCATTTCGAACATTACAAAATGCCAAACAGCCATTGTATGCCACAGAATAGCAGCGAAAATCAGTCAACACATTTGGCCATTTATGTTGGAGTGTAATCTAGTTCATGTTGTACTGAAATAAGGCCAGACATAACAAAAATTACATTTGGTTTTTGATATTTTGAACATTATGAAGTAAAATTTTAAAATTAACTTTGAAAGTTTCTGTGGGTGTCCTTTGTGAGTTTGTAAACTATGTGCAAGTTTTCTTGCATTCTCCTTTTGCTTGTGCGTAGTGGTAGTTGGAGTAGAGCTGGAGGTGTGATACTATTTTGTTATCAATGCAGAAAAATCAAATCTGGAGTTGTTGTTGTTGTTGTTATTATTATTATTATTATTATTATTATTATTATTATTATTATTGTTGTTGTTGTTACATTATCTCCTATATTATTTCAGTAGTATACTTGCCTTTTGTGGCTCTCAGACGCAAACAATCTTGATAAACAAGGTCTCTAAAGAAAGTGAATTTCACGGATATGCGACAAATTGTATTTTAACTTTAACAATTGTGAAGGATTTGCTTTTTAAAAAAGGGTCTAAATAACATGTCGAATGCAACCCGCAGTACGTGTCAGAATTTTTGAATCTATATCGTTAAATAACTGCTAAATGCGCCTTAAAATTTGAAAAATGTTTCCGCCTCCCGCCAATGCCGCCTCCCAGACATTCTCCGTTGGTCTGGTTGGAATATCGAGCTGCCTTTGCGGCGTTGCTCCGTGCTCCATGAGAAGACTGAAAAACAATAGTCTTTTGACATACGAAGTTGTACACACGGAAACTGTATTCTTCAAAGAACAATGTACATAGATACTTTCAGTATGTCCGCAGCCTTAGACTTGCTAGGAATCTCTGTGTCCAAGGACGGCGAGTAGTGTATTATATAACCCCTCTTATTTTCAACCCAGGAGAAATTTCACTCGCCCTGGATCGGACCTCTGCCCAGCCCACCCGGTTCGCACCAGGGTTGCCTGTCTGGGGAATTTTTTCCTAAAAATGGGGATTTTTGTTCGTTGTGGCAAAGAATGGGGAACATGCGAATAAATGGACGTGTATATGTTTTTGAATTTTTTGAGTAAATTTTTTTCCATCCGAAATCGAGAAAGAAATATTATTTTCTCAATTATTACGAATAAAAAAGAAACATAAGACATTAGTCTGTCTCACTTTTTCACTATTTATCAAAAAATAAATAAACTACCAGCATAGAGAAAGAAAAATTAGAGGAAAAGGAAATAGTATAGGGTTTCAAGCAGCTCAAACGACGATTACTTTTTTATTTAAATTCACGGTGACAGCCAAAGGAAAAATTTCGTTTCAAAGTTGGGGAATGGATTATATCTAAATACATTTATTTTTTCTGATGATCAAATTATAAATTATAATACAAGAAAGTCAGGATGGCTTACAGAGGTCTATTCATCATGTTGTGGGAAAACGTCCTATTCGCAGCAAAATAATTTAAAAAAATACGATGCTGAAAAAAATGAGGCATTTTAAATATTCGGGCTACTTTTTTCACAGAAACGGATATAGATTAAAAAGTCATAAGTACCAGAAAATATGTTGAAACATTCGGCGAATTCTTAAAGATAAAACACAAAGAGATACTCTAATGAGGATATATAAAGTAATGGCTCGTCTCTGTTATTCGGAAGTGAATGTTGGACTCTGAGGGAAAGATAAATAGGCGTTACAGTCTACTGAAATGAAATTACTGATATCTCTAAAAAAATGTACCGGACTAGATAAACGCAGAAATGAGGATATTCGAAAGTAATTAAACGTCCAAGCAGTCAATGAGAAGGTTCAATGTTACAGACAGGAATGGTTACAACATGTGGAAAGAATGGAAAATACTCGCATTCCAAAGCACGTGTTTAAGTATAGGTCTCACGGCAGAAGAGACCGTGGTAGAGCCCTAAAAAAGATGGAATTCTTAGAAGCCGAAGCAGGTCATAGACCTATTCTTGAAGTGGAGGGGAAGAAGAAGAAACAGGCGATTTGAATTTAGCTCAGAGGCGCTATTTAGGCTTGAGGATCTTTACACGCAAGTAAATCTACTAACATGGGACAGCCGGCTTTACTTCCCCTCCGAAGGAAGGCGTACGAAGGATTTTTTCGCCCTTAAAAATCCACGGGTCCGATCGGGTTTGAACCCGCCAACTGGGGTACAACAGTCCGAAACGCTAACCGTTACACCATCGCCGCCGCGACGTTGGGCGGGAACCGTAAGCTCTCCAGGGCATTTGCGATACCTGGCAAAGAAAATAGCGTGCCACTCCTCTGCACTTTACAGTACCACATTTCAACAACTGCTTTACCTTCCCTTAAACAAAAGAAAATCTATTGGGCACGTGAACGTGCTTAACAATAGAATGTATTCTTTGCGACGAGGAACTACTGCAATCCTTACGTGATTCAAGATTTATCTGGGATATTACATAAACTGGAATAAATTGAGACGCTTGTGAATAATATGAGGTTACTGACATTATAGTTAATAAAAATAATATTATTGTTAAGCATTTTCATACTAAATGAAAATAAATATTATTGTGATAAATTATAAATGATCATCTCTTTTATTGTATTGCATTTTAAGCAAGTAAAATTCGTTCATACATTTTAGATTACAAAAATTTACACAATTATTAAAGGAATATCACTAAGAATAAATTGCAAAACGACTTTCATTATTAGTTATATTAAAAACAAAAGAATGGTGATGGCATACGCACACACTACTAACGGCACGAAACGGCACGCAATTTGGAAGAGTAGTGTCACCCGGCAGCTCGGATTACTAGTTTTCAGTTTGGCACCGCGGTCGACTTTGAACTTACCTCACAATACACCGCATTAAGTCCCTTCTCAATTTCCTATGACGAAACCAAGAGCCTTTGGTGTGAAGTCCGAGTGTTGACTTGGGTAGGGGTCCCCTCTTCCCCCTCCATCTCCCACCGAAAATGTACTTAAAGGGAGAAAGACAAAACGTTTAATTTTTCAAATTGTCATGTTCATCCTTAAATTGTCATAACATTATCACATTTCTTTTATGCACTAAACTTTAGCAGTAAACTTTTGCAATGCAAAAACAGCGTTGAGCTTTGCACTTTTTATGCAAATTCATTTAACAATTTTTGCAAGTCGATTTTATCGGGTATGTCGTTATAAACATGTAAAATCGCAATACTGTTGAGACGATCTTGCAACATCGGACTTAACATATAATATATTCGCAATACGTTGATCGCATACACGCTTTTCGCTATACCGAGAAACTGCGTTCATTTCTGGAATCTGACGTTTATGGTATATTTCTCTCACCCCATCTTCCGAGTGAGCATTTCACCCTCCAGGAATTTTTCACGTGGGTAACCCAACATACCCTCAAGAGCTCAACTGGGCCCATCCGACGAAAACTCGTGTAGTTCGGAGCCCGCAACTCACCTCGGAGCAGTTTCCTGGAATCAGACAAAATGTGATATTAAGGCATTGCTAACTCACAAACGATGGAGATGTGATAATGTTTTATACAGCAGTTCAAGTTCAAACAAAGATGATGAACAATTAGCCTTATTTTTTCTCTCTACCCTTCTAAATAATATTTTCAAGTTTTAGTTTATAAAAAATAAATCTCTTAAAAAAGCCATTTGGAACATGATGAAAAAATCAAACAATCTAATGCCTTTTACGTCGTCAAAAAGGATGACGGTCTATTCACTAAAAACATGCTAGCACAGTTGCAAGGGAAGTCAGAAGGCAATGCCATTTTGCTGAAGAAAAAAAAAAAAGAAACAGCAACTAATCCCACTAAATAAAAGTATGAACCAAATGAGTAGTTTGAAACAGTATTGGGTGCTTTCTAATGAAAATTTCGCTGTCGTAAAAAAGACATATCAAAGGTGACAACTAGAATGACCACAAAATGAAAAGTAGTCTGTCAAAACCCGTAAATCAGTTAATATAATTGATATGCTCCGGAATCTAAATATTCTGACGTCACTGATGCATAAGGCAGAAGAGACAGACAGAAACATTTGGAATTGTGACGATGGTATTTGACATCATAAACGCAAATCAGTAGCCGATCAGTAATTTATCGAGCCCCTATTACCTTATCCAGCTAGCCGACCTCGTAACGCAGGGTTGTGGGACGTGCTCTGATGAACCGCACTTCCCGCGCACTGGGCTCTCCAACAAACATCGATGCTGGCGACTATGTCCAAACCTTTGATACTTGAAACAGTTTTGGTACGTACTGTTGCACATGGAAGTTGTAGAAACTACAACTGATCCTTTCCGGGAGATCACACGTAAGGATCAAAGTTGAAGTATGAATAATTTTCCCATGCTCCTGCATTTTGATCGTATACACTTCAGTGACGATTAAAGAAGAAAAGATCGTCACTCTTTGAATCAACGTCATCGTGGTTTATCACTCCCTTGCATAGATTCAGGGTTGGTTGTGTCGTCATTACCACCTGAAGGCCGGCAATCTACTTGGTTTTTAGTATTTCCTCAATTTGCTCATACGTACGCTCTCAAAAGAATCATTTCATTCCACAGCCGCACAACCGCTTAGATTAGCTTCCCATGCTTTCTCTATGGCTCGCGCCAAGCAGACAGAACTTACGTTTTTAAACGGCTTCCCTTCCTCGCTATGAGGAGTAAACGAGGCTTTTTCGATCTGTCGTTTTTTGAAAAGAAACTTAAAATCAATAGTTCGCTGTGCACATCTCCTCTTCCCTGCTGAACGGCCAGGGGGGGGGGGGTATCCACACGATGGGTAGTAATTAATCTCCGCGCTCCCCGCCCACCGTGGACTCCAATAGAACGCCCGCTGGAGTGCCAGCGCTGACACGGAAATATAGTGGGTGGCTTGTCACAGCGCTGCCCCGCCGTGGGTCCCCCTCTCACCTGGAGTTCGGCACAAGACCTAGTCCGAGGTGATTGATCGGATGTGGGTTAGCTCCCGACTGCCCGTCTAGAAGAGTCCGAGGCCAAAGCAAGTGTATTGAAGCCAACACGTAATGTATTCCAAAAACGTAAATAACGTATCCCTTGTTGCAAAGCTCTATCGTAGCTTAAGGGGAGTAGTTAGGAAACAAATAAACCCCTCTACTATCATGACACACTTTTCCGAATACAGGCGAACAATGGTGGGGCGTTCAGCATACAGAAGGGGGAATGAAATAGAAGGGGGTAGAAGAAAAGAGACAGGTTATTATAAAAGAATGAGAAAGAACATTGGAGGGAAATAAAGACGACTGGTGAACTAAAGAACTAGAGAGTTCCCAGCGCCCCCCCCCCCATCGCAGGACGTGGACCGACCGACCTCCACGGGTACAAGATAGACGAAACAAGATATTTCGGCCGACAGGTAAGTCACATAATAGGTAATGCCCTTCATATTTTAAGAACAAATTTATTAATCAGACAAGTACAGCAACTTTTGTTTTTTCAAAATATGGCCATTGTGAGTCTATTCATTTTGCCAGCGAGATTTCCTTGCCTCGTGCGCTGCCAGGAAGTCTGGCAAAGAAGTCATTTAAATCCCTCGTGGTACTTGTTTCGATGTTGTCCGAATTCTTGAAATGCGTTGCATTCAAGACCCTTTTGGGGCAAAGGGAACAAAACGAATTCCGCCGTAGCAAGGTCGGGCCTATAGGGTGTGCCAGCGTTGCCACACCGGCAGGGACCACGTGGCCCCGACGGAGGAGGCGGGGTGGTCGGCGCGCAGTCGTGCGGGTGACCCCGTGTTCTGACTCTGGAGCCCTCGTTTGAAGAACTGGACGTTTTCGTGTCCAGGAGGTACGCACTCACTGTGCACCATCCCCTCTGAGTCAAAACCAGTGGCGCTACAAATGGCACAGATTTTCCCGTATAAGTTGTTTCCGTTGGTCTCGGCAAGCTATTCCGGCTTGCCTCATGCTTTTAGCCCTACTTGACAGACTCTTGGCCGCCATTGCCGCTTAAAGTACATTTTTTTGAAATTTTCTTAATTTTTCGATTTCCTAATTGTAGAACGGAAATATTATTTTAATAATATTAAATAACAGTAAAACTTCGTCCTAAAGAGAAATTTTCTTTGAAAAATTTGGAGCCGTTTTTATGAAAATGGCGTTTAAGCGCTACTGTAATTTTAAAATTTGACGTTTTCCTTCACAGAAAATGTTTGAGTATTCGAAAAACTTTATCAGCAGACATTTAACGCACATTAACTCACAAATACAATAATGTTTACAAATTGGTGGGAATGTTCATGTTAACGGCGTGAGAGACCTTCCAAAAAATTATATTTGTATAGTTTTAGAAGAAAAAAAATTACTTTACGTCATATTAAACAGTGCAATTATGACTATTCCTTCTAAAAGTTTGAACACAAAATCTGGAGCCGATTTTGAGAAAATGGCGTTTGAGAGTTTTTAAAAACGCGAAAATTCGAGCTTGTGTTTACAGAAAACGTTTGAGTTTTTGAAAAATTTATGTGACATTATTTAAAGCACATGTACTCGTAAATAAAATAATGTGAACAAATCGCCTCTAATATAAATATTAACAACCTGAAAGATACGTCAAAAAATTACTTTAATTTTTTGAAAAAACAAAAGAATAGAGCAATATGGCGTTTAGGTCATCTCATAGAGTACATTTAGCACTATCCCTACCAAACGTTTTGCAGTCGTTAATAAAAAAAACTTGTTTTTGTAATTTTTTAAAAATTTTGAAAATTGTTGGAACTTATACGTTTTAATCTTTCCAGGGCACGGAGACAAATTAACTAGGAACGGTTGAAACGATAAACCTCCCTTTACCCTATCGAAACTAGTTTGCCCTTTCTGGGACTTGTAGTGGCGTCGAAAAAAACGACGACGCATTGCATTTGGGACAGACCTCGTAAATTCTGTCTTTTCCATCATTCCCGCTGTCTGGTGCCCAAGATATTAATCTTCCACATATTTATGATAATGCCTCTCAAAGTAAAGTCGCCCTTAGAAGCCTAGAAAATGATTTACATAGCAGACTCTCCAATATATTTTAGGCTCATTAGAGAATTAGTTTAGAATGTTCCTCAAATTATTTGAGTTAACGGTCTTTATATGTGGGTAATATAATAATTGAGTGTATAATAATTAAGTTAACTGGATCTATACATAACCGTTCCATATACACTTAAACAACCGGTTATTTGCACGAAATAATGGGGTCTAGAATATCCGGGTAGATCTACAACGGAGAGCGTTATTAAAGATGAACGTTACTGTCAAATGGTAAA
Organism: Gryllus longicercus; assembly: GCA_038098605.1. Lineage (NCBI taxonomy): Eukaryota > Metazoa > Arthropoda > Insecta > Orthoptera > Gryllidae > Gryllus > Gryllus longicercus. The sequence continues at coordinate 1,073,592 of JAZDUA010000363.1, read as the reverse complement.
CGATTTATTAAGCACGTGTCCCCGCGGTGTCATAACCGCACACATCTGTCGCTAAGAGACTCGCAAAATTGTATCTGCCCATAAATACGCGAATGTCCATTTCGCGGGTCACAAATTTTGTGTTTTCCGCAATAAATCACTTGCAGTAACACATCTAGTATCCAGGCCCTAGGAGAAACAGTCAACAATACCGCAGTGGCACAATGTCTCTCTTTCTCTCTCTCGCTCTCGCTCTCGCTCTCTCTCTCTCTCTTTCCCTCCCTCTCTCTCTCTTTGTGCCTTGTTCATTTTCACTACCCCTCTGGCTTGGAGATTAATTTTGGAGCAGCGTTTCGGAAAGCAACACAATGAAATGAGCTGAACCCTGCGAGTTCTCCCGGATAGCAAAGCAATATACTGATAAACAGATTCCACAATTGGAGGATAATTGCTATGAATCCCATTGAGGCTACAACTTGATCTATAATTTAGAGGTAACGAGTCAAAAATGTATTAATAATAATAATAATAATAATAATAATAATAATAATAATAATAATAATAATAATAATAATAATAATAGAAGAAGTAGAAGAAGAAGGAGAAGGAAGCCCTAATGTAGCTCATGGATAGCGTACTAGCTAGTTGTAGTGCGATCTCGGATTCGCTTCCCGATCAGGGCAAAAATATTTGTAGTTGTTAAAACTGTTTCAATTTCTGTAGCAATGAGGCGAAAAACTCAGGCAAGCGGAGTTTGCTAGTTACGGTGAAGGGAAAAGGTCACATTCACTACTGTCTCAATAACCCCAACCCCTTCCCAAGCGTGGGAATTAAACTATGTCTTGTGGATCACTGTTAGCTGGCAACATACCCTAAATATCAATTACATACAAATAAAAACAAGCCTATATTTTGTGTCAGTTAATCAAGCGAAACAATACATTCTCGGGGCGCAGGCCGGCTAAGAGGCTCAGGGCATCGACTGACGCCACTGCAGTGTCTCTGACCAGGAGACTGCGGTACTGGTCTCCACGACGACAGGATTTTCCACACTAGTTAGATAGGGAGGCCGAATTCAGCCGCTGTCTGGACGAGAACTCTAGCGACGAGCTGCTCTGATCAGTAGCTTTTTCAGATTTCTACCATCAACACCTGGCGAATGCCTGAGGAGGATCCTAAGAAAAAAAGCCACGGACCGCACGCGATCTTTCCTTCATCTTGTAAATGATTTTGGGCCGCGTCGAAGGCTGTATTGCTGACGTTTCGACCATCTTATCGTGGCCTTCTTCAGGGCTGGTCTGCCACCCTGAAGAAGTTCCAGACCACCAGAAGTTCCACCCAGACCAGCCCTGAAAAAGACCACGATAAGATGGTCGAACGTCGGCAACACAGCCTTCGACGCGGCGTCCCCCGGACAGCCCAGATCACGCACGTGACTCCGGTCGCGGAAGCCTTCGACTTCATTTCCTTCATCTCCCTTGTCTTATCCTCACACACTTACACTAACATGCACTACACTACCACACATGTCGGGAGGGCAGTGGGGAGCTTCGATCTTGTCCCGGACGGGGCGGAGCCCCGCTGGTTGGGGAAAAACCCGCTAGATGAAGTTAAGTCGGCGCCGAATCTCGCCATCCAGCGGGAGAAGATCACCACCACCTCCCGCAATAGAACACGCATTACACTTGCAGGACTCATTACCCTAGCAGTTGACACTCCGGAATCTACAATCAATCAATGGTGGTATCGGAATCAGTAATCAATCGGCAGCGGCGTCAGTTGAGGGGCAGCAGTTGGTTATTGTTATTTGCCGGAAATGAGTTTGGAACCAGTGTCTACCGCAGGCCAGCGGGGGCGGGGCGGGGCAGGACTGTGTAACTGAATTCGCCCTCGAGGAGGCGACAGTCGAAAGCCTCGCAGCGGGAGACTGCGACGCACCTCCGAGGTGAATGGTTAAGGCAGGGGCGTCCAACGTGCAAGCTTTCAACGGCCACAAATAAAACCTTTAATGTTTGCATTACTAAATTACTTCCTTGTAACTCTTTGTGTACTCAGAAGCCACGTTTTATGGGTCTTTGATATCGAGAAATTTATTTACAATAAAACGTTTGGACGTCATACCACCAGTCCTTCTAGTCGGTCTCTCTTAACAACGCTAGCGCCCAATCCGTTAACAGAGTTTTTACCAAAACTGACTTCCCCAAAATTGATTTAGCCGAAGAACTTCAAACATATTATTATTATTTTTGGAGGTATTTTATATGAATCCTTCAAGGACATTTTCAATTTTTTCTCCAAATTATCTCCAGGCCGTCTTTCAATTTTTCGGTACCTCGAACAAAACTTTGATTCTGAATACACGTGATAGAGAAATCAATTTGCTATAAAGCAGCAAGATTTACACACTTCATTTTACCATGGCCCGAATATAACAGTTTTATCTATCGAAAAAGTGCAGTGTTTACCGCAGCATTACAAAACTGTGTGTATGGTGTACACAGTATGCGAGAAAGTCAAAATAACACATCTCAGTGCACTGCATGACATTTCAATAAAATTATCTACATACACCATAAAATAATTTTATTTTTTCTATATATAATCATATACATAGCAAAAGTTATGTAAAACACTAGGAGAATATCCTAAAACACTTCATCACATTAAAATACAATACAATTCAATCATCACAACACAATTATACGACTATGCATAAACTCAATACAGTCTATTCTCTTTCTTATCCCACCCACTAAATTATCTTTCTTTAATTCTTAATACCTAAACCCAACCTTCCTTCACTTACCCATTTGCCCTCCCCATACGTGAGTACCATCTTCACTTCCTTCAACTTCCTTGCTATCCTGCCTAGACCTTTTCTAAATCAATTATGTGTACTTGTATCAGTACTGTTATCCTGCACCCAAACATATTTCCAATATATTATTGCAATCATCTCAACACAATATTTCCTGGATTACTAATTCTTACCCTATAGCCAATATCTACTAGCACTATATTGTTACCTAGCCTGCTCCTTGTTATCAACCTTCTCTCTGTCATTGCGTAAGCAAAACCTATACGCAATAAATCTTATATTAATTTCCATATGTCTAGGATTGGGAGACTCACTGAAACAGTTTGCACTGTACGTATTTCGGAGTTGGTATTCGAAATATTTTATTTCCGTACAATATTTCAGTTACTAAAGAGATGATATTGCACACAAATAAAATCAAAATATTCATTTAAAAAATATTAAAATGTTTATAAACATACATTTTATACTGGAATTTTTTTTTTTTTTTGCATCTCTTGAAGGCGTGAAAGCAAGGGTGACGTTGCTAAGCGGTCATTTACACAAAATGTATTAAAAACTACAACATTCATGTCGCCATATAAAATAGTTCATATAAAGACAACAAGGCACTATTACGTTTCGAATGGTTTCGTTGCAGGAAAACAACATTCTGCGATATAAAGGCAAGATTAAAAGCTATTCGACGTAACTTCTTACAGGTCTCAAATTAAAGAACAAAACGTGATAATAAAACATAAAATCATTAACAAACGTTGTAAAGCGCACCATTATTCATCAAGGGTATTAACCCTACAATAGTCACGGCATATTTTGAAACATCAGTAGTCTCGGCGGACTGTGAGACCGCACTTAGCAGAAAGTGGACATGGGCAAAGTATATTCGGAAATTTATTCTTCTTGGCTTGGGAATGTTGGAAGTAATTTAATGAAAAAATAATATCAACACAAATATAATATTTTAAACTACATGTATTAAGAGTGTTTCAGATATGAATCACATTTGTGAATTTCTGAACAAAATGTTTTTACTCAGATTGTACAAATTTAAAAAAAACTACATAAAAAGCTATCACGGCATTAATGTTTCCACTTTTATCCACTTTTTTTATGTTGATCCATTTATTGAAATTGAAAGCAACAATGTGACGTCAGTGCTCGCGTCGGGGAGAGTCCGCAATTGCTGATTACTCCGAAACGACTACACTCGTCGAAACGAAAGAATGATTTACTGAATTTAAAGAATGACAACTGTTTGTTGGAAGGTACGGAATACGTAATTCCTCAGGTGAAAAGTATTAAAAGGGTAAGGGAAAAATAAATTGGCGTTCGAGCACTGCAGTGTTATTTCCGAGTGTTACACGGAGGGCTCCGGGGCGAGCGCTCGAGGGGGCTCCCAGCGCAGCAGGGCTGACGAGCAGCCCTTGACGTCAGCCTCTGTGCTACCCTCGGCCGCATTCGCCGCCTTAGTACCGCGCCCGGCCACTAGAGATCGCAATACAGCCTGAAATTACGTGTGGGCCCCCAGCGTTCAATTAGCAGCGACGCCGGCGCTTCTGCTCCACAGAGAGGAACAGAAAGATGGGGACTGGCACCTGCGCGTTCAAGCCCCTCAATAATATTCCTGCGTCACTCCTGCTTTGCTTCCAGCTTCCATATTCGAATCGATTCTTGCGAGATTGGGTTATGTTGCTGTCCTTAGTTCAAACGTATGACGATGTAGGAAGTTGACTTTTCGTAGAAATATGGTGGCATATGTTTCAAATCCCACAGTTTCACATTAGTGGTGCTAAAACAGTACGTACTTTTTCGTCCGTTGTTTCACGCAAAAGTTCTCATACTTTCGAAAACTGGTTTTCGACATTCTGTCTTTAAGAAACAGATTTAATAAGGGGGAAAATCATTATTTTAATATATAAGCTGTAAGAAAAGTTTTCAACAAACACAAGACCTGCACCATTCTCTTAAAGGTTATATCGTACTATTACAATAAGTTTTACAAGAAACATGTTATCTAATCCCAGTACTACCAAATGGCCAACTTTGAAACAAAAATTTGTGAGATTACAGGGCTGGTTCATAGTAGCTTATCAAAATGCAAAAATAAGATGATTTTCGCAAAAGTTTAAGAACCCCGGTAGATGCAGCGATTGTCCTTAATTTGTTACAATGAATCAATTTTTAGTGAAAATTACGAGATTGTAAATGTGAATGCTCATGTGTGGGTGATTCGTATGTGTGCACTGTATACAGACGAGTTTATTAATGATAAAACATGTTTCCAATTATTAATATTTTAACAAGCACAGAACAACCGAGGTTGTTTGTCTACTGCTAAATTGCAAAACATTTTAGATTGTAGTATAAACTGAACGTGAAATATTAGAGTTTATATGGAAGGTAGGTCAATTTATTACCATTTTGCTTCTTAAGGATGTATGGGGAAAGTTACTAACAAAATACTAATAGGTACATAAAATAGAAGCCTACATGCATTTGAAAAGGTTCAAATTCATTTCACCTCACTTTTCCAATTTGTGAACTTCACATCAATGTCAAACCAAAGTGAGCTAATGGTCAATATTTTATAAATACAGGACGAGGATTTCAACAACCCAGGGATATTTATAAAGTTAATCACGCTTTCTCTCTCTCTCTCTCTCTCTCTCTCTCTCCCCAATATCTCTCCCTGCAATCCCTCTCCAATCTCTCTCTCACGAATCTCTCTGCCTTTCCCTGACCTCCTTCTGCCCACTATGCCCTTCAATTACACTTCCATGTCTCTTCCTCCCTGTCATTTATCCTAAATTTTCTGTTTCTGCAGTTCGTCCTGCACCTAATCGAATTACCCAATGTAAATATAGCTAACCTTATCCTTTTTTCTTATTCCATTTAGGAACATTAATCTATTACAGACTCTTAATTCTTCATACCTACTTCATTTACCTGGATTTGCAAACTTTTTAGAACCCCTTCTACCGTTGTAACTTATCATTTCTGGTTCTTAAAAATGTTCTTTAAATTACAGCTTCCCTTTCTAAGCACGGCTACTCCTTCTGCCTCCTACCCTCATTTTCTAAAAAAATTCAGGACTTTCTTCTTACCCAGGAATTTATATTTTAAATGCTATTTCATTAAATGTGAGTGATAATTTCTACTTAATATAAAATCGAAACTTTTTTTTAAAAGACACTATTAACGTGCCATTATATTTGATTCATGCTGACACTGAAATAATTTACAGTTGGAACAGATGTCACGGAAAAGAACAAAATACTGAAGAGAAGTAAGATATTTGCAAGAAGTAAAAGTGATGTATTAAAAATTAGGCCTCTATAGAAGGGAATTTGTAAAGTGGGAAGGAGAACAAAAAGATGGCGAGAAAATAATCCTTTCCTGGAATGCTAGTTACGTTAAAGAAGAATGAAGTAGAAAATCCGGGAACAACCTCTACATGAAGAAGACCACGTGGTAGTTCAACGTTCCTGAGTTTCCATGTGGCTGCGCCTTCTCGTACGTTCTGTGACTTTTCACAATTTTACAAGCAGCCAATTTATCGTATGGGTTTATTTGCGGGGAGACTGCCCTTAGACAGTTGTTTCGACCCAGGCTTCCTTGGAAGCCCACCTCCGACGCGGGTGTGGGGACCTTCACACAGGCATGCGCACCACGCGAGAGGTCCCCTAATGCGCCTGGGATGTGACTCTCATGATGCGTGTCTCAGTCTTAGTATCTGAACTGTGTGGTTGGAAGGAAGTGAGATCTCGTTAGGGTGGGATGTTGTCGAAGGGATTTAATTTTGCTGGGCATGCCGCCAGGGTTCTTTTACGTGCCACAAGAGGGACGTGGCTACTGTGAAGTTTTCGCTCTTCGAAAATCTGCGCACACCGGCGAGGATCGAACTGGCGCATTGGGTTCCGTGGCCTGCAAGCCAACCGTCACCCGCCCCCTGAATGCAAAGGAAAGCCGAAGCCCCGTCGAAGAGAGGACTTCTCCGCAAGAAGAAGTTCGCCGTTAGTAATCAAAACTATTTCCACTCGTAAAATTTCACCTCCTACTGTGACACAGCGAGTCTTCAAACTTGAAGGTATATTATCTCAGATATGAATATCCAACAACAGGGGCGTCCTCCCCATCTTCAAGAGCGGAGTTCGAAGTGACGGCGTCCCCCTCCGTCCCAGTTCAAACACTGGCCGAGGTTTCGCTTCGCCCGACGGAGGCGTGGGTGGGGAGGGGCGGGGAGGGTTGGGGCGCGATGGGACGGGGCGGGGCGGGCAGAGACGACGACGGCAATACAGTGCTTCGAAGCTCGTTGCGAACTCAGCTCATGTTTAAAACAGCCCGGCGCAAAATACAAAGTCAACACACGCGCAGGGGTAATGAAGGAGGTAGCAGCTGCATAAATATGGAGGAGGACAAATGTTTGGTCGCGGCCGAGGCGGAGGAGGCGGGCCGGCGTTCAGATAGGAGGCTCAGCGCCCCTGTCGCCTCGGGCCCGCCCCGCCCCGCCCGCTCCGCTCCTCGGAGCCCGGCGACTGGCGCAGGCGGGAACAATTGAGCCCCGCGAGGCGCTCGCAGAGAACGCGGTGCTTGCGTGACAGCGAACTTCCTCTTCAGTTTCATCTCAAGAAGGAGGAATGAGCGCACCTCGGCTTGTTTACGAACTCGAATTGTACGTCTTTTGGCTTTCACGCTGGTGTTCGATTTGCTAATCATTCTTTCTGCTTTCTATATTACGGAGGATTGTGTGAATATTATAAGATTGACTAGGATGACTCTTGTCTCTCCAACGAACCTCACCTGAAGATTCTAGGGTTCGAGTCCTCACAGGGACTGCCCTGTTTGGAGGAGAATGCTAGCGGCCAGCTGTCCAGACGGGATCCGTCCCGTGGTTTCTCCAATCGATACCATGCAGATGCCGTCCCCTCTTCCGCCTTACAGAGGCTTCACGCAGTGCACTACTGCCCGGGACGGCGGAGCAGCCCCGGCTGGAATTTGTAAAGTGGGAAGGAGAACAAAAATATGGCGAGAAAATAATCCTTTCCGGGAATGCTAGTTACGTTAAAGAAGAATGAAGTATCCGGGAACATCCTCCACATGAAGAAGACCACGTGGTAGTTCAGCGAGAAAATAATCCTTTCCGGGAATGCTAGTTACGTTAAAGAAGAATGAAGTATCCGGGAACATCCTCCACATGAAGAAGACCACGTGGTAGTTCAACGTTCCTGAGTTTCCATGTGGCTGCGCCTTCTCGTACGTTCTGTGACTTTTCACAATTTTACAAGCAGCCATTTTATCGTATGGGCTTATTTGCGGTGAGACTGCCCTTAGGCAGTAGTTTCGACCCAGGCTGCGGCCCACGGGGCCGCTGGGGGAGCAGCCCTGAGGGAACATTTCTGCAAGCGGACGCTCAATCGCTGTCGCATCTCCCGTTCCACCTCCAAGGATATAACACACACTACACTTACGGGACCGTCCACTACATTCGATGCGCTCGCAACGCTAATCAATCACTTACAATGTGGACTTTTATTTTTTGACTAAGGTAAGGGCTGCAAATATGGCCAAGGAGCAGCTATGTTGTTAGCTGAACTTTTCGTAGGTAGTACTAGAGTCATGTCCGCCCGCTAGTACAACAGCAGCGGCCATCCCTACACCACCTTAGTTCTAAAGCAATATTCCACAACGGCGTCGCGGACGCCCGAAAACAAGGAAATGAAGAGACTGACTCACATTGACTGAACCAGGTAGCTTTGGGGTTCGCAATGACGAACAAGGAAACGAAGAGACTGACACATCGACTGTGAATCAGGAAGATCCGAAGACCGTCCTTACTCATCTGCAACCAAATTTTGAAATGTATAAAAATAGATCTTGTAGCGTCACCGCCTCACTCCCGATCCATTCCCCTTCTCCTTATGACACGCGCCCTCAGAGCACATAAATACAGAGGGAGCCCTGCAAGCTCTCTCATATCTTAGTTGTAAGTTCTAACAACCAAATGTACTGAACAGTGAAATAAATTTACTTATTGGGAAAAGTCAGTGTCTTAGTTACTTCGAAGATCCTGCCAGCCAAACTTACATAACTCTAGCACACTGTCTGGGAGAGTGTAAGAAGTGCGTTAACTCCCTACCAGGCTTGTTGATTCGCGCATTCACAGTTTGGAGCCTTCATTGCCAAGAACGTGGAGAAGGCGCTCTGTCCTTATATTTTTTTGCAGGTAATTTTATCATTAAAAATGATTCAGTATTTTGACAATATACATCAACGTTTAGCGCATTTAACGAGCAATCTAATCTGATTAATGCCGTTTGATTTGCTCAATATTTTACCAACGTGAGGGATTTTATAACATGTTTTTGCAATTAATATGCCCAAGGGTGGTAGGCATATTACCAGCACTCATGGCCATATTAATGTGATGTGTTTGATACTATTGTTTTAAAAAGTGATTTATTTTCATCTCATTCATCAGACGACGTTCAAATCAATCCATCATCTTTCAAACAAAATATTAAAGTGGATCAGCCGGCAAAGAAAAGAATAAAGATAGTTGTGACAAGAAAAAAGACATTTCCTTGAAGAAACCCCAACAAAAGATGCAAAGACTGGCGGAAACCAATCCTGCAGAGAAAAATTGGAAAAGCTGGTATTGTCGTGTTTGCTGAGAGGAGGCAGTTCAGGAGATGCATCGATGCAGTGTGTGCGTGGGAAATGTGTACAAGAAGAAAGTGTAGGACTAACTATTAAAGACAAAGAAATTTTAATTTGTTCTGGATGTCAAACTGATTAAACTATTTTTTTTTATTTTTGAACGTTTTCAAGCAATTACTGATTTTTTCAATTTTGTATAATAAAGAATCATTGTAGAAAATACTGAATTTTTAATGAATTACCCAGCAATGCTTACTGTACTGAAATCATATAAGGCCCTATTGTAAAATTACATTGTAAAAGGGTAATTCACATTATATAGTGGTGTAGTTAGCTCTAGTTCCATGGTCATGCTACAACAAACCAGCTAATCTGGCAATGGCCATATATCCTGCATGTGTGCATATTACCTGCACTTTACAATGTTTTTGTAAAACAACAACAAATTATTCCCGAGTCACTTTTTCAGTGATACAGCTATTTCTACTAGAAGAAAAAGTGTTAAATTTCATCATGACGCTGTTAATTTAGTCAAATGTGAAATGTATAAACAGGAAAATTTGAGAGGCTTAACGGGGTCATATAACCTTCATATACCATATTACATTTTACTTCTAAGTATATTTTCAACCAATGCTAATATTTTTTCAAATATTTTTATTAGTACTTTATATTAGAAATATTGTTAGATAAGTGTTTACTCTTTCTTTCTTGTAGGGAACATATTTTGTGTTTAGTCATGCGAGTAGTTTTTTCCACCCTCATTGATGCCAAACAAAATTGATGTGGTGTTCGGTGAGTTACGCATAGAAACGATTTGCAATCTTTTCACATGCGTTGCCTAACTTGACCTCGAGTAATTTTACTCTCTGTATTTTTTCATTCCACCAGCTGGAAAATGTTTGCTTGGATTTTTATGTAGTGCAAGAAAAGTACGCTTTAATCTCATTTTCAAATAAAACTTATTTACATGAATTATTTTGTCATTAAAATCTATTCCATAATAAATTAAAATCGCGTTGAACGTTAACAATGCGGGGATCTAACGACCTTAAGGTCCATTGCGCTTTACGGGACATACAATGGCTACATACAAATACAAACACACGCATTGAACCGACACTGAGGCGCTCGCAACCAGGCAGCATGACTGGCCGAGGAACGCATGCCACCGGGCAAAGCGGCCTAGGGCGCGGCTCAGCTGTTTCAGAGCCTGCCAAAAAGCCGCCTCCTGGCCTGAGCGCTCCAAAACGAGGCTGGATCCGCCTCCCGCGTGACCTGCTGCTGCACTTAGCGACTTCCCGGCGCCGAGAACCTTCCCCAGCGCTTTGCAAAGAGGTGCGGTGAATGAAGGCGTAGCTTCCGCTGCTGCAGTCCGCAGTCTGACCTGATGTTGGCCTCAGACGTGACGTCTCCCTAACGACGTAAGAAAATAAGTGGTGCTGAAACATCACATATTCTCTCGTACATAATTTTACGCAAAATTACTCGAAAATAATCCAATTTTGGAAAAATTGTACGTGATTTTATGTTAAAATCTATCTTAAAGGAACATATTTTACTAAAGGAAAAATCTCTATCTTCAATATTTTAGTTGTAGGATGACTCCGAAAACATTTACAACTTTCGCAACTTCCGAAAAAATCAGGGGTTTCAATGAACATGAGACATGCACCATAACCGTCCTTCACACTATCCAACAAGAATCTTTAATCAAAAACGATGGAGCCATTTTTTGTAAAATGTCCCAGGGGTTTCATGTTAAATACCCCAAAAATTAAAATTTCGGTTTCAAATTCAAGGGGCAATGACATCAAACATATCGAGCAAAGAATATACATTTTGGAGAATATCGGCTGAACTATCTTGCCACTAGCGTTGTTGACAGACGGACGGAGACGGATGGACGGATAGACGTTTTGCCTAAATCGATTTTTCTGTATCAAGGACCAACAAATCATGGATTCTGGCTACACCACGTGATAGAGGAGGTTTTTGTCTAAATTTAACAACTGGACTTATCCCCTTTTTCGTTACCAGAGCCATTAATTAGATATTTTTCCCGAAAATTCGCTGTTTTTCCGCCCAGCATTGCATAACTCCGTATCTACATCTTGCATCTTTACTCCGTAGCTACGTAAAAACCGAAGCTTCGTCGGCTTTTTGAGAGGTTTAATGAGAAGCCGATTTGCTGTAAATGTTGCAGAAGTTGTGCTGCAGCTGAGAATATTAATGACTTTTCGAGTTCACTTCGCATTTTGTCTCCTCTCAGAAAAATGCTTTCGGCCGATAATACAGAATAGTATCAAAAAGAAACAGCGGTGTGGAATTTTGAGAATGTATATCTGGCGCCCTAAAATGGCTGTGAATAATATAAATATAGAACCCCGCTAATCCGAACCGCGCAAATTCGTAATTTCGGATAATCCAAACAAAGTTCGGGATGGAGAAAACACTTATTTGTATCAATTTATGAACGAAAAAGCATGTAAATAATGCAATACAACCCAATTCTGAATACTGTACGTAGAATACTCGGTAAGAGCGGCGACACAAACTGTGCTTCAACTCTTCTTAACAAAACAGCAACTTCTACGCACGCGATCGGTTATATGCGTGCTGTTCTTTGTTGTTCGTAACATTGCCACTTCCTCATGTCGCTACTTTCGGTTGTCATTTTCTCACATCGCATGCTACGTTGCATTGGTTTCTGTAATACAACTGGTGTATTTAATGTATGTAATGAATTGTTTTGGACACATCTTAAAATAACGTTATGTACATTTTTTCAAAAATAAGTGTAGTTTTTGTGTAATTTTGCATATAATTTAAGCAATTTTTAATAACTATTTTCCCATAATTACATGTTTCTTTCTTGCTGAATGTATGGAAGGACGGGAAAAATGATTTGCAAATGAATGCAAAATTTTGAGAGGGATACGGGGTAGGATTTTGATGCATTTGGCGGAGAGGGAATCCGAGAAACCAATACTCGTCAATGAGAGCGGTGAGGGCTATTAGAAAAGCCGTCTGTTTGACGTTTCGTCAATATTTCAGAGGCCTTTCGGACCCAGCGAGCAAGAACGGCCGCGCCGGGCGAGCGAGCGTCGCGGCGGCGGGGTGGGGGGTGAGAGCGGGGGCGGGGGAAGGGCGGGGGGCGGGGCGGGGGTGGGGCGGGGGCTGGGCGGCGGCGGGGCGGGGACGAGGCGGGGGTGGGGCGGGGGCTGGGCGGCGGCGGGGCGGGGGTGAGGCGGGGGCGGGGCTGCAGATTAGCTTGGCGCGTCGGCGGGCAGAAGCGCGTGGCTGCGCAGGTATACGCGCGCGCCGGCACGCCGCCGGGCCCCGGCCTTGGCTCGTTGGCCGGCTGCCCCGCCGCCGCATTTTTCAGGCGCTTTGCGCGGATTGAAACGCTCAATTAGCGGTGGTTCCGGCGACCGCCGCGCGGCCGCGCTGCCATCCCCGGGGAGTTGTGGCTTGTTCGCTCGCGTCGCGGTCCGGCCCGTCCGGCCAGGCCGGGCGAGGGGGCGGGGCGAAACGACCCGCCCGACGCCTTTGGCAGGAACGGACAGTGATTCATCGCCACGACTTCAAATTAGAGGAAAACGACCATAAAAATGACTTACAAATAAGAGGAAAATGGCCTCATTGTTTAAAAAATACTCGAAAATTTGTATGAATATATTCATTTATTCAATGAATTTTGCAATTTTAATTAATTTTTTTTTCGTATAAATCTCTTCTAACTGTCGGTTTTGAAAGGATAAGGAAATAACCGAACATCTGTGAAATATTGAGAGTTACGTGAAAAACGTCCACTGTAGTTGTGAATTATATATATTATAAACGTTAATTATTTATCATAAAATGTTTTTAACTAAATTGAAATATAAAGATTTTTACTGTTAATTTTTATTTGTAAGATTCCTAATTTGTTTGGCCGGAGCTAACTCTTGGATCGTGCCCTATCCACTTCCCAGTTGCCATCTATCGCCGAACAAATATCATTTTTTCACATTTGCTCTGTTTTTCTGTTTCCTAATGGCAGAAACGAAAAATTACTTTAAGAATATTATAGAAGAGTAAAATCTCGTCCTGCATGGAAATTTTCGTTGAAAAATTTGGAGTCGTTAGAAAGTTTCGTTGAATAATTTGGAGTAGTTTATACAAAAATGCCGTTTAAGTGTTTCTCGAAATGCGAAGTAACAATGCACTTTTTCGGTGTCAGGGGATCTAGTCGGTATCGGTTTTCCTCCAGAAAATTTTATTTCAAAATTCATCTTTTAGTTCTAAATTTCTTATTCCTTTCTTTTTTATAAATTTACTTATTCTCTTTAACATTTTTAATATGGAATGTAAAATTGAAAGTAAGTCTTTGTGCTCACGTACAAATATTTACTAAGTCAAGTGTCCCATGTACAAATATTTTACTCACTCTAGAACGGGCATATGGGCTTTGTGATTATAATCTTCACTCTCTTCGAGTAGCAGTCATGCCGCGTCAGATTGGCAGCCGAATTTGCTGGCGCGCACCGCTCCTAGGAACGCCTACGAGCATTGGCCATCTCGTGGACATTAGTTTTACAGTCTGACGCCGAAGAAAAGTTCGAGGGTTAATCGCAATACTCCGGGGGAAAACCCCTCTTCAATTTCCCACGTGTGTCGGGCGCTGCTACGTCACAGTGAAGAGCCTCTCTGGAGGCCTCCCGGAAGCGAGCCCCCAAGTCGACTTCTCTTTATGTCTCCGTAGCTGTCCGGGTGACGCCGCGTCGTTGGCTGAGAGGCCGACGTTTCGCCTGTCGCGTGGCTGCCTTCCTCAGGGCAGAGACGTAGCGATGCTGCGCCTCCGGTGCCATGTACTGCCGGGCGCGGGCGCTCGTGTGGGGCGGTGCGCCGTGATTGGAGGAGAATCCCTCTGTCCCAGGCCGGATACAATATAATGCCGAACGCGCAGCACTGCGGTGTCACTGCCCTGAGGAAGGCTGCGACATGGCAGCGAAACGTGGGCCTCTCAGCCAACGACGCGGAGTCACCAGGACAGCCGAGAAGGCGCGGACTGAACCGCGGAAGCCTGCGTTCACTTTGGACTTCTCTCTAGTCCCAAGACGCTCGACGCGAGTAGTGATGAGTCTCAACGAACGAGGTGACTCCAAATCGTCACGCGGCCACGCACCGGCGCTTCCCTGCTTGTCGAGGGGCCCAACTGGTGGTGGCTGGCCACTGCCCCCCCCCCCTGCACCCACATTGGAACCATCGCTCTCCAGACCTCTTTATTTTCTATCTGTTCAATCCACTGATTTTACAGAGATTCACACTGGGACTGGGACTGGATTTTACAGAGATTCACTTAGAACTGGGTTAGAGCATATTCAGGGGAGGAGGGGAATCCATTTACTCAAAGCTCCCTCTTATACTTGGTTTGGTTTGTTTTCATTTTTTTTGCTCGCGAATAGGCCGACTTGGACCGCGCGTGCATGCACCCTGCATTTACGGGGGCCAGTACCATTTTCTCGGTAGCATGTGCACGTAACTTTATCTGGGGGGACCAGCATTTAGCTGGATTCGATTTTTATCCCCCAGGGTTGTTAGCCCTGGGGGTGTGGAAGATGAAATGATGATTATAGTAAGGGATGAGGGGGCGACACACACACACACACACATAGACAAACACTAATACACCCTTGCTTGAGACGGCACTCGAACTCGCGATCTTCTGGTCAGAGACAGCTACGGCAGTAGCCAAGCGATCTCGGCCTTCTGATCGTCTTTGTCTTCATTTACTGATCCGATTTTTTTTAATTTCTAACATTCTATTATTTAATGATAGGTTTGTGTGTTTAACAATCAACTATATTCACTTTGCATTCTTATTTAAGCTATTATCTATGGTGGACGTTGTTCGTCCATGGGGGATCTTGAATTAGTTTTAATGTCTTCTGCTGAACGTCTTAGATTAAAGCTTTTAACACAATCCCCATTTAGAAAGTCCTCAAAAAAATTACTGGTAATTTTCAAATGTAAGCATTCAATTTTTTTATTTTCAGTCCGTTTCTACTGTGTCTATTTCACAAGTACCATGGTACTTTAATTATGCACCTTAAGATTTATTTTGAACTACCTGTTACTGTTTGCGGCTTCACCCCACCCAGGACGAGCATAAGTAAGAGATTGTCTAATAATTGATTTGAATGAAGTTATCCCATATTCAATGTTTAATCTAGAGTGGCTTTATATGAATGGATACACTTTTGCTATTTTCACATATGTTTTATTGGCCATTTCTTTAGTATTACATTTCAATGATAGTTTTGATCTAAAAGTATCCGTAATTATCTCACAGATTGATTTTTTTGAACCATTTTGAATGTACATTTTTAGTTATAAATGGATTGGGCATTTTAGGTTTTCGTAGCTTAAATATCTTGGGTTGTGATTTAGGGGTTTATATTTATTTGCAATTTGGAGCACCAATTATAATCTCTCTAATAAGTTTTGTAAAATGTCTCTACCTTGAACAATATCTTTGCTCTTTGTGAGCAGCACTGTGTCATCCGCGAAACATGCTATTTCAGTTCTTTCCATATGATGGTAATCTGCATCGCAAATGTTAAAGAAGATTGGTGAGAGCGGTCACTTTTGCGGTACTATGCTTGCATGATGTTTGATCAGATCGGTCACCAGAACACCAGGCCAAAGCAACCGCCCGCCCCCTGCGGGGAAGGCATGCGGAATGGAACAATTGCATTCGCACTAGTGCTACAAATAACGGAACGCGCTCATGCAGGCGTGCTGGGGTGTGGTGCGGAGTCAATCATATAAACGTCCCGCCTCATGTCAAGTTTCCAGCTGATAGACAATTTGTTTGGTTATAATAGCACTTAATTTTATGCAGTTATGTAATAATAATAATAATAATAATAATAATAATAACAATAATAATAAATTTGTCTTTATTAGTGGCAGGCCCTTAGTCCTGCTCTTCCGCCCAAGCATGAAGCGAGTGATATGAGACTAAGCAACAAACCAATACTTACGTTCCACCAAAAATGGCATGTATGTCTTAACAGATGCACTCAGTACTCTATTTATCCACATTCAAGGAGAACGCACCATCTGTTAGACTGCCTGACAAGAACCATGTTGCATCCAGAAGGAGTGGTTCAATATTATCCCGTTCCGGCATGCATGCATGCCATTGACGTGTAAGTAAATGATTAGATTCACATCATCTTTAATACACTGAACGCCCACTGGAGTGCATTCGTGACGTCACCGCCTGCATGCTGCAGTTATAATGCAGAGCAGTTATAAGACAATGTAGTTATATCAGTCAATTGCTGTGAGTCAGGCAGTGAAGAACGACGTTTACATGCAGTGCAAAGCACCTGCCATGCCGCACACACGCATTCGACTGCCAATCCACCAACTGAATGCCTTTGACAGGGGCCGCATTGTAGGACGTCATGAGGCTGGTTGGTCGTATCGTGCAATTGCCTACGAGCAAGGTTGCATGAGCTCGAAGGAATGCTCTGCTGACGACCGATGTGCGTAGCAAACTGGTCTTGGAGCAGCTCGCACCTGCCTTCGGAGGGGGGGTGGAGGGGTTCGATTGGTTGGTTGATAGTGATTCCGAGATAGTTCGAGATTCCGAGATAGTTAAGATGATTCAGAGGTAGTTCGTCCCGTAAATATAGTGAATGTTTTCCCTCATGCGGTGGCGGTGATCTTCCCCGCTTGATGCCGAGATCCGGCACCGTCGGCTAGGAGGATTTCCCTCGACCGGGTGTCTCCACCAGCGGTGCTCCGCCCCACCCGGGACAAGCTCTAAGCTCCAGACCGGTCCGCCGACATGTGTGGTAGTGTAGTGCATTTACGTGTAAGTCTGTGTAAGTAAGGATGAGGTTAGGGCAAGGAAAGATCGCGCGTGGTCGTGGCCCGCACGTGAGTGTACTGCGCGGACATTCAACTCGCTGAGAAACACGGAAGACTGTCGATCAGAGCAGCAGGCCGCTGGAGTTCTCCAGACAGCGACTGAATTCGACCTAGCTAACAAGCTAGTGTCGAAAGTCCTTCCACCATGGGGAGTGGAGTCCTAGGACCTCCATGGGGAGTGGAGTCAGAGGCATTGCAGTGACATCAGCTGATGCCCTGACCTCCCTTACCCGGTGGAAAGGTTCGAAAGAGTGTTGCCAATTTGACGGCTTTAAACAGCGGGCGTCATTTAAGATTTACCAGTTCACTTTCCAGAGCAATTCCGCTTACCCGAAGAACATCATTGCGGAGTGTGTGTGTGTGTGTGTGTGTGTGTGTGTGTGTGAGAGAGAGAGAGAGAGAGAGAGAGAGAGAGAGAGAGAGAGAGAGAGAGAAATCGACAGACACCAGTCAATTCCAAAAACAAATAAGAATGTTTATTATAACAATGTAATTTACAACGCATTTATTGTCTTAGCACCAAACTCATCCTCCGCCTCGAGATGGAAATTTGCTTTTTTACTCCCCAAACCTCCCACATTCTACAAAGCCCAGTTTTGCTTCTCTCTACTCATGCTAGTTTACATTTGGAATCCATTTGGAATTAGGGAAAAAGCCGCAAAAACAGTCGTGAAAACAATCTACAGTTTCAATACTAATTCTGGCAGTTTTTTTTACGTTCATTTCTCATCCTCAAGAGATGTATGCGATACGATTTTCGAACATATTTTTTTCCTGTTTGCATAAATTATGAACCGGTAAAATGTTAATGTGCTGCTCTGTACCCTATATCTTTCTCAATTTCTTATGAGATTAATTATTAGAAGATATAAATGTTATGATCATGCGCGAAGAATCTGATATATTGCAAATTGTGCTATCGACCATCCGAACAATGTCCCGAGCTCTGTGGTGACACATGTGGCGAGGCCGCGTTGGCCCATACAAAGACACGTCGTCGATTACAACGCAGTATTTCTGCGCGTGACACCCCGAATGCCTCATCCTGCCTGCGCTCGTTCACACATTGCCAGCGAGTGAAACATGGACACGCGAGTATCGGGGAAATGATTCACATAATGCATAGCGCTGCGCGGCGCCGCAGCGAAACAAAATCACGAGCATGTGAGGACACGCGGCGCAAACGGGTTAACAGCCACCGACATCATTCAGCGCCCTCGCGAGCGCCTGCACACGTGTGGGCCGCGAAGGCAGCGGCGAGGGCGAGGGCGAGGACGAGGACGAGAGCGAGGGCGAGGGCGAGGGCAAGGGTGAGGGCGAGGGCGAGGGACAGGAGGAGGGCGAGGACGCAGACGAAGGCGCGGGGGAGGGCGTGAGAGAGGGCGTGAGAGAGGGCGAGGGCAAGGTTGAGTGCGCGAGCGAGGGTGAGGGCGAGGGCGGGGCGTGGGCGGGGCGAGGGCGGGGCGAGAGCGAAGGCGAGAGCGAGGGCAACGGCGAGTGCGCGAGCGAGGGTAAGGGCGGGGGCGAGGGCGGGGGAGCGAGGGTGGGGGCGGGGGGCTAGGGCGAGGGCGAAGGCAAAGTTTAGGGCGAGGGGAGAGCGTTGGTGAGGAGGAGGGCAAGGGCGGGGGCGGGGGCGGGGGCGGGAGCGAGGGCGAGGGCGAGGGCGAGGGCGAGGGCAAGGGCGAGGGCAAGGGCGAGGGCGAGGGCGAGAACGACGGCGAGGGCGAGGGCGAGGGCGAGGGCGAGAACGAGGGCGAGGGCGAGGGCGAGGGCGAGGGTGAGGACGATGGCTGGGGGGAGGGCAAGGGCGAGGGCGCGGGCGAGGGCGCGGGCGAGGGCGGGGGCAAGAACGAGGGCGAGGGCGATGGCTAGGGGGAGGGCAAGGGCGAGGGCGCGGGCGAGTGCGCGGGCGAGGGCGAGGGCGAGGGCGAGGGCGAGGGCGAGAGCGAGAGCGAAAGCTAGGGCAAGGTCTTGGCGAGGGCGAAGGTGGGGCCCAGAGGGCAAAGGAAAGGGCGAGGGCGAGGACGCAGACGAAGGCGTTGGTAAGGGCGCTGGCGTGGGTGAGGGCGGGGGCAGGGCGAGGGCGAGGCGAAGATTTAATAGTAAGGAAAAAGAAAATGTATGCGAGCGACTAATGTATTATAAAACATTGTTTTTCTAAAGCCACTATTCAAAAGTTCACCTTTAACTACTTACAAATAATAATTTAAATTTCATGTTTACAAACAGCTTTCGTTAATCTGCAGATGTAATAAATGGTCGAGTGTTTGACTAGCGGCGGCACGAACCAGGCTCCCACAGACCGGCGCGGAAGATCGCAGCCTACGCGGAACGGCCGCAGTGGAAATTTCGCGTTACATGTTGCCTTATGGGCGCGTTCAGACCTGCGCGGCAGGCGACCTGTTTGGCAGGTCTTAATCTGCGGCGGATTTTGTAACGCAGTCGCACGCGTTTCGACCGTTGCCGCTCGAGTGTCGTGGAAGTCCGCCCGCCTTCGAGAGTCTTTGCTCCCCTCTGGGTTGAATTCCCCTTGCCTTTGTTTACCGGTTGAGGAAACACTGTCACCAAACGCAGTCATAATTAACATCCTCCGGATTCTAGCGTCGGATTCTTCGTCGGATTCTCCGCGTCTAGCGCGTGTTTTCCGCGCTTCGAGATGGCCCAGGAGAGCAGCCAGAGATGCAGACGGAGGGGCGAGCGTCCAGGGCAGCGCTTCCCTAACCAACCCGCCACGCACCGCTTGCGGTCTTTCCTTCCCCTTCCAACCACTACACTATCAAGATATCGGAAGGCCAGTCGGAAGATTAGAGCTGGTTGGAGCCCATCTGGTGGGAGATACCTGGTTGGAGAAAGCCCCGCTAGTCGACGTGCTGATCGGCAGCAGATCGGCGGTAGATCACCCGAGGGAAGATCACCGACTCCTCCCGAAGAAAACATATTCTGCACTTACTTGACTAATGACCATGGAAGTTGACACGCCGGCAACACGATACGATCACACCGGAAAGCTAAAGGCTGCGTTGATGGCTGCAGCGACTAAATCTGTCAACTTCCACGCGTGGTGTGGCTGCTGGTTCAACGCAATATTATGCACGACCTTAACTTTGGGTACAACGCATCTAAATAAAATTCGTGTAAATTTTATATCGTTATATAATCGAAGAATATTATTCTACAGGATCAGGACTGTTGAAGACTGTAGATCATCATACGGGATCTCAAATGTAAAATGACTTAAATTAATCAAACTAATAGTGGAATAATGTCGATTTAAAACTATGAAAAGCTGTAAAAATTGTCTGATGTAAATTTAATGTATTATAGAAATATGGATTGAAATTTATCAAATTGATTCAAGAAACGTAGTACAAGATACAATAAATAATTAGGTGAATTTTATTTGGCAGAATAATGTTTCATATGGTACTTTTTCTACGACGTATGGTAACTTATATAAGGTAAGGGGCTAAACCGTTCAGCCTATTTTCTCCAAAATTGATATAACTCAGTCGATCAGGTTTATGTTGGGACCCAGGATTTTGCAACCGATATTTTAATTTTAGGAGGTACTTTTCATGAAGTCCCTCAGACATTTACATTGAAATCCCTCAGAAAGTTTGGCTGGTTCGCGTCTTGTTAGGAAATTATTAATTGTGACAATTCTGTGTTTCCGCAGGAAATAATGGAGGATTCCACAAACTTTATTGAAAACCATTTGAAGTTATTCTAATCACAAATATTACTAATCAAGATAAATAAATTGGATGTGTCTGTATATGATTTTTGAATTTTTAACTTTTAAACATTTTTTTACATCTCTTATTGGATTTGTAAAACGCGCGAATCATAGAAGTGCTATTTCTCTGCATAACTAGGGTGGCCAAAGTGTTTAAATGTAGGATTCGGTCTCAGCGTTTTGTGGAGAAAGTTGCTGTTTCGAGACTGGCTCAGGGATAATTATCTGTCTGAATTCCCTGTTTCTTTCAACCAGCAAAAATTATTTATTGCGTCTAGTTATGCCTGCAGAGCTTTGTAAATTTTTCCGCTGCCTAAAACTGCAATTGAAACACGAAGCACTTCTGAGAACTAGGAGTGTTTAATCCCTGTACGACCCATGTCGCCGAGGTTGGTTAAATTATGTGTGTTGTCTCAGTGCTTCGGAGGAACTTGGCTTGTTCTAGACTCGCTCAGAGATAGTTATTTGTCACAATTCTCTATTGCCTAACAAAAGTATTGTAAATTGCTGAAACGTGATTGAAAATTATTTGAAGCACGTCTACTACCAAATATAATCAATAAAGATAAATAAATTTGAAGTGCGAATGTGATTATCGAATTTGTGAATTTTAACCCCCTTTTTTTACATTTTCTCAGTTCGGTAATGTTAGATCTCAAACAGCAGTGTCTTGAGTAATATGGAAATGTATCGATCTTGTCCTCTTGGATGGCCGAGGTTGTTAAGAAGCGTATTCGCGATCATCTCTTGAAACCAAGAGGTCGAGTTCGCGCTCGACACAGGGATTTGGATTTGATGAAAGTGATACTGCAGAAAACTACTACGGATTCGAGAATCAACCTAATATTCAACCTACAAATGAAATCATTACATATACAAATAAAGTCTTGCGATTGCAATTTGGAACTTTAAAACATTTTTTCCACTATTTTTGCGATTTATAAAATGTATGTTACGTCAAATCAATTGTTGAGTTTCTGTGCATCTGTGTGAACCGATGAAACTAATGAATCTATCGAAATTAAATTTAAATACATTATGAATACTATTTGACCAACTTAGATATCCCTAACGGTTCAGAAATTATTATTACTTTCCTTACAAATTCTTTGCAAGAAGAGAAAGTTATGTAATCGTGCGCCGGAAAACGCCAAAATTTCGGTAAAATAAACCTCATTGCCGGGTTCTGGTAACGAAAAAGTGGATAAATTCCGTTACTAAATTTAGAAAAAAAATCTCTAATTCGTAGTGTAGCCAGAATACATGTTTTGTTGGTTCTTGATACCGAAAAATCGGTTGACGGTAAAATGTTCGTCTGTGGTTACCGCTAGCGCCAAAACCGTTCTGTTGATTTTATTCAAAATTGATATACCCTGATTAATCTTAAAGGATAGGAGGCTTTGGGAGTTTCTAACAGATATTTTGATTGTTGAAGGATTTTTAAATAAATTGGGCATAACCTTTTTACACAGGGTGCGGCAGCATAACTTCCTTTTTTAAAATGCGCGCTAACAAGAGTCATGACAAACGCCAGCATAACTTCCTTTTTTCAAAACTCAGTAAAAACTATTGTGTGCATCGGAAAATATTTATTTATTTTTTATAATGTAGGTACATGTCTAAAGTTTTTATTTACATTGTTTTGAAGATCAAATCTGTTAGGTGACGTCCCTCATTCTCCATACATTGCGTAAACCGATATCTGGCGTTTGTCATGACTCTTGTTAGCGCGCATTTTAAAAAAGGAAGTTATGCTGCCGCACCCTGTATCTTTGTCCGACTTCGAACCATGCTTGTGGTGCTTCTGTGGCGTAGTGGTAGAAGTACCAGCACGTTAACACTTGAGTCTTGGAGTGTAAAAATAATTAGCTGCTTGGCAATACTTCTCCTTGATATGTAGTTGTGTAATGGTGCGGATCTTTTAGGCACAATGGGAGAAAGTATGTGATTTGGCAGCACCACTAGTTTGTGTCCGAAATAGTTTCAAAAAAATACTAGCGTATCAACTTTTACGCAGAGTTACGCAACTTTTACACGAGTTAAACTTGTTTGGTAGTACAATAGTTTTTGGATAACAATGTCGAAAGACCATTACTATTGACGCTTAATTTTAATAGAACGTACCTTTCAAACACTCCTTAACAAGATTTTTCAATTCTGCTTTTCTAAATAATAAGAGAAACAGAAAAAGTAATCCCCTACAAATGGTAGGTCACATTCTTTCAATTAACCATTTCTCCCCACGCGATTAAGGGCGATGCAATATTCAACGAGTGAGGTCAACCTAATGAAAGAGAATGGCCTGGGGAGTTACCTCCTCGTCCGAAGCGGGGAACACCACGTCCGTTAAGCAGAAAATTAAAACGTAGCTGGCCAATTAAAAAGGCTCAGGAGTATGTAACTGCTCCTGTGCCCCGGCCTATTTGCACGCAGACAAAAAGGAAGCTAAGAGTATTCGCAAGAAATACATTCCAACTTGAATACGGCGTGTAATTCGCCCCAAAGTGGAACGTATGTGCAGGCATCCTAGTTAAAGCCACCTCAGAGATGTAAAAGGCAGTTTTAATGAAATTAAACGAGAAATGTAAAAAATGATTTTGCTGTATGACTTGTAATTCGGTAGTTGCTTATTTTGTTTGCATTTTCAGTGTTCTTCATTATTATCCCTCGTTCATTTTCGAGGCAAAAAGACGAAAAGGTTTTTCCACTTACAGCATTGACTACTGTCCCTGGCATCAAATGCATGTGCTGACGTAAGAATTCGCAATGACCCTTGCTGTTTTTATTTTAACTTTTCTTGCCGCTGTTTACTGCCGTTAACACATTATAACTTTTATACTACTCCAATTCATACGATATTTTGTTACTTGTGGGCGGATGTGCGACTATGCGCAATAAATATAAATGTAGTGTAGAGAAAATTATGAAAAACTGCGGTTAAATGTGACGTTTTCTTAAAAAAAAAATGCCTACAGGCTCTGTCTACTTGAAACAAATTCTTTACTTTTTTAGGTAATTCAAAAGACACCTCTACAACATTTTCAAAAATTTCTCAATAATGGCTCTAAATGTTTTCTGTCATTCATCCCCTCCCCCAGAAAGAGAGAGCAAAGTACGCTTATGAAACGACGCCGGTCTAGTTTTCTTTGAATTCACTACAGTGACATGAACTGACATCACTAGTATGAAACAATGAGAGAAGGCAGAGTGAGTTGTAATGCATCGAAACTAATCTGACGAATTTTTCTCCTTTTTCTACCCGGCAATTATTTTATTATGCATCTACTAACTTTCTTAGATATTTATTTTATTTATTTATTTACTACGCTATTTGCGTACCGAGGTTGATTCGCGATGATCATTTTTTATGTTGTGGGTTAGACAAGACCGTCTCTTTAGATTGTCGGTTCTGAAAATGTACGTTCATAATATTTACTCTTTTCTTTATAATCGGAATTTGAGAATTTCCCTTGCCGTTATCAAAAATAACAATACCAGCTTCAAAAATCAAATGAATGTTGCATTTTTTTGTTCTTCAGCTCACAAATAAAAGATTCATAACATTTCATACAACGATATAAAAAATGATAACACTAAGAACCCTGCTGTTTAATATTTTCCCATTAGTCCTCTCCTTGCATGCACGGCAATTACTCCTTTCTGATCTTCATTTAAAATTTTCTAATTTATTCGAAAGCTTGGTCTTCGAACATTATTTAAAATGTTTATGCCCCTTGTAAGATTTTCCCTGATCGAGTTCTCAGCCTTTTTTTTTTGAATTGAATTGAATTTGCCTTATTTTACGTGGCGAGACTCAGGCCATTAGGCCTGCTCTTCCGCCTGACCACGCAAATTTCGCTACGCTCCTTTCATCAACTAGCAGAGGAAGGAGGTACTTCTTGGGTGAGAAACTGCCTTCTTCACCCACGCTCTCGCGTCCATTCAAATTTTCATTTCCATCCAGTCCAATTCCAATCGTGGCATCTCCTTCTTTCCATACACAGTTTTTATGACAGGTTCCACTTTTAACATTTTTACCAATTAATAATTTACACTGTGGATTTGTTTGCGAAATCAGGGAACACTCTCTCAACAATTGATAATCACTGAATCGTAATACTGCCATTAGATTGCCATCGCGTCAGAATTCATTCTGCCTCCAATTTTTGTATCACGCGATCTTCTTCTGTCTTATCCGATTCGCAGTACAGTAATACTCGCGCAACTTTTCTTGGACGATGACCTTGCTTCCCCCTCTCTGGCACAATAAACAGTTGAGGGCAAAAGCTCGCAGCGAGCACTGATGACAACATTCCAAACACATCTTCACTGGCGCGAAATAGAAACATTTTTCTTTTGAAGACGAGAACTTCTTTCCGTTATTTTCTCCAAAAATCTTAAGAAATCACCAAAGCAGATAAAGATCTATCACAGGAGATACGTCGAACTCCTGAGAAAGCTAGATAGCAAATTCTTGAGAATGTTGCGAAAGCATGACTGATTCTCCAGAGATTGGTATTGCTTCATAAAATCTGGTGGTCGATTTCGTAACAAATACCCCCACTCTACCCACATGTCTTCAATCTATCGTTCAAGAAAAGTTGCGCGAGTAATACCTAAATGCGTTTCTCTATCGTCCCATTACGCAGGTACTTCCCCTACTCGCACACATTCTCGTTTCTGATTGGTCAATATAGTTCAAGCACTTTTGTTTGCTCGTTTGCTCGTTTGCTCGTTTGCTCGTTTGCTCGTTTGCTCGTTTACTCGTTTACTCGTTTACTCGTTTACTTGTTTACTTGTTTACTTGTTTACTTGTTTACTTGTTTACTTGTTTACTTGTTTACTTGTTTACTTGTTTACTTGTTTACTTGTTTACTTGTTTACTTGTTTACTTGTTTACTTGTTTACTTGTTTACTTGTTTACTTGTTTACTTGTTTACTTGTTTACTTGTTTACTTGTTTACTTGTTTACTTGTTTACTTGTTTACTTGTTTACTTGTTTACTTGTTTACTTGTTTACTTGTTTACTTGTTTACTTGTTTACTTGTTTACTTGTTTACTTGTTTACTTGTTTACTTGTTTACTTGTTTACTTGTTTACTTGTTTACTTGTTTACTTGTTTACTTGTTTACTTGTTTACTTGTTTACTTGTTTACTTGTTTACTTGTTTACTTGTTTACTTGTTTACTTGTTTACTTGTTTACTTATTTATATTTATTTATTTATTTATTCCTTGACTCTCGATCCTTCGATTCCTTGTGTAATCTAATTCAATACACACGGAAAACTAACGTGTCAATATGATATTTTTTATTAGTTCTAATTATAATATTTCACCTCTGTTAATTACACTGCCCTCTCTCATATTTTCATTTAGTTTTTATTTCGTCCAATGCATCATTTCTGTCCCCAATTGGTGATGTCTTTTATGTTTATATTTTATACCAACTTGTTTTCTATTTGTTCACATTGTGATAAACCATCACACTAAGAATGCCGGTTGTTATGTCGGTTTTCTGCCATGTTTCAAATTGAAATAGTGAGAATACATCGCAAAATTGTTTCTTAACAATTATTTAGAAATGTTTCATGAGGTTCAGAATTAATATGATATGAATAGATATTGATTATATGCCTGATATGAATAGATATTGATAGCCTGATATGAATAGATAATTATTTGCAGAATTAAACTACGACTCAAATCAGTTTAATTTGATAATAGAAAATAAGGAACCAAAATTAAACCTCACGTAAAGGCGATATATGAATAGATATTGGAAAGCGTTTAAACCGCTGCTTGCATGTTTTTAATGCACCATGCGGTAGAGGAAAAAATTCCTTATTAAATTAATTTTGTCCAAGATTAAATTGGGGGTGCTACGACAGCATATACGTCCTAGCGATATTGGGAACGGTTATGTAATTCTATAATATTGCAATTTCTGTTCTACAAACGCCTCAGCCTTCACCTGAAATAGTCCAGACATATTTACACAAAGTGCCTTCAGTGCAGATCTGCAATTGTTTCGATAGGCAGGAACGGAAGCCATTTTTTTATTTCTAAAGAAGGTGCACCCTTTATTAGATCAAAACTGTTTAAAGCTGTGCATTCGGGCACAACCAACCGCTGTTGTCTCGCGAGGCGAAGGCAGACCTTGCTGGAGGGGAAGGAGTAGCTCTTTAACGGCATTTGGAGCGGCCGCCTTTTCACTCTCGGAGGTCGAGTGGAGCGCCGTCGAACACTCGACCGCCGTCAGGCGCTTTCCCACTCCACTCACTCACGGGATTGAAAGTTGCCGCGCGCAGTGATCGCAGAACCCTTTCAATGAATTGTAATTGGTTTATTGTAATCGAAAGAAAATACAATTTCAATTATCTTTTAATTATTAGTATTCTATTAATTAATAATCTATTAATTTGTTGTTATGACGGCGTAGACCAGCTAACGGTTAAGTCCCTAGTGCTTTTCATATACAGACGAAAAAATCAACTGTTTTGGAACTAGGTTTTCCCAAAAATAAAATGTTTGTATGGAAAAATTGTTACTTTTTCGGCAGGATTACAATTGTCTCTAAGTACTACGTACACGACATACTAACATGAATTTGATTAGAAAATTTTCTTTGTTCATAACAAAATGACTTATTTAATAGTTTCAACCATGTTGCAACTATTAAACAGTTTTTCTCCACCTCCTAGCCTATTCGTCGTCTTCATTCTCTTCCCGTGCCATGTCTCTGCCTGTACAGTGGCGAAGATCTATTCTGAAACTTCTATTTGGCTTTTGCGTGGCCTCCTGAGGCTGATACTAGCATGGAGCGGGCTAGAACGTGTGTGGCGCGCCCCGCGCTCGCCGCCAGCAGACGCGCGGCCACCGCCCTAAGCCGCCCCCAAATGAGCGCGCGTCGACAAGTCGGCGGCGGCGGCGGCGGCGGCGGCGGCGGAGTTGCAGGAAGCCCCCGCGGCGGCGGCGGCGGGGCGCCACTGAGCCGGCGATTGTGGCGCGCGCCGAACACGCTGTCGATCTAAGTCCGGGGCTCCGCGCCGCGCCCCGCCCCGCCCACAATGCGCCGGCAGCGGCGCCGCCACAATGCGTTTACCATATGAGAGGCTGCTGATCCTATTGAAGCCCGCTGGAGCGATGGGCGGGCGGGGAAGGGAGCTGCGAACATGGACGGCCTGGGCGGCAAGAGAATATTCTGTTCAGGCACTTGAGCGTTCATTTTGGATCGCATCGTAATTTGATAAATATCTTGATAAATCATATTAAACATTTATCTTTTACCAAATCACATTGTGTGCGTGAGAGTGGGAGACTCGATAAGTGATAGATACTTCGAATGATTTCAAGAAACTTGTGCTGGGGATGTAGTACTCATTGCTATTATTACTTTCTCGCTTCGGAGTAGAGAGAAAGTTATCAAATGTTGCGCGAAAAAACAGCGAATATTCGACAGACACATTCTTATTACAGGGCTCTACTAACGAAATAGAGGATATATCCAGTAGCTAAATTTAGAGAGAAAAAAATCATTAACACGTGGTATAGTCAGAATCCATGTTTTGTGGGTCCTTGATACGGAAAAATCAAATAACGACAAAACGTCTGTCTGTCCATCTGTCAGTGAACATCCGTAACGGCTAAACCGTTCGGCCGTTTTCTCCATAAGTGATATTCTCCAATTGATCTAGCTGATATTGCGGCCCCTTGTATTCGAATCGATATTTTAATTTTGAGGGGTATTTATATAAAGCCACAGGGACATTTTTCAAATTAAAAAAATGCCTCTTAAGTTTTTAATTATATTAGTTTTCGGCTAGTGTGAAGGACGTTTTAGAGAATGGTGGAAGTCTCATGTACGTTAAAAAACATAATTTTTCGAAAATTGGGTGAAATTCAAAATGCGTTTGCCTTCCTACAAATAAAATAATAAAGACAGAGATTTTTTGTTTGATGACTTTTGTTCCTTAAAGATAGTGGCGGGGTGATATGCAGCACTGAACTATAAATTGGCAGGTGTGACCTTTTGGCATGTTATTCCTCGTTATCCTCCCACAACTTTAAATTCTTACCTGAACGACGGACCATCACAATTAGAAGCTTATGAGACTTGAATGAAGCTTAAAGTTAATTAATTAACGGTGTCACCATCCCTCAGAAATAAATGAAAGCAATTGATTGAATGTAATTGAACCATTAAATTATTACAGAGAAAGCTAACTATTAAAACTTGTATGCTGTATGAAAGCATACATCATTAAATTAAAGAAGTACAAATGATGTGATTGAATGTTAACATAATATGCCGTGATTAATCATTATGAAATTGAGATTCACAGTTAATGATTGACATGAGCAAAATGGAATAATGTTGATGCGTTTACAGTAGAACTGACACGTAGTGCTGTGAAAAGGACACAGAAAGTTGCGTGCGGCGACTGGAGGCGGCGCCGAGTTACGCACTGCGAGAGCTGCCGCGCGCGGCGATGTGACGAATGACTCGCATCCAGTTCAGAACAGGAAGAGAGCGTCGAGGCTGGCAGGTTGGCAGGCATGCCATACGTTGGGCATTCACGGTATATGTTCTCGCTAGGATGATTGCTCGCACAGTCACTGTTTAAGCAGGACGATTCAACACAGTACTCTTGTGCAATAAGCACGCATAAAATAAGTTACTGCGACAATGAAATTAACAGTTTTGCAGCGCATACATACATTCAAGGGCAATGTAATTGATTCAAGTCCGGGCAATGGTAATAAAGATGATTAGTTTGTTCAAGAAACCATTGAACTACTGAAGTAGCAAATTAGCAGTCTTACATGCGTGTGTATTGAATATATAGCGATGTGAAGAAGGCAGAAAATGGCAGGGGGTGGCAAGGTGCAGGAGTGCAAATGCCATTATGCTGTAGCCCGATTATTAAAGCATCATTAACCAGCACATCGTACCATACACTAAACAATTGCACTAACGTACTGAACAATCTTGCACACGGGTCCACTTCGCATTGCGATGTGAATGTGTTACGTGCTGTCTCGCACTGGCTGAGCGCAGCGGGGCGCCGGGCCGAGGCCGCTGGCCCACGGCTCTTCTCTGCTCCCAGCGAATGCGAATGGCCGTTACAGGGCATGGTAACTTCAGAATGAAAGTTATTGTTATTAACTAATGAAATGCATTATAAGGTTGTTCTAGTTTTAAGGTATTGGGGTGACAGTGTTGCGTGATGTGGCGCAAGCGTTGTCCGTGCCGCCACGCGTGAGGAGCCGTTGCTTCTGGGAACGCGAGGAGACGCGCGGATGCAATTCCAAGATCCTTGATTCTTGTGGGAGCTTGTTCACAAAATGAAGTTGTGAAACGCTTTACAGAATTGGTTTGTACTGAAACCTGACTGCATTGATGTGCGTGTCAAAACAAAAACATAATTTATTTTATGAGTAGCTTGCGTGCCCGAATAGATATATTTCAAAATAACGTTATGTATAATTTTCCGACAACTTGAGTACTAAATTCCGTGGTGGTAGCAGATATCTTGTGGTAATCCATATTATCCATCCATACAATCCTTAGGGAACGAAATATTATTTCCTTTAAGTTATTAACTTGAGTACTTTTCGCGTAATTTTGCGTGAAAGTACGGGCGAATACGCACGTGCTTCATTTGCACCATTAGATAATTCTACCAACTGGAGATTGTTTGCACGTAATTAATCTATTTATGTAGGTAGAATGTAAGAAAAACACTGCAAACCTTACACTAACCTACGTCAATTCTTCTTTGATTATGATTGAGAATTTCGTTGAAAACAAGTTAAAAGTGAACAGCGCGTGGCCTTAGATATTCGGCTACTGTGGCCCGTCCATTTACCTTTGATGTGAGGTCTCTATTTCCATATCTCTGTCCACCAATATTCTCACATTTCTTTGAACGTGTTTCGTATAATTTCGTACAATAATGTTCTAAGTGCCGATATCCGATCAAAATGAATCTCTCGCGAAAACTATTCGCACCCTTTTCCCACCCAGGCTTTGAGGAATTTGAAGAATTAACTATTGACTGTCGGCTCGTCTGGGTGGGGAAGGAATATACGTCGCAGAGCCATGCGATGTTTGCCCCTTCAACCGCTTTGGAACCTGTCAAAATAATCATTCAGTGGCCTGAAAGAAGGTGGACAAAGAACGTAGCTGAAAAATGGCTTAATGAAGTCAATGAGCTACCAGAATTATTCTTGAGGAATCGGGGAAGAGTAATTCAATAATGTTGCTGAGGCCACGTTTTCAAGATATCAAGTTATTCCCAGGAACAGCATTAAGAATCCATCAAGTTTCAATATGGGTGACTCAAATAATGAAATCTTAATCTCGGACACACGCTTAAAATCTTTATTTTTTGGATTTATCACTCGAAGTGCGACAAAGGAGATTATTTAGCAGCCACACAACTCTAGTCTTCTACTAGAAAGCGCTTTTGAATCCCGGGGTGAATTACAAGCCACTGTCAGAGTTGTGATGGGGATGGTGACGGAGATGTGGAGGCAACGACCACAAATGCAGGTGAACCGGTCGTGTTGGCAACCCTGCCGCTGTAAAACGCGCGATCTGGCCACTGTACAAACAGTCGCGGTTTCAAATAATTAAAACTAGTGGGACACGTTCAAATAATTCACCCATTGTAAATCATCATTTAAACTGTAAAAATAACTTGAAATTCGGGAAAATTCACAAATACTGGATATGTCTCCCTTCCCCTGATTAAGTTTACTCACCTATGTGGCTTTTGATTCTCTAATCTAAGTGGCCATGAAACGTGGCTCAGATAACTTGATTAAAATGCATATCAATTCTAGGCTCTTCGTAATATGTGCTATTATAATTTCTGTCAATTTGAATTCATTCGCTTGTGTAATTGCTACTAATCCAATGCTACTAATTTAGATGAAATGGAAAAGACACTTCTCACATTATTTTCACCGTTCCATTCTGTCCTAATTAGCTCATGTTTCGGGAAACACGAAATGATGTTCGTAACACACAGCGTCCATTCCATTACGCTACACCAATAAAGCCAGCAATAATACATACTTATATTGCAATATACGATAATGATTACACCCCTCTTTCAACGGACTACAAATATGACAATCAATCATCGCATAGTTAGAAAGTAATCGAGGGTAATCAACTGATTTCATGTTTGAACATCATATAGACTTGTGGGTATAGGAGATTTCATTTCCTAGATTAGGGCTTGAGGATCACATTTTGATGTATCACACCTTGTAAAATAAAAACTATTTTTCTACGGACGTGCAAAAATGGAAATTTCTACCTACTGCTTGGCTGGCGTAATGTCGTCTTTTCTTAAAACATCTAAAAACCTGAAATAAAAGCCTTTTTCACGATTACGATGCACATCTCAGTGTGGAGAAGATTCTTCTACTTTCCTTTTATTAATGTCTGAAGCTAGTTTTGTCAAAAAAATTGTTCAGACGTTTTTTTAAAGAGATGGATTTTTTACTACAGATTTTTAAAGTTTAAGTTTAGTTTAAGTTAAACTTTACGTTTAAAGCAAAAATCGCTGGGAGGACGTTTAAAAAAAACACCTTTTCAATTTCAGGGGACCTCAAAACGTGAACTTCCGTTGAAATTATTAATTAGATCGCTGGTGAGGTAGATACCTTCTATTATTATGATAAATAACGATGTTGTCTGGTACCAATACTTTTTATTCAGCTTATGATCGTTTCGATCGCATAGCGATAATCCTCAGAGCTAAAATTTGAAATACAAATATTATTAACAGGATGTATGTATTGTATGCAAGATGCGTAAGCAAACTGGGTCGTACATACCTTGCAGCTTCCGGACCGAAAACAAAGTTCTGCGGATTTTTGAGTGTGTGTCTTGTTTGAGTGTGTGTTCCGTTGAAATCTTGAATCGATTTTCCGCAGTGCTTCAGAACTTTCTCTATACTACATATATTACTCGGTATATGCGTACCTAAACGAGAAAGTAACTAGTGGTGGTACAGAATGGCATATACTTTCTCCTACTAGTTGGTTTTCTAACTTCTTTTGTCTGGGTTAGCTTTTCGGACTTCCCCCAACCTGTTGCGATCTGCCATCTCGCACTTCAAAGTGCATTTAAAAACAAATTATCAATATTTTGGTTTCCTGATGGTAGAACCGAAAGATTACTTTAAGAATATTATGTATATTTTTCAAAAGATGATAGCGTGTTGATGTAAGAAAGTAGGTACTGATTACCACCTCTAGTGATACAATGTTAAAGCCATATCCAAAACGCCAAAGAAATCTCTATTACATTCTGTTTACAATTTTACTTGATTGTAATTAATTGTGTTTGTAGGAAAGTTAGAATTTTAAATTGTGAATGTTTCTTTTATTTCACTTCGCATCTAAGAGTTTTAAACATATAAAAATAATTAGGCTATATTCAGGGGTGGATCCAGAGGCGAATTTGGGGAGAGAATATTCAAAATGTTTTGGTCGAATGTGTCATATTTAAGATATAATAAAATGTCACAGGCTACACTCATCTGCTGCTGTGATTATATATATATTTTTTTAATTACCATCCGAAAATATTTTTGTTTGAAAGTTTAGTGACAAGTTAAAATTAATAGCTACTGAAAAATGATAGGGGGAGAAATTTCCCTTCTTTCCCTCCCCTTGGATCCGCGCCTCCAGTATTACTTGGTCAGTTGTATAGCGCATATGCCAATTGGAGTGGAGAGGAGGTGAATTGTGGCTGCTGAGAGCACGGATAAGCCTTGGACGCTTCGAGCCTTCTGGTGATGATCGACATGCAAATGGCCGCCTTCGGGAAGAAAGAGGAGAACATATCAAAATGGGCGCGGGCGCGGTCGCAGTCACAGTGTTCAATAAGGAGGGCAGAAGTTAGTCGTGCCTGTTCTCTCGCCAGAGCCGTGTTAACGCACGGGCCGACGGCCCGGACTCAGGGCTCTAACCCCCGATGGTTCTTAAAAATATTTAATAGTAATCTTTTCAAAAAATAAAATAAAATGCCTTATGAAAAAGGTATCTGTAAGCGCAAAAAATAGCATAATGGAGTGGTGTGTTGCACATCATTGAATAATATTTATAATACGAAATATTGCTGGTTGATGCTAGAATGGCACTCAAAAATGAGAAGTTGATTTTTTTAAACAAAACTTGCCTTTCTTTGATTTAAAGTGTTTTTCAATGTACTTATAAATTGTTACTCTCACTTACTTATACATACGAGTACATGATTAAATTAACAAACAATAACAAAACTTTCAAAATATTAAAGAAATAAAAAATACAATGTAAATTAATAAGATTTTCTTTATATTTCTAATTAACCCTGTCCCAAGGGCCACCAATGCTCTTAAAATGGCCCTGCTTCTAGCGAACTGTCTACATTCGGCCGTTAATGTTAGTTAAAAAAAACAACACAATGTTGTAGTCGTTGAGTTACAGATACCATGGCTTTGAATTTATTTGTATTATTTAACTTTATCATTCCCTTGTCTCAAAAGTCAGGGAATGTTTGAAATAAGCATTTGAAAAGCTTTCTTAACGATTAGTCTCGCACTCTTCTTTTACGTAACTGTTACACTTTTATTGCGATAAGCCAGAAAGTCGCTGGTTTTATTTGAGCATAAACGGCATCAACACAGCGTAAATAGCTCGTCAGTAAATGCATACAGAATGCCGGTAAGTCGAAAAATACACGTTGTCAGGGTGACCAGTAAATAAGGAACTATGGCCGCGAGCATGAAATGTTTTTACGGAACTTTAAAATTTTTATATACTTATATAATTTTATTACAGCCCCTTGTCCTATATAGAGAATAATGTAGAGATAAGGCAGTGTGAGATATAGTCTTGTAAGAAATGCTTAACTCTTATCTGCCTGAATTATTTTGTAAAAAATGTTCTTCACACCAGCTCTCTTATCTCAGGCTTTCTTACGCTTATCAAGCTGCATTCGAGGACACATCGACTACGCGGGTCGATCGTCATTGGTTAGAATCGAGATTATTATTTTCAATTAGAGGGAAGAGGGTAACACGGAGTTGGTTCCGATATTCTTCAGAGTTTTATGTGTTAATAATCTAGAGACGTAAAAAGTGTTTTTTTTATGTTAAGTTAAATTCCAATAGACTTGGACTCGAAAAGGAATTTGTAATAGGAAAGAGCCGTAGAGGAGTGATTTCAACAGTTCGTGCTGAGCGTCGAGTGGCGAGTAGCTTCGCGTAGGGGACGTCGCGATCGCGCGATGACTTTCGCATGTTTTTATGAAACCAACAACCGACTGATAATACCCCGGTGGCATTTTGCAATCAGATTTTAACACTAGGAGAGAACACGGTAGGAGGGGCAGTAAGGAACAAGAACAGCAAATAGAATGAAGACAGAAAATCCGGAGTATATCCGAGAAATCAGCGACGCGTGCGAAGGTAATGGTAAGTCATCAACTTGAATTCTTGACCCGTACGACAATGTAACAATTGCATACGAATGAAATAACATCAGATTAATTCATGAGCCCACTGAAAGGTGTAAACCAAATTTGATAAATAAATGATATTTATTTGATAGTAAAAGTCTGATAACTTATAGTTGTTATAATTTAAAAAAACATTTTTAATTAACAAAATTTCCAGAAATTGTAATTCTGCATAGATTGTACGTCTACATATCACAGGTAAGAAGACAGCTTGTTAAATGTCGAAACGCATAAGTAAGTGGAAGTAGAACCAAGATGATAAACGTTTCAGTATAGGGCAAATTTATGGACATTGCTGGGCAAATAAATGATAAACAGATTCATAGATCAATATTGTTCTCATAGCGTGCCAAAGCAGGACAGTAGTAACAGTAGAGGTTTAAATCAATTCAAATATTTATATAATAGTCATCTCAGCAAAGACGTTGGTAAGGCTTCGAGGTTAGATATGGAAGTTCCAGTATAACATACGTGTTGATATTCGTGTAAGAGAAGTTATAAAAGCTCAATACAGGAAACAAGAGCGGGAAACTAGAAGTTCAGTACCTCTTTGTTGAAGCATATTATGTAGGAGAAGAAAGACAGATCCGTGGAATAATTGAGGTAAAAATGAGTTCTTGTGAAGGTAAAATAGAAAACAAAAGTGAACTAAAAGGTTCCAATTATTTTATTGACAACGGTTTGACTAGATAGGAAAGAGAATTACAAGCAGAATTAAGAAAAAGGACTATAGTAGAACAAGAAAAAGAAAACTTAGGACATTGAAAAATTCAAAATATTGAGAAGTGGGAAAACTGGGGAACACAGACCAGCAACGACGACACACTCAGCAGCATATTGCTATCTTTGAAGGTTCAAAAACATCGAACTAACGACTGTCTGAATTCAACAAATCATTATATCAACGCCGAAGAACAACTTCAAGAAAAAGTTATCAGAATACAGACAAGAAAAAATGTACTTAATAAGAGATAAATGTTATCAAACAGCGAGAAGGAAACTCATAAGAAAAATTCTTACCAGTAGAATAAAGGACTTCTCATTAGAATTACAACATTTAACGTCAGATGACTTTTGTCAGAAGAGGGAGAAATAGAACTGGAAACAGCATTAAGAAATCTAAAATACGATGTAATCGGCGTGCATGAAACTAGAAAGCACGGAGAGGCAATAATCGAAAAGAAGAATGGCGACATATTCTCCTAAATTGGGATAACTCACGGAGAGAAACGAGTGGGCTTTTTAATAAACAAAAATAAGACATTGCAGATAGTGTAGGTGCACTCAAATGGCGCGGGGCGGCCATGTTGCTCATCGAGATCCAACCACAACGTCGCACCGTGCAACTTTTTGGGGTCCGAAGTGCTGCAGGCCCAAAGGGACGGCAACAGAAGCGATGGGTCAAAGAAAGAAGTGGTCTCAAGTAGCAAAAGACTGACGAGTTTGGAAGAAACTTAAAAGCACTGTGCAAAAATTTTGATATTTTAGTTAATACAGAATACTAAGGTAATATGTATTATATACTGCTATTTAACGATCTATAATGGCCAACGCTGTTATGTAAATATACAATATTATGTAACTATAGGTGAACGAACCCATATCCCCGCTTCCGCGGGAGGCCTTAGCCATCAAGGAATCCGACAGACTTAAAATAAAATAAAATATCAACAAAAGTAGAAATTCATTGTTTGATATTTCGTAAATAAGTCAATTCATTATTTATTATATTAGCGGGCGCTTCACATTATATTTATCCCCCTTCTGGATGGAGTTGCGTCGCTGTCTATTGAGGTTTATCGACGCCTGCAATCCTCCGCTCACATTCCGCTACAGAAATACACTGGCGTATGTTGGGGCAGCAGCGTTTGCCCTTGGGTTACCCGACAGTTGCGAGACGCGCCGCGATAAACAGCTCGTGCGAGCGATTGCAACGAAAACATTTCGAAGCGCGGGCAGCCGCGCCCCGACCGCCCACGGCCTCAGACGCGCAGCAGCGCTCCCAGCGGGGGACATCAAAAACAACGACATTACACACGCGCGTAGTTCCGCACACGATTCCAACGCTACGTTTGTCACCTATCACCCACTTTTTATGCCGTCTTTCCAAAACGGTTTCACGCTTTTAATTGCTTTCGCCAAAACTTTCGCTCACGGGTGCAGTAAAACGTGAACTCATTACTGTTATGTAAGCATTAAAATTTGACAAGTTACACTGCAATATTGAAAATTATTTTTGAGCTGTCTATCTAATGGATCCATAATTAAAATATTTTTAAAATATAAGTAATAGCGTCATAACTGGTTGTAACTGCCTAATAAACATACTTTTCTATTGATATTACTATCTCATTGATTTAATTTTTTCAAAATTATTTAATTATGACAGACATGATTTTTAATTTAGTTAGTACAACGTTTCGCCGATAGAAAAACTGTTTTTAAATCAATGGGATTGTATTATCAATAAAATATAATAGCGTAATAACTTTTTAAATTAAAATGAACATCAAATTTTTAATTATCGCTATTGTTGTTTACAAGAAAAATCTGAGTTGCTATTACTGAATAATAATTTTATAGACTCCTTCGTGTTCTCAACGACTTCATCAATATTATGCTATTATTTATTTTCAGTTTCCCATACATATGTATTCAGGGAATAATATTATGTAGTACACAGAAAAATATGTAGAGCTATGGAAAATCGATTTGGATATTTCAACAGAAATTCATGTTTGGGGGTCCCTTGACACCAAAAAAGTGATTTTTTAGTCAGTCAGGCACAACAGTAACGTCTAACAATTCGTAAATTTTTTCTAAAATGAATATATCCTTGTCGATGTGACCCGTCTTAAAGCCCTGGGATTTTGAAAAATATATTCATGTGGGGTACTTTTAATGGGAGGAGAGATTTACATGACGTCCGGGTGACCTATCCACAATTTTCCCAAAAATGACCCGAATTTTTCCCTTAAAATTTCTTGCACGATTTCTTGCATTTCTTGCACTTGTGAAGTTCCAAAAAAAATCTGTATAAATATTTGACTAAAAAACTGTACATGATACATGATAGCGCGAATATGCAACTTCAGCCTGCCTGAAAAAGGATTTCCAATAAATTCAATTGTCTTAAATCGCTATAACTATTGTTTCCCAATTCTGTTCCTGCCGTCTTGCGTGTTTGCACGCACTTGCACACGAAGACCGGAAATGTGGAAAATGTATTTGGCGCTGACTGTGGCACGCGCTTGGGAGCTAGCGGGAGTTCACCGTTCAATTGCCCCGCACTCGATTGATTGATGGAGATTCGGGCCCATACATCAGCCCCTAAGTGAACTGCGTGCTTTTTCATCAGGTGCCGGTGATCGTCCCCCGCTGGATGGCGAGATCCAGCGGCGACGTACCGTCAACGACCTGGGGTTTCCCTAACCAGGTATCTCCCACCCACGGGGCACCGCCCCAGCTGGGACAAGCTCTAAGCTCCCGACCGGCATGAGTGGTAGTGTGGTGCATGTTAGTGTAAGAGTGAGGATAGGATAAGTAAGATGAAGAAAAGAGCGCGCGCGGTCCGTGGCCCGTTTGTTAAGGTACTGCTCCGGCATTCTCCTGGTGTTGAACGGAGAAACCACAGAAAACTACCGATCAGAGCAGCTGGCGGCTAGAATTCTCCTCCAGACGGCGACTGAATGCCACCTAGCTGACAAGCTAGTGTTTAATAGAGCTCAAGAAAACATGGGCAGATAATATTTTCCCCCCTACGTCACATACCGTTTTTACTGTGTTTTTTTTGACTGAATAAATCTAAATCTAAATCTCCCGGTCAGAGGCCCTGCAGTGAAATCAGTTGATGCCCTGAGCCACCTCTCCCGGTCCCCTTCCTCGCACGGAATTTCTGGGCTCGTCACTTCGGAGCACCCGCGGCGCCACTCAGATGAGCTCTATTCTCTCAAGAAATTTAAATTTAAAAAAATTGAATCCGGTTGGGAGAAATTTTGATAACTTCCAAGGCACTTGATGTAAAATATCCTCGAAATGTGAAGAATTCTTTCCAAATTGCGGGCCTTCGCGTCGGACCCGATCAGTAGGGAAAAAGCATCCTACAAATACTTGAGGTTGGTGTTGTTCTCACACGGACAGACCGTCGGAAATATTGGAAAACAAAAAATACTTTTTGGGCATCTGGGGACCCCAAAACTATTTTTTCGGTGATATCTTGAAAGCAAGTTTTCGCAGCATTACTCACTTTCTCAATACGAAGAATATTACTAGGGTCCGTGAACATAGGTCGTATCCAACAGCAAAATATAGAACGGAAATAAATGTAAATGATTATTAGTAACAAATATATAAAAATGAACGAAAAATATTCAGTATTTAAATATGTTCTTATTTATATGAAATGTAGGAGCAAATACAATAAATTTAAACAATTTGGAATTGCAATAATAAAATGTGGATTTATCCAATTTTGAAAATAAACATTGCTGGTGTCACTGAATTATTTTTATGAATACGGTTTTAAGTTCAAGACCAGTAACAGCCACCGCACAAACGTGGGAAAACCATAACCGGCAAACAGTCACTGTGGTATTGCAGGCCACCCCCCAGTTCCACGTCTGCGACGAGCAACATCTCTGGGAAATGCGTTGGAATGAGGATGACGTTCCTGGTATGTAGTGCCTTCCATAACTAAAGATAATATTCTGAGTGATGACACGCTCTTGACACAACATATGGAGACCGAGGATAACACCCACACCCCAGACACACAGAGCGAGTGCATCGGGACCGCGCTTTCACATGGCGCGCCTCGCGGTCGACAGTGCTGCTGGAACAACATGTATTTTCTCGCCTTTTGTAACGGTTATGTAATACTATTTTTTGTATTCCATCATAAAATAACCTTTTCTGTTGCAAGAAATCGTTCATAATCGGACATTTTACGGCACAAATGATGACGTATTAGATTTTATGTTAGGAATAATTGCGTCATCACACATTCAGCCAATCGTAGCGTGAGAATCGGGGGGAGGTAGAGCTAAACGGAACAGCCGACCACCGTTTACTTGCACGATGTCAAATACCCGAGTCGTCAGTGTTGTGTCGCAAAATTAAGTTTGAGTCTCTTATAAATGTATAATGCTGTGTTACAAACAATACAGTATGCAACTCGTTTATAATGTTGCTTTATTACATTCGTACAAATTTGAAAACTCGCTCCTAAACATGTACTCATGCAATAAAGCTAAACATTATAAACTAATTGCATAAACTACTATTATACCACAATTTCTCTCCAAATTAAAACATTTCAGTCATTCTTTGTTAAACCGAATGTAAATTGTAGAACATTTGCTGTGAAAAATAAATATTTTCAAGCATATATCGGTACAAATTTGGCAATAATAACATCTTTTCATACTGATAAGTCTTGTCACAATGAGATGCAATTCACAGAAATTAGCCTAGTCGCGACGGGGAATGCCATTATTGCATTCCAATCTCATATTTCCTACACAATTTTTATTTATATATTTGAAAGCTGTTTTAAAGAATTTCTAATAGATTAATTTGTAAACCTATAACAAAAGTTGAATGTAAGAGACGAAGAAATAAATATGAAATAATATATAAATTCTAACTTAGCATCCAACTGCCTGGAATCACTTCTCATATTACGTTCAAAAAGAGCGTAACTCGGAGCGTGTGACTATGTTTGACGCCAAATTACATAAAAAATATACATATTTTCGAAAAATTGGTCCTGACATTATTTGAAGATCAGTTTTCGATAATTACATTTCATTAAGAAAAAATGAATCTTCACAATTGTAGTTGAAGGAAGACACCTAAAATTTGTTTTTAATTAAAAAAAGGCATTTTAACGATCATGAGATCTGCACCGTTCTCTTAAGCGTTCTTTACGCTATCTAAGGTCTAAATTTAATAAAAAACTTTTGTGCAGTTTTTATGAAAAAACGTTTAAAAACAATAAAAATTGTCTGTTTGGCAAAAAAATTTCACATAAAATATTAATGTTTCCCAAAATTTGAACTTGACATTCTTAGAACAGTTTTTCTTAAAAAACATTT
Organism: Gryllus longicercus; assembly: GCA_038098605.1. Classification (NCBI taxonomy): domain Eukaryota; kingdom Metazoa; phylum Arthropoda; class Insecta; order Orthoptera; family Gryllidae; genus Gryllus; species Gryllus longicercus. Next base: position 1,031,856 of record JAZDUA010000363.1, on the reverse strand, counting down.
CATTAAACAAATATTTATCTCTATGATTGTAGTTTTAGAAAGACGCCAAAACAATTTTGAAGAAAAATATTTCATGAAGAAAAAAATCTTTAATATTGTAGTTGTAAGAAGACTCCGTTTCCGAGACCCATTTTGTTATCTAAAATTAATAACTGTAAATTTTGAGGAATGTATTAAGTGTTAATGCATCTCACTCATTAAAACAACAAAACCACACAAAATTCTGTAGAAAAATGTACTTTACGTGAAAACGGTCAAACAATTCCAATTTTTCAGAAAAATAGCCTCATCGTCTTTAATGAAATATTGTTTTAGGATAGTCTAAAGGACATTTGAGAGAATAGTGCAGGTCCAATGTTCGTTAAAATCCCTGACTTTTCGAAAATTGCAAAAGTTCGAAATTTGTCGACGTCTTCCTACAATTAAAATATTAAGGATAGATTTTTTCTTAATATAATATCTTCCATAAAGATAGATTTTGAAATAAGATCATGTACAATTTTTGGAAATATGAGTACTTTTCGCGTAGTTTTGCGCGAAAATAGGTGCGAGAAACTACGTGCGTTACCACTGGTTTCTTGCTTGCTCCCGGCCTGTGGCTGTAGATCAGGCCAGTGCCGGTGATAGGCATGGCCAGACCGGAAGATCGCCCGGATGTCCATAAGTCAAGATGTCTGATGATGCGACTGGTGGGGAAATATGTGTAAAAAATTAGAAAAGGAAGTAGAAAATCGTTGTAGTTTTATAAGTTATGGAACAGTAGTCTGATATTTCACGAAATTTTCAATTATCTTAAATAGTTATTTATAGTCATTTTTATAACGTATAACTTACAAGGAGTCCTTTAAGACTATGAACTGTAAGAAAAGTCTGAAAACTTTACAAACCAATGCAGTCTTTGAAAGCTTATTAAGCCTTCATATCAACGAAGATATTTTAATATATATGTTTGTAAAATTATATATTTTATACACATATTGGCCATGTTTTTCATTGAAGTTGAAGACTGAATATCCCGAATTGTGGAGGGGGGCGGGGGCGTCGGGCAACGTTTCAACATAGCCCAAGGCCCAAAATTGTCAAGCTTCAGTTGTCTGGCGGATAATTCTAGCGGCCGGCCGCTCTAATCGGTAGTTTTCCGCGCTTTTTCCGAACAACACCAAGCGAATTGCGGAGCAGGACTCTGAAAAACGAGCCACGGACAGATCGCAATCTTTCCTACTTCTTCCTTGTCCTATCCTCACCCCATACACAGACTTACATTAACATGCACTACACTACCACACATGCAGGGAGACCGGTCGGGAGCTCACAGCTTGTCCCAGCAAGTGGGGTGCTTCGTTGGTGGGAGATATGTGGTTGGGGAAAACCTCGTTAGTAGACGGTAGATCGGCGCCGGATTTCGCCATCCAGAGGGGAAATATCACCTTCATCTTCTGATGAAAATACGTGCAATGCACTACCCTTAAGGGATTAATGACCTCAGTAGTCGACGTATCCGGAATCGGTAACAATCAAACAATGAGTCAATCGAAAATTTGCGGGCTTTTGGCGTAATTTTCCGTGAAAATACGGGCGAGAGCGTTCGTGCTGTTTTAGCCCCACTAGTGTTTCCTTGCCGGCCTATGGCAGATGAGGTATCGATGCTCTTGAGTGAGATCTGAGTGTCGCTACGCGCGCTTCCTTCCGTCCTTGAGCGTCGAAGCGCCAAGGGACGGGGGGGAGGGGAGGGGAGGGGGTGGAAAGAAAGCGCGCGGACGAGGGCGCGCGAGCGAGCGTCAGCTGTCAGCCAATTGGAAACGCGATCCCCGGGGACGGCGCGCGCCGCGCCCTAATGGCGTCACGTGCCGAGCGAGCGCGCGCGCGCGTCGGAACAGAACGCGACGTCATTTCCGGCGGAACTGCTCCTCATCGGCGTCGCGACGGCGCGAGCGGGCCGCCGGCAGCGAGGGGGATTATTTTCGGATTTCGGCCGCCTGATTTATGGACGGGCGGGTGATTCGGGTTTCGGATCGGCAAGGGGCGTTCGGGGCGACATTTCTTTGCAATCCTATTCCGATGACTTTTCCAGTTTTTTTTTTTTAATTTTACTGCAACTGTTCTAGCATGACGAATTATATGAACTCAGCAGAGTTGGGAAGTAATTGATGATTAATAGTTGACAATTCCGGGAACGTCATTAGTCCTTCTTCCCCAATTGGATGGCGAGATTGGTGCCGACCAGTCGGGTTTCGGTATTTTCCTCCAACCACGTATCTTCCACCGCCGGGGCACAGTCCTAACCGGGGCAGCTCCAAACTTCCAACTGGTCTCGCTGCATGGGTGGTAGTGTCGTGCATGAGAGTGTAAGTGCGTGTAAGTAAGGGGGTGAGGACACGACAAGGAAGAGGAAGGAAAGATCGCACGCGGACCGTAGCGCCTTTGTTACGTACTGCTCCGGCATTAAAATGGTGTTGATCGGTGAAACTATGGAAAACTACCGATCAGAGGAGGGAAGTAATTGAATAAAAGTAATTCAATTACTTGTAACGTTTACTCTCTTAGTATTTTTAGCATGTAATCGTTACTTTTAGTAGAATGTACTTCTAATTTACTCCATGGTATAAAATTGAAATCGTTACTTTGTAGTAATCGTTACTTCGCGTGTAATCAATAATATTTAATTTCAATATGCCTTGTAAGTTCTTTTCACTCGCAAACTATCTGGTTCGTCGCTAGCTAAATGAGTAGGTATATTCGTTTAGTTCACAAACATGATGAAGAGATGTCTCCATCCACGATGCAGGAGAAGTTTCGTGGCTCCATCCAAGCCCGCCGAACGAAGAATAGTTCGTTCATGAACGACACACCTCTACCTGTACTTGTCTCTGTAAGTGTTATTTTATTAGTTACATGTTGAAAATATAATTTGTAATTGTAATTAAGTAAAATATTTGACGAGTATAACTGTAAGTGGAATCAAGCTCATTTTTTTTCTTGCGTACTTTTCCCATCACGAGCTCAGTCGCATATATAGATAGATTCATTAAAGTTTGCTTTGAGCTAATTCTCGGAGCCAATCATGCATGAAGTGCAGACCAATAAACAGAGCTCTCGTGTTCTGAAGATGCGCACCGCTTGCCATTGCCCAAACGACTCGCGAGCGACTGCTGTAAGTGTCAGTCGTACACTTCAGGACATCACGACGTCCGTCCCAGGAGGACGAGAAAATCGATTCGACTGAACCATTCGGCAGAGCAGCTCGTGCGAAGGGAAAGATATCTCTCCCGGCGAGGCGCTCTGGTGACAGCTGCGACGAGCTGCACTGGGCTTCGCAGCTCGCTGCTTTCCGTGTGACCGATTCCGGGGTCCTCCTCCCCAGCAAACATGAATAATACGACTTCTTTCGCTTGTTTAGTCTATCTTGTTTTCAATAGTTATATATTGTGAAGGAATTAGGGTTCATATATCTATTTCTATTAATACTGCCGTTCAAAAGTTTCCAAAATTGACGATGCTTTGCTTTATAGATATCAAATGTAGAAAAAAAGCCTTTAACATAACAATACACACACTCCAAACAATGTAAATCACAGCATATAAAAACCTATTTGTCTACATAGTTCTTCATGGACAACTGATTTCCTATTTCTTTTTCTACAAATTCCACTTTATAGTTCCTCATTCGTTATCTAAATATAACATTACAAAGTCTTTCAATAGTTTATAATAAATTTCAATTGTATATGTATTTGTAAGTTCCTTTTATTAAAATAGTACTGCTTCTAATATTACTCCTTTAATATCTTGTACAGCTTACTGAAATTGTAGCGAAGTAAGTGAAAAATTCGATGAATTTCAATTATAATCTTGTGTCATATTTAGAATAGAAATTCACAGAACGTGACCGCGAGATTTCAAATCTAAAATCTCAGAAGAAAGGACAGAGTTCGAGATGTACTCACGCCAAAACTGCTTGCGGATATTCGGCGTCGCAGAAACTGAAAGTAAAGACGCCAACAAGCTGGTCATCGAGCAAGTTGCAAATAAGGTAAGTGTTAGCTTAATCCTACCACATATTGATAGGAGTCATCCAGTAGATCGACAAGTAACGGACAAAAAAGACACACCATTGTTCAATTTGTCAGTTACAGGAAGCGCAAGGAAATGTTCCGCTGGAAACGGCTTCTCAAGCGTATAGGAATACAAGAGAAAACCTTGCGAAATCGTGCCTGGTTTTGCCACAAGCTGTCATCGACAAGTTTAACCTCGGGAATGTGTGGACAGAAAACGGCACCATCGTTATTAAATACTGCGCCTCCTGTGCACGACTGTTGCCTGTGGGTGGCCGGACCGTCCAAGCGTCTGACATTAGAAATAAACCTAATCCTCGCTCCCTCTGTCTGCACTTAAATGCCCAGTCTGTACCTTGCCATTTCGGCGAAGGAACGAAAATAATATCTAAACTCCGTTTTCATGCACGTCTCACAAGCGAAAACTGATTCAAGCATTCTCTTAATTCCACACAAGTAGCAATCTCTGAGTCCCGTCAGAAACGAGCTGATCGGAAGGCCAGCGTCGCCGCACACAGTGGAGGCGTCGGTATATACATTCGCGATGATGTTAGGCAGAAACTTGTATTATCTTAAAGAAATACGGATTGCCTACGCAGTGAATATCTTTTTATCTAACTTGGACTTGTAGGGACAAATGTGTCTTGGCTGTCATATACAGGGTGTTTACCTTAACATGCAACCCATGCCTGAGAGCACTTGTTCTTGTTTTGGCAATTTGGCAACCGCGTGTTTTTGCCACCTTTCAAGACAGCCGTGACTGGCACGTCGCGACTGCAAAGGCGGCGACCGCCAGGTCATCAACTGCAGCAACTTCCCTGTTTCTGTGTTTTTCCATTCAAGGGCGCAGCAGGCACGCAGGTACGTGGCTCTCACGCCGAAAAGCTTTGCGCGCTGCACAGAGTGGGTGGGGTGGGGAGGGGAGAGCAGAGATGTGAGCGAGAAACAAAACCTCTCTTTAGATGATTCTGTTCAGTATGCTTAAGAAACAAAACTGTATGGGAGAAATAATAATATAAGAATAGCTATAAGAAAGATATATAATAGATATAAGAATAACTATAAGAAAGCCTTAATAAAATTATTAAAAATACCAATAAAATATATATTAGCATAAAATCAAATGTTATTGAAAATAATTAACAAAATATAATTTTCTTAAAATTACAAAAAACTGACCGAGAAGTGAATGCTCAAAGTGACCACCATTTGCCAAGAGACAGGCGTTTACTCTTTTCAGTGTAGTGGCTGCAGTATGTTGCCGACTAACCAGGACAGAATAAGTGCTTTCTCTTTCTTCTAACCAAAATTAGCCACATTCTCTCACTCCGAAATCTGAGGGCACGCGGCCGTGGGTCACTAAAAGTGAAAGGGATGCCAAAGGTATTTCATGCGTTGCCAAATTGCCAAAACAAGAGGTGGTGTTTTCAGACATGGGTTGCGAGTTTAGCTAAAGATTCTGTATTAACCTCCTAAGACAGAAATCATAGATATGTTGGGTGAAACCTTTGCGTCTGCGATTAATTCTTATGAACATGTAACTGAAATGGGTGACTTTAATCATAACTTATTGAAAGTCTCTCCCTCTGCAGAGCATTTTACGCGCTTTTTTTCGGAGCATGTGCCTCGAACTTTTACCTCTAGCACCAACACACCTCTCAAAGGACACAGAAACTTGGATCAATCATATTACAGTCTCTAATTCAAACAAAGTTCAAAATCATGGTCAATTTCAGTTCCTGAGATTTCAAAACAGGACCTACTTTATCTTGTTTCCATCTTGAAGTGCCCTAAATACTCATCTCACATAATCAAATACAGCGATTATTCAAACTTCGATAAGCAAGCATGTAATATAAATGAATTGACACTTCCATGGCACCTTGTACACGAAGACGAATCACTGGACGCTAAAGTGGCGATTTTCACTAACTTAATAACACAGCTCAATGACCGGTATGCGCCTTTAAAAATTTCGCATGTATCGTTCTGCATCATGGATAACCGATGAAATTCGAAATTTAATGAAAGATCCAGATACAGCGCATGCTATTTGAAATTTACTTACACAGAAATAAACTACATCCTTGTTTAAGTCCCCTATTTATTAATATTTCTTTAGTCTTCTTTATGCCAGTATTTATTATAATTTTGGTCTCGTTATACATATTTTTGATGGTTTTTATGAGGTGTTCAGGACCTTATTAAAAAATGGAGATGCATAGCTTGTTCTGGAATACAGTTGAAGCAGAATAAACACCTAAATGTTCTACTTTATGCAGATGACGTAACACTACTGCAAGAAAGTGAAGATGATCTGCAAAAAGCTGTATACACACTGCATCAACTGGGAAGAAATGAGTATAATCTCCGAATTTCTAAAACGAAGACTAAAGTTATGGCCCATTGCGGTAAATACCCCATACGCTCAAAAATAGTTATTGACAACACAGTGATCGACCAGACTTCAAATTTTAATTACCTTGGTTGTGACATCAGTTATGACACAGATAAAGACATAGAAAATAAAACTAATAAATTTCAATCAATATGTGGAATAATAAACAGAACACTACAGAACAAAGCAAGGAAAGACACAAAAATTAAGTTCTATAAGACAATGGCAGCTCCAGTTCTCCTATATGGAAGTGAATCGTGGATAATGAAAAAAAGAGACCAAAGTAAGCTCCAAGCAGCAGAAATGAGATTTCTTAGGAAAGTTAAAGGCTGCATTAAACAAGACCAGATAAGAAATGAGGATATCCGTAAAGAACTAGATATATACAACATAAATGAAAGGATCTTAGAAAACAGGAAAGAATGGCGGCGCCATATCGAAAGAATGGAGGAAGATCGTATTCCACAATTAGTGATGAACTACCAACCGAAGGGAAGAAGAGATATCGGCCGACCCAGAAAGAGATGGTCCTGAAGTGCAAGGTGAAGACGGAACAGGCATTCCTGCCTAATCCTTGGAATGGAGAAGAAGAAGAAGACTTACACAGAAATACCGCAAAGCTAAAATAAAATATTACTACACCACCTTCGGCAGAAACTGTGACTTAAGAACGATTTTTAAAAATCTGAAAAATCTAGATATAGGCAAAGGTCCTCCCCAAATTGAAACGAATATTCCCTTAGAATCACTAAATCATAGTTTCATAAATAACGTTTCTTCATTTGACAGTAACGTGAAAATGCAATCTCTTGCGTTTCTCCAAAACTCAGCAATAAAATCCAAAGTCTAATGTTTCTTTTCGTCCGTTGAACATGTGGATATAATCAAAATCGTTCTAAGTCTCAAATCAAATGCTTGAGGTTCCGATGGTATAAATACCAAACAGCTAAAATAATCCTAGATGTGACCTAGCCATTCATCAGAAAAATAGTAAATTTTTCACTAATGAGCGGACAATATCCCTTATCCTGGAAGACTGCGCTCCTGCATCCTATTCCCAAGACTGCATCAACCAAAAGCCGTATTGAAAACCGCCCAATTAGCATCCTCCCGACTATCTCTAGTCGAAAAGTATTCGAAAAAGCCGTACGGAAGCAAACTGAACAGTATCTTCCAAAACAATCACTTTTAAACGATCAGCAATCAGGTTTCCGTTCCGGCATGAATACAGGAACCGCACTACTAAACGTTATTGAAGACGCGAGGACAGAAATAGATTACGGTAATATAACAATGTTGCTCCTTCTGGATTTCAGCAAAGCTGTCCATTCAGTAGATCATGATATCTTGCTCGCAAAACTAAAACTCATGGGAGATGCACAGCCCACGCGTGCATGGTTTCTTAATTACTTAACTTCCAGAACCCAAAAGTGATGTCTGGTAGCTTCTGCTCAAGTGCTCAAGCTGCTCTCGTGGCTCAGTGGCGAAGTCCCTTGCCTTTCACCACTGAGGTTCCGGGTTCGATTCCCGTAGAATCGCCGTACAACAGAAAAACGAGTTTGCGTTCTTCACGGGGGCTAGTCCAATCTAACAGGGGCGTCCTAAACTTACCCCTATTATTATTCCTTGCCAATTCTGGCCGATGGATAGATGACGCAGGGCGAGACGCGATCGCGAAGACGCTACCTCTCGGCGATTCCCTAACTTGACTACGACTGAGAACGCAGCGGCCCCCAGACGCTTGTTAACGGAGGATTACTCCAGCTGCCTCTGAATAAGTGTTAGCTCCTCGCCTCGATGAACTGGAACGGTGCGCGATGTAAACGCCAGTTGTTAATGATATGTCTATTTTAAGGTCTTGACTGAATATGGAATTGTCTTTTGGTTGAACTTACCTCTTAGTTGTGAATCCAAATTAAGTTTGAAGTTTAAATTCGAACACAAAGCCAGTATAAAGAGAATATAATATATTTTCGTAAAAGTATAAAAATACAAAATGAAAGAAAAACATAAAAACCAAACTAGTGGCGCTAAAATAGCACGTATTTTCTCGCCTTTAGTAATAGTTATGATATACTTTTTATACCAAACTTTCCCTCCGAATTAACTCATCTTAGTCATCATTTTTTGTAAGACCTATTTCAAATCGTACAACATTTGGTGCAAAAACTTAATATTTTCAATGTAAGAAACGAACAAAGAAATATCAAATAATCTACGATTATAACTTACGAAGCATCCAAATGAATTACGTTCACGAACCGCAGTAAATTCAGAACTAGTGGTTACGTTTGTCGATAAATTACACATCAATACCCATTTTTCAAAAAATACAGGTTACTTATTTGAAGATCTTTTTGTTTTCATAAACACTGCTTGGATAAGCACATAGTTAAGAAAAAATGTAACTTCAGAATTGTAGTTATAGGAAGATGTCGAAATTTTTTAATTTGGTTATAAATTTTCGCAAAATCAGACATTTTAACTAACATGAGATCTACACCATTCTCTAAAGCGTCACTCATGCATATATATGTTCCCAATTTAATAAAAAAAATATTGTGACATTGATTGATTGTGTTTCCTAGCGCGTCAACTACTATGAGTATCAGTCCCGTAAGTGAAATGCATGTGATTTGCTCGGGAAGAGGCGGTTTTTCCCCGCTGTAAGGCGAGATCCAGCGCCGACCTACCGTCGGCTAGCGAGGTTTTCTCCAACCAGGTATCTCCCACCATCGGAGCATCGCCCTGGCCTGGACAAGCTCTAAGCTGCCGACTGGTCTCCCGGCATGTGCGGTAGTGTAGTGCACGTTAGTGTGTGTGTAAGGGGTGAGGGGAGGACAAGGAAGAGGTAGGAAAGATCGCTCGCGGTCCGTGGCCCGTGTGTTAGAGTACTGCTCCGGCATTCAGCTGATGTTGATCGGGGAAACCACGGAAAACTACCTGTCAGATAAGCCGGCCGCTAGAATTCTCCTCCAGGCAGTGACTCAATTCAACCTAGCTAATAAGCTAGTGTCGAACGGGAGACCTCGAGAAATCTCAATAATAAAAAATCTGCACGTTGGCGGAACAGCGTCACAAGTCATAGGTCGACAACTTTCCATTACACACTAGTGCTCGCTCAGAGACGAGGTCGGTAGAATGAGTATTCTGTGTGTCCGAGAGGAACCGCTATTTTGATAACGGTTCCGTGAGAGTTGTGTAACCGGGAAGTAGCAATATTACGTCTGCCCCGGAACACGATATCGTGCTCAACTCGACGTCGGTTCACGGGGGAATGCACATTCTCTAGCGGAGCACCACTGCACTCCTAGTTGCCTAGCGGTCTCCTTTCAGAGTAGTGCATCTAAGTGTCTGTCTGTGTGTGTGTGTGTGTGTGTGTAAGGCGAGAGGAAACGTCAAGGAAGAAGAAAGAACATCGCGCACAGTCCCTGTGCCGTTTTTTGAGATGTTTCTTTTCTCACTCACCTGGTATTAATTGAAAAAGCCAACCGGCGTAGGTGCTTCAGAGTATCAAATGATGTCGGTGCAGTTCCTATGGCTGGGAGCGCCAAGCGTTTCAGTTCCGGCAGTGGCAGAAGTTTCGTCGTAACTACATGGCTGGGTCAAATGCAGCCGCTGTCTGGAGGAGAACACTAGCGGTCGGCTGGTCTGATTGGAAGTTTTCCGTGATTTACAGTTAGAAAGAAGAGAGAGACAAGAGAATTACCCTTAACTAACTGGCTAAGAACCACATGCGATCATGTTTTCTTGTCCCTTTCTCACTCCCTTACTTATGCACACTAATTCTTGCTTGAATAATACAATCACACATGTCGGGAGGCAGAACGGGAGCTGAAGGCCCGTGGCGCGATTCAGCAGCGCTTCCGAGTGGCCCGATTGCTAGTAAAGCATTGGTTTAAGTCAGGGTTTTCCCACTTACTGGGATCCAAGGGCTACAACTAACACTTCTAATATGGTTGCGTTTGCAAACCATATTTGCGTTACTCGAGCAATTCACACCTGACTTCCCCGCAGATTGGCCGGTTGTTTTGAAACGGGAGGGGAGGGAACCATGCGTGAAACCAGGCCGTAACATGCGTAACATAGCACAACACATTGGGATGTTTTAGAATTTATTAATTTACTAGAAAGATCCTTAAATGGAAACTTAACAAGAACACATGTTTTTACACGAAGGGGTGTTGATCCCGGCGGAGTCTGTGCGCACAATATTTGATGTTGACATGGATAGAACGGCCTTTCACTTTCGATAAATAACCTTTCCTGGGTCACAACAAATGGCACCGACGACCGCTGGTTGCACAACCCTGGTTTAAATGGCGATCATTCCACGAGGGGCGCAGTCGCGCTGCTGTTGCATTTGGTGGCCAACTCCCGCCACCAGCAGCGCAGAGGCGCGTTCACCTACTCGTAGTTGTAAATGGCGGTCTTCTGACTGGGTCACTCAGCCGTGCCACAGAGATGTGCTGCTTTCTTTCGTTCGCTGCCTGAGTGGAAACAGCGTGACGCACGAAACCTTCCCCTGTCGCGGTCGCAGGCGGAGGCTGAGTGGGATGGGCTCTGCCGCTTCTCGTTGGCGCCACCGTCTGGCCTCGTGGGGAGGGTTTGTAGCGTTTGGGGCGAAGACCCGTGGTAGAAGTTACGTGGTCGTTGAAAACACACTGACGGGTAGTTCGGCGCCGGATCTCGCCATAAAACATGCACTGCACTTACAGGGCCTAGCACGATCACTAATCAATCAATCAACCAAAGAAACCATGGGAAAATATCGATCAGAGCAGCCGGTCACTATTAGATTGGATTTTATTATTCACACAGATTTTTTATAAAGATGGCGATAGAATTCAACCTATCAGTAAATGTAATGTCTAAAATGTGCCGGGAGAGGTGGATCAGTGATTCAGATGATGTCACTGCAGTGGCTTTGACCGGACTCTCAACAGTGGCAGGATTTTCAAGTCTAGCTCGTCAGCTACATCGAATTCAGTCACTGTCTACAGGTGAATTCCAGCGACCAGCTGCTCTGATCGGCAGTTTCCCATGGTCTTCTCCGATCGACACCGGAGCAGTTCCCTAACAAACGGGTCAAGGACCGCGCGCGATCTTTCCTATCTCTTCCTTGTCCTATCCTCGCCAGTACACTTACACCAACATGCACTACACTGCCACTTATGCCGGGAGTCCGGCCGGAAGCATGCACAACGCTTTCGGATCTAATGACCTTGGTAGTCGATGCGCCGGGTATCATTCCCAACAGTGGCAGCGTATTGAAGACTAACTTGTCAATCAATGGATCAGTCAATGCAAAATGCTCCACAGTCGGCTTGCGAGTGTCAAGGCCCCAAGCGACAGGCGCCGCAGCGGCAACGGATGTGTGGGGAAGTGAGCGAATGATGTGTGGGGAAGGGGCGAATGATGTGTGGGGAAGGGGGCGAATGATGTGTGGGGAAGGGGGCGAATGATGTGTGGGGAAGGGGGCGAATGATGTGTGGGGAAGGGGGCGAATGATGTGTGGGGAAGGGGGCGAATGATGTGTGGGGAAGGGGGCGAATGATGTGTGGGGAAGGGGGCGAATGATGTGTGGGGAAGGGGGCGAATGATGTGTGGGGAAGGGGGCGAATGATGTGTGGGGAAGGGGGCGAATGATGTGTGGGGAAGGGGCGAATGATGTGTGGGGAAGGGGGCGAATGATGTGTGGGGAAGGGGGCGAATGATGTGTGGGGAAGGGGGGCGAATGATGTGTGGGGAAGGGGGCGAATGATGTGTGGGGAAGGGGGCGAATGATGTGTGGGGTAGGGGGCGAATGATGTGTGAGGAAGGGGGCGAATGATGTGTGGGGAAGGGGGCGAATGATGTGTGGGGAAGGGGGCGAATGATGTGTGGGGAAGGGGGCGAATGATGTGTGGGGAAGGGGGCGAATGATGTGTGGGGAAGGGGGCGAATGATGTGTGGGGAAGGGGGCGAATGAAGTGTGGGGAAGGGGGCGAATGATGTGTGGGGAAGGGGCGAATGATGTGTGGGAAGGGGGCGAATGATGTGTGGGGAAGGGGGCGAATGATGAGTGGGGAAGGGGGCAAATGATGTGTGGGGAAGGGGGCGAATGATGTGTGGGGAAGGGGGGCGAGGGGGCGGGGCTGGCGCACAGGTGGCGCCGGCGGGCGGCGCAGCGAGAGGGGCGTGAGATGTGGCGAGGAGCTCGGAAGCCGCTGATTGATTTATTCCATACGCCCTTATTAACGCCACGCTTTCGTTTTTTATACTTCACGCTACCTTCACGAACAATGGATTTCCACACCGATAATGATGAAAAAAGCTTCGGCTCCAAATGAACTCGGAATTTCCGTTCTAAATGTCTATTGATTTTGAAAACAATACATCTTTTCTTTAACTTCTCGCGTCATAGGAGCAAAGATTTTTCAAATTAATATACATGTATTCGTAGAAATGAATCACTAAATGTGTTATGCTCATTTATTTGGGAAAACAAATGTTCTGTGAAGTACTTTCTTTATTTGTTGCTCCCTCACGCTATAGTTATGCCATGGCGTCCCAACCCGACGGTCGGACCTGAGAGACCTGTAAAAAGCAGATTAAAACCCCTTATGCCATCTATTTGGCATTCTTTAACTGCAAGATCTCTTCTGCATTCTCTATCTGCATGACAGAGAAAAGCAACAGTTTTCTGTTTGCCCCAACCGGGAATCAAACCTGGGGTCGCGATATGGAATTTAGCTCGCCAGCCATGAGCCGCCCGGAGATCTTTATTTGTATATATTTTATCACCAATCAATTCACAATCGACCAAGAAACGAGAACAAACAAGTAATATTCCCAGTTATACCACAGCTACTGAGACATACGAGAATGTCACTCGGTGTGATATGACGCAATGCATGCATCTAGAATATTGAAATCCAAGGAACACGCCTAGCATAGCAATGAACTATAAACATTAAGCGTGCCTTCCTGGATGCTAGACGAGAATCGTAATGTCGAGGTTCGGCATGGCCTTATGTCATTAACATGGAATTGATTGAGGGGGAGAGGGCGTTGAAAATTTAGCTTTAGCAAAAAGAAGCAAATTCTCACGCTCACGTAAGCGGCCAAGCAGTTCACATGGTATAAGCATTATACAATTGTATTTTTGCGGTAATAGATTTATGTTGTGGTTACAGATTCATGTTTGTTTGCTTAATACATAATAGTGAAGGCTAAGCGGTATTGTTTATTTGAGTTTTAAGTGGGTAAATATTTGCATTGTTTTAATAATAGCTACATTTGTTTTCGTGTGTGAATTTCACACTTAAAAATATTTAGACTTTGCTTCTTTATTGCCTTATATTGTAAATAACCAATACAAACTCCAGGTCTTGTAACATTTAAATTATCTTCTGAACGCGATAATGGGGCAGCGGCGACCGTAATTAAGGAATCAATACGGCCACTTCTGGAAAGATTGTGTGGACAGTTGTGTGGACAACATTAAGTGTCTGCTGTGAGAGTCAACTCATTTAGGTGTAAGCATAACTTTTAAAATATATTTTGTAACTCCATATTGTACATGTTCAATCCATTAAATTTAGTATTTCATTGTAAAAATGAGATTTTTTTTTATTTTTACCCAAAGTAGTCTGACAGTGTATTACGCTTTTGTAATAATGCTTGGTAGAGGTCACCTTTGTAATCTAGGGTTAAAAATTATTGAAACTGTGATAAGTATTCCATCAATGAAATAGGTTGAGAAGAATGTGAAAGTGGACAGAGTGCGGTGGGAATGCTCTGGACGCATTTGAAGCGTCTCTGCATTCACGCAACTCCTTTCCCCGTTTGCCCCCAGCGCCTCCGCATTGTTAATTGATTGTTAGCGATTCCGCGTGCGTCGAATAATGTGGTCATTGGTCCCATAAGTGTAGTGCATGTTTTAATCGGGAGGTGGCGGTCATATTCTTTCGCTGGACAGCAAGATCCACCGCCGACCTACCGTCGGCTAGCGGAGTTCTCCCCGTCCAGGTATCTCCCACCAGCGGGGTACCTCCCCAGCTGGGACAAGCTCTAGCTCCCGATCGGTCTCCTAGAATGTGTAGTAGTGTAGTGCATCTTAGTGTAACGGTGTGTAAGGGGTAAGGCTGGGACAAGGAAGAAGAAGGAAAAATCACGCGCGATCCGTGGCCCGTTTGTTTGGGACTGCTCCAGCTTTCGGCTGGTGTTCATCGGAGAAACCACGGAAATCTACCGATCAGAGCAGCTGGCCGTTATAATTCTCCTCCAGACAGCGAATAAATCCGACCTAGCTGAAAAACTAGTGCCATAACTCTTGCCACCGTCGGGACTTGAACCTAGGACCTCCCGGTCAGAGGCACTGCAGTGACATCAACTGATGCCTTGAGTCCTCTCTCCAGGTGAAAAGAACTGTGAAAATAGCTTGGGATTGTTCTGGGCGCATTGCAGCAGCCTCCACATTCCCGCATCGCTTTCCTTCTTTGCCCCCAATGCCCCGTGACCTCTTCAGGAATCGCGTCTCCGATTATCCAGGGACCAATTGGCGCGTGGCCGCTTTGTCGCCGTCGCCTCAAAGGCATCGCCCACGCGCTCGCGCACGTCCTCGTATGCAGCAAACAATTAACTGGCGCCGGGCGCTCACAGGCGGCGGTCGCGGGGCCGGCTCCAAAGCGTTCTTCCCGGCGTCGCCCAACCGCTAATTGGGCTATTGGCCGCCAGAGCGCAGCCAAAGCGCGACCGCACAAACGGAGCCTGCGGGACGCCATTACGTGCAGAAGAGCGCGCCCTCGTTCGCTCTTTGAGCCAGGCGCCCTTTTAACGCGCCATCTGGCCTCCGCCGCGCCCACCGCGCCCGCCCGCCGCGACACAGGGCACTCGGACTGCAGCACCCGGCTCTGCCTGCAGCCCAAGGGGTCGCCTTTCAGAGCGATTCATTCCTCTTCCGAGTTTTTGCTTTTGTGTTGTTTTTAATCTTGTATTGTTAATATAAACACGTAACGGAAACAAATAGAGGAAGGGAAACCAATCGGCAGGACGTAGTTGAGAATTTAACACTCCGCCGATTGTTATGAACATTCTAGTAAACCAATAAGATGTGACTAAAGCCACCTTTAACTAAAGATGTGACTAAAGCCACACATGACATTTTATCCATTCGTGGAAACATCTGCCTCAAAGCCACATTTAACCAAAACGAATCACTAACTTGAATTTTAATCTTTGAATCTTAATCTTGAATTCACAAAAATTCTTACTTTTCCCTAAATTTCATACTAAAAAATTGTTTATACAAATATTTATCTTTTGGCGTAATCATTGTTAGACTATCTATACGTAGCCAAAATCAGTATATTTTAAGCAATTAGTACAATGAAAATCCGTAAACTTGAAAAGCAGATTTTAAATCATGCATCTGAAGGAACATGTGCATCACCGACTGATTTCAAAACTTTCGATTGTGGAAACATCTGCAGGTGAGGTATTTCTAGTTTAAAAAATAATAGTTTACATGCAAAGGTCGCATGCCACAGCTGCAATGACCCTCTGTCTTTGAAAATCAAAAGCGTACTGAAACATTTGACGGTGGTGAAGATGCTTGGAGTACTGATAGCGCTCCTAATGATAACAAAAGAAACTGTGTCTATCTGACAGATGTTTCCTCCAAAGGAGAAAACAACTCATTTCAGATGAATACACTTATACTAAGGAAGGATATTTCTTTTTATATGGCACGGTTTGTAAGATGTTATGAGAAGTATGGAATTACACACGGCAAATAACACAAGGAAGAGATTCCATTGTTTATTAACCTCAGTTTTCGTCTCGATTCACGATACATTGATATACGTTTTCTGGTATTTTGATCCACGAATCTAATTTCTTGTTCAGCCCAGTCCACGAGTACGCAACTGTACTCGACTACAGCCACCGCCAATCTGCCTATTGCGGATATTTTATTCCTAGAGTTCATGGCGGACTACAGGAAGTCTCACTCTTCTGTAATACTTTACAAATTCACTCTTTCATTGTCTCGTTCGAGATGGTCTCACATTCTTTAATACCTAAATATTTGTAAGCTTTACCTGGCTGAAGATCTTGAATCACAGTGTGCATATCAACTTGAATGCTCTCTGACGTCGCTTTGACTCTCTTTAAATTGACTTGTCAAGACCAAACTTCATGCAGATGTCATTGCTAAAGTAATTCATTATAGACAACATTTGGAAGAGAATCGCTTCATTCTTAGCAAACACTTTTAAGATCATCCATGTAAAAGAAATGTGATACTGGCCTTTCATCCCCATGGAGCTTGTAACCAAAGTCAGCTTGCAACAACTGTCTAGATAGTGGAATCAAAGTAAAGCAAACAGCTGAGTGGATAGCGAATCTCCCTAAAAACTACCCATGTTGATCTGAATACTTCTTGTTTCTCCTGCTTCATTTCCGCTGTATATTAGTAACCTGGTACTCCACGACTTCAACTTCACACTAGTCTTGCAAAACTCAATACGTCTAGGATGAAATCTTTAGATCTCCAGGGTCTTCAAAATCAAATCAAAGGACTTAAGGTAATCAATCCAAGCCACGCTTAAATTACGAATTCGTTTCTTTAAATCATTCAAGATGACTTTATTTAGTAGCAAGATGTTCTTGCAGTCGTAACAATCTTTACATACTTTTTGATCAACTGGCAACAGATGGTTCCTCTCTAGGTGTCGGACTTTTGTCTTCTGCCGTTGTTGAAGTTTTCTTCTGGAGTACTTCTTCGTCTGATCCCTCCCTATCGACCTGTGCGGCAGGGAGGCCCGGCCAGTAGCTACCCTACCGCCGTAATAATCAATAAAATTAGATTGCCAAAACCGATAGGTGGAATAGTGGAGAAGGTGAAGCAAGGCAAGAAACTATCATACATGTATATTACGCATATTTAGGTTCAGCAGTTTTGGACCAAATACAGCGTCATTCAAAGCGTCATAGTCGCCAAGAGGTGAAATATTTTTTCTTTCTAATCTGATTACAGAAATCAATTACATAATTGTGAAAATGGGCTTGAAATTGTTTAAAGCGTTAGAGACGCCGTATGATGCTGGTTCGAAATAAAGAGCCTTATTTCTTACGCAATATTTTCTTAGAAGCATAGCTAGAACCACACTGGGTCCCAGCGCCCAAGACTGCTGGTTATCTTACTTTAGGGTTGTCCATCTTGCAAGGCGTCGAAGGTCTGAACTAAAATATTTAATATTGAATTGTAGCCAAATTTTCAATACTAGGGCGATCCACACCTGACTTCGCCGTATTGTTTATCGCAGCAGTATTTTTCTGAAACGGGGGAGGGGGTGGAAACATTCGTGAGATCAGCATAACGCAATGAAACATTAATATGTTTCATTAGGATGGTTTTGAATTTCTGAATTTGCTAGAAAAAAATCTCAAATCTAAACATAACCTATTTTTACATTAAGGATGTGTTGAAGAGGGCGCGTACGCTAATTGCACTATGTTCTTGCGCGACATGGATGCAAGGGACTTTGACGTTTGTCGGGCCACAATGAACGCTGCCACCGACTGCGCGGAAGATTCGCAGCGGGTGCGGAGCAGAAAGTTCCGCGCTAGGCGCGGCGGCGGAATCCGCAGGATCCAACTCACCGGAGCGTCAATTGTGTGACATCCGCACTCCCTTCATGCACGAGACAGAAAATGCTAATACTCGTAGTACGTTTTCTGAGCACATGTGGTACGGTGCTATTACCTTCTTTATCTACGATTTTCCATCGAATTGTTAATATATCTTTAGGAATGGAAGAAAAAGGGTCCGTTTGAGCTACAGAGAAAAAAAGACGTAGAATTTCATACCTTGTTGCCACAAAGGACGAGAAGCGTTTTATATTAACTTGAATAACCAGTGACTGTTTTGATGAAAACTTTGAATCTGATCGCAAAAGACATACAAAAATCTGACACTTAACAAGTATGAAGCTATCTCACCTGAACAACGACTTGTTATTGTACCACTCCCATAAGGCAACACGTGACGCGAAATTTCCGCTGCAGACATTCCGCCTAGGCTGCGGATCTTCCGCGCCGGACTGTGGGAGGATTAAAGAGAACCGCGGGCCGCCCGTTGGACAACCCTGTCTTCCTCGGCGCATCGGCCGCGCTGTGTCGTCGCAAGCGACGCTCGCAGACGTCGTCAGCAGCCATCGGAAGCCGAACGCCGCGGCATCGCGAGGGCGGCGCCGCAAAGGGCGCTCTCATATGTGCGGCCCTTTGAGTCGCCGGGCGGATGAGTGCGAGTCGCAAACAAATTCGCTGGAAAGCCAGAAGAAGCAACTCCGCCGCGAAACAATGGTTGCAATCCCGAGATTGGAGACTGCGCTGGAAATGAAAAAGCACGCAACTCCGAAAAGCATTCACATCCTTCAAAGGACTTTGATTATTTACTCATTGCACGACTCTGCCATGTTCCCAGAGCACAATACGTGGCCTAGTGAAAGTTGTAAAACAACTCTTCGGGAACGATTACTGCATAGAAATAAAATGAAAAAAGAAATATGAAAATATACAGACGTTTAGGTCGCACTAAGAAACATTATCAACTTATTTTATGTTTAAAAAATGTCACTGGAAAATCACGTAACAGATATCTAACAAATGTAAATTTTAATTTTACTTTCCTGTGTTTGTAGAATGGTTTGCATAGGGAGCAATGGGAGTCATGTTTTACAAGATGCTTTTAAGATATCTTCAAAATTCTCTCGAAAAGTACGCTTTATTATTCTTTACTTATTTTTGGGCCTTTTTTGATATTTTAACTCTTATTTTTGAAATAATTCAGCAAGCGTGATTATAAATATTATTCAGGGTTGAATAGTACTTATATATTTAAAAAATAGCCAAATTTCATGTTTATTTTAAATGTCCTTCTCTTGGAATATTGAATTTTAAGGAACGTCATATCTGTTTCATATTTGTCCATAGAACACACAATAAGAGATTATTACACCCACAGTTAAATCGTCATGGTAATAGTTTTCATGGAATTTTGAGTCAAATATTGACATTTTTGTGATTATGCCTGTTACATCCTACGATTAGGCCAGTGCTGGAACTAAATCATGAAGTAAAATTAAGTGTCTAACCAAAATAAGTGTTTATTCAAGCAGTACCAAAAATATTAACGTTACATTTGTCGCTATTTACTGTCGGTAAATGACGTGTTGTTGGTGGTTCCTTTGGTACCATTTAGCAATTGCACACAGGCCCCTGCGCCCCAAGGGGGGGACGAATGTAGGGCTCCACCAATTCGCTGTCGTTGGGAGGAGGAGGAGGTTGTGTGGCGAGCACAACGCCCCGGCCCCCTTTACCTCCAGGAAAGATTGTGGTACTCATTAGGAAAGGGGGCTGAGTCGACTTCAGTTCCCCCAGAATGGAAATCACCAGACAATAATTTCAACCTATGTGGGGATTCGAACCTTTTCTTTCTCTCGTCTCTCTAAACACGCCCTTGTATTAAGCTTCCTCGTCTTCAGAAATCGCCGAACGTTCCTGAAAAGCTCCTTCTCCCGCCGCTGTGTGTTGTTCGCAGCCGCGAAGTTTTCGTACGCAGCTCGCATGTAGTTCTGAGCGGCAAACGGGATATCCGCCGACAGGCACTATTTTATTCCTCATAAAACCCTACGCGCGCTCCAATATTAATCTGCGGGATTTACAAGGGCTTTCAAAATGTTTATAGAGCGAGCGCATACACGGGGCACGACGGCCCTCCCGCTCCACTCCGCTCCGCTCCCATCCACCTTTCCCCCTCTCCCTTGGACAAGCGCCGGGGTTTGCCTCGCGCCCGCTCCGCCCAGCGCAGGGCAGCCACCATTGCCGCCGCCGCGCTCTTCGTCGCGAGGGCCGAGGCTGCACATTCCGCACTAGCTACTCAGCCGATGTCTCGACGAGAACTCTTCCTCTGATGCGTTGTTTTTCGTAATTGAAAATTCATTTTCGTAATAATCAGTAACAGGCGAACGCCGCAGCAGTACCCTAATAAAGGGCCACGGGCCACAAGCTTCTTCCTCATTTTTGTGCGTTTCTCTCCTCTTACTCACCCTTACGAGCTCGAACACAAGCACACGCGTCGGGAGCTGGCAGCCCGTTGCGGCTGCGGGGCGTGGTGCTCCGCTGCGGGAGATACCTGCTGCGAGAAAGCGACAAATCGATAACATTTAGAGTGAGAGTATCGAGTACCGAGTCGCAACATGAACAACGCTTGTGGAACTAGTGACCGTAGCTGTTGCACACGGAAATACCAATCAATTCGACCCGCTTCGTTCCGCACAGCCCTCTATCGTTACATCCACCCCAGAAGTAGCGCATGACTACCTCTAAGCGCTCAACACTGTGATCTATGCCAGTCTGCAAGTGCAAGTGGATTGTTCGTAGGTTGAAGCGGCAAAACGATTTCTAACCGACAAACTTACAGTTCATGATTGTAGTAAGAGCTACATAAAGTGAATGAAGAATAGATTGAAAAGTAGTATTTTGTAAGATCATAAATGAAAAAATTACCTTTAGAAGAACCGCATTGATTGTTTTTCACGGTTTTTCTCCCACGCCCGACCAAAATTGTCATTTGTCAAATGAAAACAACACATCACCGTTTCAAGACTTCATAATACAAAAAATAATAATTAAGTCAGACATGTCCAGGTCACGGGCGAGGAAACAAGCTTCCTAGAGCTCCCAGGCACCGCGCTCAGAGAAATTGGCGCAAGATTCAAAAGAAATGATTGTACAAAGCTCACGGAGTGGCAGGTACGTTACTGGATACTTGGGTGATGATGACCTTTGAGAGAAGTAACTTCACAGTTATTGTCACATATTTAGCTATGTTAATTACCATTATTTCTTTAAGGCAAGAAAATCCATTAAATTAAATAAAACAGTCAAATTTAAAATTCTCAATTGAGAGTAAAATTTCATAAAATTAAACAAAAGTTTCTTGATGTGGTAATTCTGTTTATTTAATAGTGATATAAAAGCAGGAACGTTCTACGTTCAGCTTAGGTCTGACAGACATACTGCCTTTTAAAAGAGCTGTTCGCCCGTAACCAAGAATTGTGATCTTACAGAGGCTTGTTTTTATTTCATACTAGTGGACCCGGCAACACTTCCCTATTACAATGTATTACACTTCAAATGCCACTGGTCACGTGATTTTTAATCACGTTTTACGCTATGCTCTTCAAAAATTTCAAGTGACGAAAGAATTTCTGGCGAGTGTGGTTCCGACTATCTCTCCATGTCTTTCCGCCTCTCTCTGTCTCTGTGCCCCCCCCTCTCTCTTTCACGCTCTGCTTCTGTTTCTCTCTCTGCGTTTGTCTTCCTCTGTCTCTCTCTGTATCCGTCTCTTACGGGAGAAATTTCACAACCGCATTGACAGAATACGCAATGAAGACGTCTCAATATTTATACTTCATTGTGCAACGGGTTGCGTCAAGCGCCGTTATGTACAGCGCCCTATTTAGGGCGTTTTGGTCAGTATATAATAATCATCAAAGAACGTCTATATGTGCAGCCATTCCATCGTAATATGATTATATTCTTTCAGAAAGTGCAAGAAATTAGTTGACAAAGGTTTATCGCAATCGGATGAACAGTACGGCAGCTCATTAAGTATGAACCAACAAACAAAGTCTTTTATATAAAAGATTACTAAATACAATAAATAACTGAATGATTTAATAACATAAAAAAACAAAAACCAGAAACGAATTTGCCATTCAAACACATTTCTGATACTTAGTAAGGATGTTTATATAAGGAAGAATTTAGTCAGAACATACACATCAAATAGTAATAAGTAGTAAAGAATATACACATAATACAATTCTCGATTATTTGATAGAAAACAATGTGACAAACATTTTCGTAAGAAGCCACAATTGACCGCCACGCGCCGCTTTAGCTTGCGCATGTAGACCCTTTTCTGGAGTTGAAGGGGAAATGAGAGCGGAGTCAGGGGAGGTGGCCCGTGCCCGTAGGAGCGCCGGGCTCCCCAGGCGGGCAAGTAGCTCGTGCGGGCGCGGTTTGACGTGCTTGAATTAAGTTGTTTTACCAAATGATAGAAGGTGCCTTCAAACGATGCGGCTTACAGAAAAGTTTTCATGGTTCAGGCATGGGAAAAGCAGAACTTGAATACTTTGTAGGAAATTTCCAAGTTACTAGCAAGATAGAATTTTCAACATCCTAGAAGGCGTATCTACCTATTTCGGTTAAGATAACTCCGTATTACATCGAATATCTAACTATAGTATTGCAATAGCGCACACATTCTCGCATTATTGGGAATATTTAGGTAATAAGACAGGGAGACGGGTAGACAGATGTACAGACACACGGGTAGACAGACTGACGGGTAGACTGTCGGTAAGACACGTAAACAGACGGATAGCCAAGTAGACAGACAGACAGTTGGACAGACAGACGCGTGCACAAATTTTCAGGCAGGGAGCCAATCGGTCAGACGAGCGGACAATCGGTCAGACGGGTGGACAGTCCGACGGGTGACCAATCAGTCAGATGGGTAGTCAATCGGTCAGACGGGTGGACAAGCGGTCCGACGAGTCGACAAACGGTCAGACGGGTGAGCAAACATTCGTAATTTGTGCTCAACAATAAATTTGGAAACACCTATCTTGGAACGTATTCAATTTGAAGAACAACATGTGAATACGAAGAAAACCAGACCGGTGAGTTATGTTAGAGAACGGAAGCACATGCGTAGTCGACTTTGCACATTTACGTTTTTAAGTAATACGGCGGAGGAATCAAATGTAATTTTAGAAGAGTTTGTCACCGAATTTTCGGAACTAATTAAGAATGTTGTTATACGAGTATTAGGGTAAGAGAACAACTGAAGAACAACTTAAAGGTGAGCTTTCGTATTCATTTAGCAAAAAAGGGTACAAAAAGTAGCTGTACAAAATGTAAAAATGGTGAAATGAGATTTTGAGATTGGTAGAGCTTTAAAGACCTACGGACAGGAAAAGGAATTCAAAATTTCGTGAAGAACCTGATGAACGTGGTCTTCAGAAGAAAATGTGCGACTATCGAAATTCTCGGATTTAGCACATTTAAAGCTTGATAACCAATTGCCGAAGAGAAGTTTGCAGCACCACCCACAAGGTCAAAGAAATCCTGGTGCAACGAGGAAGAGAAGGGTTGACCAGATGAGAATGGGGCGTATCATACAATACCTGTGCACCGGAGGGCGAAGAAATTAAATGTATTCTCATTTGTTTCATTTGTAAAAGTAAGACATGACTGTTTCTTACAATTGAAATAAATTCAGAAGTGCACCACAGGCGCTAGGGTTGAATTAGTTGATTTTGACGTTTTCAAATTATAGCTGAGGTGTTGGTAGGGAAAAACTTGCAGTATTTCATTATTTCGTAAAATTAATTATTTACAATATCTGAAAAAGTATGTTCTGTTGTAGCACCTCAAATTTTCTTACAGTACACCTTAATATTAGAAATAATTATTATTTTTAGGTTGTTTGAAGTGAACAAACCTCTTCAACTGAGGATGTTATTGATAACTTTTGTTCAATTATAAAAAAAAACAATGCCGGCAAAAGAAAGTAAAAGACAACAAGAAGGAAACCGAAGAAAGTAATTTAGTAAAAAGTTCGAAAGCTCAAGAAGATAATTATCATAATTATTTTGCCTTTGAAGAAAAGCATTATTTTTGTTAAATTAAATTAAATGTATGTTGACAATTAAGTAATATTCATAAACAGTGTTTGCCATCGAGAATCTCCGCAAAATTATTCAAGAGTTCTTTTGAGCAGAAACTCTATCATACAGGATCACTTTAACTTTATAAAGCTGCGCGATGTATTCAAATTTTCTTTACGCCAGTACGTCAGTTGCGTGTCGTTTTGGTTGTGGTGGAGAATTTTTGCAAGAAAAAAGTGTTTAGTATCAGTTGAAGTTAAGATATGCAATTTTATTAAAATTCACGCCACAATTTCAACCCGCCAGAGGCGCGGGGAGAGGCGTTAGAGGAACAAACAGACATGTTGACTCCATAAACCTCTCTCGGCCGAAGGCGGGCGGACGGGAAAGACCACGTTAAAAGGAGCGGCCATGTTAACGGACTCAGAGGAGTGGCCACCGTAAATACAAAGAGCTCCGCGAAAAAAACCCTCGCAAACACAGAAAGAGCCTGCGAACAAATTGCGACCCACCGGGTGGAGGCGGCGCGGGGGCGGGGCGGGGCGGGGCGGGGAGGGGAGGGGAGGGGGTCATGCATATGCATGGCGCGTGCGCGGCGGCCGAGGAGGGAAAGGAGACGCCCAGCAGAAGAATGGGCAGAGTAAGGAGTTACGGCAGAGACAGAAAATAAAACGTCCGGAATCAAATGTTCGGACTGAAATAAAAGGAGGAGAACAGTAACAAAACACTGTCGAGGTCGCTAAGGCTGAAGGGCCGTGACTGCCTCGGTGTAACGGATTGATTTCTAGTGATTACGGTCGCGGCCACGGCTAAAGGCTTTATTCCCGTATGTGTAGTGCATGTTTCCTCGGGAGGTGGCGGTATTCCTCCCTCCGCTGGACGGCAAGGTCCGTCGCCACCTACAGTCACGTCCATTAAGCAGGCTAACACAGAAACCGGAACACAAAAAAGTAGCTCATAGTTTTTGGATAATTATATGCTAACTAAATGCTCTTTTTCCAAATTTTAGGCTGTTGTAATTTTCTCAAAAATCAATATTCAGTTAGCTCTAGAATGAAGCCAGCTGACACAAAATCAAAAAGGAAAGTTAAAACAGAAATACTTATACACAAATTATAGGCTCACCAAAATTAATAATATTATTCATATGTAATAATATTTAGTATTGTAAAAACACAATAATAAATTGAAACATCGTTCAACTCTAGGCAAACCGTTAAACTCGTTATAACTTTAAAACTAACGAGCAGAACACAGTTTCTTTTAAACATAATATTTATAACACTATATGCTGATATATCCTTAAATTAAGTGCTTGTCAACTTCCGCTAAAAATGTTCCAACAAAACAATCCAACCGCTCAAGTATTATCTGCGACAGACTATTAAAATTTTCATAACTTTTAAATTAGGGACCAGAACACAGTTTCCTTTCACCACATTATGCATATGAATCTGCACTATTTGTTGGTATATCCCTTGAATTATGTGGTCGTTAATTTTCGCAAAAAATGCTGTCAAAATACAACCCACCCACTCAAGTATGCTCTGCGGTAGACAATTCACATCGTTAAAACGTTTAAACTAGCCAGCAGAACACAGCTTCCTTTTAACGTATTATACAAATGATTATGCACTATACGTTGGTATATCCCTCGAATTTCGTCAACTTTGTCAACTTTGGCAAACAAATGCTGCAAAAATACAACCCACCCGCTGAAGTACGCTCTGCGGCAAACTATTCAAATCGTTATAACTTTTAAACTAGCAAACACGAGCAATTAATTCAAGGGCAATATCAACCTATAGTCCATAATTATATGTATCATATGTGGCATAATAATAATAATTATTATTATTAATATTATTTATTATTTATTATTATTACTATTATTATGCCATAATTATATTTATAATACATTATGGCAGCATTTTTTTCTAAAATTGACGAGCACTTTATTTAAGGGATAAACCAACAAATAGTGCAGATTCATTTGCATAATATGTTGAAAGGAAACTGTTCTGCCTACTAGTAAAACGTGCATAAAAAGTAAACGCTTATACATTTAAAAAAAAATATAAGATATGAAAAAAATTAGAAAGCTGAAGCACGGAAGAAATAATAAATTGAGGAAACAAAATAAAAATATTTTAAAAGAGAGATGGAAAGACAAAATGGAATCACGGAGATATATTTCCATTCATGAAATCTTAAAACATGTGGAAGAAGGGAATAGTGTTAAGGTAGGTTATCTCGCAAGAATGACCAATGAAAGGATTTACTTGTAAACCTGTACTCAAAGCGATAAGTGAATATTGATTGATTAGTTATTCTGGACACGTCAACTGGTAAGGTCATTATTCCCATAAGTCTAGTGCATGCTCTTATCGTGGGAGGCGGTGGTGATCTTCCACGATGGACGGCGAGAATGGCGCCGACCTACCCGAGTGCTAGTGGGGTTTTCCCCATTCAGGTATCTCCCACGAGTTGGGCACCCTCCCAGCCGGGACAAACTTTAAGCTCTCGACATGTATGGTAGTGTACTGCAAGCAAGTGTTAGTGTTAGAGAAAGAAAATGTCGCGCGCAGTCCGTCGCCCAATTTTTAGGATACTGCTCCAGCATTCGCCTAATGTCGATCGGAGAAACCACGGCAAACTTCCGAACGGTGTAGCCGGCGGCTGGAATTCTCAAGCAGGCAGCTGCTGAATTCAACCTGTGTAGGTAGTGTTGAAAATCCTGCCGGAGTGGGCACTCGAACCTTAGGACCTCCAACCCAGAGGCACTGCAGTGGTCTATGGTACAAATCACAATATGACTTAAGACCACTTAAGAATTGACTAACATTAAAACCATCTGCCTATACTAAAGTGATACTTTTATTATCCGGCGCCTGCAACGACAAGTGTCACATTGACCACTTTAGAAAGTATAGATGCTCACCTGTTCCGATCAAATTTACCATTACCTGGATGGTAGCTAATATGTTTCATAGACCGCATTAGTTCCAGGCCGGCCAATTCATGCCTGAGCCAACAAGGCCGGTGACAGATGAATGAAAGAGTCCGACCTGAGAGCTCCATACGAAATTGAGACGTAGCCATAATTTCAGGAGGTTTCCGTGGGCAGGCCGCTCGCGGCTAACCGCATCCGGCGGGCGCCGGCGGCGGCGGCGGCGGCGGCGGAGGCAAGGAGGCCGGAGGCGGAGGGGAAGGGGGCGGGCGCGAGGGGCAACGCCGCGGGTGCTAATGCGATTCCCTGGTTCTCCCCCACCCCCACCCCCCACTCTCCACCCCCTCCAGTCTCAGTGACAACTCCGCGGAAGGCTTTAATTTTTTAACGCGAAAACGGAAATTCCGCCTGCTTGTTGTGCCCCGCTATACCGCACAGAGAATGTTGTCGCGACATGAGATCCGCCGGCGCCGCGGGTGGCTACAAATGAGAAAGGAGAGATTCTCGGAATGTTTTTGCCTCGAGCGGTTAAAATTGTAATATGACGCAGAACAAGTCAGACTCTAAAGGTCGACCCAAAACATTTTACATAATTTCCTTCTCGGAAACTGAGGATCCAGTTTCTACGAAGACTCGTCTATATGTCCTTCTAAGGAATGTGCTAAAATTTTGTCGACGATGCGAAATTTCGGACAGAAAAATTGAATTATATTAAATGGATTCAAGGATCTCTATTAATTCATAAATAATTTATGTGTTGTCATGAATATATAGTTGATAAACGACATTTCTTCTACTAATTTATTATCTTCCGTTTAGGGGCGTATCAACTACAATGATCCCGTTAGTGTAATGAAGAGTCTACAAGTGAGTTCAGTGAGACTCCCTAAGCATTTTTAAAGAAATCGCCCACAATGCGACGGGCTGGTTTACAACAACAGGCTTCGTGACTGTTGACAATTCAATTTGTAATGGGGCGGTTGTAAAAGACCGCTCTCTGATCGTTTCCCGAGGAGCTACGCCTGTTTTTATGGACCCTGCGTGTGCTGCTACTCCACCCAAGTTCTTGTTCTACCAGGGGCACAAGTCCGCCGACAGACTGGCATCCGTGTCCAGCCAGAACGCAATTTCCCCTTCGGCAGCCTCCCCATTCACCGACTGGGGAGGGCCGCTCTGCCAGCTCAGAGCTACTAGCTATCCCGGCTAGAGTCGAATCAATGCGCCGGGACAAGTCCCTCCGCTCTAGAGAACAATTTTCCTAAGGATGGGATGATTTGACAGATCGGGAAACAAGTGAACATCACGTGTACTTCAGAGAAGTATCCATCCGCCGCGTCAGCTGTTTAGTTACGCCCCTTCGTAGTGTTTGTTTACGGTTCACGCGAGACATCAATAAAGAGATGTCTTGAGTTTCGCTTAGTTATATGCACGCACGCGAGTCCGGGAAATATAGAAATTTATTTACATAAGTGGGAAAATGTCTTAACGTAATATCACATTCAATAAAAGAACAATGCCGAACACAGCACAATGCCGGAACACGTGGACCGTCTCAACTACGCATCTCACATTCAAGACTCGCTTTTAAAACAAACATAATACTTATCACATAAAAACTAAATTCAATATAATTTTTATAAAAAAAATAATTTTTACGTTAGAGCACAAAGCTCTGCACTTCCTAATTTCAATTATTTCTCGTGGCGCACTATATTTTCGTCGGACGAGGACATCACAGCAGGGAGCGTCGTGGCTTCTTACAAGTTAGCCAACTGCAAACGAACGAATGGAGGAAGGAGAGACTATTAAGTTCAAGGACACAACGACCACAGAATCGTCAGTTGTGTTGCCAGCACTAGCTGTCAAATCATCCCATCCTTAGGAAGATTCTTCTATACCCGGAGTGGCGGGCCTCTGCCGAGAGCGCAATAGGGGTGCACCCCCACTAGGGTTCAAGCAGCTCGGGGCCCGGTTCCCGTCTCCGCACTGCTGCACCTCTGGGCTATTGACGTGAGTATCGCCAGAACGAAGCCGAGAGCCCATTAGGCGTGCACCCCCACTAGGGTTCAAGCAGCTCGGGGCCCGGTTCCCGTCTCCGCACTGCTGCACCTCTGGGCTATTGACGTGAGTATCGCCAGAACGAAGCCGAGAGCGCAATAGGGGTGCACCCCCACTAGGGTTCAAGCAGCTCGGGGCCCGGTTCCCGTCTCCGCACTGCTGCACCTCTGGGCTATTGACGTGAGTATCGCCAGAACTTAGGCAACCTGGTATCAGGTTCCCGTAGCTCTTCGATCGGTGAATTCCAGAATATTCCGAAGAATCTCCTTCACCCAGTCCTGCCGAAAGGTCGACGCCCGACTGTTGGCTTATTGGGCAAGCCCGGCAACTAGAAGCTAGCGTCACCTTTTCACTGCCTCTCGCGCGCTGACTGCGGCCCATTTATTAAGGTTCTACTTTGGCATTCGCCTGGTACTGATTAGGGAATACTCGGAAAACAACCAATCAGAGCAGTCAGTCACTCCAGTGGCTCTGCAGCAACTGTCAAAAATCGTCGAGCATCGAACCCTAGGTTCTCCCGGTTAGAAACGGTGCAGTGGGAACAGTTGGGTCATCACAGCCGGTACTAGCTCTTGTGAAACCGAACCGCTTTCTCGCTTGCTTATCTTCTTTCCACGGATTTTCACCACTTAAAAGTTTCCGGTCCAGCGCCAAACGCTGAACTTCCTGACACCAGATTGCGATCTGGGGACGCTGGGAGGTTTCTGACTGTAGAGGAATGGGTTGCTGCGGACAACCAGACGCGGCTCCAAAAGAGAAGGAATAAATTACGCGAAACGTTTTTTTCTTCAGTTTACACTGTTTAAGAACAGAAAATGGACCTAGCAAGTGAGAATCGAAGTCTAGAAACTCAATAGCATACAACGGATTCAAATGGAGAAAAATGGTAAACAATATGGAAACGGAGAGGCTCGAAATCGTTTCGGTGTGAGATCTGGGTAGGTCTCGGCTAAAATACGTACGTCAGGGTTGTCCAACTGGCGGCCCGAGGTACCGTTTATTGTGGCCCGCGAAAGGTTATTAGTCAAATGTGAAAGTCCCTCACAGCCAGAACATTGTACACCCTGCGCACGTGTCCTGATGGGGTCAAGAATCCCTGTAACGTAAAAATACGCTCAGTTTCCATTTTTTAGTAAATTCAGAAAATCAAAATCATCGAAATGTGTTTCACTGTGTTATGCATATCTGATAGCACGCATGATTCCATTACCGCCCATTTTTAAGAGTATCCGGGCAAACTGCCGAGACCAACAGTACAAGGTGACGCGTGGATCACCTGAGTAAGCAAAATTGGTCCCGCAACCCTCTTGAAGGTTTTAGTTGTGGCACTTAAGGCGTTGCAAGTTGGACACCCCTGATCTGCGTTATCGATTCCGACACGGACATGAAAATTGTTTATAGATGTTAATAGATTTCTCAACTACAAGTTCTCTTTTTTGTGCACTAGCTATGAACCTCAGGTTGACACTCTTGTATGCATTGCACATTGCTGGGCCACTCCTCAGATAATGCCGTCCTGCCTGTGGAGCTGCCTGTTTAAAGTGCAATCTTCAACGGTGACCAACTAAAAATGACACAATGAAGGTGTAGTTAAAATAAAAGATAGTTTTATTTTAACTACCTTTTTACGCAATACTTTTTACGAAACTTTTTAAGAAAATTACACGCAATATTTTTTAAGAAGACTTTATATCTTTTTTTCATATTTATTTGTTGTAGACAGAATCTATCGTTTAGAATTATTAGTATACAGATGTGTTTTAGACTTATGCTAGATAAAATATCGAAGCCAAGATAATCTATACATTGAAGAGGATACTCAAGGGGAGAACCTCAGAGGGAATCTATTTTTTATTCGGGTGTGGGTTGGATAATTCGGTAATTTGAAATAGGATGCTGCTGGGATGTCTGTTACGTTTTGGTAGAAATTATGTGATAAATGGGCTATTTGGTTTATTATTGCATTGATGTTTAATTCGGAATGGATTTGTTTATTACTTATTAACCAGGGGGCATTTGTGATTAATCTGATAAATTTATTTTGAATTACATGGATTTTATTGACATTTGTGGAGGCTGCGTTTGTCAAACTTGGACATGCGTAGAGCATTAGTGGCCTTATTACAGCTGTATAAATTGTTGTAGAAGTAGTGTATGACAGAGATATGTGTTTATTGACTAGTGGTCGGAGTTGAATTTACTCCTTGCTGGTTTAATTTTAGTATTTTTATATTTTAATATATATATATATATATATATATATATATATATATATATATATAGGTTAGTTTTGTGTCCAGGTGAAGTCCTAAGTATGGGGGCTGTTAATTACGAACGGAGGGGGATGTAAACTTTCTGAATGAGAAGAGTTTTGCTGTTGTTTTGTCAGGATTAAGTTGAATTTTCCAGATGTTTGCCCAGGATTGAATTTGTGATCGGAAGTTTAGTGAGTATCCTGAGGCAAATAATGCGGTATAATCTGCACATTGAGCTTTATTAGAAGTGGTTGATAATGGAAAATCTAAGATGTAATAATGTTGGAGATAAAGGGGAGCCTTGAGGGACGCCTGCTATTATAGTGTGTGGAGTGGTGATTGTTGACTATTACTAAGAATGTACGACCTGTTAGGAAACTTTTGATGACGTGAATAATGTAAGTAGGGGTATCATCTTTTATTAGTTTATACATTGGACCCGTGTGCCAGATTCTGTCAAATGTTGGGTGATGTCCAAGAATGTATATATTGTGTTGCTTTTTCTGATATGCAGAGTGGATGTGTTCTGTTATTCTAAGTAGTTGGTGGGCAATTGACTGATGGACAATGAATCCGAATTGATGTTAGGGAATTGTTAATGTTTTTGAGATGTTGGTTTAATTTGACAAAAATTAATTTTTCGAATATTTTGACAATAACGGATAATACACTGCTGGGCCAGTAACTGTCTACTTTCGAGTTATTTTTATGTGGTGTCAGAATGGGGTGACTGAATGGTTATAAGTTTGGGTGAAGTATCCAGTTCTTAGAATTGAATTATAAATATTGTTCAGAAAGGCTAAGGCAAACGGTGAGAGATTTTTTAGGATTATTGAACTGATTTTATCGTGTCTAGGGCTTTATTATTTGAGAGTTTCTTAATTACTGTTTTTGTTTCCTGAGGTTATGCGTATTTTATTCTGTGGGGTATGTTGAAGATGGGAGAAGAGGTTATTTGAAGGATTTCAGGGTGCTTTGTGCGTGAAGGAGAATTATTTGGTGTAATGGTATTGTGGAAATATTTTGCTAAGGCTTGTGCTTTGTCGCTAGAAGAGTGTATTTTGCCTGTGTTTGTTGATAGAGGTATAATTGAATTTTTTTCAAATTTTATTTGTAAATTGCCATAACGAGTTGTTTCTTATGTTTAGAGATAGTGATAGGGTTGTATATTGGTTCTGTCTGTAAGTGTACAAGACCCGTTTGCAAGTGCTATTTAAATGATTGTATTCTTTTTTGGTAGATGGTATTCTTAATGAGTATCAGAGTCTTATGGTTTTATTTTTTAATTCAATTAGTTGGATTATTTTAGCAGATAGAGGTTTGCTTAGTCTAGTATAAGAGTCTAGATTTTTGTTTTGTCGTAATTTGTTTATTTAATTATTGAATATTGATATTGCGTCGTCAATGCCTATTGGAGATTTCAATGTCTTAAACGGGGGAATGAGAAGTGGATATTTCTGTTAAATGTTTTCCAATTTGTGTTTGGGGTAATGGAAGAGGGAGGAGTTGGAGGGGGAACTGCGAGACGCGTAGAGATAATGACTGGGATGTGATCGGAATTTAATTCATGGTAGGAAAGCGACATCAATTGGGAACTGACATTTGTAAGGGCTACGTCAAGGATGTCTGGATTTTCTGAGAATCAAAAGGATAGTATATAGGATCTGGGGGAGAAATAATAACGAAGAGTATTTAAGATTGTAATTTACGTAAGACGTTGTCTCTAGAGTTGGTGACTCAGTATCCCCATGAGCATTGAGGTCTCCTATGATGATTGTTGGGGTGGGTTATTGTTATAATGTAGGTATATTGTTATTGCTTATTTTGGGAGGTGTATGTGCTGTTATTATGTTGAGATCAGTGTTGTTATTTAATGGTATTTTGATTCCTATCCTTCCTTCCGAGTGAAGGTTTCGGTGGAGGGATGAACTGATAGTGTGGGATGTTTTGTTTGATTAAGATTAGGGCTCCTCCTCCTTCATAATTTTCTCTGTCAGATCTATACGTTTTCAAACCTGGGATTGAAAAGTTTATTGAACTATTGAGGTGAGTTTTTGTTAGACACACATATTAACATGCTCTACACTGCCACACATGCCAGGAGACCGGTGAGGAGCTTAGAGCTTGTCCCGGCTGGGAGATACCTGGTTGGCGAAAATATCGCTAGTTGACGGTAGGTCGGCACCGGATATCGCCATCCAGCAGGGAAGAGCTCAAGCAAAAACGAGTACTACACTTATGAGACTGATATCCGTAGTAGTAGATGCGGCCGAAATCACTAAGAATCAATCAATCGACCTGAGTCTCTCTGCCACTGGGCCCTCTTCTACCTCAGATGGCTAAGGGCTTGCTGGCTGGCGCAGGCATTTGAACAGGGCCTTCCAACGTGGTGCACACCATTACAGTGGCGCGCTCTCCGGTAGCTCCTTCTCACAGGAACTAAAATACCAACTGCTGCCAATGACACTAGTGCACCTGACACAAGCCGGCGCGAATGTCACAAGCGACAGCTCTGATGTTCGCGCTTTCTTCAGCTGTTTCTTATACGTATATACGAATAACTGAACATTTTGAAGACACTTTTCCTATTTGTCACAAATTTGCGAATTTTTATGCGTGGAAGTTGACGAGCCTCTACATTTTTCTCTAGTGGCCGATGGAATTAGGTTGTTGTTAATACCCCCTGTCTTATAAAATGAATATTTTTAATTAATTCGCAAACATCCTTCTCAATGGGGCTGGTGTCCTCAGAAATATTGTTAAAAATATTAATTTTATAAGGCAGGAGGTGTAACGATGACCCAATATCATCGGCCGCTATAAAAAAATAGAAGTATAACCTGTAGCTCTACCTGGCGACACTAGCGCTTCCTCTAGTAGCACTCCTCAGCTTCGCCCCCGGATTTGCTGGAGAGTTGAAAGGCTCAGCACCCGGCTGTCGCCGCCGCTGCATGCGTCTGCTGCGGCCCTCCGCCCTTGGAGATCTCTCGCGCCCGGCGCCCGAAGTCTCCCCTGGCTCTGCCGCCTCGCTGCGGGGCGAGGGTCTTCTAAGGCAAGGCAACAAGCTTACTAGAGCTAGCGAGTACTGCATCAAGCGAAATTGGCAAGAAAATTAGAAGTAAAAAGCAAATAGCTCATGGAGTGGCAGGCACGTCACTGGGCACCTGGCTCATGAGAGAGCAGTTTGGGAGAAGTTAATGTCTCGAATTAATCTACGTTAATCCCTTCTCTCTTTAAGGCAGAGAAATTATCCATTGAAATTCAATAATACATCAATTCGATTTCGAATTCTCAATTGAGAGTACAATTTAAGACGTTGAATCAAAGTATATTGATTTTGTTACCCGGTTTTTTAAGAATGATATACGTATATATATATATATATATATATATATATATATATATATATATATATATATTATATATATATATATATCGTAAATGGATGAACTTTCCACGTTCAGGTAAGGAGATTTAACAGCCAAATATTCTTGACTGTTAAAAGCGCTGTCCATTCTTAAGCGAAGATTGTTAACATATAGAGAATTGTTAATATTTCACATTATTGCTAAATACAATAAATACCTGAGTAATTTAATAACACAACACAAAACGAAAACGAGGAAAAAATTTGCCATTGAAACATATTGCTGTCACTTATCAAAGATTTTTATAAAAGGGAGAATTTAATAAGAAAGTAAAACAAAGTAGTATTAAGTAGTAAATAATGTACAATTGTACATATAATACAATTTTAGATAATTTGATAGAAGAAATCTGGCAGACATATTTTCGTATGGAGCCACTATCCGCCGCTCCAGCTGGCGCATGCGCAGCCCTTTCTGAATGTTATGGGGAAAATGAGCGCGGAGACAAGGGAGGTTGCCCGTAGGAGCGCCGGCCTCCACAGGCGAGCAAGTAGCTCGTGCGGGCGCATATATATTTTTAATATATTTTCGCGCATTATATTTACCGATGTCACACCGATGTAGAATTAGAAAATGGGTAAAACTAACAACTTGACTTGCGTAGGATCTCAGACAAATATGAATCGGGACCTAACATTGCTCGTCATACGTCCTCGCTACGACATACGATAGGCTATAATAGTTGTTTATGTAACAAGGGCGCGAAGCAGGTGATTCACGCACGAGTCGAGTTTGTCGTCCGAACGTAGCAAGGACGACAAAGCGATGAGTGCGGGATTCACCTCGCACCCGTGTTGTGTATACTTTTTTAATTGCGTAAATGCTTTATGGGTAAATAATAAACAATGACGTCGTCAAGACGAAAGACAATTGTTAATCGTTACAGGTGATTAGAACACGCTCGGCGATGTTTCGTACACTGTGAAAAAAATAGCTTTTAGCACACGTAAAACAAACACATGAAACCGTGTTTCGTGCATGGACTGTAAATAAAAAAATTAAGAACCCAGTGATTCGTCTGGTAGAGGATTTCCTTTCCAGGCTGTAGCTTGGGCATCCGAGTAAATTGTGGGTGAGTTTGGAAGGCGCCGGCGGGCGACGCGCTGTGTGTGCAAGGAGTTAGGGGGGGGGGCGCGAAGCGGGGGCGGGGGCGGGCTGGGCTGCGAGGGGCTGGGAAAGGCGCGGCGCTGGCGAAATGTTTGGGCGATGTCAGGCCAGTTGTTTGTCATGCCAGCGGATGACCGCCCCCATTGTCCCAGCACAGCGTGGCCAGGCGCCCCCCGCCCACAAGCGACCACACGCCGATTGCCCAAGCCGTCGCCCTCTCGCTCCTCGCCTCTCGCCCTTTTCCCCTCTCTCCACGCTCTCCACCCCACGCTCTCCACCCCACGCTCTCCACCCCACGCTCTCCACCCCACGCTCTCCACCCCACGCTCTCCACCCCACGCTCTCCACCCCACGCTCTCCACCCCACGCTCTCCACCCCACGCTCTCCACCCCTCGCTCTCCACCTCACGCTCACCACCCCACGCTCACCACCCCACGCTCTCCACCCCACGCTCTCCACCCCACGCTCTCCACCCCACGCTCTCCACCCCACGCTCTCCACCCCACGCTCACCACCCCACGCTCACCACCCCCACGCTCTCCACCCCACGCTCTCCACCCCACGCTCTCCACCCCACGCTCTCCACCCCACGCTCTCCACCCCACGCTCTCCACCCCACGCTCTCCACCCCACGCTCTCCACCCCACGCTCTCCACCCCACGCTCTCCACCCCACGCTCTCCACCCCACGCTCTCCACCCCACGCTCTCCACCCCACGCTCTCCACCCCACGCTCTCCACCCCACGCTCTCCACCCCACGCTCTCCACCCCACGCTCTCCACCCCACGCTCTCCACCCCACGCTCTCCACCCCACGCTCTCCACCCCACGCTCTCCACCCCACGCTCTCCACCCCACGCTCTCCACCCCACGCTCTCCACCCGCTCTCCACCCCACGCTCTCCACCCCACGCTCTCCACCCCACGCTCTCCACCCCACGCTCTCCACCCCACGCTCTCCACCCCACGCTCTCCACCCCACGCTCTCCACCCCACGCTCTCCACCCACGCTCTCCACCCCACGCTCTCCACCCCACGCTCTCCACCCCACGCTCTCCACCCCACGCTCTCCACCCCACGCTCTCCACCCCACGCTCTCCACCCCACGCTCTCCACCCCACGCTCTCCACCCCACGCTCTCCACCCCACCTCACGCTCTCCACCCCACGCTCTCCACCCCACGCTCTCCACCCCACGCTCTCCACCCCACGCTCTCCACCCCACGCTCTCCACCCCACGCTCTCCACCCCACGCTCTCCACCCCACGCTCTCCACCCCACGCTCTCCACCCCACGCTCTCCACCCCACGCTCTCCACCCCACGCTCTCCACCCCACGCTCTCCACCCCACGCTCCTCCACCCCCACGCTCTCCACCCCACGCTCTCCACCCCACGCTCTCCACCCGCACCCCACGCTCTCCACCCCACGCTCTCCACCCACGCTCTCCACCCCACGCTCTCCACCCCACGCTCTCCACCCCACGCTCTCCACCCCACGCTCTCCACCCCACGCTCTCCACCCCACGCTCTCCACCCCACGCTCTCCACCCCACGCTCTCCACCCCACGCTCTCCACCCACGCTCTCCACCCCACGCTCACCACCCCACGCTCACCACCCCACGCTCTCCACCCCACGCTCTCCACCCCACGCTCTCCACCCCACGCTCTCCACCCCACGCTCTCCACCCCACGCTCTCCACCCACGCTCTCCACCCCACGCTCTCCACCCCACGCTCTCCACCCCACGCTCTCCACCCCACGCTCTCCACCCCACGCTCTCCACCCCACGCTCTCCACACCACGCTCTCCACCCCACGCTCTCCACCCCACGCTCTCCACTCACGCTCTCCACCCCACGCTCACCACCCCACGCTCTCCACCCCACGCTCTCCACCCCACGCTCTCCACCCCACGCTCTCCACCCCACGCTCTCCACCCCCACGCTCTCCACCCCACGCTCTCCACCCCACGCTCACCACCCCACGCTCTCCACCCCACGCTCACCACCCCACGCTCTCCACCCCCACGCTCTCCACCCCACGCTCTCCACCCCACGCTCTCCACCCCACGCTCTCCACCCCACGCTCACCACCCCACGCTCTTCCACCCCACGCTCTCCACCCCACGCTCTCCACCCCACGCTCTCCACCCCACGCTCTCCACCCCACGCTCTCCACCCCACGCTCTCCACCCCACGCTCTCCACCCCACGCTCTCCCACCCCACGCTCTCCACCCCACGCTCTCCACCCCACGCTCACCACCCCACGCTCTCCACCCCACGCTCTCCACGCCCCACCCACGCTCTCCACCCCACGCTCTCCACCCCACGCTCTCCACCCACGCTCTCCACCCCACGCTCTCCACCCCACGCTCTCCACCCCACCCCACGCTCTCCACCCACGCTCTCCACCCCACGCTCTCCACCCCACGCTCTCCACCCCACGCTCTCCACCCCACGCTCTCCACCCCACGCTCTCCACCCCACGCTCTCCACCCCACGCTCTCCACCCACGCTCTCCACCCCACGCTCTCCACCCCACGCTCTCCACCCCACGCTCTCCACCCCACGCTCTCCACCCCACGCTCTCCACCCCACGCTCTCCACCCCACCGCTCTCCACCCCACGCTCTCCCTCACGCTCTCCACCCCACGCTCTCCACCCCACGCTCTCCACCCCACGCTCACCACCCCACGCTCACCACCCCACGCTCTCCACCCCACGCTCTCCACCCCACGCTCTCCACCCCACGCTCTCCACCCCACGCTCTCCACCCCACGCTCTCCACCCCACGCTCTCCACCCCACGCTCTCCACCCACGCTCTCCACCCCACGCTCTCCACCCCACGCTCTCCACCCCACGCTCTCCACCCCACGCTCTCCACCCCACGCTCTCCACCCCACGCTCTCCACCCCACGCTCTCCACCCCACGCTCTCCACCCCACGCTTTCCACCCCACGCTCTCCACCCCACGCTCTCCACCCCACGCTCTCCACCCCACGCTCTCCACCCCACGCTCTCCACCCCACGCTCTCCACCCCACGCTCTCCACCCCACGCTCTCCACCCCACGCTCTCCACCCCACGCTCTCCACCCCACGCTCTCCACCCCACGCTCTCCACCCCACGCTCTCCACCCCACGCTCTCCACCCCACGCTCTCCACCCCACGCTCTCCACCCACGCTCTCCACCCCACGCTCTCCACCCCACGCTCACCACCCCACGCTCTCCACCCCACGCTCTCCACCCCACGCTCTCCACCCCACGCTCTCCACCCCACGCTCTCCACCCCACGCTCTCCACCCCACGCTCTCCACCCCACGCTCTCCACCCCACGCTCTCCACCCCACGCTCACCACCCCACGCTCTCCACCCCACGCTCTCCACCCCACGCTCTCCACCCCACGCTCTCCACCTCCCACGCTCTCCACCCCACGCTCTCCACCCCACGCTCTCCACCCCACGCTCTCCACCCCACGCTCTCCACCCCACGCTCTCCACCCCCACGCTCTCCACCCCCACGCTCTCCACCCCACGCTCTCCACCCCACGCTCTCCACCCCACGCTCTCCACCCCACGCTCTCCACCCCACGCTCTCCACCCCACGCTCTCCACCCCACGCTCTCCACCTCACGCTCTCCACCCCACGCTCTCCACCCCACGCTCTCCACCCCCACGCTCACCACCCCACGCTCACCCACCCCCACGCTCTCCACCCCACGCTCTCCACCCCACGCTCTCCACCCCACGCTCTCCACCCCACGCTCTCCACCCCACGCTCTCCACCCCACGCTCTCCACCCCACGCTCTCCACCCCACGCTCCCACCCCACGCTCTCCACCCCACGCTCTCCACCCCACGCTCTCCACCCCCACGCTCTCCACCCCACGCTCTCCACCCCACGCTCTCCACCCCACGCTCTCCACCCCACGCTCTCCACCCCACGCTCTCCACCCCACGCTCTCCACCCCACGCTCTCCACCCCACGCTCTCCACCCCGCCCACGCTTTCCACCCCACGCTCTCCCACCCCACGCTCTCCACCCCACGCTCTCCACCCCACGCTCTCCACCCCACGCTCTCCACCCCACGCTCTCCACCCCACGCTCTCCTCCCCCCGCCCTCTCAGCCCTCAGCCCTCAGCCCTTGCTCCGCCCTACGCCACCCGCCCTTCGCCACACACCCTTCTCTCCACGTCCCTCGCCGCTAGACCCTCGCCCGCGCCCCACGCCCCTCGTCACCCGTCCGCGACCGCGCCGTCGCCTCTCGCTGCGGGTTAGGTGGCTCTGATGTAACTGCAGCGCCTCTGACCGGAAAGACGTAGGGTTCTACTCCCGATGGTGCAGTCTGTTATTTTGGCCATAAGCTCATTGGCTATCTAGCTAACAAAGTCCTCAGAAAGGTTACCTGGGGTATTTGTTTGATTTTCAAAGGTCCATAGTACACAAAACGGGAATTTATTTTCTTTTGAGTCACTGCAGGTGGCATGAAATCAAGTTCAAACATGCACGATCTTGCGTTGCCACTGGACAGCCCTGTCAGTTGCATTTCACTATATCTCGTGTTGAAGATCAACGTGCATCTACTGGTACTTATATCACGAAAGTGACTTACTAATTGTTTTTTGAGAGGTTTTTTTTCCTGTTTAGTAGTGCCTTAAGATAAGTAAAAAGTGCTCTTGATTGCTTGTGGGATGCTTTTAAAAAGTAAGTGATTTTATGTTCTTTGACGCCATTTTACATTTTTTTCTAAGCTCTTAATATAGAATTTACCATAATTGACAATTAAGGCTATAAATACATTAAACCTTTTTCTTTCGGATATCAAAATCATGAAAGATGAGCTGCGCATATCTGCGCACTCAAGAATTTTTTTTCGCAGAGGAGCGTTCAGTTTCTCGGAGATATTTATTTGCTGTTTGGTGCGAAAGCTCCACGGAGGCAAGGTACGACGCCGTACTTTCGTACGTTGTACACGCGTTCGGTGAAGAAACTATTAGTAACACTTCAGTTAATGCGATGAGAACTTAAGTTAGACATTTTTTCCAGTTCTCTATAAAAAAATAGGGAAAATGTGCAAGTCATAAACAGCATTTTATAAATTAATTATTCATCTTAGCTTCAGGAATACATCAACAAGATCATTTAGAACTGCCCTCAAGCACTTCAAA
Organism: Gryllus longicercus; assembly: GCA_038098605.1. Classification (NCBI taxonomy): domain Eukaryota; kingdom Metazoa; phylum Arthropoda; class Insecta; order Orthoptera; family Gryllidae; genus Gryllus; species Gryllus longicercus. Next base: position 990,710 of record JAZDUA010000363.1, on the reverse strand, counting down.
ATCAGATGATGAGAGTACAGGGCTTGTATAGTCCACTTAAGCCTTTTTGTTTGTGTGTTCTAAGGCTAAAAACGGAGGTAAAACCGTTGTTAAATTCATCCACTGAAATATTGGCAACACCTAGTGAAATAAATTAGGAAAAGAAGGTGAAATAGATTTATTCTTATAGGAAGCAAAGGAACTTCCAATTACTTCTCCTAACGATATACAATTACGAATGTGCGCAGAAGCACATCAAGACACATCTTTAAAATAAGGCGAGAAATTAAAAAGAAAGAATTGGAATATCTCTTTATTTATGGCTAACGCTGTATGGTGTATTTTCCATATTTCATATCAACTGGAAAATACAGACAAGACGCGTAAGATGGGAAGAAAATAAAGTAAAAGTATCGCAAGGAACACAAAATCGAAGAAAATTGAGTCAAGAGTTAGTAGTAGTAGTAGTAGTAGTAGTAGTAGTAGTAGTAGTAGTAGTAGTAGTAGTAGTAGTAGTAGTAGTAGTAGTAGTAGTCGGCGTGCCTAAAACACGAAGTGGCAATAGCAATTGAGAAATAATTGGAATAAACCTGGACATAATATAGCGTTTTGGAGTCATATAATAATGCGTAATAGCGCGTGAAATGTGTACATATCAGTATTATACAGAACGCAACTGAAGGAAGTGCAATGCCTACAAATGCAAAGAAATGTTTTAGTTGTCATCTGCTGAAGGACGCTGAAAGTGTTAAAAATTACACCCATATATCAGACTGTGGTTCACTATCGTACGAATATATCTCGTAACTCAGGAAGAAGTTTGATAATACAACTCAAATGTTTTGCAATTATGTGAAGTTCCCCAAACAAAAAGTAACGGAGAATCTTCCTAACTGTCCTGACAAACATGCACACCCTTCCATCCGCGGGAGGGGCGCGTTGGCCAGTCGCTACAGTCAGAATCTTAGTGTCTATGTGATTGGCGTAAACTACTATGGGGCGGGAAAGACGCTGTTCCCGGGGAAGCGGGCCTCGTATGTGGCGGAAATATCGAGATCGTTTCCTGCCGAAGGAGAGATTTTACATGCTTGTACGCCATGAGGAAAAAAATATTTCTGAGCGCGGTTTTCCGTCCAGAATTGCTGTCAATAGACCAATAAATATTTAACATTTTAGCAACAATTGTACTAAATTTTAGCACTCAATTTGTAACTGTATAAAACAGCCATATTGAAATCTTGATCTCAGGCACAATTTGCGGATCCCCTCTGGCCGTTCTAGCTCATATTTCGAATTTGTTTATAAAATTGTAAATTTTAGCAAAATTGTTAATTTGCGGTTTTCGGCTCTGAGACACCGAGAGACTCCTCCCTTTAGATCTGCAAAAGTTGAAAATTGTTTATAAATTTGCAATTGTGGCAAATTTTTGTATTGTCTTTTCTGAATCCCCTTTAAACGCAATACAAAATTCCGCAATTCGATCGGTGCTATCAACTTCCGTTCTCAAGACATTTAATTGTTTATTAGAACTTAGTACGTATCTCATAATCACCGCTATTTTTGCACTCATTCCATTCGCTCTCTGCACACAAGTATACTGAAAAGAGAGGTTTGCTATGTCTGGCTTCGATTGTTCGCTTCATACGACGGTAACGTCGTACAGTGGTTCATATAATTCTAACATTATATTACAATATTCGATTGGTTATCAATTGAGTTTTAAAAGTGTCATTTGATAATTCTCCAATTTCGTATTTCAATAAGAAGGGGCGGATTTAGATGATGTAAAAATTGCTAAATAAAATGCTCGTAAAAGGTTTTAAAAATGACCTAAAAGCAAAGAAAAAAATGTACTACCCAACCACACATGTCGGTATCTTAGAGAACGTTCCAGCTGAGGCGTTGCCCCCCAGGTGGGAAAATCCTGGTTGGTAAATAGACGACGGGGCGCCGGTCTCGCCATTCAGAGAGGGAAAATCACCATCTCCCTCAATATAAACTATGCATTCGACTTACGGGACTAGTGATCTTAGAAGCAGACGAGCCTGAAATCATTAATCAATCAATTCTTTCTCGGTCTCCCTCTGGCTCTCACCTTTCTCGCCCTCGCCCTCACTCTCGCCCTTGCCCTGGCCTCCTGCCCTCGCCCTCGCCCTCACCATCTTGCCGTCGCCAATTCGCCTCCTCGTCGCCGTTGCTCTGTCCCCCGTTCTCCCGCGCAGCGCTACAAATCTTCCCGGCGCGATGTCAGCCCAGTAAATTTCTGGCGAGGCCTAGCACTGCTTCCAGACCGCCCACCGGGCTGCTGAAACACACTGCATTCCGGATGCGTTCGCCATAAATTTGCGTTTGCGCGCGCGCGCGATTTATTCGCGGAGAGCGGAGCGCATCGCGCCGCACCGCGTGCGAGGCGACGGCGCCGAGGCGACGCACCTGCCAGGGGTAGCCCAAGCCACCCCCTCCGACGCCCCTAGGACTGCTCGCGCTCTCAAGTCATTCGTCCAGGAAGTGTAGTGTATGTCTTCTACTCGGGAGGTAGCGGTGACCTTCCCCCGCTGGATGGCGAGATCCGGCGCTGACCTACCGTCGGCTAGCGGGGTTTCCCCAACCAGGTATCTCCCACCAGCGGGGCACCGCCCCAGCCGGGACGACAGTTAACTCCCTACCGGTATCTCGGAATGTGCGGTAGTGTAGAGCTTGTATATATGTGTGGGTAAGGGGTGAAGATAGGACAAGGAAGAAGAAGGAAATATCACGGAAGGTCCGTGGCCCGTTTGTTAGGGAACTGTTGTGTCATTCGTCTAGAATTGATCGGTGAAAACAAAGAAAACTATCGATCCGACCGCTACAGTTCTCCTTCAGACAGCGACTGAATTTGACCGAGCTGGCAAGTTCGCACTCCATTGGAGCTCAGAGGTATTTCTCTTATTACAAAGCAAGTGGAGCTAAAACAATGCGTACTTCCCCGCCCGTGCTTCCACGCAGAATTAGGCGAAGGGGCTGTGAGGCCTGTGCGAGCACTGACGATACAGAGGCGCATGTGCTGTCGGGTCAAGCGTCCTATTGTGCTATTTGGATGGTTTGTTGCTGGGGATTCCGGGAGCGGCAACTACCGAGGGCACTAGTCCCGAAAGTGTAGTGCGTGCTTTTTGCTCCGGAGGTGGCGGTGATCTTCCTGTGCTGAACGGCGAAGACCTACTGTCGACTAGCGCGGTTTTCCACCTACGGGGCACCGCCCCAGCCGAGACAAACTTTAACTTGGGGAATGCCGCGATGTGACATTTCGAAACCTATCCTATTCCTTCTTTTCATCGGTAACACAGGCCGTGTTAATCTCACGAGCAAACATTCGGGTGTCGATATACACTGCAAATCAATTGAAAGACATCCTGAATTTGCAAATTGGGCCTAAGATTTCACCGATGTAAAAATGGCCAAAATGGCCATGGTGTAAAAAATATTGTTCCATATAAAAACCACGGCAAGTGACATCGCTTGTTCTTTATAGCCGTCTTGAATCATATAAAACGTATCTGTAGCGGTTTTGTTCTGTTTCGCACTGAACTTTATCGAATTACGTTGATCGAAATAACGGTTACCTGAAACTAACTACTACTTCCCCGTGTCTGTGAAAAGGCTCTCCACGCCGTCCCCAACTTAGAAACAAAACAGTCTTGAAACTTTGTGAACGAACTTAGTACTGTTTACGTTCTACCTGCTGAGTTGTAAAATGTTTCCAACTGCCGATAGCGATAAACTGTGATAGATGTAATTATTTCTTGGTAATTTTGAGAATTAAATACTTTAACACGATATGAATTTTAGTAAATCAATTCTTTATGACAATATATTTCCTACGTAGCGTCATGAAGAATTGATCGGAGTCACTTTGACCGTTTTTATGTACTCAATTTTGGCAAAAAATGTATTTTTTTTATTTTCTTTCTCAAATAGATCTCCAATCTTTCATCTTTAAGAATATACAAACTTTTTTCACCTTTCGATCATTGAAAAGTTTAAAATATAATTTAAATCTTTTTTACGAACGTTCTTTTAAATAGGTTACGGCCACTTTATCTGTTATAGTTAAGTTTTCCTTGATTTGTGGAATTATTTTTTGCTAAGAATTATGTTATATTGGCTCCTCTCTAAAGATATTATGCTCAATTTTCTTGTATTCTTAGCTATCCGGGATGAGCCGGCTGGCAGTATAGCTCTGAAGAAGGCCACAGCAAGATGGGCGAAACGTCAGTCCAATTAACTGAGACGCGGCTCATCCCGGATAGCCAAAAATACATTGGCTCCGGCCGCGGAAGCCTACGAACCCTCAATTTTCTTGGTTCACGGAAGATGTATAGTTAAGTTTCTATTGATTGTCTGTCATTAACAAACAGTTCATATCAACAAAAAGTTATATTTGTTACAGGCAATCTGGTTAAAGATTAGAATTCAGTAAATAAAATTAGGAAAGTTGGCTTATTTAGACTTAGTGGTGAAATAAAGCAACTGTGTTCATTTTTAATTTCCCGTATACATATATACGGAGTAATATACGTAGTATAAGAAAAGTTATGAAATGCTGCGGAAAATCGATTTCGAGATTACGTTTTGGGTCCCCTGATACCGAAAACGTGTTTAACACTGACGCCAAAACCATGCGTAAGATTTTTTTTCAAGAAACCACTGTCCATTTGGCTTGAATCGAAGCTGTACGATTTTGAAAAACATTGATTAGTTTGGGGGTTTAAATTTACATGAAGCCCTTCGGACATTTTCAAAATTTTCTCAAAAGTGGCTCCAAATTTTTTCTCTAAATTTCTTCTAAGAATACAATAAAGTGAACTTATAATGTGGCATAGGTCCAATTTTCACGTTTAACTCTGAATTTTCGAAAATTTGAAGAGTTTAAACTTTCTTCAGATTCTTCATACAACTACAAAATTGAAGATAGTGTTTCTTGAAATGAAATTTGTTGGCCATAACTTGTTACTTCCTTGAGGTCAAGTAATTTAGTTTTCGCGCAATATTGCGCGCAATTTGTGCAATTTTAAAAAATTACAAAAAAAAATTCTCAAAAAGGCTCCAAATATCTTCTTTAATCTTTTCATTGGGATTGTGCTATATGCCCTCTATGGTATATAAACCCCATATTAATATATTCTTTTGTTTTTTCAAAAATTACAAAAATGTATTTTTATTACCTGTTTTTCTCTTCGGTAGTATTTACATTAACGGCAATTTGTTCACATTATTATATAAAATGTGCATTAAATAATGCCATATAAAACTTCTCGATAACTCAACCGTTTTTTATGAAAACTAGCTCAAAATTTCGCAAGTTCAGAAACGCTCAAACGCCATTTTCTCAAAAACTGTTTCAATTCTTTCTTCATACATTTCTAGAGGATAGTGCTAATTCCACTTTATAAAATGGCGTAAAGGTGATCCCGGGATAATGTTTTATTTTCTAAAAAATTTTACACGTGTATTTTATAATACGAAGGTTGCCTTTTATGTTTCGGGATTTCGCAACCCTGGTGTTGCAATCTGGCAACTGACAGCTCTATCGTGAAGTTGGATATTTTGAGGTTATACGTACTCAGAACCTTTTTACATGCGAGTCCTATTTGTGTGGTTTACAGTAACTTAAAAGATTCATCTTGGCCCAAAAATGGAATTAAATCGTGAACATTTTCGTGCGATTATTTTTTTACAACTTTCGACGTGGATTAACTCAGCAACAGTGCATGGATGAACTTAATTCAATTTTTGGCGACGAAGCTCCATCAAGGACCAGTGTTTATCGATGGTATGGTGAATTCAATCGTGGTCGTAGTTCACTCCAAGACGAATTTCGCGAAGGTCGTCCAAAATCAGTTGTTCCGAAAACCATTGATGCTGTGTGTGAAATGATATTGCAAGATCGTCATGTAACCTATCGTGAGATTGAGACAACCTTAGGCATTAGGGACCAGTATACATTCAATATTGCATGAACATTTGACTGTCAAAAACATTTGTTTGCGTTGCATCCCACACAATTTGTCAATCGCTCAAAAAAAGGCTGGTGTCGATTGGTCGAAAGAAATACTCAAAAAATGCGATCGCGGTGTTTCGAAACACTTCTATGACATTGTACCAGGTGATGAAACGTGGATTTACGCGTATGAGCCCGAAAGTAAACAGCAGTCGACTGAATGGGTGTTTCAAGATGAGCAAAATCCAACAAATTATTTGGAAGTGTTCGCGCACAAAACTATTTGGAAGTGTTCGCGCACGAAGCACTTCCAAATAGATGGTCACCTGTTTTTTCGGAAAAACTGGACATGTCGCAACCGTACCACTAGAACAACGCAGAACAGTCAATTCTGAGCAGTACACAACGATTTGTTTGCCAGCTGTCTTCCAAGAAATTAGGAAAACCAACCGCCGAAGACGGATCACTCTTCACCACGACAATGCGAGCTCTCACACAACGGCGCAAACAACTGCATTTTCGAGCACCCAAAACATTGATTTGATGAGTCATCGCCGTATAGTCCTGACTTGGCACCGAATGACGTCTTTTTATTCCCGTACGTAAAAAACAAACTGAGAGGTCAACGTTTTTCGACACCTGAAGAAGTGGTTGCTGCATTCAGAATGCATGTTTTGGAGATACCTCAGAGTGGCAAAAGTGTTTCGACAATTGGTTCAAACGGATGAAAAAGCGTATAGATCTTCATGGGGAATGTTTTGAAAAAGAATAAAGTGATTTTCGATGATTAATATTTGCTTTTGTTCTCTAGTCCTGAAATATAAAAGGAAACCCTCGTATCTCTCACGCCAGCAATATGCACATTTCCTGCAAATTGTAAATATTATTTTACTTGCGAGTTAAAGAGCTTCAAAATGCGTCAAATGAAACTTTTGAAAACTAAAAGAAAATTTGTGAAAGTGTGTTTCATATTTAGAATTTACAGTAGCGCTTAAGGGGGGTTAAGTATGGGGCAAGTTCGAATAGCTAACTGAGACCCAAGGAAATAGAAGATTAATACGGGAAAGTCTGTGCCATTTTGTTGCACCACTAGTTATTTACTTAATTCTAATCTTTGTCATGATTGTCTATAATAAATGGAACTTTTTGTTAATATACACTTGTGTAGTCGTTTCTGTTTAAATTGTTTTTCTGTTGGTTTTTTTGTGGTGTTTGTTTTTTACTCGTTTTATTGGTGAGAGTTTCTTCCTCGTCAACATGGGTAGAATAGGGTACCTAATTTGGCAAACAAAGGTTTTATTACAAAGCACACGTGTGAAAATAAAGTACAAAGTTTCCACGGAAAGAATTGTAACTCCTCGTGCAAGATCTACGCTGTCGCCAGATCTCAGTAAAATTCATCTTGAAGAAGAGTGTGACATTAATCTTTATATATATTAGATATCGTGATGACTGTTAATATTTATCAACTTATTCTTTAACTTCTTAAAATATTTTGTTAAGAGTAAATGCTTATGTAGCAGGAATGTATGCGATATCATATGTGGTGGGTGGCATGCGTACCAAATCTTTAACACAGTTTTTTTCAAAAGTAGTTTTTGTACATTAAAAGCACAGCTTTCTCCAAAAGTATGTATCCTACATAGAGCAAACTTTGTAGAGTATTTAAATGTTTCCATTTCTTGCTTGTGAATTATAAATTAAACTGCAATTTTATATAGGAAAAGGTTTGAAAAAATATATTTCACTGTATTCACTTTTTCATTCAATATTTTGAATTAACGGTGCTTAACAGTGTAGAAAATAGTTCAGTATATAACAAGTGTTATATTTATTTATATTAAAACATGACGTTTGTATCATTAATAGTTTCTAAGAAAATGCAGTAGATTGAAATACTACGCTTTAACTTCTCTCTCCACATGAATAACTAAAATAATTATTTATGAAAGAACGGTAATACAATCAGCATTGGTTGTTAAACATTTGCCTTAAGAAAAAGCTTACAAAAAGCTGAAAAAACATTTGTAATTTTTTGTCCGATTCTGAGAATAAACGTTTTATGCCATGAAGAACTATAGAATAGGAGGAGAAACTCTCGCTGTTTGAGAATATGGACTAGAGGATTCGCTAGCGTCGTTTCCATGTGGCGGCATCTATTTCAAGAATCACGCTTAATTTACAACGCTACTTTGATAATTTGCTCGTCAGGAAGTGGTGTGAGCTTACGAAACTTCTAGCATTCATTTCATCCTCGAATTTCATTTATTCCTGGTGGAGATGGTGTTGCACAAGACAGTGTGTTTGTTTGTGGCATTTCGTTTACGAGCGATGTTTGGTGGTTTGCTTTGTTATCAAGTGTTGCAGGTCCAGATTGGTGAAATGTTGAGACAATCTTGTGGAAAGAATTTATGGAAATTTGTAATATTTTTTAAAAGTGCAAAAATAATTAGCTTTGTAGGCTGACGTAATTCAATAAATACAACCACATCTTATCAGACTTTAATAAAACGTTAAAAAATATGTTAATGCTATGATATCCGTACGAATTCCAAATGAATTTGCGTTATGGTAGTTAGGTAAATGTTAGGTCTGATTAAATTATAATTTTCTAAACTATTCGACATGGGTTATCAGAAAGTGCACATTTGTTAATAGATTGCATTTTCCTTGCAGGTAAATTGTGATGAATGCTGTTTGATTCCATAGCTAAATTGATAGAGATGTGTGAATAACGGCAGACTCTGAGATCGGATCAAAAAGATATTAAATATTTGGGACAATCTAGTTTTACTATGATTATTTGGCGTATTAGTAGTTTTACAGTAATGGCAAAAAGTGATCCTAAGAACAAATTACATCTGATCGAACGTGCAAGTCATTGATGTTGACATAAAATAATTTATGACAATTGTACCACATAAAAAGATATGTATGTTTTGTGTTGTAACTTGAAAAGATAGAGATAAATAATAATTGCATTAACGTGTGAACGCCAAAAGTTCTTTCAATAACCTAATGTGTGTGCAATTCAGAGTAATGCAATACCAGATTATTCTTCTATACCTGTGTTGTATAGATCTATAATATTGTTTTCAGAATATTTTTAATCAATTCTATAAACAAACATGTTTGTTTTTTATAATTGCCAACCGATTCTTCCCAACCCCATTTATCTTGTTATTTTTTAATAGGAGCCCAATTAGCTGAATACGTGATTTTATGGAGATTATCATTTGCATTGGATATGCAAATATTAGATAGAATACCTTGCCCCTAAGCTAGCTGCTTCAACGCTCAAAACGTACCGATTCTGACCACAGAGTGCAGTGTTGGTAATTTAATTCCTGTGCCTTATTGTAGATGGTGTCACACGAGTTTTCCCTCATCTTCTATACACCTCCATGTTTTATACTATGAGTAAATTTGAAAGTAAAACCTATCTAAAATGTCCATCTGCCCTGAACATTGCTAGGCGAACAAATGAGCTGCAGTGATTTCCCGTTCGCGTGCGCCAAGCAGCAGCGCTGCGTGCGGCGGGAGTAGAAAGCTCCGGAGCGCTGGAATTCCTCCAGGAAATCCAATATGGCGCTTCCCGCCAGATTGGTATGCGCGGAATTTATCCGATACATCGGCCATCGAATCGGATATTCTAATAAAAATAAAAATATCTTCCGAGTTGTGGAGTGTTGAATCCGAGAGTCAACAATGTACTTGCTACTGTGATAAAAGGCACAGGAAACAAACGAGATGAATTACATGTGAAATTCTATCTATCTAGATGTGATAAGGACACGGTAAAGTTAGGCCGTGGAGAGTCCATTCCAACTGTTTCACTATGTATAAGCCATGTGTAATTTAAGTAGTGTTTTAAACAAGTTCAACTAACTGAAAAATACGTATAATAGTTTCAAAAGAGTTCAAAGTTACTAACAATTTGTAAAGATTTTTTGTTTTCATTTGATTACCCTAATAATAGAGTAGAAACATAGTAGCATGGAGAGTTACAAGAAACTCAGACATTCTAGTTTTAAGTGTAATTCACTTGAACAGAAAATAGAAAAAGAGTCGGTAATAAATGAAACAAAATATTAAACTTGTACTAAGAAGTTTCCTACTTTGACGTATTAACACAAATATAATAATAATATAAATGCTAATATAATAATAATAATAATAATAATAATAATAATAATAATAATAATAATAATAACCTAAAAGAGAAAAAGAATAATAAATTTAAAGAATCTCAACGTGTCTTGTTCTATCAATGTCCCATCCCTGCACAGTAACCAATTTAATGTCACCTTGTCAATTTCTGGCCATCAGATGGATGTTAGTCTCAAAGACACTGAGTTTGCAGTAGCTTGAAACCATTGTCAGAGATGCACACGGGATGAATTAAAGGAGGTTATGTTCTTTTACTATGTAAAAGCAAAAATTGAGGTTCAGAAATAGACGTATTCTGAATGAGTGGAACCCAGATAAGAAACCTTCTCCTAGAATCTAGCCAGTTAGCCAGAAAGAAACTTGCCAGTTAACGACGATACTTATTTAATAGTGCCAAATGCACACCAGAACAACTTCCTGACATTCAGGGAAATGCGGAGTATGTTCTTTGATCGAACTATTCACATGACGAACCTGTAGAAACATCTAATATCCCTGAAAACGATAGTCCTGTTGAAGATAAATCTCTTTCTAGTGAAACATCCGTCAATAGTGAAAATTCATCAGATTTCGAGTCACACGACAAGAACATGATGCGAAATCTCCTTCTGCGCGAGATAGAGTTCGTTCACTTCAATTCAAATCCAGTTGAACGTTGAGGAGAATATACGAAAATGCTAAAGCTACTAGAGTGATAGAAACGGCAAATTCCGTCTTAAATGAGGTGGCACAGACACCAAGTAGAGATCTAGATATTACTGAAATCAATCACATCGTGTATGCAACTGCTTCTCTGGTATCTCAAATAATTTTGAATTCAGCCAAGAACACAGACGGCTTAGAGCCAAACCCAGAAAACTGCTCCGTACCCTCCAGGGCGAAAATAAATAAGAAACGGTATCTCGGCGTAAAATATCACTCTTAGCTGAGGCATCTTCTAAATCAATGAACACCTCTAAAGTTCAACGAAAAATACTCCATGTTGAAAAAAAAAATCACATTCATAATGACCCAACGCTCATGGTAACTGAGAAGCTAAAAGAGAAAATACAAGCATGCAGTCAATCTCTTTGGCTGAATTGGTTGTTTGCAACATACGCGAAGAGATTCTACCCCAATCTGACACAAAAATCGAATGGTAACCACTTCATCAAAAAAATGACGTCGAAACAATTTCGACAGATATCTCGAAAGAAAGCATATCCTAGAATCCACAAAGACGCATCTTGGCTTCAATCTAAAATTGATGCTGCCGATGAGCTTGTGGAAACAGTGAAACATGTTCACGAATTCTCTGTAGAGGACCTCTTCCAAGCAATTAAAACACAGGAAATTGAAAATCTCCCGGGATTGATGACATCCAAAATTATTGAATCAAGAAATTAAAAGTAATAAACCCTCATCTAGCAAAGTCTGTTAATAAAATTTTAGAAAACCCAGAGGCTCACACGCGGCATCACCCAAAGCGGGAGAACATTCTTTGAAGGAAAACTACAGGCCAATGACTTGTCTGCCAGTAATGTACAACTACCTCCATAGCTAACAAAATGTACACACACCTAGAAAAGACCCATCTGTTACCAGTTGAACAAAAAGGATTTCGTAAATGTTCCTATGTATAAAGTCATCTTCAATGGTGTAGAGAAACGAACATGTAAGTTAAGCATGGCTTGGATTGACTAGCAGGAGGCTTGACAGTGCAGCACGCGATTGAATTTTTGAAGATCCTGGAGATCTATAGATTTCATCACAAACTTATTGCGATTTGCAAAACTAGTATGAACTCGTGGAGAACGAGGTCACATAGACATAACAGAAAGAATGTAGTAGAAAAAAGTATTCAGATCATCAGGGGTATTTTTCAAGGAGATAAAGTATCCTCTCTTCTGTATTGCATTAGTTTGATCCCATCATCTAGACAGACGTCGCAAACTGAGGTTGGTTACAAGCTTCATGGTTAAGAAAGACCAGTATCACATTTTTCTTCATGTATGATCTTAAAGTGTTTGCCATTCTCTCCCAAATGCTGTCTGTCGCGAATGATTTTAGCAATGGAAATAGCATGAAATTTGATCTTGACAAGTGTGCCAGTTACAGAGAGGCAAAGTGACAACGTAAGAGAACATTGAATTTCATATGCACAATGTGATTCAAGTTCTTGAACCAGGTAAAACCTACAAATATCTATGTATTGAAGAATATGAGAACACCTCCAACGACACAATGAAATGGAGAATTCGCAGGGAGTATTACAGAAGAGTGAGACTTGTCCTTGCAGTCCGCTCGGAACTCCAGGAATGAAATATGCAAATTATAATTTGGCGGTACATGTAGCCGAGTACAGTTTCTGACTAGAGGACAAAACTGATATTCACAGATTTCATATGTCATATAAGGAACGAGGATGAGGCCTGAGAAAATTTGAAACTTTCTGTCACAATGCAATCGTCGGGTTGGAAAAGTATGTAGTCGGCCATCAAGAGACACTAATGAAGAAGGTTATTAAATCTGACCGATTAAAGGGAAACAGAGGCATTGTAAGTAGCAATAGCAATGCATGTATAGTATGTAGCAAGAAGCAATGCAAAGAAAAGTATGCAAGAGACACTAATAAAACAGACCCTGAACTTATGATGCTACTTAATATGAAATGTGACACAAACATTTTTAAAGGAGTTCTGGAGAGGCAAACCACTTCATGAACCATATTTAAAAAGAATGAAAAAATACAGATCAATGAAAATGAATAATTGATGTGATTTAAAAGGAGAAGATGAAGCCCGAATGGGAAGCAGTAGTAATAGCTGCCCAAAATCAGGCGTTCAGAACACGACGTTATAATTAAGCGGTTCTCACAATTTCCCATGGAAATGCCGCCCGCATTTGTCGAGAACAGGTAAAACCATTGATCATATTGTCTCACCTTGTCCAAATCTAGCAAACACCGAATACATGAAAAGACACGATATGGTTTGTGGTTACCTCAACTGGTAGATCTGTACTGCCCTCGAAGTTCCAAACACATGCTCCAAGAGGTACTAATACCAAAACCAATGACGTCTGTTGGACTGGGTACAATATTGTACGACCAACAAGTAGCAAACTGCACGATTGCGGATACACCGGATACTTTTACCCGGAATTTGAAGAAAAAAATCGTGTACTTGCAGATGTGGCTGTGCCGTTCGGAGGGAGAGGAACGATACAAGAGTTTAGAAATCGAGATCAGCGGAAAGTGGAGCGTAAAATAACAAGTCGACCCGATGGTTCTCAGATCGCAGCAATTTGTTCCGCGTATTTGTTCCGCAAAATTTGTGTACAAATTTGGATAAACTCCCAGGTTATTCAAAAGACTAGGAAGTTCAAGATATTGCTTTATTGGAACAGCCCATATTTTGCCCGAAGTATTGTAGAGGCACAGACAGTCTTTAAATTTGCTCCTCAGGAAGATGGTTGCAACATGGAGTAGATTTTGTAATCAAGCGACTCATTACATTTTTAGTCGTACAATAAAGGAATAATAATAATAATAATAATAATAATAATAATAATAATAATAATAATAATAATAATAATAATAATATTCTTCACGATACCATACATTGTAAAATCAGGAATTCTATAGGAATATTGCATAAGGAGATCGAATATATGATATTGTTACTTTTAGGTGACTCACTATTCTTTTAGTTTTGGTTCAGTTTTTATCGATCTCACTTTGTTTCATTTTTATCCATTTTTCATATCCTGAGCCTTACGTAGTATCGTGACAGTTATGAATTATATCACCATATATGACAAACACGCTGAATTTAGTGCTAATGCTGTGTAAAATGCTAAGCTGTGATATAAATCTTTACATAATCCTCATAGGTTTCCTGTTCTTGGAACATATTCGAGCAATGTCTATGCTATCTCTCCATGAAGTTGCTTTTTTAGTCCTCTGAAATTCTCTTCTCAGCTTATTCAATATTTGGATTCTTTCCAGGCTCTTTTTTTCAGCTATGCATCATTCTAAGACTTCCTTTACAATACATTCTTTTTCTTTCAAAATGTCATTGCGGTGTTGTTTTCTTCTTTCTCTCTACTGCAATGGCTGCTTTTCCTCCTTCCATTAAAAAAATTAAATCCTTATCAGGTCTCGACCGATATTTCCCAATGATCTTCGTTTCAAATGACATTTTTTTTTAAATCTGTGTTTCGACTTTCTGCGTTAAAGCATAATAAGATTTAAACGATTTTTGAGTTGTCAATCCGTTTTGCTGCGCAATAGCGTAATTTTTAAAACTGCGATCTTCGTTTTGATTGCTATGTAATTTCTCCAAATGCCTTCATGGTGTGCTGTCCAAATATAAAAAAATAATGCATTTTTTCTGTATCTCCGCCTTTGGAAGTTACGTCTATGACCCCAGGCCTAGGATGTTCTTCTATAATTTTTCTCCCTCCCTTCACAGTAGTTTTCCCTCGCTTCTAGCTACAAGACCCAAATTGTTGGCAAATTTTATAAACCATATTCGCCTGCCCCAGGTATCAGTCCGTCATGCTTTATTGACGATTCTGAATCACATCATCAAGCAGTGCACCAATGCCAGGGCGATTACCCTCTCCAAAACTAAAATTTTTTGTTTGTAAATTACTCAATTTATTCAAAAATAAATACCTTATAATTTTATCACATCCAAAGAACATATAATCTTTTGTATTCGCATTAAGTATATATTCTTACCTATTTTATTTCAAGCTAACCGTTTCAAAAAATACAATTTCAAAAAAGTTTTTGCGGCGTCAGAACTGAAATTTAGCTCACTGTTCTCAAGGTTCGTCTTAAAAAACGTGGATGGTAGACCTGACGCCTGATACAATTGAGCAATGCTTTCGATACAGACTCTCTATGTCATTACTCAGAAATAAACAATTTTAGTGAACTAAGAAGAAAACTTGTACTACAATAAACTTCTTAAAATTTCAATTCACTTATTTACCATTCCAAATGCTTCCTCTAATTTGACGGAGCACGAGCAACATTCTTCATCCTCTCTCAAAATATCTCTTCTACAACAAGTTTGTTTGCAGCTAAGTTTTCACAACACGAAGAAATAGAGGAAGAAAAAATCTCCATTACTTTTTCTAAATTCTTTACATTGATCTAAACAAAAGAATATATTTTAATTATGAACTAAAACATAATTTTAAGACGTTCTAATTGGGAGCCTACTCTTTTTCTGTTCCGGTGTGTTCACATAAAGCAAATAAATTACCAATGAATGAGGATAATATATTGTCAATAATAAAAACCTTCCGGATTAGCAGCCTACAAAACGTTTGTTATCGTTACAAAAGAGTTAAATATGAATGAGTATTTTAAGGGCGCAAAGTGTGCCCTGGGGCATAATTTCAAAGCAGCCTCTTCGAAGTAATTGGTATAGCTATCATTTTTATTTTTATGCTTCAGCACTTGCGGTATTGCTTTTACAATTTGATGGTTGATTGTTACGGGGGGCATCAATTACTGAGGCCATTAGTAGGTACCGTAGGTTTAGCGGATGCTTTTTCCTCAGAAGGTGGCGATGATCCTTCACGCTGGATGGTGACCCAGCGCCAATCCGCGTCGACTAGAGGGGTTTCCCCCAATCTGGTATCTCCCTGTACTCGTGGCGCGTATGTTAGGATACTGCTCCGGCATTCGCCTGGTGTTGATCGGAGAAATGAGAGAAAACTACCGATCAGCGCAGCCGGCCGCTAGAATTCTCCTCCAGACAGCGAATGAATTCGACGTAACTGACAAGCTAGTGTCAAAAAATCTTGCCACTGTCAGTACTTGAACCTAAGACCAGCCCGGTCAGAGGCATTTCAGTGGTGGTCTGAGCCACCTCTTCCGTTTTTATGCAGTTCGATTGAATGTATCCAAATTCATAATAGTGGTGGAGAAAAAAACGTTCGTAATCCGCCCGCTAATCGCGTGGGGGAGCTCGGCCATGCGAGTGCGCGACGCGACGGGCGCCGGCGCAAGTCTTCTTTAACCCCCGTAAAATTACGGCAGCTGCGCCATGGCACTCGCGCACCGCCCACATAACTCACAGCGCCCGCCGCGCGCCCGGGGCGTGGGCGGAGATTGCCGATGCCGCCCCCCTCCCCCTCCCTCGGCGACGACGCGCGAATAATCGGGAAAGATTGCGCCGCGGACGCGCTCACAGGGGGCCAATCAAGGGCGCGATTTATGGCCTCCGGCGCCTCCTTCTAGGGCCCGGGCGGTGGCAAGGGGCGGGGGCGGGGGCGGGGGTTGAGATGGGGAAGATGCGAAGGCGGAGGGGCGGTGGGCAGGGAGGGGCAGGTGATCGCTGGGGAGAAGGTGGAGGCGGGGACGAAGGCTGGGAAATGGAGGCAGGGGGCGGTGGCGAGGGCGGACTTGGGGGGGGGGAGGAGAAAGACCGTTGGCGAAGGCGGGGGCGCAGGCGGGGGCAGAGTGTGCGGGGGTGGGACTTTGACAGGCGCTGCTCAGGCGCAAAAGCTGTCCGGAAATTTACACGGGCGTTATCTCACAAAATGCCTCTTCCCGAGGTTTATTTTGGGAAAACTTTGCGAACACAAAAATCTGACGTATCTGGCGCATACGTATGCCTGTCACAATATTTGTTATTCGCGAGAGCCTGGCGATGGTTCATGCTTCATTCATTTTTAATAACACATATAACTTTATCTAGAGTACATTTATCTAGCGACACAAAACTAGTGCATAATCACGTTCTCGGTTCTTTTCATAATTCTTCTAGAACATAATTACAATATCACAATATTAATTTGGACTTTTTCTTTTGAAAATTAGTCTGCATTCTTCTCGTGTACATTTAAAATTGTTCTACAAAATCAACATATTACCACATGTTATAAAATAATTAAATAAAAAATATGTTTTTGATTTAAGCACACGTTTTGAAATTATAGTTTTCAATTAAGGTTTTCATGTATATAAATTAACAGTTTTGCTTCACAGGTAATTTAAATATCTTGGATTTGAAGCTAATTAATTTTGTTTTTAATTTTATTTTAATATAACGTAGATTTTGGCGTTAATTTGCACATTTAAAATTAATGTTACATAATTGGCGCAGTCAATTGGAATTACTGAAGGGAAAACAATGTTACTGAAAAATGGTCATTGTGGACATGTCCTATCACCATTAAAGATATAAAGTGTTGACAACACACTCTTGACGACAATCGCGAATCTGACACGTACGAAACAAGTGAAATAGTAACCAAACTTATTATGAAAATATATTTACTCTCAAATTACATTTACATGCTGAGTAAGAATATGCTGATGCTAGGATGCTTTTCTGCCAATTCTATAATAATAAAGTAATGCTACTGCAGTCACCATTCGTTCTCATTCATTTTTAAAAAACATGTTTAAAACTCTATTTATTTATGTTAATACTTTCATTCACGCAGAGCCGTGTTCAATTTTTATTTGGAAATCTTGTCTATGGGCCTCTGAGAACATTAGCTTATTTCCTTGCATTTTTATTTTTATAAGGATAAAAAAGTGTTTCATATTACAAACACTAATATGCAGCTGTTTAAATTTGCTTTTCATTCCGTCTTTTAAGGATCTGCGCTTCCCCGCTACACTTATGACCAGACGCATCTCGTCATTGAAGGCCTTCCCTACAGAAATCGACGTCCCAAATAAAAATTAAAAATATATTTATAAACGTATTTATTAATAATGGATTTATTAATAATGGATAAATATGTATTGTGCTCAGCAGGTAGCATTACTATGCAGCTCAGCGAGTAGCATTGAGCACCAACTAGTTGTCTCAATATGCGGTGCGAGCGCGACTCTCTTGTGCCTGCCGGTCGGAAGAGATCGTGTACAGAAACACAATGCTTAAATAACCTAAGGTGGGTCAAGCATTATAAGGATGTAACGTTAACATGATCGCGCTCCCCGCGCTTCAGCCTGCCTGGGCTTCTTTAAGCTTTTGCAGCCTCCCCCATTGGAAAAAACACGCGCCGAGACTGCTTATGACGGAAGGCGGACAAAGATTAAGTACGTTCCTAGACATGGAGAGTGGTCTGCCTTACAAGGCAGTCTGCCGCCGAGATGTAAAGAGAAATGAGAAAACACATCGAGCCTCCATTTTAATTAATTTTAATTGCGTTAATTTTTCTGCCGAGGCTGGCGTGGGGGCTTTCACAAGAGAGACCGCCCACTGGCCGTCCGCTGAACAGAAGCAGCTCAGAGCTAATGGCGGGGGTTGCCAGCGAGACACAGGCGAATATCTGGCATATGCCAGATGTCATGGATATTTAACATGAAGACGACGTTTATGCCCACGGCCTGCTTGGAGCAGGAATACAGGTTGGTCAGGTCGGCGTTGGAGACGGACGACACACACCTAAGAATTAGAACGAACGTAAGTGAAGTCGTAGGCTTCCGCGGCCAGAGTCATGTGCATGATCTTGGCTGTCCGGGTGATGCCACGTCGAAGGCTGTGTTGCCGACGTTTCACCATCTTGTCGTGGTCTTCCTCAGGGCAGGCATACCAGCCCTGAGGTAGACCACGTCAAGATGGTTGAAACGTCGGCAACACAGCCTTCGACGCGGCGTCACCCGGACAGCCAAGATAATACAATAGAACGAAGGTAGTTTTACACGTACAATTAGACAAGAGTTGTATGTATTAAAAGATGGAATGTATGTTAAAACGTAAAGAAAACTCAAATGTCTTAAAGTATTGACAAAGAATATATGTATTGGAATGTGGAAGAGATTTTGAAGGTCTCGGAATGTGGACGATGTTTTGACGTTTTGTGAATTTGAGCAAGAAGGTGTATAATTGGAGGCGTAGACGAGCTGTGGATATATTCAATGAACTATTAGAATGAGATTTGTTTTCAATTTCATAAAATTTTAATTTCATATTTATTATTGTTATTGTTTTGAATAAAAGTTTCTTTTCAATTTGGAAATTGGAAATGTGTTTTAAATTTAATAAACCAGTAAGTTGCCATTATTGAAGTCTACGTTTTATGCCATGGCATCATCGGCAGTACAAATAAAGAAATTAATGAGCCTGTTTTTGCTGTTCATGAATCTAATTTATTAGATGGAAAAATTTGAACTATCACACATGTGGGAAAAAGAATTGCGGTAGGGCGAAGATCCCAACTCCCAGCGCAAGAGGATAGGTACTCTTATCAGACAAGGCAAATCACACTGTACGTTTTGGCAACTACCACCCCCAAGACAATTTACGATACAAAATGAAGTATTTTGTCTTGTGAAAATACATATTTCAATAATCAAATATGACATATAATATAGAATATAATAATTTTACAACAAAAGTACTTTTTGTCTTACTTCATTGCTTAAACTCTATGAACCTTACGAAGATTTATTCTTTATTTACGTACTCCTTTGGATTAATCATTCATCCGTTTATTTGACATTCTCAGCCATTTCTCTGAGATATCAGGTATCTTGTACACGGCAGTTGATAACAGATAAAAACGACAACGTTATAAAAGCAAAAACGAACACCCCAAAACTTGGGTCGAACTTATGCAATGAGTGTTATAGATTTACATCACATCGTATTTTGTTATTTTTGTTTTTCGGTACGCCGAACGGTACCAATAAACAAACAACGAAGATAAGTACTAGTGACCAACAAATAAAGACGTTTAATATTCGTGTGCAACAAACGTCTATTCCTAGTGTCTAACAAACAAAGAAGATCAGTGCTAGTGTAAAACAAACAACGAATGTCAAGTGCTAGAGTCCAACAAAAAACCGTCAGTACTAGTGTCCAACAAACAGTGAAAGTCAGTATTAGTGTATAACAATAATGCGAAGGTAAGTATTAGTGTCCAACCAACAGCAAAGTTTATTATTAGTGTCCAACAAACAGCGAAGGTTCATACTTTTGTACAACAAACTGTGAACGTCAGTATTAGTGACGAATAAAAATGCGAAGTTTATTAGTGTCAAACAAACAGGAAAGATTAGTACAAGTGCCCTAGGTCACTACTAGTGTCCAACAAAGCACGAAGGTCACTACTAGTGTCCAACAAAAATGCGAAGGCCACCACTAGTGTCCAACAAAGCACGAAGGTCACTACTTGTGTCCAACAAAAATGCGATGGTCTGTTCTAGTGCCCATGCAGAGGGCTGATAAATAATGATTCTGTGACCACGTTATCTCTATCTCGACGCTTCCAGCCTTCTTCTCCCCGAGAGCCTTCCCTCCCCAGCGCATTCGCCGCCCTCTCGGGTGCGTCTCCGGGCCGATTTCCTCTCTGCAAAACAGCCCCTTCGCTAAGTGGAGCATCTGCCACCGGCGGATCTCGTACTCGGCACATTTGCATTTCACACGGCGGAGCGCGGCGTGGCGCGGCGACGCAGCTGCGTGTAATTGTTGCCGGCGGCCACTTGGCGCGCGCCGATCTGCGCATGCGCAAGAGGAGCCTGCGGCGCGCGTGCTCGGCGCCCAAGCGCCTTCGCGTATCACGCCGGCGCAACCTTCATTTCGGTCCGGGATTTTCTCAGACGTCGCTCGGTTGTTTGCTGAAACGAGGCCGTCCGATCCGAGCGCTACGGGAGAAGACGTCGGTTTGCGCAAAGGGTACGTCATTTGTCATGATAACTAGTTCGATAACTACTATTTTTTTGTAATACTAAAATTTTACAAAAGGTGTACAGGATCTTATTTTAAAACCTATCTTTAAGGAACATATTTCATTAAGAGAAAAATCGCTATCTTTAAAATTTTAGTTGGTGGAAGACGGCGATTTTTTTTTCTTTTTTTTCAACGAACATCAAGCCAGCACCATTCTCTTAAACGCCATTTACACTATCTAGTAAGAAAGTTCAATCAAAAACGTTCGACAGTTTTTTTTAAATTTGGAAAATGTCCAAATGGCTTCATGAAAAATACCACCCAAAATTTAAATTTCAGTTTCAAATGTAAGGGACCGTGATACCCGCCAGATTGATTGAAGAATGTCAATTTTTGAGAAAGTCGGCTGAACGGTTTAGCCACTAGCTTTGTTCGCAGGCAGGCGGACGGGCAGACATTTTGCCATCAATCGATTTTTCGGTGTGAAGGACCCACAAAACGTTGATTTTGGATACACCACGTATTAGAATTTATTAAAATAAATTTAGTATCTGGACATATCCACTTTTATTTTACTTTAACCAGGGCGCTGAAATAAGATTTTTTTCGGCCGAAAATTCGCCGTGTTTGCGCGCAGTATTGCACATTTTCTCTATTGCGTCAGCGGGGGCGAGAAACCAAGAATGAATTTGAAACAGGACGTTAATATCAATATTGTTACACATTAACACTAAAAGTGGCCAGCCTTGAATGTTTCATAAAAAATCTTTCATATGTTTGGTTTATGTTCATTGAGTAAAACACGCCAGATTTCTAACGTCTTGTTTTGTTCATTCTATGACGAGTACATCCCTTAGTAAGATTGTACGGTGTCATTGTTGTGCAATGTTTGGAAGGGGTCGGCCGCACCTATATTTATTAGTCTCCTAGCTAATGCGACGTACCAGAATGTAACGGGCGTGATACGACGGAAGTGATGCATCCGGAATGTTAAAATCCAAGGAATACGCGTAGCAGAGCAGCGAACAATGAACATGGAGGCGTGACATGCTGGATGCTAGACGGGATCTGTACTGGAGAGGTACGTCACGGCCTGATGTCATTAATATGGAAATGATTACAGGAGGGTGTTGAAAATTTAGCTCTAGAAAACTGATAGATATCCTCATTCACCCAAGCAGTTCAGATGGTAATGAACTGTGACGTACCTGGCGATGCCGGTACTTTCACTGCAATAAATTACTAAAGGAGGGTATCTTTTTCGTGAATGGGTCCCTACGAGGAGTCGATATATCATTGGGGAATTTAATTAGAAAATGTGGTACAATCATAAACAAGATTTATTTACAAACCAAATCTGTTAATTACATTATTTATAATACCTCTACGCTTTGCCTTGGTACCAAGATCAACTTTAACATGAGTTTTATCATACCTTTGGGGCCCCAACAAATACCTTCGATGCTTGGGTTACGGTTCGCATCGGCCGGGGTCGCCGACCTTCGCAGCCGCTGGGCGCAGTCGGCGGCTGGTGGAGTAGCGGTCGCCTCGGCTGGCGGCCTCGGGAATCCCTCCTGATTCGGCTCCTGGTACTTCGGTGTCGCACTTCCCTCTAATTGTCTTTCATCATTTGATACAGCCACTTACCACGCGGCCACTGCACGTGTCGGCATCAGCCTCGCAATACACACAGTTCTGGAATTGTACACACCGCGACAAATAACATAAGCGCAATTTACTGTTTTCTAGCACTGATCTCTTATATTGATCACTTTCCCGATCTCAACCTAACACGTCTATTGTTCTTGCGTGGGCTAAATTCTATAACACACGCCGCGTGCTCCCTTTGCCCTTGCAAAGCGGCGAGCTTCTCGCCACACGTCCGCAGCTACCGACGACTTCTCCGCCACCCTCTCTCGCCGGCAGCACGCCGGCCACATCCTTCGGCGACGGCCGACTCGACCCCACTGTCGTAACGGCTGAAATTCCCTCGCCGCGCCGCGCTAGGTTTTCAACCGCCGTTCCCACGAAACCCTCACAGCGGCGACGGAGGCGGCGGCGACCGTTGCTTGCTCCCTACCGCTGTTCGCCGCGCTTGTCGTGCGTACCACGCAGTCCAAAATAGATTCTAATTACTTATGCTAATGTTCTAATTAGTATAAGGAAACACTATGTGTTTCAGAACATTATAACATATTATTTTTGCCATAGTAGATTAAGGTTGGGGTGAATGTTTGTTTGATCAGTCCAAATTGTGTATGCTGATATGTTCCGTATTGTTCATATGAATTTTGAGTGGATAGAAGTTTGTATTTTTTAATGATAGTTACAATTGTTGTATAGGAATTTTGCATTTAAAAATATTTACACTTCGAGTTCATGGGTTTTTACAAGGTTAGTTCCATAGTGTGAATTATAAATTGTTAATGTGAGGAAAATGGTAGTCGTGAATTGGGGTTTTAGCGGAAGATTAGCGCGACTTGATTATATAAAGCAGATGTAGGGATTTCTGAATAGCGGCCTAAATAATTAGCAACAGTCGGGAACATGTATAGTTTGCACGGACATTACGTTCACAAATTACACCATACGAGGACTCAGAACATCCCCTTTTGGAGACGTCGGCGGCATCGAATCAACCGAGAAGTCATTTTGTAAGCTTACGAAATTTATCAAAGCCGTACCGTTTAACAATGTTCAAAAGACATTGAATCAATTATCAATAACGACCTCGATACATTATTAGAATTTTACAATAAATGTTAATTGTTGTTTGAAAAGAAAGGTCTGATATTTCATTGATTTGCCATCAATTCAAATACCACAGAAATTCCATGAATCGTAATTTCTGTACAGTCACACATACACGTACAATAGTTAAGGTGACGTATGTTGTACGTCGAACTCATGGGAGATCGTAAAGAACAGAGCTAGCCAAATTATGAATTATTAGAGCAATTAATTCACGAGCATAGCAGAGAAAATTAAATTAGAAGAATCATAAAACGTTAAAAATTGGCTGCCCAGCTTGGGGCATCACAAAATAAGTTTAATAAGTAACATCCAATGTTAATGCAGGTTAAAAAATGTCTGCCCAACGCAGGACAAAATAATCGTGAATAAGAAAACGGTTACACTAAATTTATGTTTTTTCAAGCAATTTCAAAGCATCTTGCACTTAGGCCACAGCATTTCTCAGGACTTTCAATTTATAATATTGTAACGTTTCTCCGTGGTGAATTAAAACCAACACAATATTATTTAAACAAAAACGTTTATTCGTGAACAATTATACACTAAAATCTACTTGGTCTATTTACAGATATATTACACTTAATTATTTTTCATTACACACGACTCCGTTCTCTTGATGATTTATTTACACAGTTCGCTTCTTACACACTATTTATTTACACTGTTCTCGTCTTCTACAGTATCCGCCAGTCCGATGCACTGTCCACGGTCCACTACACTGGACCCCAATTCCCTGCACATACCACAATTCCCCTGCGCAGACCATAATTCCTTGCGCAGACCACACTTCACTGCGCACACCAGGGTCCACTGCACTGCTGTTTACCGCGATGCGCTCTTCACAGCTCAACTTCCACTGCAGACTTCAAACTGCTGACTGTTGTTTCCCCACTGCACCACTGCTTACCGCGATGCACCCTTCACAGCTCAGCTTCCACTTCGGACACACTGACAGACTGATTGCTTCTCGGCCACTCACTGACTGCTACTTCTCACTACTCACTGACGTCTTACTACTCACTACTCGCGGCCGCCGGCAGCGGCGCATTTATACCTGCCCGGCGCTCGTCTACAGGCACCCGGCACATTCTCGGCGTTTCCCCGCGGCTCGCGGATAGTCCGGAACCGTCTAGTTCGGGGGGAAGGGAAGGGGCGCCGGCAGATGACGCAATCCGCGCGCAGCGAATTCGGCAGGTGATGCAATATTCGTAACAATATAATATTTTTAAAAAGTAATTCAAACAAGTAATAAATTAAAAGTATAATATTATATTTGTTCTCTTGATGATTTTTCTTAAAACCATAACATTTCTGCAGCAATTAGTAGAGTAAGAATGAAGCATTTAAAACTAATAACTGACACTAACTAAAATGATATGATTTTGTCATTTCATGAAGAATCTACATTGTCATTTAGTTTCATCTATCGTAGAATTGTGACTCATTTTGGGGATTTTTATTATAACAAACGAAGAAACTATCCATAGAAACCCTTGTAATTAATTTGTACGGAGTTCATATTACAAGTAAAACACAATCGATCAAAAGAAGCAAGTTAACACACGTATACCCATTAAGAGTATCTGGAAATTCCAACAATAAATTGTCCGTAAATACTATCGTACAAACAAGAATTCAAACAAAATAGCCTGTTACTATGAAAAAAGGTTATAAACCTTTTCACTGCTATCTGAATAGTGACAATAAAATGGTTCATTAGCATCTCCTAAATTTGATTTCTCGCAACCTCCTTACTTCCGATAAGAGGTAGACAGTTGGAGTTCTCATATTGTAACACCCCCCGGTCGTCTCGTGAGAGAACGCCCGGTTAGCAGCCCGGTTAATAGCTCAGTCGGTGATGGAAGGAATCGTTAAACAGATACTGGTAACATGAAACAAACACTTTGATCACTGGTAAAAATTACTTTTATTCCTGGGCAATAAAATTAAAATGCCCCAGGGAAGTTACACTTGTAAATAAAATAAAAAAAATGAGAAAATTAGGTAAAAAAAAGAAAAGAAGATGAAAAGTTAGTATTCAGAGTAAAGCTTAAAAACTAAGAAGAATTATAATTAACATTACAATGGTAAAAAAAAGTTACAAGTCAATGCGCCATAGCGCGGCGCCGCATTACAAAATTTACACAGGGGCGAATGCCCTGAATTATATTGCCTTGGGAAAGTTTTTTCTGTGGGCCCGAGACGGGCGCGGCGCGGCCGAGGGGGCGCCGGCAACCTTCACAAAGGGCGCGGCCGGGGCGATGCCCTTGCACCCTCTCAGACACGCACGTCAGCTGGTCGGCCGTCTGGTGACGTCACCAAGGGCGGTGGCGTCTGGCGTCTGGCGTTGAACTGCGTCTGGGAGAACTGGCAGAACTCGGAGCGGAACTGGTAGAACTGGTAGTAACTGGTAGAACTCGGAGTGGCCGGGCGATCTCAATCTCAGGAACGTAGTGGTCAACCATGCGTCTCTCTGATTTCCGTGATAATAATTGTCGAACACAACTTCGGACAGTTTAGCAATCCTTCGGAGAAACGTTCGCCTCTCTTCACGACGAATTCCCACCCCAGAGAATTTTCTCTGTCTACTGCAGCCGGCTCAATGCTCAAAACTCGCAGCAAATTAATATAAGTCCCACATAGGCACATTCGCCCGAATAATTCCCACCCCAGATAAGTTTCTCTCCCAACTGCCCTCAGCCTAATGCTCTGGCCCCGTCCGACAAAAATTACAAGTCTTTCAGAGACACACTGGTCTCTCCCCGACGAATAGTTACCCCCCCAGAGAAGATTCTCTCCCGACTGCTCCCCGTCTAATGCCCAAGCTCTTCTGATATTCTCTCAGTCGAAATTGTATCAAGTAAACTTTTGCCCCCACCCAATTTTCTCGTATGCTCCAGCTCCTTATAATAGTCGTGTCGCTATTGGCCAAAGGTAGTGGCGCATTGCACTATTTTCACCCAATCGCGGCGCGAGAAGCCACGGAACTTTCCGCTCTCTGTGCCAGCTGCGAGTGCACAGGGTTATTCTAATTCCTTCTAGAACATCGGCCATGCTTGCACAAGGCAGGCGTTGTCCGATGAAAGAATTTATCACTCTGGGTTTCCCCGGATGTAAGCGGGCGTTCTAGAAATTTCGCAGCTGGTCCTGCGACCACGTGCCTCTCTCAGTGAATCTTTCGACAACTGACCCTTATAACGACTTTCTTAATGGGCCGGGGGCGCAAATGGCTGTCCGATAAGCGGAGTTGCGCGCGTGTCGCCATCTGTTTATCCTCCCAGTAGAACTCAGGGTGGCCGAGTCTGTTTGTTTAATTTTAGGTCCGGTGAATTTTGTTTAAAACGTATGAGGAAATCTGTATCGCTACAATATATTAATTTTTATTCTGGTAAATGAATAATTCATAATTAATTATGAGCAGTTTTATATGATCATATTCACTTTATGAAAACAAATTCAAACAAAATAGTATCCTGTTTGCATCATTTGGAAAGTTACGTATTCTTGCCACACCTTTCATCGTTTCCTTGCACAACTCACTCTCTCTTGAGCACATGAAAGGAAAACTTTGTGGGATGTGGCTTGACAGATGACAGATGTAACATTTGGCAAAAACATTTTTACACCCATTAAAAGGAAGATCACATTAGGGTGTGAATTGAAGACTTGACGGTGCACATATTTTAATTTTTTAAGGTCACTTTTTAACAACTTGGTCATATAGCGACCACTATAATTATTTTAACTGCAGGGAGAACTGTAGAAAGGACACTTAGGAACAACATGAACACACACAACCATCCATACCCGAGGAGGGGTTCGAACACGCGACCCTTCGCACCGAGACAGCTACGGCCCTTCAGCCATGGCGCCATCAGCTATCCAGGCCGACAGTACACATATTTATGACAAGTTGTAATCATTTAAATATTTTTGTAACAGCACTGTGCCAATTGTGTCTCTGGCCAGAAGAATCCGAACTTTCTCGGCATCGTGGCAACCTGATTTATACAATAAAAGAAAGACAAACGGATCCTAAAATATGAGAGCTTTCATCAGAAAGTTGCGTCAATATAGTGATTCCAATAAATAATTGCATATTAATATTCAAAAATATTGGTTGATTCATGATTCCTGGCAAGTCAAGTGCTATTACCATTCTTCCCGTTAGTGAAATAAATGTTTTTTGTTCCGATAGGAGATACTAGTTCTTCCCTGCTAGACGGTGAGATCCGAAGCAACGCCGGCTTGCGGGGTAATTCTTACTTCAGCTACGTCAGCCCAGCAGAGCACTGTTCCAAAAGGGACCGGCTCTATGGCCACGACTGTACCCCGACATGTGTGGCAATGTAGTGCATGTATGTGTAAATATTTGTGATTAAGTGTTGAGGACAGGACAAGGAAGAGAAAGGAATGATCGCGCGCGGTCCGTGGCCCGTTTGTTATGGGTACTGCTCCGGCATTCGCCTGGTGTTGACCGGAGAAACCACAGAAAACTACCGATCAGAGCAGCAGTCCAATAGGATTCTCCTCCAGCAACCCAGCTACCTAGACACTGTCGAAAACTGTCGGTAAAAATTGCCGTTTGCCGATGAAAATTGCATTTCAATTGTTTGCGCCCTCCCTTCCGTCGAGGCTCGAGCCCTAGGACTTCCCCGTTGGTATTTCTGCAGCCAGCGGAAATATTGGCTCTGGCCTACCTTAACCGGATGGATATTCTTCGTTGAATAATTTTAATTAAAATATTTCAAAGCCTTGATCTCGGTAAAAAACAGCTTTAAAAAAATCACGACTTTTGGGAAAACCGCCCATTTATTAACAGTCTGAAGAAACTACGACATCATTTGTACACACAAAATTAGATCTAAAACCACTTCCGAAGTCACCTACGTTTTAAATTATAATAATTTTCTCAACCGAAAACATAAAGTTAAAAAAATATAATAAAAGTAGTATTATCCACATCCCCATAACCGCGTTTTCTACCACAACACCATCTCCCCTGAAGTCATGTCTCACCCCCTAGAACTCCTTTTTTTTGGAAGCCAGCATGTTAACCACCCTTCCACAATGTACGGCGACCTGGCAATTTCCAATCACCGGTATCGAGATCATGTAATACTGTTTTGATGGAAGTAGAAATCATTGCATCATTTGATGGATTTGACTCGGAAACTCATTTTAAGTCACGTGGACGGTTAGTTGTTACTCTACATTTGAATACTCCCTTGTAACTCTGATGTTTGAGTTAGACTTATATACGAAAATTCCAGAGAGCGTAAAAAAAAATATTTTTTCAAATATGTGGAACGCGAGTGGAGAGAGCGACTGCTTCCCGTCCTTTGGGTCTGGGGGCGCACGGGACGGCGAAAGTTGCTCGAGGATCCCTCGATGTGCTAATGCAACGTTCTGCGCCCTCGTTCTGCACCACAGCACTCTAAAATGTTCGCTTTGCGTAATAATTAATGACATTTTATGGAGCACAAAATGCAAATTAATGAGGAAGCACGAAATTTTGTTAAACCGGGCATCCTTGCATTTTGTCCCGGAGTCCAGCAGCAAAGCCAAACTTTGTCAATTTGTTTGCGTCAACAGGAGATTGTCTCCTTCAAAGTCGCATTATCGGCGTTTATATTGAACTGGAAGTCAAACGCGGGCCAAACGTCTGCCCCCTGGCGGCGCATCTGCAAATTGCTTTCCGGCGGGCGGCGGGGGGGGGGGGGGCAGCCTTTGTGCCCGTCGCCAGCTTCCGGGCTAATCGCGAGAACGCGCCGTAGCAGTCACCTGTCACTCGCGACGCCGCCCGCTCCCTGCGCTGCAACGCGGGACGGCGGACCGAGATTGGCGCTTCGCCCCCCTCACGGCTGCGCTCCCGAGACCCGACGGTGGCAGGACGTTCGGCACTAGCGTGTCAGTTGAGTCGAATTCAGTCGCTGTCTGGAGGAGAATTCCAGCGGCCGGCTGCCCTGATCCGTAGTTTGCGTGATTTCTCCGATCAACACCTGGCGAATGCCGGAGCATTACTGACCGCGCGCGATATTTCCTTCCTCTTCCTTGTCCTTTCCTCACCCCTTACACACACACTAACATGCACTACACTACCATACATGCCAGGAGAGCGGTCGGGAGCTTAAAGCTCGTCCCTGATGGGTCGGTGCAACACTGGTGGGAGATACCTGGTTTGAGAAACCCCGCTAGTTGACGGTAGGTCGGCGCCGGACCTCGCCATCCAGCGAGTGAAGATCACCGCCCCCTCGCGAGGTAAAAATATGCGCTACGCTTACGGGACTACTGACCTCACTAGTTGACGCGTCCGGAGTCGCTCACAGTGCTCTCCTGGTTTTGACCCTCGGGAGGCTCACGCGCGCATGGAGAGTTCGGCTCTGTGGAAGTGGGAGCTGGATTTTCACAATGAACTCCCTAGGTGGATTGTATAGAGGATTTATCCTAAGAATGGGCCACTTCTAAAAGTCTGCAAACAAATGGACGTCTTGGTGGGCGATGACATCACAAAAGGAAGTAATGAAGCCATTTACAAATAAGCTAACTCTAAACGACGCACTGACCAAATGAGTGTTTGAATATAACCTGTGGTTTATCTTGCCAGCAGTGGTCAAGCAGTAGGTGTCAGAGCTGTCGCTTCTTATAGTAATCTATCAGTAAATTTGGTAAATTTCCATGGAAACGTGGGAAATTTTATTATCTAGCGTCACTGTTGGTAAGAGTGATTCCTTAAACGGCTCTGTCAAAATTTAGAAACAAAAGCAATGCGCAGCTGTTTATTGGCGGCCATCTTAATCGTCTGTGGTGAGAAAGTGTGCAAAGATTCAGAAAGGTGAGTTTTGTGCGGTGATAAAAACATTTCTATTTAAAGAAGTGGACTACGATCCAGATACAATCTGATATGAAAGAAGCTCATGGGAACTCTACACCAGTACTTAAGACTATTTCTTACTGGATTAATGAATTTAAACGTATCCGCACCAGCACTGAAGATGCTGGCAAAAAACGATCGTGGCGCTCGATTGTGGTTAGTTCTCAAGAGATGGTGGATAAAATGTGACTGTCTGGTTGTCTCTGTGTGAGATTTATGAGATTGTAAAAACTTCGTGTCAACGGATATGGAATATTCTGCATAAAAGTCTGCCAATGAAGACGCTGAGTGCCCGATGTGTGTCGCAACTCTTGACTTCGGGCCAAAAACGAACAAGGGACATTTCAAGATCATGTTTGGAGCAGTTGCAGCGGCAATTGAAAGAGTGGTAGTGCGAGAGTGAAAGAGCCCCGAAGAAACCGAAACAGGTAGCCAGACGTGCAGACGAACAGACTGACGCACGTGTTACCATTAATCGATTTTCAGGGATGAAAGACGTCCAAAGCACGGATTCTGGCTACACTACGTGTTAGAGGAATTTTTCCTAAATTTTGCAAAGGATATATCCCCTATTTCGTGACAAGGGCCCGGTTTTTTTTGCAGCATATTCGCCGTTTTCCTGCGTACAATTACATAAGTTTATCTTCTTACGAAGAACTTCGTCAGGCGAGAAAGTTGTGAAGGAGTAAAAAGGGGAAAATAATGTTTTGTAAAGAAATCCAAGATATCTACGTTGGGTTGCTCCCATCCTCCGGTACTGAGCGTTTATCTTGAGACTGCCCCGTCGCCCGCCGGCTGCGCTCGGCGCACTTTGGCCGCAGCGCGGCGGGCGGGCGCTCCTTATCTGCGCGCCGCCGCCACATTGCTCCAGCGATTGGCAGGCGATCGCCCGCGCGGACGGCGACAGGAGCAAGCCAGCCCCGCGGGCAGCCCGAGGCGCCTCAAGGGCACCGCAACAGCTGCGAACGTGAGGCACGTGCTGCCCGCAATAAACGGCGTCGCGGAGAGGAATAGCGCTGCGAACCAGAAGCGGCGAAAAGGGGAACTTCACAAACAGTTGCCGAAGGCAATGGACGTACATAACAAAACAATGATAGTGAAATGTACAGAGTAGATAATGCTGAGGAAGAGGAATTTAGAAAGGCCAGAGATAAAGGCTGTAGAAATGATAGGCAGCGTGATCTGGAGGAAGAAGGAGAAGAACACTCCAAGCTTAAATGAAAGAAAAGATGACTGTTTATGAATAATCCTTATTAGATTCACCGACTGAGGTTTGCACGGCAACACACGTAGACACTGCAGTCTCTGACAGGGACACCCTAGGGTTCGAGTCTCGGTGGAGGTTTTTTTATTTTATTTTATTTTATTTTTTGCAACAACAGACTCAGGTTGACGTGAACTGCTGTTTAGAGCAGTTCTAGCAGCAATTCTAGCAGCAGTGAGTTCTGAAAGGGGAGTTTTACGTGCTTTCTTCCATTCCTATCAGGAGAAAACCAAAAATGTGCGTTTAAAAATGGGCCACGGACTGAACCCTTCCTGTTTCTTGTCCCCTCCTTCCTCTTCGCCGAAAACACACCCATACGCGCACACATGAACTACATTACCGCACCTGGGAGAGAAGGGAGTCTAGGAGCTTTGATGAAGGTCGGCTCATGAGGAGGACCGCCACCCCTTGGCGAATAGCGTGCGCGGAAGCAACGGTCGTAGCCATTGATGACCTCGGAAACCAGTCCCACGATCTGGGATTGAACGTATCCCAAATCACACTGACCGTCTTAGGTTGTTTAGGACATCAATTAATGCTACTGCATGACTGACAGGGAGGTCGTAAGTTCAAATCTCAATTGTGGCAGGATTTTCGACACCAGCTGCATAGCGAGGTCGAATTCAGCCTTTCTCTGGGGGAGAATTCTCAGGGCCAGCTGCTCTGATAGGTAGTTTTTCGTTGATTCTCCCATAAGCACAAAGCGAATTCTGCACCAGTACACTAACAAACGGGACATAAACAGCGTGCGATCTTTCCTTCCACTTCTTTGTCCTATCCTCTCTCCTTCCACACACGCTTACATGCACGACACTGCCATACATGACGGGAGACCGATCGGGAGCTTAGAGCTCGTCCCTGCTCTGGGGTCCCCCGCTGGTGGGAGACACCTCTTTGGGGGAAACCCCTTTCGCCGACGGTAGGTCGGCGCCGGATCTCGCCATCCAGCGGGGGAAGATCACCGCCACCTCCCGCGATGGCACAGTCACTCTCCTCATGCAACTAATGACATTAGCAGTTGACGCACCCGAAATTACTAATCAATCAATCAATCAAATGCTACTTGCAATCATAAGCGTAATGAGCAGTACGACTGTGCGGAGCGCGTCCGGGCGTGGGGGGCCCCGTGAGTGCTCTGGGAGGCGGGCAGCACAAAATTGTGTCCCCCCCCGAATAAAAATAGCTCCATCTTGACTCGGTAAAACTTGTAATATGACGAGTACTTGGTGTACAAATACAAATGAAAACTAATATTTTTGTACACAATTTTACAAATATATTTTTTATCACTTTAAATAAATTTTGTTACAAAATATGATACGTATCGATTCGAAAATATGATTCGAAGCGCGGGGCACCTCATGGTTGGCGGCCTGCAAGAAACTTTTGCTTTTTCTAGTGGATAAATTCGGCCCTCCGAGGGCTGGCGCGCTCAGTGAGTGCGAGGGAGGCGGCCTTTGCAATAACCGCTCCGCTTCCTTCCCCTCCCCTCTCCACGTCCCACCCACTCGAGGGCGTAAGCAAGTCGCTCGCCTAAACACTTCCCGCAAAAACACCCCCTGGTGCGCGCCGCGCAATTTACTCGCGGAAGAATTTGGAAACGGGGGCCTCCGCTGGCAGCACAGGGTCTTGCCGGCCTCACCGCCCGCGCCCACGGCCAGCAACGCTCGCAGCGCCCACGAACAATCTCCACCGATCCATATCCAAAATTAAAGCCTAATTTGAAGCAAAGTAAATGCTCGATACCTTTGGACTGAAGCTATCTGCGCCCACCTTGAAAATCCATCTCAAAATTCATTCAAAAATATGAAATCACACGCATAATTTAATATTAATTTGAGGCTCTAGGGGGGGAAATTCTCACTTTTATATTCCAAAAATCAGGGATTTACAAAGAAAAACAATAAAAGCTACTAGGTGGGCGTTCCTAGCTTTAGTCTTAAGGCAAGAGTGCCCACACTTTGGGAAATTCAAAGAAACCTAAAATTCGTAAATATAGCATTTAATTAGCCGCAAATTAGCTTAAAATTTTGGATCTGGTTTGGTTGAAATTGTTTTTTAGGCGCTGCTACTTTGGATGGCCCGGGCCGCGCCGCTCCCTTGCAACACGCCAGCCGACCACGTGGGCTCCGGCTCACCTGCGCTGTCTCTAAGGCTCATTCACAATGCAAAGAGATGGCGTTAACATAAAAGTTAATACTTCTTTGACTTCGCATAAGCATTACACGCAAGACGTTAACTAATACTAATACTAACGTTAAGAAATAAGAAATGTAACAATCACAATAGGTTAGAGCAAAATCGGTTATGGAAATACGATCGAAGTCCATAGATCGAGCAAACGAGTGGTTTTTCAGATTGCAAGGTTGATTTTCGCCGGTTTTCTGCTTTGATTTGTAGCGTTTGAGCTTTCGTAATTTAGTTTTGTTGCAGTATTAAGAGAGCTGTTTAGCAAGTTGTTGCAGTATTCATTGTACTCTGGTTTTGTTTTCATTTTTATTGAAATTAAAATATATAAATTGAACCCGTAGGCCACAGTCGACATCTTAATATCGATTCTCACACGTAACCAATCGTAAAATACAAGTAGAAAGCCCCACTACAATTCAAAATCGCATTTTGCCTACGTTTATATTGGACATTGTGAATACGTCAGTCTATCACTTACGTTAAAGTTTATGCCTACGCGTGAAGCTTATGTTTATGTTTGCACTGTGAATGAGCCTTTTTACTGAGAACGTTACATCTCTCGCTGCCTTCTTATGACTGTCACTTTTCACGGCGTCACTTTGTTCTGCAGCAGAGTGGATAATTTCCAATTTTATTGTCGCCGCAATAAGACGCAAAAATTATGTGAACGAAATAAAACGCTTCTTAGGTACTTGCATTTCCCTTCCTTGAATACTTATTGAAGCACAAAAACCGTGACTTTTCGATAGAATTCGTTTTGAGGGTCCGTGATAGCAAAAAAGGGGATAATTCGTTATGTTCCTTAATGTAATAAACAACTCTTCCTAACAACTTGTATAGTCAGAATCATCATGTCAGACATGTTTTGAAGGTCCTTGATACCGAAAAATTCATGTAGAATATCCCACAAAATTGACGGTTTCAGTTTTAAGGAGCCACATCAGCCAGATCGATTTCGGTATATCAATTTTGGAAAACAATCGGCTGAATGTTTTAGCCGCTAGTGCTGTTCACAGACGGACTGGCAGATGGATAGATAGAAGGATGGACTTTTTGCCGACATTTGATTTCAATGACCCACAAAACATGAATTCTGCCTACGCCACGTGTGGCAGGATTCCCGCCTCCCTAAATTTAGCAACTAGATTTATCAACTTTTCCAGCTACCAAGGCCCTGTAATAAGAGGTTTCTGCCGAAAATCCGCCATTTATTCTCTCAGCATTATATATATATATATATATATATATATATATATATATATATATATATAGTGCCGGAGTGGTCTCGGACCAGAAGATCGCGGGTTCGAGTCCCGCCTCGGGCATGGGTGTATTTGTGTGTGTTTGTATGAGTGTGTCGTCCTTTCACCCCTCATTATCATTTCATCTTTCATACCCCCAGGACTAACAACCCTGGGGGATAAAAATCGGATCCAGCTTAATGCTGGTCCCCCCAAAAAAAGTGTTCGCAAGCACCTGCCACCGTGATATTAAATGAAAAACTGAGCCACGGTAATTGCAGGTTGCTTGCCCTGCGTGGTCCTAGTTGGCCGAAACGAAAATAATAATAATATACACACACACACTCCGCGGCGAGGAAGTAGAAATTACTTTGGTGGGGTCCTGCGCCTCTGGGTTTCCGGGCCGATGCAATTCTTAAAGTTGCTTCCAGGCGGAGCCGCTGCAGGTGGGCTGTCGCGCGGGCGTCCCGCAGGGCGGGGGGGGGGGGTGCTCCAAGTGTCGAAGTGCGTCTCCAGAGGCGCCGTGGAGCGCCTGCTGCGCGTCGCGCTGCGCACCTGCGCCGCCACCCCCGCCCCCACGCGCAGACAACTTCATCGCTCGACGCAAATGCGCCGAAGGGGATTCGCCCTCCCCCCTCCCCCGCGCCGCCCAAGTGCTGTGCCTGGGACGCAGCTCACGGCCGCTGCCCCGAACGCCAAAGAGAGCAATACACAGCTCAACCTCGACATCACGAACTAATTGTGGGTGTGATCTGTTCGAATTCAAATATGTTCGGATTATCCGAAAAAACGTACCGTATGTGTACAAACGCATCTTTATGATTACCAGACATTGCGATGCAGCATGCGATGCAAGGAAGTGGCGGCGTAGCGTAGTGACCTCAGAAAGCGGCAGTGATGCGAACAACAGAGTACACAACGTGTATAACCGATCGCACGCTGTAGGAATTGCTATATTGTTTAGAAGAGTTGAAGCAGTCAGTGGCCCTGCTGCTAACGGGTATTCTACGTACAATATTCAGAATCGCGTTGACGTATACTGTGTTCATACTTTTTCGTTCATACATTAAATTAATACAAACACGGCGTTTTTTGGTTTCTTTTTTCCATCCCGAATTTTGTTTGGATTATACGAAATTTTGGATTTGCGGGGTTTGAATTATCGGCGTTCTACTATATTTAGAAAAAACAAATTAATTTTTTTAATATTCTTCCCTAAGCTCCTTGTTCTCCCCTTTTTAATTTAAGCGAATCATATAATGAACCAAAGAGAATTAAATCTCGTTTCTCTCAAAATATATTTAAACCTAATTACAGTAAAAATATTTAGTTTATTTTAAATAACAAATAATATCCTATAATATATATGCTATTTCAAAACTTCCGAAACGACACGAGAACGAACATGAGAAGAAATTCGCAATTTAATTGAGGGAAACTTTTATATGTTTAAAAACAAACATACTTACATTTAAAAATAAATTACAATAATAATAAATTACATTTAGTTTCTGAGGTACGGGAAGATAAACAAAATTTTAAACGTTTTCTGTGCTTGCGATCCTTTCCGCTGTGACACAAATACGTCTATATTTTGAAGAACTAGTTCAGTATTCATCGTACTATCTTCCTCCCGACGCTTAACTAATCTCTATATCGAGATATACTAAAATAAAACAGCAACGTTTGAATGGACTGACAGTAAGAATACGTCGGACTTTCCTCGAAGCGCTTTCGCATGGAGACAGCTTTCAATTGTTTTGTAAACATGGCTTTGTGGCAGCACAGGAAGGGGTGTTTTCCTCTTCGTCCCATCTGTTTCTTTTCAACGAGAGTTTAGTCATTTTATCATATCAAGAGCGCTTGCTCAAACGATTAGTGGCCACGGACCGTTCAATGCCTATCTTGGGTTTAGTTGAGTCTCCCACCTGCGAATCGGGGCGGAGGAGACTGCTGCCCACTTTGCTCTGTGAGGGCCCGAGATGGCTGAGAATAAGATATTTAATTGAGATGAAGCATTCAGTAGAAATTGGTACGAGGGCCATGACCAATCTGCTATCTATTAATAGGTGTTACGTAGACGTAGAGAAGTTGGCGTGCATGATTTTATCTATACTGAATGAACAGAATAGGTAATAAATGTAAAATTGTACATTCCGTATAATATATTGAAATAAGTGTCCATGCATTTAGGGTATATTGTAGTAAGTGTAAAAGTATACAATGTAAAATTGTAGAGACATTAGCGTGCATGATTGCATCTACAGTGAATGAATAAAATGTAAAATTGTATAAATATGTATGTGTATATAATGTATGTGTATGTGCATGTGCATGTATATATGTATGTATTTGTGTGTGTTGTAACAAATACTCTGTGTAATGGAGGGTAACGGTTTAACAATGTTATGTATAGATTAATGGACTCCTGAGTGGTGTTAATGGTCTTGTCTCCTCCGGGGGACAGCAGCTGCAAAATTATGCACATGAATGTAACACACATGTAGCCCAATATCTATACACGGATTGACAGTTCATGAACTCCACTTTTTTCTCGATTAGACTAAATGCTAACTGTATGCTAATAATTGGATTACAGTAACACACTTTATGGCACGAAGTAATCCAATTAACACTATTTATCATGTATATTATTAATTGTTTCTGTATGTTTGTTAATTATATTCTTATATATTATTGCTTATGTTATGTTATGATGTATATTTTGTTATATTGTTATTCTGCTAGAACTACAGATATCCTTTTTTTTTCAATGCACCACGTACATAAAAGTACGGCTTTTGACCATGTTAAATCGAAATTAAATCTGAATTATTTAATGTTTCTCTGATAGTAGTCCTGCCCGTCGCACCATGCGAGGGACGGCAACGTCGTAGTACGAAGGCCAAGTGGTGGGGTGTGCGTTTAGCCAATATTAATATGATAAGATAATGGTAAAAAAGAAATGTGTACTGTAATAAATTAAATTGTAAGGGTTTTTTTGTTTTTTATTTATTTCTTCTCGTTAGACGTTCAGTTTTACATGCTGACTTTTTTTGGGATCTAAGCATTCCTTGACAAATTGAGGAACTTGTGTAGTTCATTTGTTTTCTTCTGGAAGCTATTGAAATTTAATCTTGATTTTTGTGGGGGGGAGGGATAAACTGTTAGGGTTGCCCTGTCGAGCAATAGGAAGGGAAACGTGAAAGATTCTACAGAGATACGGGTGATATTATTAGTTTAGGGAGGTTTAAGCATATCTTTGGGAAATATAGATTTGATTCAACGTGGGATGTTTGCTGTTCGACCTAGATGGAATTTCAGAGAGGAATGAGATGAGGGAAAGGAAGAATAGAATTTATTTGCTACTCTTTTTACATAGTTTCCATTTGAAGAACTCTGTGAATTTAATTGTTAGGAATAAACCATGGAGCTTTAATTGACTTCCTCAGGACTTTATTTTGGACTATTTGCAATTTTTGTATGGTGGTAGAAGCAGTTTCCCCCACACTGGGCAAGCATAAATTAGTGTGGGTAGGATAATAGATGTATGTAATAGAATCTGGCATTTGGTATTGAGTGTTGAATGTCGATTTATAAAAAGATATAGTTTTGATATTTTTGCATTGGATTAGTTGATAGCTGCGTGAGTATGGGGTTTCCAGGAAACTTTCTTGTGTAACAATACTCCAAGATATTTTATTGGTTCACTTTTGCAAGGTATTTCAC
Organism: Gryllus longicercus; assembly: GCA_038098605.1. Classification (NCBI taxonomy): domain Eukaryota; kingdom Metazoa; phylum Arthropoda; class Insecta; order Orthoptera; family Gryllidae; genus Gryllus; species Gryllus longicercus. The sequence goes on along the minus strand of JAZDUA010000363.1, from coordinate 951,901 downwards.
TGCCATCTATTTTCAGATAGGGAGGGTTTTGAGGTCCCCTAAGAGAAAATATCTTAGTCCGGCATTTTTGAGGATTGATTGCGATTCTCCTTTCCTTTGTTCATTGCATTAGGATGTTACGATTATTCTGGACTCTATTATATGCTAGGTTAATATCTGAATTTGTTGAAAACAGTGCCGTATCGACAGTAAAGAGAGCAGTTTCCATGTTTGAATATTTGCGTATGTCACTCACAAAGATATTAAAATAGGTGAGAGAACTGAGCCCTGAGGCATTCCGGCTGCGATATTAGGAAGAGTAGAAAATTAGGGATTACTTTTGACCTTAAATTGTAAGGAGAACTAGATGTCAGGGCAGGAGTAAATCTCATAAACCGACATAGAGTTTGAGAGCCTACTTTTGTCAAGAAATGCATTATGATGTTGCATTAAAAGCAATAAGAAAGATCTATTCGGACGTACGTACTCGTGGGTCTCTTTGGCGCTTCAGTAGGGATCGACGTCGTTGTTTTCAAAATATCCATAATTCGAAATTACATCAATATTTTAAACATCGATGTATTAATGCCGATTTTTGTTATTTTCTCGCTGCCACTTACGCAATAAAGTTATGTAATGCTGCACGAAAAAATAGCGAATGTTTGACAAAAAAAAAGCTCTTATTACAGGGCCTTGGTAACAAAATGTAGATAAATACAATTGCAAAATTTAGAAAAAAATCATTTAAAACATGGTGTTGCCAGAATCCACGTTTTGAAGCTCCTTGATACCGAAAAATCGAATGTCTGTCGGTCTGTCGTCCTGACCCTCTAAACACAGCTAGCGGGTAAACCATCCGCCGATTTTCTCTAAAATTGATATACAACAATTGATCTGATTGATGTGTTCGAATGAATGAATTGAATTTGAAACCGATATTTCAATTTTTGGGGGTACTTTACATGAGTTACTTTTAAGATTTTTTTAAAAAATGACTATCGTTTTGGATTAAATTTTCGTGTTGGATAGTGTGGAGAATGTTTAAGAGAGTACTGAACGTCTCATGTTCGTTGAAAACTAATTTTTCGAAAATTGCAAAAATTCAAAAATACAATTCATTTTCTACAACTACAGTTATGAAGAAAAAGACTTTTCCCTTTATAAAATCTCTTCCTTAAAGACATATTTAGAAATAAGGATGCCCAATGTTTCAAGCATTTAGGTACATTTCGCGTAATTTTGTGTGAAAATATGGACGAGAAATTACGTGCTGTTTTAGCACCTCTAGTTTAATACGGATGTTTTTTGTGCTACATGGTTTCACGTTTTTCATGTTTTCTTTATGAATAAAAATATTCCCAAAGTAACACTTCCCATGCTACTGTGAAAATTCAAATATGAAATGATAACCTGTTGCAACACGTTTAGTTTGTGTTGGAACCAAATGAACGCTGTTTGTACTAGCTTCATCGAGCAGACTTCCTGGCACCCGAGATGAACCCGATGCTCTGGAATTGAACTATTTCTCCGTATTTCGCGCGTGGATAGGCGGTCAGTGCATGCGCCGTGGGCGTAGGGCCTGCCCCTATTCCTCGTGCCCTTATTCGAAGAACCCTTTAAGATAACCTTGGGCGCTCAGGCTACCAGGCTGTTTTGTGTTTTGTTTTTATTATTTTTAACTTCGTTTCCAGTTAAAAATTATTCTTAATTAATAAAAATCTTCACTGTCAAATTAAATTTTGTTGCGCGCGAATTTAATATTAGAAGTTACTAAACCAGCTTTAAAACATCAATGTTCTAAAACATCGATGGCTCTTAGTCCTTGTATTAGTAACATCGATGTTTTAATTTTTGAATACAAATACGTCGATGTCGCATCACTAAGTCATTATGTGGACGCCGTGGCCGCGCCGGGAGGTGAGCCAGACTCAACCCACGCGAGGTGGAAATGAAACGACGAGCTACAATATACGACACGGAGTGGCTGAGCCTATGGCTTGAGCGCTCTTTGGGTTTGGACACTCGCAGAACTAGGCGCCGCCATTTTCTTGCAGTCAAAACGTGTGAAGTGCCTGATGGAGGCGTGCACAACTGCTGGTCGGACGTGTTGTTTTGTATCAAATATGTATTGTATATTGATGTCTTTTCATTATCAGAATTTAAATTATATATTATTGTTAAGAATAATAGTATTCACAATGCGTGCAGTATGTTAGACATTTATAAAAATAGTCATCAAAACACAAATATATAATTTTTACTTTCCCGCACTTACTGACGTAAGAAGAGAAAATATTGTAATATTGCACCGCAAAACGGCAAATTTTTGACCCAAAAACTTTTATTGCCGACACCTGGTAAGGAAAAAATGGATAAATCCTGTTTCTAAATTTGCGTGGTTTAGCCAGAAACCATGTTTTGTGCGTATTTCATATCGAAAATCGATTGACGTCAAAAACGTCTGTCCGTCCCCCTGTCCGTCCCCCTGTCCGTCCCCCTGTCCGTCCCCCTGTCCGTCCCCCTGTCCGTCCCCGTGTCCGTCCCCCTGTCCGTCCCCCTGTCCGTCCCCCTGTCCGTCCCCCTGTCCGTCCCCCTGTCCGTCCCCCTGTCCGTCCCCCTGTCCGTCCCCCTGTCCGTCCCCCTGTCCGTCCCCCTGTCCGTCCCCCTGTCCGTCCCCCTGTCCGTCCCCCTGTCCGTCCCCCTGTCCGTCCCCCTGTCCGTCCCCCTGTCCGTCCCCCTGTCCGTCCCCCTGTCCGTCCCCCGTGTCCGTCCCCCGTGTCCGTCCCCCGTGTCCGTCCCCGTGTCCGTCCCCGTGTCCGTCCCCCTGTCCGTCCCCCTGTCCGTCCCCCTGTCCGTCCCCCTGTCCGTCCCCCTGTCCGTCCCCCTGTCCGTCCCCCTGTCCGTCCCCCTGTCCGTCCCCCTGTCCGTCCCCCTGTCCGTCCCCCTGTCCGTCCCCCTGTCCGTCCCCCTGTCCGTCCCCCTGTCCGTCCCCCTGTCCGTCCCCCTGTCCGTCCCCCTGTCCGTCCCCCTGTCCGTCCCCCTGTCCGTCCCTCTGTCCGTCCCTCTGTCCGTCCCTCTGTCCGTCCCTCTGTCCGTCCCTCTGTCCGTCCCTCTGTCCGTCCCTCTGTCCGTCCCTCTGTCCGTCCCTCTGTCCGTCCCTCTGTCCGTCCCTCTGTCCGTCCCTCTGTCCGTCCCTCTGTCCGTCCCTCTGTCCGTCCGATTGCCCGTTCGTTCTTCTTACATATTGTGATTTCGTTTTTAAATTATTGGTCTTCCGGTCGTGAAAGAGTAAGAGAATTTATATTACGTGTGGCTCGCGTTCACTCGGTCTTAACAAGCGCCAATCGGAAAACTAGTACACTCTATTTCTCCCTAGAGTGCTGCTTTGACTGCAAAGACAAGCCTTCAATTTGCTCTAAAGATGGATTCAGCCACTACCAAATATAATCTATGTCGTTGAGATAAAACCACCTCACTGGTACCTTTCCGGTCCTCTGGTGCAGGTGGGAGGCGGCACGCGGCGACTGTGGCGCCCCTGGTGGCGAACTCGCACCTCGTGCAGGCCCAAACGTGCGGCGAATATTCGGGAAATGACTTATTGCCCTGTCACCGCCTCCGAGGCCGCGAAAGCTTCCTGTGGGACCTCCCCGCCCCCGCCGCCCCCGCCGCCCCCGCCGCCCCCCGCCGCCCCCCTTGCGCCGCCCGCCAAACTTCCGGCGCCGCGACGCCTCAGTCGAAGGCAGCGCCCGCCCGCAGATAATGCACTTAAGCAATTGCGGAGAGTTGCCTACCTCTGTGTTCCTTTCCTCAGACGCGGAGGAGAATTTGTGGGTCTGCGTGCAGACAGAACTTGCAATGCGACACACGAAAGTATGAGTTCTCGCCCAGACGTGACAGTTGCTCCAGGCTGCGAAGAAACTTCCAGCAACTGATAGTGGTCGTGCCCCAATTCGTTAATTGTTTTCTGGCATATCGACATTATCTACTATCTTTTTTGTTGCAAGAAATCATTCGTATTTGCAGATTTTACGGCACGAAAATTGGCGCCATCACACGTTCAGGCAATGGCAGCGAGAGAGTGGTGGGGAGGTAGAGGTAAACGGAACAGCCGACCACCATTTTCTCCCACTGATGTCAAATTCATGTTGCAAGAAAGTTGTTTCGCCAAATTAAGTTGGATTCTCTTACAAATTTACGAGAATAATGATGCTATACAGAAATAGCGCATGCAACTCGTTTATAATATTGCTTTACAAACTAATTGCATATACTATTTCCGTCTTTTCTGTGAAATACGTATTAACTGAAACGTAGCCAGAACAATAATCGTTCATGCATACTCAAAACACTTTTCGGTTGATATCACAATGTTAACATTTGTGCAAGGTTCATCGGAGTCGAATGTTGTCACCTCGAAGCCCTTCCTGCCGGCGGCGCTGCATGTAGCCACAGGTGGAGGGGCAGCGAGCGCCCCCGAAACTTCAGATCGGGGTGACGAAGGACACAGAGGGCTGCGAAGAGGCGAACCCGTTGCTCCACCGCAATTTTGGCACTAGAAGCTACTGGGGTTAAAAGCAGCACATACTTTCTCGCCCATATTTTCACGCAAAATTAAGGAAAGTACTCAGATGTTCGAAAATTGTTAATGACCTTATTTCAAAATCTATCTTTCTTAAATAGATTTCAATAACGGAAATAATATCTATCTTTTATATTTTAATTGTAGGAAGGCGCCGAAAAAATTCTGAACTTTTGTACTTTTTTTTAAAAATCGGGTTTTTAACGATCATGAAGACCCAAATCATTCTCTTAAACCTCCTTCACACTATCCAACAACAAAATCTAATCAAGAATGATGGAGCAATTTTTTTTAAAATTCGGAAAATGTCTCAGAGGCTTCAAGTAAAGTGCATACTAAAATTAAAATATCGGAATGAAAATCAATTGGTCGTGACATCAGCCAGATCGATCGGCAAATATCCGTTTTGGAGAAAACCGGCTACAGTTTAGCCATTAGTCTTGTCCACAGACAGACAGACAGACTGACGGACGGACGGACGGACGAACGGACGGATGGACGCATGGACGGACGTCTTGCCGTCAATGGATATTTCGGGATCAACGAGCCAAAAAACAAGGATTCTGGCTACACCACGAGTTAAAAGAGGTTTTTTCTAAATGTAGCAACTGAATATATCCACTTTTTCGTTACCACGTCCCTGTAATAAGTCTTTCTGTCGAAAATTCGCCGTATGTTCGCGCAACTTTACATAACTTTCTCTCTACTCCGTAGCGAAAAATTAATAATGTCAATTTAGTCATTTCCAGTACCCATCAAAATCACATATCTTATCAGACTTTATTCTAACATATAGAATGAAAACTGGCCGATGTCACTTTTAGGTGAAATGTTTTTCCGATGAAATGGAATGTTTTTTTGTTTTTCTCTTCACTCACTTCATCATCTGAAGTCTTATCTGAGAATAAATTCATCTTAATTTTCGCTTTGAGACGTCATGATCAGATTTTCCATCGCAAATGCACACCTCCATTACAACTTTAAACGTTATGCACACGAGTCAGGGGTAGACAAAGGAATAGACGTTTTTTCAAATCTTTATTCTTTCTGATCAAAATTTTTGTTTTACATCGAATTTCAAAATAATATTTTGTAATTCACTCAAATTTTGGGACAATCCAGTAGTTGTCAGGCAGGCTGGTAACCTTCATTCATGAGGTGTAACAAACTAAATGCGCTAAGTAATGAGAGTCAAGGGTAGATATAAGAATATACTATAGATGTGCTACGGCTTTCGCAGGATTGGAAACCTCAATAGTTAAAAAAGACTGTGCCGGCTGTCAACAGAAGCACTACATGTCAGAACATTATTTGCTGAACACTAATGCCTGAGAAGCTGCCAATGCAGTTCTAATAGAAGACACTATACAAGCTCTAATGAAATACATTAAATTAATGAAACAGCAGTACTTCAAAATATCGAAAAGGTGTTTGCCATTTGCGCACCTCGGTGACATCTGCTTTCACCTCAAACCACCACATGAAGCAAGGGATTCCGCCGCTTTGGCGAAAGAAGTCTGTTTTCCAAACAATTTCTGCTCAATTTACTCTCTGAATGACAGGATTCGCAGTCGATTTCCGCAGATGATCGATACTCGGCGACGCCTCGCGGCCTCCTGCTGGCTGCGAGTGCGAGGGGCAGGAGGCCTTGCGTGTTCGCTGAGGTTGCCTGCGAGGAGGAAAGGCAAATCCAAACCCTAACAACGCACATACTTCAGCTTCGCCATCATTTTTAATTAAACGTTTCTGTGAAGATTTTCAAGTATCCGAGGATTCTGCTATTTTGTTCCGTTTACGGTGCATGTTCCTCAAACAAATGTTCATTGACATGAATACTGAAATTCGACTGAGTGTTTATTTCTCCAATATCTCCAAATAATAAACACATGCCGTTGAATCTTAATTCGATTTGTCACTATATCTGAAATAGTCGTCCTAAAACGTTTCATGCAATCGGGAAAACACCTTTTACATATTTATCAATTATTATCCTTTAATAAAAACTATAAACATTTTTCATTTAGGCAGTTTGTTTACACATTGTTGTAACACAACATTTGCGTAACACGAAGAAGGCCACAAAGCATATCGGTTTTTAGTTCTTAGGCTTCGGCACTGAAACTCGAAATCTCGGAGCGCACTTTTGCAGCTTCATCGAATATTGCGCTGACATTACAAATAATGGGAGAAAATATGAGCTGACAACAAACCACCAGTTTCATCTTGTCGTAGTTTTAGGATGCTTCTTGTTTTACAGTTTAAATATTAAGAAATAGCGAATTTTGTAGGAATAGGATTGGCAGCGGCTGGGCAAGTATCCGAGGATTATGCTATGTTGTTCCGTTTACGGTTAACGTCAAACCAAAAAGAGGACTTTGTACAATTAAAAATAATGTTTTTACAAGTGCAAAACGTATGTGAAAACAGACACATTGTCAATTAGGGCTATTCACTTCCAAGGCGACGATATATTGCAGCATATTTTTAAAAAAATACTCATTCCTTTTAACCTCATACCCATTTCCAATATAATTACCCTGTACGACAATAATTTCAATATCCCACTACTTTTTTGTAACTTATTTGATCCTTTGTATTTCGTCTCTAAAATAATCCCTGTCTTTCAATTCGCCTCTAAATTTGCACAAAGATTTATGTTTCTACATTTTCCGTTGTAATATCTGGAAAGTTGAAAGAAAATAATTATTCTGCAACCTCGATCGCTCTTCCTTCACTTAGCTAATATTTGTCGCTTTTGGCAGTCATGAAGTAGCCTTTTCTGGAATCAGAGGCTTACAACGCGTCGCTCCCCCTCAGGTCAGCAGCTTTTGATGGCACTGGTTCGCGCTAGTAATTACAGCGCTGGAGCTTTTTGATAGTTATAATTAATTTTCTCCATATTTTGTGAAACTTACTTTCCAGTCCATTATGTGAGCGTTTAATTTACTTCTTGTTCACCCACTCCGTTTATTGTAATGAAGCAGTCTAACAAACTACTCTTTATTATGTACGTTGGAGAAATGCTTTTAAGTTGAAAGGTGGAGGGGGAAGGGATGCAGTCAACCCCGTCTTCTCATGAGTGGTCTCTCTTGTCTTGCTCCCCGCAGGAAGCAGAGGCCGATTGGATCTGACCAGGGCCGTCGCGCACTGGTTTGCCGCCCTGGTGCAAGTACATTTAACCGCTTTTAAAATGAATACTATAATTACTTACTTTTAATAGTAGAAAGATCAGGTAATAATCGACATTGTACATATTACACATGTGTAATTATATACATTTCTAATGTATTGTAACGAATATTGCTTCATATATCGCATCTGCGCGGATTGCGTCATCTGCCGGCGCCCACCGAACTGGACGGGTACGGGTTATTCGCGTGGAAATGTGGAGAAAGTGCCGGATGTGTCGAGACGGGCGCCCGCCAGCTATAAATTCGCCGCTGCCGGTGGCCGCTGGAAGTAGTAGCAGTCAGCGTATGTAGTCAGTGAGTAAGCAGTCAGTCCGTCTGGGTGAGTATGATGTAGTCTGTCTGAAGTGGAAGCTGAGCTGTGAAGTGTGCATCGCGGTAAACAGCAGTGCAGGGGACCCTGGTCAGCGCGGTGAATTGTGGTCAGCGCAGTGAACCGTGTACAGTGCATCGGACTGTGCGATTGGAGTGGGAGTTCGGAGTGGGCGCTTGGAGTGGGGATCGGAGTTGGTTCAGCTGGCTTCCTATCGCTTGCTCTTGAAACCCCTAGTTCTTACAGAAGTTGCCGAAACACGTGAATTCCAAAAAAGGCCACCTCAGACTTACAGTAGTCGCGCCCCACACGTCGGCTTGCGCGTCGGCACTTAGTAATCTAAGTAAAAAAAAAAGAATTGACCTGTCCAACTTTCTTTCTGAGTATCGGAGAGGCTGTGATTCTTAGGATGATAATAGTGTAGCAGACTTAGTGAATTCTTGCTAAGTACATGAGTTTGCATGGAAGCGTGGACAAAACTTTAGTAAATTGGAAACATTTCTGCAGCCTCCGTGTGGTATTCTAATATTGCCATTACCAATAATGCGAGGAAGTACGTGTTTAGCACTATTAGTTTTCATTCATTTTTTTGTATTTTGTTTTGTTTGCATTTTAAACATCGTGGAAACATCGCTGGGAGATCACTAACTGAACGACGAGAAAGAAGAATGGTTATATGAGGTATTTTATTAAAGAAAACATTCTGTTATGAAAAAGTGCTTATTAAATAAAAAATAGAAAAATTCGTAATGAAAATTTTCCGTGAATAGAATTATGTATAAACTTTTATTTAGACCATATTTTCATTCCGAATATATATTCATTTGAAAATAATTGTATGAGTACTGCTCTAGAGCATTTCCAATTGTGATCAGGATCATTTCGCGTTTGGAACTCTTAAGAGAATAAAACTATTTTCCCAAACGTAAGCAGATTGAAATATATTATCGTGTTTGCTGAGGATGTGAACACACGGAGATATAGTAACGGAGGAAATTTTCTTTAAAAGTTTATTTTTTCAAAGTAGAATCGATCTTTTGTGTGACTATCACAACTGATGATAAATTAATTTTAACTGGAATTCAGTGGGCGCTGTATTAAGGTAATAATGTGTGATCGCATTCGCATAGCTTTTGCTTTTAATTGCATTGACTTTGAAAAGCGACAAGTATTCATTCAAACATAACACTTTCCATGGCGGTTTAATGCACTATTTGCGAGTAGAAACGCAATATAACGGATTATCTTCCATGTACGTCCCTTGTTAGATCCTTGCCTTAGTATTTATGAATCGAAATTTCGAACTGCTAGCGCTTAAGATCGAACACGATTCTATGTTATTTCAGAACACTGTCCGTTAGCGTTACACAACGCTAATGTGCGTGGAGTGGATCGTTAACTTCAGAAAATATCTCCATTTATCATTCCCCTTAAGAGGGAACCCGGCCCTCTAGCATTTCCCTTCTTTCGCAGTGCCGTGGCTCGCTGCGCCGTGACCATTAGCGATGATTCTTTCACATGTCTATGTCGCATTACGATCGGTCTGTAGAGAAGCGAGTTGTGGCGTTGGTTGAAAGTGCGAATCTCTCTGCTTCGGAGTCCGGGCATAGGTACAAATACATCCTATTACTGCACGTAGACAATTGCGAGAAACACAGGAAGTGGGAAGACGTGCTGGCACCAGGCTGTGGCATGTGTCTACCGTTCTCCACCGAGTTCACATAGACGTCACCATATACAACCAGGCTAGGGAGACACTATTCCTCAATTGGGTCCAGTTGAAATGTGCCGCCAACTTTCCTGGTTCCTCGAGAAGGAACCGCTTAAGGGACCGCTCCTGCAGGGCAGCGGTTAAGGAGGGGCTCTCAGAGGACGACAGACTCGAGGTTGGCATTTGTCGGGGACACATTTCGTCGTGACTGGGGAAATGAAATTTTCTCCGGCCAGACGGTGTTTTCTCTGTCAATGACGGGCCTGATGGTATAGACCACAGGAACCCGTCGTTACTCAGATTATGTGAATCAATGTACAGTTTTTGGGCGAGTATCTGTGGTGTGTTGGCGATGGATTTCTGCATGTGGAATTGGAGTTTTCCACAGAATACAAGGTCACCTCAACGACATCGAATACTTCCATATCTTGCGAGATATTATTGTTCCGTCAGTGCGACAAATGTATCCGGATGGAGAAGTGAATGTTCAACATGACAACTTGTCGGTTCACGAAAGTAAACTTGCTTTAGAAATGGCTTGCACAGCAGGAGGAAGTACAGGTCCTGGACTGGCCTCCTCGTGGAGCTGACCTGAATCCAGTTGAAAATATGAGGGTAGAGACGAAGCGTGTCGTGGCAGAAAATTGGCCAGATTCAGACCTTTACACAACAGATGCTGTCTGTGACGTGATTAATGCATGGGAGGGGATAGCCCATTGTTCCAACTATCTAGCTACCTTTGTTGCTTGACTTCCTCGTAGATTACTAGTCGTGATAGAGAACGATGGCTTTGTTACTCTTGCTGAAGAGAGGAAACGAGCCTTTTAAGGGCTACATAAATAATTAAAAATCCACAGCAATATGGACGTTAACACAATAGTGTCAAAAGAACTGCACGTTTCTAATTAATATTGAGTAAAACGAGAACACTGGGAGTCAAACTTACGAGCTCACGACACAACCTACGACACCACTAATGCAGTGAGCTACCACGCATCTGGACGTTAAAAAGCGGGTGGGAAGATGGGTGGTGTGCGGGCGAAGGGTCGTGAGACGCGGGGCTGCTGGTGGAGGCGTGAGGTGGGGTCGGGCGAGCGAAGGCGAGTGGAGCTGGGGGTGTACCCTCTGTGATAATTCTAATGCACTAATGCGGTGAGCTACCACGCATCTGGACGTTAAAAAGCGGGTGGGAAGATGGGTGGTGTGCGGGCGAAAGGTCGTGAGACGCGGGGCTGCTGGTGGAGGCGTGAGGTGGGGTCGGGCGAGCGACGGCGAGTGGAGGTGGGGGTGTACCCTCTGTGCTAATTGTAGCAGAGGTGACGAAAGTTCAGAGATTTGCTGGTTAAGACAAGTCATGTTCTGTTTTTTACGTTTGTTGTGTATATGTAGGGATTTTAATTTTATTCTGTTCCAGTGCCTGTTTTCAATTTCTAGAATACGGAAATTGATGTGTTTGTCAAATGTGTGTTTGTATAAATTCAAGTGTCCGCGAAGTGTGAGACCGTGGTAGTGTTGTTTTTCCATGCCTTTGTCAGCTTTCGTTATAACAATATTGTCATGAGAGATTTTGTCTTTCAGTTTTTTGGCAGTTGATTGTTCTGAGGAGATAGGTTTAGGATGCGTGTGGTGTTCAATATGTTGTTTGGAAGTAAGTGTAACAGTGTGCTTGATTTCTGTGTGAGTAGTATCATTGGGAAGGGCAGTGTCTAGGTGAATATACAGAGTTTTTACAGTATTGGCGTTGGGTGGAGAAGGATGTGAATATTTGAGACCTTTTTGTAGGAGTGTGGCTTCAGTACAGGATAGAGTAGAGGATGAGATATTTATGATACGAGGATGAAAGTTGGGGTGAGTCATGGAGTCATATTGTTTCTTATGAGTTTGATGTTCCTCTTGGCTGCAAGATAGACGTTCCATATTGCGTATCTGCTTTTGTTCTTGGCGGCTGCGTATTCTGAAGATGCGGCTTGTGATGGAGTCCAAGAGCGCATGCCACTCAGCAGGATGTAGTGAAGAGGCCAGGTGGAGAGACAGTTCATGTTTGTGCAGTGAGAGACGGTCACGAGTAGCGTACCATCGTTTCCTCTCCCAATGTAGCCAGGATGAGCGGGTTGCAGCGGTTGCTTTTGAGGCGGCGAATGATGAGTCTTTTTTTATATTGAAGAATTTGTGACTCACGACCCTTCGCCCTCACCCCATTCCTCTTCCCGCCCCCACACGCTGCCGACCGACGCTCCATTCTTAAACAAGACGCACTCTCTAAAAGCCGCAGAACTTTGTTTTCGGCCCGGAAGCTGCAAGGTATGTACGACCCAGTTCGCTTACGCATCTGGTATACAATGTCGATATTTGTATATAACATTTTGTAATACTTCCTTTTTATAATTCATGGATTCATGTAATTTTATTTCTGTAATTTTAATTTTAGTTCTGAGGATGATTACTACGCGGTCGAAACGATCTTTAGCAATATATATTTTTGATGCCAGAAAACTTCTTTATTTCACCAAATTATTAGAAGGTATCTATCTCAGCAGCGATCTAATTAATGCTGATTTTAGGATTAATAATGTTATGATCCCAACATTACCTTTTGCCTACAACCAGCTTATCAAAAAAATCTGAACATGAAACTCAAAAAGCAGTTCACAAGTTAAGTGAGTTTGCTAATGAGTATTGAATAAAAATCTCACCACATAAAATAAAAGTGGCAGTATTTAAAGGACTTGAACCTTTAAGACCAAAGGCAACATTTATGACCAAATAATTAATCAAATTAATGAATTTAAATATCTTGAATATAATTTTAATTATATTAAATCAAGAGATATGGCAATAAAGCTCAACATATTCACATTTTTATCTGAAACATAACAACGAACTCAAAAGCATAATGTGCAAAATGAAACTCTTCTCAGATTTTACAAAGTTATTGCCTTGCAATTACTGCTTTATGGAATTGAGAACAGGACATTAACATCAGATCAGCTACGTCGAATTGAATCTGTAGAAATGAGATTTCTTCGTTTTGGGGCAGGATATTCACTATTAGACCACAAAAAAACTGTAGATATCAGAGAAGAATTAAATATTGAGCCTGTTATAGATATCATAAAGAAATATCGAGAAAACTGGAAAGGCCATATCCTGAGAATGCCAGAACATAGGATAAGTAGTATTATTCTTCAATAAGCACCTAAAGGAGAATGAAGTGTAGGACGTCCCTTGAAGAGATGGCATGAACAATTTCGAGACGGAACGGATCAAGAGATCTAACCCTGGTTTTGATGATGTTTGAATGTTTGTTTTAAGAAGAGCTAAATTTTCGATATATTATGAGTTAGTTAATCAGGACTTTGCAATATTTTCGAGACAATGTTCACTGAAGCCATGATTTCATACCAAATATCAAGGGAACAAATAAATTGAAAATTTTGTAACTTTTCCAATATGCATTCAGATTCATATCTGATTGATATAATTTTGGTCATTGCGGATTCAGTATAAGCTTTGGGAAACTTTGTATAAACCAAAAACGCAATGGTTTGAGAGCTTCAATACGACTTTTCTGTCTTGACTACTTTTATTTTTAATATTTAAATTACGATCGGTTAAATGACGAAATCAATCACCAAATTTATTAGTCCATCACCTGTTGAATCGATATTTTATCAGAAACTTACAAAGTGCTTTTTAATTTCAACTTTCTGTTTTTCGCTATTTTTTAAAACGAAACTTATAATCATGATTATCTGTTTCTGATGGCTGGAGATAGAAGTGTAACCGAGAATAATTGAAAAATATTTACTATTTTGTATCATTGTAATTCAATAAATAATGTGCAATTAATTAAATAAATAAAACGTCACAAAGAACAGTTTCTACAACTGATAGATCGAAACGCATTAGAAAAACGCCGGTTACCGCCCTATAAACTGTTCTGTTTATTTCATGTGACCGGTGAAATATGAATCATTTGTTATCTATAGCTATACTTAGTATTACTACGTATTTTACTTACTTAATAAAACAACGTATTCTACGTATAATTACTACGTATTTGACTACTTCATTTGGCAAAAGTGTATTGCTCTTTGATATGTATTACAAATTTTGTTTAGGTGAATTGAAACTTTTAAATAAGTATTATAATTTTTTGCCGCTCTGGTTCAATGCTCCTCCCGAACTAGGATCACGACGGCGCTCTATTTGATATGGCGGTTAATTAGCTACATTTGTAGGATTCTTTTGCATATTTATTAAATATGACTTTTATATTATGCAATTTAATACACTCTGTCATCAAAGATGAAGTATAATTATTAAAATTTCGGGAATCCCAAAGAGTGGTACGCGAATCTCCTGCAAGGCCGTGGTAGCATTTTCATCACTCAAATTTTGAAATTTCAAGTACATCTAAATATTTTTAAATCCTTGTGGGAACTTTTCATTTCGCTTTGAAACATACGGATAACTAGTGGTGTGACATTATCACACAAAAAAAATTGATTTGATATCTTCCTTTTTCCCTTTCATCTACTCCTCTACTCTCCTTCTCTCTTTCTCTTCTTCCTTCTCGGCTGGTTGCTTGGATGTTAGTGAATCCGGGTACATCAACAACTAAGGCCACTTGTCCCGTCGGTGTAGTGCATGTTTTTCCTCCGGAGGTAGGGTCGATCTACCGTCAGCTAGCGGGAGTTTTACTAACCAGGTGTCTCCCACCCGCGAGGCACCGCTCCAGCCAGGACAAGCGCTGCGCTCCCGACCGGTCTCGGCATGTGTGGTAGTGTACTTCACGTTAGTGCCTCTGTGTGTAATTAAGGGGTGGGGACAGGAAAAGGAAAAGTAAGAAATATCACACGCGGTCCGTAGCCCGTTTTGTTAGAGTACTACTCCGGTATTCCGCCTGAAATAGATCGGAGAAACCTTGGAAAACTACCGATCAGAGCTGACATTCACTAGAATTCTCCTCCACGACAGCGACTGAGTTCGACCTATCTGAAAAGCTGGTGTCGAAAATCCTGGCACCGTCGGAACGCGAACCTAGAACCTCCCGGCCAGAGGCACTGCAGTGACATCAGTCGATGCCCTGATCCACCTCTCCAATTTTCCCCCTTCTCCCAGATAATATCAAAATGTCAGGTATAATGTTGTTGCAGTGATCCTGCCAACTGAAAGCGTGTAGCGCATAAAAATCGAGTGAGTTCCCTAATTGACAATGTTGACAAACGACGATTCGCGGTGCACCACATAATATTATTACGTGATTTTCACCGCGATTCGTGCAATAATATTCCCAAATATTTGTTATTGTGTTGTAACACGTTTATTGGTGGAATTTTACAAATCAATAGAGAATTAATTTCAAATGTTGGCAAATACGTCTTTAAAGCTCCTGCGGGAAGTTACCTTTTTTTAACAAATTCGTATTAATTTTCAGATCTAAACGTCCGGTTCAACAAATACTTGTTAAGTAAGCCTTAGTAAAACATGTCTTACATTAAGACGTGATTTTGGTCATGCTTTGTGGTTCGTCGTTTCACCACCTTCTTTTAAGTTATGCTTAGTGAAATGTAAGTTAATTGCATACGAGAGATGATTGGCAATGCTCGACTCTGGTGAATCAGCCAGTGATAATAACCAACCTTGTTTATTTTGGTTCTGTCTTGTACTCTGGTGAAAAGAAGATACTTTTTTTATATTTTGTAAATAAGAAAAGAAAGAAGTGCGAATTTTTCATCGTCGGAAAATTATTGAGTGAATGAGAAAGCATGTAAATTTCTATTATAGAAAATGGTGTTACAAATGGAACAACACACCGACTAAAAATGATGAGTGGGATAACACTGTACACACTATTTTAATGCAACAAACTACAAGATAAAATATAAGAAGCATGAAATAAAGTTGTGGAGGTGGTTATGTTTAAAAGGTAAAAAAGTAAATACAATAAAAAATACTGAATATAAAACTTTCAAGTAGAGAGTAGTTACAGGATCACGTAAACATAACCAGAGAGAAATTGTCACTTGCAAGGCTTTTATGTACCAAATTATTGAAGTATTCATTTCGTTAATAATGATCTGAAAAATAAACTTGTAAATTTCAATTGTTCAACCCGTTTCATCGAACTCTTCAAAATATTCGGACCGTCCTCGAATCCACCTCGGCCTACCTAACGGCTACTGGAAGCTCTCGTTTTCACAATTGGCGCTGCAATCGCTGTCAAAGGCAACACTCCTCAATACGGTCGCCATTTTAACACTGTTTTTGCGACTTAAAGTACGGTGCAGCTGAGAGGTGAGCTTGAATATAAATCGAACTTATCGTTTAAGTTCGCCTTAAAACGGAAACGTCTCCTAAGTGTACCTTAAAATTCTTAAGTTGCTCTTAAATTGTTAAGTAAGGGCCGTGAAACTGTATTTTTCTATATTAAGTACGAGCTAGAAGTCTTATTTCTTTTTCGAAGAACATGATAAAGTTATCTTAAATAATATTACGTTTTTATTTTGAAATATTTGTTGTGTTGTCCTTATTTAAGAGGGTATTATTTTCAAGTGAAGAGCTAGTCATTCTTCTTTCCTTAAAATGATCTCAATTCAGTTTTTTAGCACTCAATATCGAGTAACTGGCGGTTTGATGAGAAAGGAAATATTAGAAAAATTCTTTCGCTCTAAGATAAAAAATGTTTTTTGATATAAATGAGCAGCAATTGCATGAAATAAAGACCAATATTAACTGGCAATCACACAAAAAAATTGATTATCTCATTTAGAAAAACTACTCATTTTGAAGAATCAAATTCAAACATTACATCACAATTCGGACTTAAGTAAAAGTAGTTTAGGTTTACTTTAAAGTACCTAGACTTATTCTCAATATATTCGGTGAAAGCTCATTCCAGTGCAAGTGCAAAGACGTGCGAGGAAAGCGAGTTTGGGGGAATCCAGAGGGATAATACATCATCAACCACAAAATGTCACATTGAATGAAACTGGAGGTTCGTTACCTGTAGACAACTATTGGGAATGGAAAAAAACTGAAATTGTTTTAAAGAATGATTTTTCACCAAAAGAAGGAGACAGAATATTTTGATTTTTATTTTTTAGAAAGCTGGATTTTAATATTTTGAAACACATTTAAAAACATTGTGTATGTACGAAAAAAATCGTAAAAAAACGGGGGGAGTAGTGCCGTAGCGGTCTCGGACCAGAAGGCTACGAGTTCCAGACCCTCCTCGGGCATGGGTGTATTTGTGTATGTCTGTATGTGTGTGTCCTACTTTCACCCCTCATCATCATCAGCATCATCCTCTCATCGTTCATACTCCGAGGGCTCACAACCTTGAGGGATACAAATCGGGATTCAGCTGCAATGCTGATCCCCCCCCAAATAATTGTACTTGCTCCTGCTGAATCAGAATGAACGCGTGGTCCGAGTTGGCCTATACGAAAAAAAAGGTCATTTTCCACCAGAAAATATCGAAAATTCATTATAACAAAAACAAAAGTCCCGTAGAGACCCCCCACACAGAGTGGTGGTGGTGGTGGCTCTGATAATAAGAATCTTTTGTTTGTTTGTTGTTGTTGTTTTCCGCCAGCCAGCGCGGGGCCAGAGCGCCCAAGGGCCGAGCGCGGGGCGCTGCCTCAAAAGCGAGGAGCGAGGAGAAGGAACAGGCAGCTGCGCGCGTCATCCGAGGCGGCGGCGCGCGGTGATTAATCGCCCGCGCGGCCCAAAGGGCGCTCCCACGCCTCGCCCAGTGGGCGCTGCAGGGCGGCTCCGCGCCGATCGGCCTCTCTCCCCTTGCCACCCACCCTCTCGGGGTTGATTGATTGGTTGATTGTCGGTCATTCCGAGTACTAGGGGCATTAGTTCCGTAAGTGTAGTGCATGCTTTTGTTTGTGGTTTTTTTTTCTAGTGAAGTGGCGGTGGTCTTTCTCCCGCTGGATGGCGAGATCCGGCGACAACCTCCCGTCGGCTTGCAGGATTTCCCTAACCAGGTATCTCCCAATAGCGGGGCACCGCCCCAGTCAGGACAACCTCCAAGATCCCGACCGGTCTCCCGGCATGTGTGATAGTATAGGGCATGTAATTGTGTTTGAAAGTAAGGTGTCAGGATAGGACAAACGAGGGGAAGGGAAGATCGGCGCGGGACGTAGCCTGTTTGGTAGGGAACTGCTCCCTCATTCGCCTGATGTTGATCGGAGAAACAACGGAAAACTACCAATCAGAGCAGCCGGCCTCTGGAATTATCCTTTAGAACTCAACCAAGCTCTCTGTCTAGTGTCAAAAACCCTGCAACCGTCGAGGCTCGAATCTAGGACCTCTCGGCCAGAGGGACTGCAGTGACATCAGCTAATGCCCTGAGCCATCTCTTCCGAACAGTGCATGGTGCAACGAGCCGCTGGCGCTGTTTGTCCTAACCTGGAGCGTAAGATTCGGTGCAGACCTGCGTTTGTTTCTCTCTCTTATCACCCACCCAGTCGTGATAAGATCTAAGCTCACCAATGGGCTGCGACCGTGTGTGGTAATGTAATGCAAGTGTGTGTATGTGTGTGTGAAGGAATAGGATGAGCCAAAAATAAGGAAGGAATGTTCGCAAGCAATTCGTGGATTAAGATTGGCTCCATGCCTTTTCATAGGCCATTAGCTCCACCATGTCTCCTACCGATCAGTGCAGCGAATCGCTAGAATTTTCCTTCAGGCAGGGGTTGCATTTCGCCTAGCTATAAATGTTGTGATCAAAATCCACCAACGTCGAGACTCGACCTCAAAGTCTCCTGGTCAAAGTGTCGGCAGCGGTCCCGTTTGATGCCATTGAATTTTCTCTCCAGGGTCAGGTACTCGAATTCGCTTGCGTCTTCGCACTTCTACAGGTGTCGGAATGGATGATCGAATCTCTCAGAATGTGATTTCTGTAATTCAAAGTTGGCACCACTAGGTCCTGGATAGTGATCTTGGTTTCTATCTCTGGAAAGAGATCTCCATGCTGGAGCCAAGCATGTGACGCAGAGATGACGACTTCTGGTTTACTCAGACCATGGGGTACCTTCCATGCAGTGCCTTCGCTTTCCATGACGTTGTCTTCTCTTCGGATGAACAGGCGGTTCAGTCTTTTTCAAGTTCAGAGGACTATAGTTATTATCTAATTATTATTATTATTATTATTATTATTATTACAATTATTAATGAAACCCACAAAGGAGAGCGCGGAATTTGCGGGTTACTCTTTGAGGTGCTACAAGGGTGTATACAAAGCTCGTCAACTTTGAAATATTCGGATGTAAACTTAGATCCGCGCGAGATGCGGTTTTAAAGGAACCCTTTATCAGAAATACGCGTGCGGTACAAGGACAAAAAACATCTCTCGGTATTTGTCCCGGAAAGATATGGTTATTTACTTAACAATCACTAAAATCGAATCTTTGGCGTAGAAATAAAATGTTGAAAAGTGTAAGCCAACGACACCGTCTGAGTTGTAATGTTTTAGTTCGAATACATTGAAAGTTTCAAGTGAACTCTTGGGATGATTCTTCATATGCGAGGTGGCAGTCATGCTGAATCATGTTGCCCCTAGTGTTTTGTTTGCTCTGTGTTATTCTGTTATTTTGTATTACCATGACACGGGAGAGGTCGTTCAGGGCATACACTAATGTCACTGCAGTGCCCCCAACTGGAAGGTTCTAGGTTAGAGTTCCGATGATAGCAGGACTTTCGGCACTAGCTTTTAACCTAAATCAAATTCAGTCGCTGTCTGGAGGAAGATGCTTGCGGCCGGCTTTTCAGATCGATATTTTTACTTGGTTTCTCAGATCCATTCCAGACGAATGCCAGAGGAGTACCCAAACAAAAGGATCACGACCACTCGCGATCTTTCCTTTCTCTTCCTTGTATGCCCCGCTGGTGGCAGATACCAGCTTGGGGAAAACCCCGCTACCCGACGGTATGTCGGCGCCGGATCTCGGCCTGCAGTGGGTAAAGATTACCGCGACCTCCCGAGGAAAAATCATGAACTATACTTAGAGAACAATGGTCTTAGCAGTCGATGTGTCCAGAATCACTAACAACTAACAAACCTTTTCCCGTGACTATTCGGTTCGCTACGATGTGTATTTTGCCGTTCGCGTCCCGCATACTAACTATCTCCAATCAATAAATAGGTAGGGTAACATTTGTAGATAAGATACGCACGAGTACTGAAAAATGATATTGTGACGAAAATCTGCCGGAATTCGCTGCGCGGATTGCGTCATCTGCTGGCGCCCCCTCGAACTGGACGGTTCCGGGTTATTCGCGAGTCGCGTATAAGTGTGGCGCAAGTTCCGGACAGGTTGAGGCGGGCGCCCGCCAGGTATAAATTCGCAGCTGCCGGTGACGCGAGCAGTATGCAGTGAGTCTGAAGTGGAAGCTGAGCTGTGAAGTGTGCTTTGCGGTGAATATCGGTGAACCGTAGGTGATCAGCAGTGCAGAGGGCCCTGATCAACGCCGTGAACTGTAGCCAGCGCAGTGAATTGTGGTCAGAGCATCTTACAGTAGTAGGTGCAGCGGACTGTCCAACAGTGTTGAAGAAGTAAACAATGTAAATAAATAATTAAGAGAAGTAAGACGTGTGTAAGGAAATAACCAAGTGAAAAACACAAGGACTGTGCATCCTATCTGTAAATAAATCAAGTATTTTAGTGTATCATTAAGAAACAAAATAAACGGATTTTTTGAAATATTACCTGTGTTTTAATCCACCACTAAGAAACTTTACAATATGCATAAGCAATAAAGTGTTGGACTTTGTCCCGTTGGATCGATGCTGCGGCGCACTGCGCCCGCGCGTCGCGTTGCCACATATCGCCCCTCCCCCTCTCGCGTCCATTGAAAGGCGTCTCTTCTGCACCTCCACCCCCACCCCCACGCACCCCACTCGGTGCCCTTCGGGCCTTCGGCGCTTCACGCAGGTCGAGAAGGACAAAGAACGCTAGCACATTTATTTCCAAATTACTCTCTATAAAGTTATATTACATACATCATTTCAACAGGATTATCGAATTTCATATTCTTATTTACAATATTAACGTTCCATTTAATATCGATTAAAAAAGCACATCTGCTGTAAAATCCATTTATCAGCCATTGTGCGGTGGTAAAGCGCTAACACGAAAATTCTTAAACGCTTCGTTAGAGAACATGCTCCCTTTGCCCTTCTCCACTTGTTTTTCGCAGAGTAAAGTGAGGTGTTTTCAAAATTGTGTGTTCAAGACAGTCTATAAACAACTTTGTAGTACGTTATTAAATAATCTAAAAACTTCACTTCCTTTTTGAGTGAATTAGTAACACAGAAAATTATTGGGAAACTATTAGTGGTTCCGGATGCATCAACTGTCAAGGTCATTAGCCTCGTAAGTGCAGTGCATGCTTTTATCGCGGGAGGTGGCGGTGACATTTGCCCGCAGGATGGCGAGATCCAAACAGGTATCTCCCACCAGCGTGGCACTGCCTCAGCCGGGACAACCTCAAACCTCCCGACCGGTCTCCCGGCACGTGTGCGAGTGTAGTGCATGTGAGTGTGCTAAGAGGGGAGGATAGGGCCACGAAGAGGAAGCAAAGACTCGCCATCCGTTGCCCGTTTGTTGGGGAACTACTACGGCAATCTGTTATTCAGCTTTAATCAATAATATACGTCATGGATTATTTCGAACTTCTTATACACTTCGCAATATAGCTCCACACACATCATATACTTGTACGTACATGGTTACCATCTTCATCAGTTGTTTCAGTGCAGTGGAGAAGCAAAAGAATATCGGATGACACAACCAACGATTTGTTCTTTCAGCAATTTTACTCATCACATTTCTCTGGTATTGACATGAGAAACCACAGAAATCTACCGATCAGAGCAACCGGTCGCTCGATTTCTCCTCCATATAGGGACTGAATTCGACCTAGTCTGCCTATCAGTCCTGCCTAGCTATTGTCGAAAATACTGCCACCGTCGGGACTCGAAAACTAGGACCTCCCAATCAGAGACACTGCAATGACAACAGATGATATCCTGAGCTACCTAAGCCAGTTTGAAATCCAAAATATTATTTGACTTCGTCATTTTCTGATGTATATAAAATAATAACACTAAATGATAAATGCAGAGAATATTAATCCACACCTGTTTAAATATCTACTATGGTATAATAAATGAATCAACTGATTTATTAGTTTATCATATGACATTTCTGAATAATGAATCATTATTGTCATACTACTACAAGTATTGATTTTAATCACCTTTATCGAAACCTAAATCATAAAGAAAATAATAACATGTTTCATTCAGTATTAAATTCGTAATCTGATTAAAAAGTTCTCCACTATGTTGCTTCATCGTAAAAAAACTTCCACGACAACTAAAGATATCAATATTATATTATCACACTATACTTTAGGTATTGTAATTTCGATGAAAACAGATATAGTTCATTTAAGCACTTTTTAGCGCAAATTAGCCCCGCCTCACCTTCTTTATGGACTACTATCAAAAAGGTTACCAGAGAGCAATCTAGAATACCACAATTTAAATCGGACACCAGCATCCTCTATGCACACGAAGAAAATGCGGAGGCGTTTGCTGTTCACTTTTCAAATACCTTCAAACCCAAATCAATAGTAAACCATATGTTTAATAAGGAAATTTTATACATGGAACTCTTCGTATATAATGACAAAATTCATATCCCCCTCAGAACTTAAACACACAATAAACAGACTCAAAAACAGAAAAGCGGCTGGGCACGACCTAATAACTAGTGAGATATTTAAAAAAATTCCGAAATACACAATTGCAGCAATAACAGCAATATTGAATGCAGCTTCAAGGTTATTACCCAAGCAATTGGAAAAAGGCAATAATAATTCCAATGAACAAACCAAATAAATGTCTACAACTACTAGGCAACTGCAGGCCAATTAGACTATTATCTTCATTAGCTAAAGTGTTTGATAGACTGATTTTAGGTTAAATAAATTCTTATACGCTACGAACGCTAAAGAGTCGATTCCTTGAGAAAGAATCAGACTTCAACACATGGCAATGCAATATCATTTTATTTTTTTCGCCCCTACATTTTATCATAGCTCCATAGTGCTACTTTTTTATCATAGCTTAATCGTGCTACTACGTTTTCAGTTCGTGTTTTAATAGGTACAACGACAAAACTAACGAAAATGGAGGTACGTCATTGTAATACACTGGGAGGAAAAGAAATGATCCTCCACAAACAGAATTTATTAACTAACTGTTAGCCAGTTACAGTATTAAAAAGAAAAACATGTATCGAGATATTTTACCTCATCTTCAGTGTTTCCAAAAGGATATTAAGGAAATTTATAAAATGTAAAACATGAAATTGTAAAACTAATAAAAAATCACGCACTATTAAAAAACTTAAAAAATGAAATAATTATAAACGTTGTTATTGTTAACAATAGTACTATTGTTGGCAATGACAACGTTTATAATTATTTCATGAAAAATGCCAACGATAACGCACCACAACACCTAAAAACTTACAAAATATAATTTTTTACCCAAGTACGGTGGTCAACATGATTCATGGTGTGTTTCTCACACGGTGCCATTTTGTGCATTGTCATCCGCGTGAAGCAGGGCCGGGGGAGGGCGGTCTACTATGATACTTAGCTGGCGGCTGTGATTCAAATTAGTTTGGTCGTTGAGGACGACAATTGTAGGATGTTTTACTAATTTTAAATTTCAAAATTTTCAAAAATGCTCAATTTTGTACCTTTGTTTTTCAAATGCAATATCTTAAAATTTGTATTGTAGCGAAGTGATTGTTTTCAAGGAGATGACAGGCAAAGGTGGAGTGTTCTTGTTGTAATCTTCATGCACGAGAATGTTATTTGATTCTGTAAGAGAATTTCCTACTGGTTTGGAAAGGGAGATTCGTCACTTTGGAAATAAGCTCTTAAATTGTGTGGGGCGAATTTTACATTTTGTACTTTCTCGCTAAAGAGAAGAGAGGAAGTTATGTAATGCTGTTGGAAAAAATGGCAAATTTTTGCAAGAGAAACTTCTTATTATAGGAAACTGGTAACACAGAAGTGGGTACACCCAGTTGCTAAATTAAGAAAAAAATCCTTTTTAACACGTGGTGTAGCCAGAATCTTTGTTTCGTGGGTCCTTGATACCGAAAAATCAAATGACAGCAAACCGCTGGTTAGTCCATCTCTGAACAACGCTCAACCGTTCAGCCAATTTTCTCCAAAATGGGTATTCCCCAGTCGATCTGGCTGATGTAGTCGTCCCTTGAAATTGAAACCTATATTTTAATTGTGTGTGTGTGGGGGGGGGTACTTTATAAGAAACCTTTGCCACAAATACATTTTCAAAAAAAAAAAATGCTTCAATATTTTTGTTACTGGATCGAGTAACGAACGTTTCAGAGGATGATGCACGTCTCTCGATTGTTCAAAACTCTAATTTTTCGAAAACTGCAAAAGTTCAAATTTTTTTCGGAGCCTTCCCACAACTAGACAATTAAAGATATAGAGTTTTGCTTCAATGAACTTATTTCCCTTAAGATAGATTTGAAGTAAGAACATGTAAAATTTTTAGAAATCTGACAACTTTTTGCGCAATTTTGCATTAAAATATGGACGAGAAGGTACGTGCTGTTGTAGCACTACTAGTTATCGCTTTCAGAACCCCCGACGCTTCTCCTTCGGCGAAGTGAAAACGTTGCGTTATCCGGTGGACGTCCTTCTGGGAAATGAAATCCCCCCCACACACGAAGGTTGGACACAGACAACGCGACGGCCGAACAAAAAAGCCCTTCGGCTTTAGATCTTTTCCACAAATTTGCCGGAATCTCCAGAGACCGGATGACTGTCCCCTCGGAGTAAGCGAGATCGGATATAGATGATTTCTAATCGCTTATCTGTTCGCTCTTGGGACACAATTGCTGGTATCGTTTAATGAAGTCGAATATGTTTCTTTTCCTCTCTCTGGAGACTGGTTTCTCGGTTTCTTCACCAACTAGCATCGTGAGCTACATTTGGTCGTATTGATGCTAGACTGTTTAAACTAGTGCTAAAGAATGACACAGACTTTCCTGTATTTGTTTTCTGTTTCCTTTGGTCTCGGCTAGCTATTCAAACTTGCCACATACTCTTGCCTGTTGCCATCTACCGCCGCCCAAAGAACACTTTTTATTTTTTAAACAATTTTCGACTTCTTAATAGTAGTATCGAATTATTACTTCAAAAATATTAAAGAACAGTCAAACCTCGTCATAAATGGCAATTGTGTTTCAAAAATTCGGAGCGCTATTTAAGAAAATGGCGCTTCAGCGCTACAATAAATTCGAAATTTGAAGCACATTTCACAGAAGTCATTTAAATCACTTTAACGCAACAGTGCTTACAAACTGCTGGAAATGTACAGCTCTGGCAACTTAAATTAACTGCGCTCTCTCCGGCTCCGTTCATCTTTTCCATGACTTACGCAGCCCTCTCCCCAAATTGTCTTTGAGGTGAATATTGAAAAATAACAATTGTTACAAGAGATGCAAAATTATTGCTGATACGTACTTTATTTGTTGCTATATATGGACTATATCTTTAATACTATACATGGACTTAATCTTTTAATTTTGCTGTTTTTTAAAAGGTTCCCTAGAAGTCATCTATCAATTAAAAAAATACATGATTTCGCAATTTTTGAAAATTTTATAAACATATGAGCAATTACAATCTTGCAATTATAATAGTTTTCTTATCGATAAATGTACAGTAAACTGGATATTTGATAAAGGTTCTGGATTATTTATAAAGAATAATACCGAAAGTAAAATTGTGAAAATATAAATGCTCTAAAATGAGTGTTTTTCATCTCTTATCAAACAATGTTCAAACTTCATCGCGTTTCGAAGTGCTTCAAAATCTTAAAGACAGTGATCTAAGTACTCCAGAACAAACATTAAAAATTCCGCCCATTATTATGCACAACGTACTTGACTACAACCAAATGATTTCCGACATTAAATCTGTCGTCAAATGTGATTTCACAACCAAGACAGCCGGTGATCAACTAAAAATCATGCTCACTACAATAGAAGATTACCGTAATTTTAGACATCACTGTGTTGAGAAGAACAGACAATTCTATTCTTTCCGCGACCCTTCTATTAAAACCTTTAATGCTGTGATGAAGGGCATCCCCACATGTTACTCGGAAGCTGACATTTTAAAAGAACTTGAACTCAAATACCCTGTTACCAAAGTGACTAGATTATATGACAAAAAGAAAAATCCAATTGAAATTTGTGCTCTAGAAATAAAAGACAATAGAGACGGGAAGTCAATATTAACTTTAAATCGCCTGATGCATTGCGTCATACAAGTTCAACCTAGAACAAATCGAAACCACCCAATACAATGTAAACGTTGTCAAAGGTATGGACACTCGCAAGCAAACTGCCAACTCACTCCGAGGTGCGTTAGATGTAAAGAGTCACACCACTATTCTCAATGCACAAAACCAAAAAGTGACAAACCGAATTGCGTTAACTGTGGCTTGGAGCACACGGCCAATTACAAAGGCTGTCGCATTTTCAAAGAAACTCAGCAAGCACGTTCAAACCTAAATGAACGCAGGTCAGGGTCAGAGCAACAACCGCCGCCGCGCAACAATCCCTCTCGTAGCCCTCCAACATTTAGCCCTCGCGAATTTCCTCCCCTTCCCAAAACCAATACCCCGTGGTCACCGGCTCAATCTTTGCAAACCCAAATGCCAACTGATGTATCCCAACTAATAACCACAATAGTATCACAAGTAATCTCAGCTATAATCCCGCAAATTCAAAATATTGTACAGTCAGTGCTAATAAATTTCCATAATGGCAAATAAAATCACTTTATTGAATTGGAATGCAAACGGAATTAAAAGACAACAATCAGAAATAGAAATTTTTCTTCACGAACACAAAATCGATATTGCATGCATAACCGAAACCCACTTGGTTCTAAATGAAAAATTCAAAATTTCCGGTTATAAAATATATAGAAGTGACAGAATTTCAAATGTTGCAGCAGGGGGTGTTTTGATTGCTCTTTCAACCCGAGTCAAACATCAACGGTCACTTAGCCCCAACACTTCTAACCTGGAAACTGTGTCAGTCACCGTAACCATAGATAATAAAGATTACACAATAATAACAGCATATAAACCTCCGAATAAACAATTTCCAGTAAAAGAATACAAGGAAATATTTAATAACAACGCCAACGTTATTCTACTAGGAGACCTAAACAGTAAAAACCAAGCCTGGGGATGCAATTGCACAACCCAGCAAGGCACTAAATTGCAATCTTTTGCAGTAAACAATAACTTAGATGTAATAGCACCTTGGCAGCCAACACACTACCCGTACAATAGTAATATTATCCCAGATATTTTAGACATAATGGTGTCTAAAAACTTCCACTTACCTACATCTCAAACCGTACTTCCTGAATTAGATTCAGATCATTGCCCAGTCATCATTGAACTAAAATCTTCAAACCTCTTGCAGTCTAATAATCCCTTCACAGTTTTGGGCACGAAAGGGCACGTCAACTGGAATAAATTTAGAGACCTATTAGAAGTAAACCTTCACTACCCGGAACAGATACTAACAACAAATGAAATAGACAACCAGGTAACTGATATCACACAGAAAATCTACGTTGCATTGCTACAATCAACAACTCCTTTCGCAAGACCTTTCACTAAAAATAGAAATCCGATCCCAAGGAATATTCTAAACCTAATTAAAAGTAAACGTAACCTTTGACGGCTCTGGCAAATCAACCGCAGACATGACCTTAAAGCAAAAATAAACAAATTAGGGACAACAATCAAAAACAAATTAAATCAATTTCGAATAAACAATTTTCAAAGATCCATAGCTCAAATACACCCTAATAGTAGACCACTCTGGTCAACCATAAAAAGACTATGTAAAGAAACTACTGACATTCCTATCCTGAAACACAACTCAAATGTAGCTTATACGGATCATATGAAAGCCAATATGTTAGATAAATATCTGCAAAATAGTTTTACTCCAAACCCAAATACAAATTCTTCCTTTACTAATTATATTACAAAAAACGTCCTGTTACCAGACTATAATGTCCCAGATAAAATAAAATTTATATCCCCATCCGAAACATCTAAAATTATTAAGCAATTGAAAACCCGAAAATCAGCAGGTCACGACCATATTAACAACAGAGCTCTTAAAGAATTACCCAAAAGAGCTATAACTATTTTAACCGCCTTATTTAATTCCTGTCTAAGACTGGGCTACTTTCCAAAAGATTGGAAATTATCTATAATCTTACCCTTCTGTAAACCAGGCAAAGATCCTCGCTTTCCTACAAGCTACAGACCAATAAGCCTCCTACCCTCAATCGCAAAGATATTTGAAAAATTAATTCACAGCAGATTATCTACTTACCTAACAAAAATTAGCGCTATCCCTGACTTTCAGTTCGGATTCAGATCTCAACATAGCACCACCCACCAATTGCTCCGTTTAACTGAATATATTGCAAATTCATTTCACAGCAAAAAATACACAATTGCAGTGTTCCTAGACATTGAGAAAGCCTTTGATAAACTCTGGCATGAAGGTCTTTTATACAAACTGCGCAAACTAGGAACTCCCAAATATCTACTCCATCTAATCAGAAGTTTTCTAAAAGATAGATATTTTTCCGTCCGTATTAACTCAAGTCTCTCAAACAAATTTGAAATTAATGCAGGAGTCCCTCAAGGTTCTTGCCTCTCTCCACTTCTCTTTACTGTTTACATGTCGGATTTACCACAGTCAGACTATACAGAAATTGCCCTTTACGCAGATGACACAGCACTTTTTACCTCTCATTCAGACATTAGCTGCGCCTTCGACAATATACAGATTGACCTAAATAACTACATTAAATGGGCTTCAAACTGGAAAATAAAGATTAATGCATCTAAAACTCAAGCAAAAATTTTCACACTCCGCAAACTTCCTCAACCACCCCTCCTCAGCCTCCAAAACACAAATATAGAATGGATGAGTGGAAATACACAAGCAAAATACTTAGGAGTACTACTTGACACCAAACTAAACTGGAAACAACATATCAAATCTATAGCAGATAAAACTTATGCAAAAATATCCAAACTATACCCAATAATAAATAGAAATTCCGGACTTAGCACTGACTGCGGCTTAACCATCTATAAAACAATAATAAGACCAACGCTCACATATGCCTGCCCGATCTGGAATAACGCCGCAAAAACAAACCTAAACAAAATAGAAATAATACAAAATAAATTTCTCAGAAAGATCATTAAAGCTCCTTGGTTCATAAGCAACATACAAATCCAAAATGAACTAAATATATCATCCATTAACGAATATATAAATCTTATGACTCATAAATTCTTCTCATCCATTCCCCAATCGCGCAGTACAACAATATTCAAGCTAGGTAAAACGTATGGTTCATCAAAAAGAATAAGATCACGATTCCCTAAAGACTCCCTTCGTCCACCTTAAATCACCTACCCATCTTCCACTTCCAAAATTCCACCCACTGACACCCTCTCCTCAAAATAAACCCATATAACTCCAAAAACTGTTATCCATAGTTTCTTCTCAAAGAACAACGTTTTATCAGACCCCTGAGAGAGGAGGTAACGCATGCGGATGTCCATCCCTAAAAGTTAATGTGTATAATATTGTACAATGAACACCCCTGAAAGGCAGAAATGCCGAGCAGGTAGAAATAAATTTAAAAAAAAAACACTTATCAACGTAATATCTTCAAAAAATTGTGTTGACAGTGGTTAAACGTACATGTTCTAATATATTTCAATATATTTACATTCATGTTCATAAAAGTGTTTCATTCTATGTATTTTATATGGAAATATTTCACAATCAGAACTAGCAAAGTTCGCCATTTTCTACGACGTAATTTTCCTAGACCACTTCTTCCCTCTTTGAGATTGGCAGCGGCTTTGATATTCCTCCTGCAACATTTCGTCATGACAAGGGCTGCCCAAGCTGTGAAAAGGCTGCACTTAGCCGCAGATGGCCCAGTTAATTTAAGTTGCCAGAGCTGTACATATTACATGAGACATCTTTCAAAAAAAGAGATTGTATATTAAAAAAATACCCCGAAACTAAGTATACCTCATATTATAGAGTTCAATTAACACTATTCGGTATCTGGGGACCCCACAACCTGTATTTCCGTTGAAATCGATTTTCCACAGCATTACATAACTTTTCCTAAACCCTGTATATTGCTCTCTATATACGTATGTATACGGAAAATACGGTAGAATATTTGAGGGATAAGTTAGTGTACTATTGCACTTTCATGTCGATGGGAAAGGTAAAGACGCAATTAAAACTTCGTTTGAATTCAGACGAGAAAATAGATGTGTGAAAAAATGTTTGCATGTCATTTCATCAGCAAATATTTTACCATGTTAAGACTAAATGTATAGGTGTTTAGTAAGTTTTCAAGTCACAATTATTCCACGAACTAAAATGACAGTTAGTTTACTTAGTTTTCTACCATTAGTGTTCTACTTTTGCTTCTGTTCGTAGCATATACTTTCCCGCATCATGACATACTTTCTCGCAATAATTGTAATGGTTAAGCAATATTGTAGAACCACATGCTCCTGCAAAAGTGTTTCCAAAAAGCAGTTATTTTTCTTGCGCTTAGATTTTGACCCAGGGTCTACAAGTCAGCACACCATTCACGTGACCCCTACACCACAAGCACCTAAAAAAATATTTGAAAACTTAACAAATATATAGATTTTCATTTACTGTATTTCATGGTCTAATTTTACAGAAGGAGTTTTATTGAAGAAAAATATATTATCAATATTGTAGTTTTGCAACGCGTCAAATAACGCGCACCACTAGTTTCTGTAAATTTTCTCCACGTATGAATCATGAGACGGAAAAAAATACGTGCTAGTCCCATTTTCCTCGAATCTCCATATTTTCAAAAAGTGCAAAACATGTGTGTTGGAAATATTGGTTTGACACAGTTTCATTTTTAAGCGTCTGTTCTAGTTTGAACGTAACGGTGCTTCTGTAGTGTAGTGATATAGCTGACGGCGATTTAAGGCGAAGGATGTAAAATCGAGTATTAGAGAGGTAATTATTTTTTGCTGTTTGAAAACACTTTTGGAACACTACTATATAAACATAAAGTAGTATAATATATAGAGGCAGTCATAAATAATACGAGAAAGTATGTGCTGTTGTAGCACCACTAGATCAGTATCAAGTGCTCAAATATTTTGACGACAGAATGTGTTATAGGAAGTAATTGACTTCAAATGGGAACAAGATGTATTCATTTGTCCGTTACCAAAACTCGTGCTTCACAATACGAGTTTTCTGTAAACAATCGCCGATTCCGCCTCAGCATAACTTTACTTTTATTTAACTACAAAAAATATATATTAGGTGAGAATGTAAAACAATAACTTAGTTGTAAAAACAAAAGAGTTGTGCATATAGCGATGCATGACTTATGACAAGTTATTTGGGAAATGCTTCTGAAGGCCGGTCCGATTCTAAATAAACTTCTAATTGTCATTTAACAGAAAATTTAATGGGTTAGGATATAAACTCAGGAAAAAGCCTGGGCGTATTGGGCAGTAATATAACTTTGAAGCAACTGAGATGGTCCTGTATCGATTTGTCGATACGTTGAGTTGTAGTACGTTGAGTTGAGTTGAGCGTAACAAAGTAACTCTTACACGGTTCACAAAGTGAACAGAGACTGAATAGAGCAAAATTGTTATGTGATAAACACGATTTATCCACGTTTTCTTTACCAGATCCTGGCAATATGAATTTTAAAACCGAAAATTTGCCGTTTTCGCACGCACGATGGCAATATTTTCTCTTCTTACGAAGTAAGACGAGAACGTAAAACGGTACAAAACTATTTTATGCCGACATTTCTGTGTTTTTCTCCTCTATCTGGGCCATATATGTCTTTAGTGAAGTCAGGTTGACGGGACGTGGTCATTGGAGAATAAAATTCTTGCAACATGGTTGTTTGCCAATGTTTCGGAAAAATATATTTCCATTATCAGCGGTTGCAACCGACAGAGAAAACCGAAGCTACTTGTTCTTGAAAGTGGGCCATCCAACGAATTGTGCGAATATGTACAAAGACATCCCACCAATACATGTAATGATTACTAATGGTAGATTCCACTCTCCTGAGTTCAAGGTCCCTGGTCCTGAGTTCACTAATTATTTATGGTCGTTAAGGATTCTCCATAAACGTCTTTATACTGAGAAAAATGTTTAAAAATGTATCCTCATTTAATGTAAAACTACTGAAGGGTCGTAAAGGCAACAGCCAGTCGTTTGTTCTATGTCGTTGTAGAGTTCAGTTCATAATTCACTGAGCACCGGCAACATTAATGGCGGCGCGAGTTTCAGCGTGACCGACGTGTGGGAGGGCGCTGGTTCGATACCGGCCATGTACCACGAATGTGCTCCATATCTTGAGAGTCAGCGTTTTAGTCGCCCGCCGGCGTCGAGTGCTCTTAACAGCTGCTTTCCTCGTCCCTTCCTTGCTTTGCTCTTGGGAGCAGGCGACAGAAATGGTGTGAATTAAGAACGAGAAAATAAAAATTACTTTGCTCTCATTGATTTGAAATAATTCGAGACGTAATTTGATTGTCCAACTTCTCTATTTATTGAATATTTAATATTAATTTATGCTTATGTTTAATTTATGCTCATATGTAATGATCAACACAATTGCGTAAAGAGACGAAACATTACTATTTGCAAGATTAGAAATTAAAATAAAATGTTTGTGAAACAACGAAGGCGTTGTGAAGAAAACACATTTAGCTAAAGATATTGAGTGCCTGTCAATTCGGAATTATAATAAAGACGTATGAAAGACGAACTGCAGGTGAAATGTTGGAGGCAGCGAGAAAATGTCATGATGCAAGAGGAAGTCGCCGGGTGTTCTGAGAGCGTGTAATTGGCCTTAACTAGATGTCAACCCTTAATTACGGGTGGGTCAGGGAGAAGGACGGGGTCAGAGGAGATCACGCTAGTCCCCGAACCGCAACCAACTCGGCGGCCTCCCGCCCCCGCCCCCCCCCCCCCCCCCTGCGACGGCTTCGGCGGGCGACGGCCCTTGCGGTGCGGCCTCAGCACAAGCACTTGCGGGCAGGCTTGCTCCTGTTGAAGGAACTAAACGCACAGTTATAATGTTGTGATGTTATATCTGGAAATTAACTCAATCTTCTTGAAGAAAATTCCATTTGGTTTGATTAATTATTGATTTTGAGTTTCCGGGCGTGTCAACAGCCCTGGACATACATTTCATAAGTGGAGTGCATGTTTTCCGCACAGTAGTTGGCGGTTCTTCTTCTTCTTCTTAGATGGTGAGATCCGGCGCCGAACAACATTTCGGCTAGCAGCGTTTTCCCCATCCGGGTGTTCCCAACCAGCGGGTAACACCCTCACCGGTCAACTCTAAGCGTAGCTTGCGTTAGGTGTGAGGTTAGAATAAGGAAGAGGAAGGAAAGATCGTGCGAGGGCTCTTTTGTGAGGGTACTGCTCTTGCACCCGGCTGGTATGGATAAAGAAACAGCGGAAAACTACCAATCAGAGGAGCCGATCCCCAGCATCCCCCTCCCTACAGCGGCTGAATTCCTCCTAGTAGCTAGCAAGTGTCGGAAATCCTGCCACCAACAATACCAACACCCTGGGACCTCCCTGGGAAAACGCTTCGCTTTTGGCTTGATTATTATGATTATGATACTTCCTGTCGAAGCATTTTATTATCTCTAGGGCGGGGCGCTGTCAAACTCCTGTGATCAGACTCATTTGCTACCTCATTTTTACTTTCTCGCCCTTACATCATAAGAAGTGAAAGTCCCGTCATCTTGGACCCTTAGGGTTTCACTTGAACCATCGCGAGAAAATGGTTTCAGCGGTTGAAGCCACTTGTACATCCAATTGAGAAATCAGTTTGCCTTTGCAATGGCGAGACAATGCGCATATGCGCTCGACATAATTCGGCGGTACACCTGTATGTTACAGCACTCAATTAATAGACTGCTGTCGAAATTGGTGGTATTCAAGCCCTGCAAACGTCTATCTCTATAAGGCTAATATTAAGCTAATCTTAAGTAGTTTTTATTGCGCCGTTACATTAATAGAAAAAAATTATTAACACATATTTTAGTTTTTCATGGAATAATAAAGAAAAAAATACGAAAGAAATGAAAAAGTGGGTCCATGTAGACCGTGATTACGGTACTGTTATCGTGCGCTAGAAAACAAAGAGAAACTAATAGTGTTACGGAATGGCATAGACTTTCTCGTTCTCGTTAGTTTTCTAATGTTCTGAAAAAAACATACGAATGGCGTTTGCATACGAAACATACAATATGGCGTTTGCGTCATCTTACAGGAAAAGTTAGGACTACACCTACTAAACGTTTAAAGAAAAACATTTCTCGAATTCAACTGTAGCCAATGGCATTACCTCTAAAATCCTAGATTAGTTCTTACAGAAGGGCAATTTGCATCCATTTGTAATGTCGAGATGAGATCAGCGCAGCAAAACATCGCAAGCAGCCGGGCTGTTCTGGAGCGGGGCCGGCGCGCAACTATTGCACGGAGAGATTAGCATTAATTAATTGCGCCAAAACACCGCATCATTTGTCGGCCACCCCAGCAGCGCGAGCGACTATTCTGGCCCCCTTGTGCCTCCCGCGACTGCCGCTGGGGGCTCTCGGTCGCCGTGCGCATGCGCACAAGCTCTGTGGCTTCATTTCCTTTGGCTCGGCGAAGATTAACGAGGTTTACTTTGCTTGCGCCAATCTTGGTATTGCCACTAGGTTCTATTGAATGAGTCAAATATCTACAAGGGTAAAGACTGGTTTAGGTAGCTCAGGGCATCAACTCACTCCCGTTCTCTAACCGGAAGTCTTGGGGTACGAAATTCGACACTAGCCACTCGTACATGGTTACATCCAGTTCAGCGGCTGTCTGGAGGATAATTCTAGCGGCAGGCAGCTCTAATTAATAGGTAACTGGTTTCTCCGATCAGTACCAGGCTAATGCCAGAGTAGTACCCTAACAAATGGGCCATGGATCTCGCGCCATCATTCATTCCTCTTCCTTGTCTTCTCTTTCCCCTTACTCACCCCCCACACACTTATATGCATTACACTAGCACACATGACAGAAGACTAGTCGGGAGCTTAGAGAATGCACCACTGTCCCGCTCGTGGGAGATACCTGGTTGAAGAAAAAACGCTAGCTTGTGTATAGGTCGGTATCGGATCTCGCCATCGGGAAGATCACCGCCACCTCCCACGGCAAAAACCATGCACTACACTTACGAAAGTAATGATCGTAGCCACATCACTTATTACACATTATCTTAGGCTCATCACTTATTCAAACGTCATAAAAATGGTTGGATTTTATTAATCTCAAGCTCCACGAAACGTAATGTTTATCGGTTACGGCTCCATCCTTCATTAAACTTTTATTTCTACCTGTTCAATTCCCACAATTTTGAGGGCTTTGAATAAAAACATAATTATTCTCCCATTACATTACTAAACGTTTTGGCAAGATGTCAGCGATTTATATACCAGGTATATCATTTTTACCTATTGTTGAAAAATTAGATATTTAAATATTTTAATTTTTTAATTAAATTATTGCTGAAAATAAAAGATTTGGGAAAAGTGTATATGAGTGGTACTGTGTGAATTTAAGTGGAGTGGAAATTATCTTTTAGAAAATATGTTTTAATGCGGGAAGAATTGTAATTTAAATCTAGTTCATTATGTTGCGAAGTGAGACCAGAAGGTAAAGTTTGTAAAAAATTAACCGTTTGAAAATTGATATGTTTTTTAATTTTGTCTATTTCAAGCTCACAGTGTATTTCTTTGTTGGAAATAAACCATTCAACTTTGAGTAATTTTCTTAACAATTTGTTTTGTATTGTTTCTATTTTATTTGTGTGTTGTAGAAGCATTGCACCAAACGGGGCAAGTGTAATTTAGTGATGGACGAACTTATTTAATAACAAGCTGCAGTCAACGCGTAATTTTGAGTGATGATTTAATAAAAGATATAACTTTGAAATTTTGTTATAAGTCGAGTTGGATATCTTTTGATCATAATTTTTCCATGTCAATCTTTTATCTATAAATAAATAAATATTTATCTAATAATAATATATATTAAATATCTAAATATTTAATTGGAAGGTTATTTTCCATGCAGGGTACATATGTGTAATTTATTATTAATGGAGGGAGATTTATTGATCTGAAAAGTGGAAAGGTGGTTGGCGTGAGTTGTAGACGGGTTTACCCCAATTCTCCAATTTTGTGTCCATTTAAGATATTTTTGTATGGCTGTTTGTAAAGTATTTCTAGCAATTTGTATATTTTGTGAGTTAAGAATAAAGCAGTGTCATAGAGGGCGGGGGTAGTAAAAGGAGAAGAAGGAATGCCCGTGAAGGATGTTAAAAAGCAAAGGAGAGTGTGCATTCATGAGGTATCCCTGATCCTATTGGTCGTTGTAAAGAAAGACACATTTTGACATTTGATACAGTGATGGGTTGGATTTTGATTTGTTGCAGTTGATCTTCTGTTGGTTGCACTTCCGAGTGTATTGCATATTTACTAGCAAATGCAATTCCAGAAGTTGGTGGAAGATTATGTATTTTAGCCAGACCTTTACCTGAATAATGACTATAATTAGCTCATTTTCGCGTTCGAGAATCACTTTGTTACTGAGAACTGCCTGACGTAGTGTTAAAGGTGATATTCATATTTGAATTAGAAGTTCATGATACTTTTGGATTAAAATTGAAATTATTTTGTTGAGATGGGGAAAATGAAACAATAGAGAATCACTTGGTGAGCTGTGTTGCATATGTGACAGAGGAATACTATGATTTTGTTGAAAAGTTGATTCATTTGACGAATTATCTTGATGAATTGGAGTTGCATTGATATTATTTGATGTTGTATCCATATTCACATTAGCAATGGCAATATTAGGGCAAGGTTTCGATCAGACATTGAATTGCTACTGAACTGAATCCACCCGCAGATGGAAAATTAATAGGGTCCATTTTAAAAGTGTTACACTTGAATTATTAATAAGTTGTCACTATGTAAGGTTAAAGACACTTTTCACAGTTTAAATCAGAACT
Organism: Gryllus longicercus; assembly: GCA_038098605.1. Classification (NCBI taxonomy): domain Eukaryota; kingdom Metazoa; phylum Arthropoda; class Insecta; order Orthoptera; family Gryllidae; genus Gryllus; species Gryllus longicercus. The sequence continues at coordinate 914,819 of JAZDUA010000363.1, read as the reverse complement.
AGCAGATCAATAATGTTAGGAAATGACTTAATTACGATTACTATTCACTCATATATATAACCGTAAGCATGGACCCATATAATTTTTCGCTCTCTATCCTTGAAAAATTACAACTATCCGTCTTTCTTTACCATTTTGTAATCGATGTACATAGATATATCTTCGATACCTCGACAACATTTCGTGTATCACATCATGTATTTCGCTTAGTATATTTTTAAAGAGTATCTCTGATACCAGAATTGTTGTGGTACAAATATTTTACTAGTACTTTTACACATATAAATGACACAATTGGAACAGCAAGAAATAACTGACATCGAATTGATTAATACTACCTCACAGTCAGAGTTAGGGCAAAACAATTGAAAAGAGTTTTTACACAGACACAAAATACTTCGTCGAACGTATTTTAGATACCAAATACAAAATACTTCCACAAAAGCTTTTAGTTACAAAACACAAAATAGTATTATGAAATACTTTTGAAAATACAAAATATAGCCAATAGTGATTCAGTTTCACAATCCATTTCTCAAAACTTGGTTGTGGTTTACAATTGTATTCAATTGAACATGTTTCCCCTCAATACTATTATATTTTCAAACGTTTATCACTAATATTTCTTCTTGTAATTGATAAAGGTATCATTCCATTAACATCGAATTTTGCAACAAGATCAATTTTTATTTGATAGTTTAATTTTTCCTGCGCATTGGGGAAATCATATGTTTATCTTGCTTATTTTAACTTCTTGGCAAAATGTCAGAATTCTCAGTGCTGTTCATTTTCCTACGTGAATTTATTATTTTGGATTACTCATTTTTATTGATCTCAAATTCACTCTCACACCAAGACAAACACTCTAAAATGTGTAAAGAAATTATTATATTTAAATTTTCAATCGCGGATCAATGAAAAGTATTTTCGTATTTTGGAAATAAAAAAAATACTTTAAATACTGGAAATAACTGGAAAATAACTGCAAATAAAAAGTATTTTCTATACTTTCTAGTATAATACATATATTTTTTCTTTACTATCTATACTTTCTAGTATTTTTGATAGAAATATAAAACACTATTAGAAAGTATTTTCGACACAAATCCAAATACATATTCAGATATGCATTTTCGATACAAAATACAAGTAACAAAAGAATCGAAAATACGTGGTTTAAATACAAATATTTTGAATATTGCCCAACTCTGCTCACAGTGAATGAAAACAAAAATATTTTAAAACACCAATAAATACAATAAAAGCACTCTACGAGAAGACTCAGAAACAATACACCATTTCCCTCACAGTCCATACTAGGCCTTCGCCGTAATGGCGCGTTTCGCCTTTCATGGCCGGGAACAGCCAAGCGTCTTCGAAAATAGCCATAACTGGACTGGTTATCGCCGTGGAAAGGTACGAAAAGGCCGGTTGAGTCACCTAGAGCGGGGCGAGATCTCAATTCAACGAGCAAATTTTGGCGAATCTTTTACTTACTTCTCGATGTTCCGTGTCTGTTATTCAGCTTCTTCGACTATTACTATTAACATACTTTGTTATGTTTATTGAAGATACGTTATTTTGCAAAAATTAACTATGCAAATCTCACACTTGCTACAAAACTGACGTAACACAAAAAGTCAGGTTTTCCATAAATCACGCGAAACGTTTTCGCAATAATGAAACATTACCAAAACGAACAAATTTATCTGAACTAATGAGAACGGATATAAAACCGGGATTAAATGGTGTTTTAGTTATTCACAGCATTAACCCCTGTGTTTTAATTATGGTAGTTTTAGTGTCTTGATCTGTCATACAGACCCCCATTGGCGACCTTGCTTTTCTAATTGTGCAAAAGTGCTAATAAAATATACGTACCATAACAATTCTGGTATAAGAGCTGTTCAAAAGGATAGTACGCGAAATACATGAAGTTTATATATCTTAGTCTAGCTAAAACAACTGTTTGGTTCACTTACTATTGATGAAAATATTTTTATTTATTAAACATATTTCTTTGATCGTGACTCGCAGACTTTTTCTGAGAATTTGTTTCAAAATTGGGATTAAATATTTTTTCAATTACTGGGATTTTAAAAGATTAACTGACTTTTAATATAAATGCAAAATTTTAAGACTTCATAAAACAGGTGAAATGTTTGAAAGAAGAAAATATCGACTGCACATTTAAGAAAATTTTCCGTTTAGTGAAATTAAAATGCACGATACTATCTTCTACCGAATCCAGGGAAATGAGTTTCTCTGCTTTAAAAATAATGCATAATTAAAAAATAAACACAAGGAGAAGAACGATTGTGTACCTTTTCCTTGTATTCTTTGAGAAAGAACTCTTCTAATCTGTAGGAGAGAAAGAGCATTTATAGAAATTAAAAAAGAGTACACCTGGATAAGGTTGTAAAAAGATCCTCTAAACCAAATTACATTAGCAGTTATACTATAGTTCTAACATAAAAATTATTTTTTTGAAAGGTTGCACCACCCCACCATACACACCCTCTACAGACAAAAATGTGTTTAAAAATTCCTCAACTCAACACTATTTACTCTGAATGAAAAAATATGAAAAAGAAATTATATTATATTATAAGAGAAACAACTGAAATCATATTACAGGAAAAGATAAGAATATTTGTTGAAATAAAACATGTATTTAGAATTAAGCGTTTGCACCAATGGCCGAGTTTCACTAAATAGTTTTGTATTGTTACTGCACACGAACTGAACGTTCCTTTGTTCACATTCAACTTATAATTGTCATTTGTTGTGTATGTGCCAATGTGTTGGAAGCACTTGAGTCGGCGACTCATAAGAAGTTTTAATGGCGAAGAATAACCGGCTTACGCGAGAGAAGTTACAGAACTTGAGTGAGTCATTTGAACGACTCACGGGACTTACACGATAGTGATTGAGACTACGCGCCGTCAGGTAATGACGGTGAAGGAGACGAGATACTCAGTGATGCTGCTTTTGGCCCGAGGGTCGAAGATGAAGAGAAATTTCCGAAATTTATCAGCACACTAATATTATTCAAAAAATGGCAGAGAGGAGTGACACTTGGCCCAGGCCGTCGATCACAGAATCGATGTCGAGAAGGAAATGTCGTGCACAATGCTGCAGCACCAACCAAATATGCAGAGCGAGAAATAGACACTATTGAATCCGTTTATGATATATTTTCTAGTAATACTATTTGATAATTAGTATTAAATGGAAAATGTAATTTTTGTAGTTGTATATAAATTTTTAAAAAAAAGACAAAATTACTATGGAGCACTGATGACGGCAGTAAAGTGTTGGAAGATGCCTTAATTAGAAATAGATTTCAGCAGATTTTTCGAGTTCTTAGAATTGATGGTGCTGCTGTGGAACGTTACCATAGATCTTCCACGAAGTTGAAACCAATACAAAACATTTTTACTATATGGAATAATTTACTACGTGGAATAATAATTAATAATATAGAATAAAGACCCTTACGTGCCCATTACACTTTAGTTTTGGCACTAGCGTTGACCACACATGAACATTCATGTAAACATTCAAATGTTTAAAGAGAGTGTGCACACGCATTTCGGGAACAGAGCGGAAGTTGCTGCAAAATGTATAGTGCCAGGCATTAAAAGAAAGGCAGAAGATCATTCAAATGTACCACCTTCTGCTGTTATACGGGTAGAAATATCGGTTATCTAAGATGAAACTTTATTGAACTTGCCTGAGAGAAAACTAAACGCATTTATAATGTGCATGTGAAATGTCAAATTAATATTTGCTGATTGAATTTAACTAATATAATACGTGTTGTCCGTGAACCAATATGTCTCAAACGAAATACAATATGGACTAAAATACCCACAGTGGGCAACAGTATTATGTGGACCTTACTGTGTGATGGATGACATTTGAAGAGGACAAAAAAATTGGACAAAATTGATGTGGACAATAAATTCTTGTTACCTTAAAATACAGGTGAACGAAAGGTACTACTGTTCAATAATGCTGTAGTCGAAATGTCTGGGGACAATGCGCGTGTGAACCGTTTAAATGATATTCAACAGACCTATCGTAGTCCTATTTTCAATCTTTTCGACGGACTTAAAAAACAAGCCTCAAAAAATCAACTCAAAAGTCGGCGCGCGGATTGAAAAGCACACAGCGGGGGGCGACGGTTGCGCCAAGTGAAGAAGCAAATCGGGATTTACATGGGTCGCCATGTTTTAAAGTTTAACGCTCACAGAAATGCTCGTTTCTTCGTGATTGGCCTGGAAAACGTCAGATTGAAGGGAAAGGGCTTCATAACGCGTTTCTTGTGCGAAAACGGTACACTGACTTTCATTTCTTTTCTCTTTCGCTTCCACAAGCAATTGAATTGGTAATTTCCGCAGGCCGATGAATGTTCCTTCGCTGAGGCGAAAGGGAAAACTTGCTCCACAGGCAGCCCGCCTCGCGCACACGTGTTTCCTTCGGTGGCCATGAAACAGGGCTGCAGGCTTGGGGAAATGTGTCCCCCAAATGGCGATTTTTGTGGTTGTGGGGGAAAATGTGGAGCTAGTCGTTTTGTGGCTTCCATACAGCAGAAAACAGATGATGGCTAAGCCATCGAAATCTGCTAGTGTAATAAATAATATTGTTGACAATGACGACTCATTTAATTATTTCAAAGAATGGGGAACTAAATTGACTAAGGAACTTTTGAGGATTTTTGGGGGAAATTATTTTCATCCACAGTCGTAATAAAAATATTATTCGCTCCATTATTATGAATAAAATATATACAATAGACTTTATTCTCTATCATTTTTGTGCATCAAAAAGAGAAAAATAAACGACAGACGTAAAGAAAAACACGGGAAAATCAAAGATATAGGACTTAGAGCAGCTCAAAGGACGATGATTGGTTGATTTGAATTATTTGAATTTAAGGGAACGGCCAATGGAATCGTCAGTGACAGATCATGTCGTTGGTCCATAATGTGTAGAATATCTTTCATTTTAAAGTTGAGGAATGTTGTTTCATTAGAGAGGTTATTCGGGGAAATTCCTTAGTGGTGGTGGGGAAAGAGTTTGTAACGCACCTGGCACCTCCACCTCGACTAGCTTCATGCTCTTAATTTCATATTAGACATAATTATTTTAAAGTAGCTAGAACATGGAATATCGAATTAAAAATGAGAATATTACCTCTTTAACTCAAACGGCGCAACAATTAGAAATTTGGTTATCCCGATTTCGCTCGGGTCGCGTGGCGCTTCAGACGTGTTTACAACTAGTTTATTACTATTAATATTAGTAGTAGTAGTAGCAGCAGTATTGGCGTATAGGCCATTACTGACCACGCTACACGATTAACGTATGTAATTCTTCCTGGATCAGCTTTTCAGATGTATCCCTCATTACGACAAGGTTGTTACGCCTTGAAGTGAGAATTATGAGATGATAGGATGAAGATGAGGGGTGAAGGAACAATCACATATACGACCATAGGACTCGAACGTGCAGCCTTCTCGGCACAGACCGGCACAGACGTCGGCTGCCCAACCGGCTGCGCCAGGGGATCGGCTGTTAATAATAATAATAATAATAATAATAATAATAATAATAAAGAATAAAGAATAAACAATAAACAATAAAGAATAAAGAATAAACAATAAAGAATAAAGAATAAAGAATAAAGAATAAAGAATAAAGAATAAAGAATAAAGAATAAAGAATAAACAATAAACAATAAAGAATAAAGAATAAATATTATTATTATTATTTATCATTATTTGTATTATTTGACGAGTAATATGTCAATGCATTAACATAAACTGTCTCCATTTTTCCTTGCACACATCACCAACCGGTCTCCCGGCGTGTGTGGTAATGTTGTGCATGTCATTGTGAGTGTGTGTAAGCAAATTGTGAGGTTAGGAAAGAAAGGAGAAGGAAAGATCGCGCTATGATTTTCATATTGAATCTTTGATGCAGATCTGAGCGATGATTCCCTAAGAAACAATAGTAGTCACTGAGAGGCTTGTGTGCATAATTTCTTATAAATCATACAATTCATTATCGTATTATGTATAGATATTTATTATTATTATTATTATTATTATTATTATTATTATTATTATTATTATTATTATTATTAGCGTATTTTCCCAATAATGGAAAACGTTAAGCAAAAATTGACTCGTTTTTGTGGAGTTCTAATTAGTTTTTTTGGAGTTGTTCTTAATTTTCCAATATTCTTTCATTCTGTTGGAGAATGCCAGTTTTCTTTCTTCAGACCATTTCGGTCTGTAGGGTTTTGATTTTGGTTCTGGTTTGACTTCCCATTTGTTCACTTTGTTACGGAAGGTGTTTTTGTCTGAGGTGTCAGTTATGTCGGCGTGTCGCATGTCTTTTTTTGTTTCTTTCATCCATGGTGTTGTACTTTTAAGTGAGGATATATAGTTTAGTATTCTTTTAGTTAGTCGAGTATTTGGTAGCCTGTCTATGTGTCCGAAGAATTTCAGTCGTCTTTTCCTGATGTCGACTTCTATGTTCGAGTACTTTTCAGTTGTCTCAATAGATTGTAATCTGTATCCATCGGGAGTGAGTCTCGCACCGAGTATTTTTCTAATGATTTTTCTTTCTTCTTTTTTGATTTCTTCCAGTTCATATTTCTTGCTGAGCGTGAGCGTGACTGTTTCGCTAGCGTAAAGAGCTACCGGTTTGATGACAGTATTATAATGTCGAATTTTGGTTTTCTTAGACATGCATTTTTTGTTGTACAGGTTTTGGATTATATTTGGATAGATATTATTATTATTATTATTATTATTATTATTATTATTATTATTATTATTATTATTATTAGTATTAGTATTATTAGTTTACTATTTTGTTATTACTACTGTCTGTATGACCTTGGGTGCCCTTCCTCTGAGCTGGCGGGGCCACGCAGGCACCAGCGGTGCGCTGCAGGAGGGACAGGCGGCGGACGGGCTGCGCTCGGCCAGCGGATTTTTCATGCAGCATCACAATGAAGCGCAGAAGTTGGGGGTAGGCGGAAGGGGGGGAGGGGGGCATGCATAATGCATCGCGCGAAAGGTGCGCGCTCGTGTCCAGCGCATCCGCCCATCCACGCCCGTCACATCCTCCCCCCCCCCGCCCCCGACCCCCACGTGACTTTTGCCGCCCCGCTGCGCTCGAAAGGGCTCATTTAACAGCCTCATTGGAAGACGTGGCCAACTTTTAATTTTGTACGCGGCACTGGTCGGAAACAGTGTTCCCATTTAAAATATTTCGGAAAAGTTTGTAAAATGTTTCTGCTAGGTGACTTTAATGTTATTTCATCTTTACGCTCTTCCTTTTGATAGCTGTATTGCTAATGGTATTCATTAAAGTTTTCATTTTCAACAGTATTTTTACGTATTATGACATATCAGAATTCCCTCCAAGGCATTTAATAGCGTGAAATATGCATCGAACATGTTTACATTACATTGGATTCATACAAGCAGAGTAGACCAAGGAATACACGTCGTCAGGACGAGTCAACACTCCATGTTCCGTGCTCGAGGGTCTGAACGAGATATTCTTGTGCGAAGCATGGCACTGGGACATAATGTTAAATAAATTGCAAGACTGCGTTGAAAATCGAAGTTCCGAGATTATTTAGGTTGGGCCAATCAATTTTTTGGCAGCAATCGAAGTGCGCGGTAATAACTTTGCAGACCTCGGCTGGGTAACATTTTGATGTTACGAAACGAGAAACTTACATTAATTGTGTGAATTATGTGTAGCACATAATTTGCAATTTGAGAGTATCATTCTTAGCTTGTGTTGTAATTTGTGATATTGGGGATTCATGCAAAATAGACTTCGTACGTGGGGAATTAATGTAGAATCGATTCGTAATTAGGCAGTCATGTTGTTTTAAGTTAAGTAAAGTGACAGGCTGTCGCGAGTAGGCGGTTCTTCCAAGACGCAGGAAGGGAAAGTCGCGTTCGCAAACTGCATTAATTGAATAGATTGTATCATAGTGTATTATTATCAAACAGATAGGAATTTCGGAGAATATTACAAAAACTTTTCCTTTGCCAGAATTTACGACGATAGCAATAGCATCGCAAAGACATCTAATCGACGGCATCCGGACGGAGCACATTTTTAGGACCGGCGTGGAAGATGTTTTTCCGTAAGCTTACCAACATTGATACAAGCAATACGGAATTCGCGAATATACAAATTAATGATAATTCTAATCATTAATGAGCTTAAAGACTAAAAATGTAAATATGCAGAATAGATGTTAACTTTTTATTATCAAAGTAACAAGGCTATTAATTGTAGAAGTCGATATGAAACTTCAATAACAGCAGAACTTCCAGGCAATGCGGCTCTGCCCAGAGTCTTACGTTCACATATCATAGTAAAATAAGCAGGTAAAAGTTATACGTGGAACCCAGATTTGTAAAGTCAATGTAATGTTTGAAATAGCAAAATTAATTAATATTGTAATAAATGTAATATTAACCGGGCAACCTAAAAATTAAATTACTATAAAATCGAAAACTATAAATAATTATGATTGGGAGTTAAGTTACTCTCTAGTTGCTAGAAAAGTATCACAATATATTTCTGTTATTTTGAGGTGTTCTCTCAAGTAAAGAAATAAAAGTAATATCAGTAGGTTTTTTCTACTCTCATTGTATAATTGAGTCATTTGAAAGCAGAAATAATGATACCCAATACGATATAGATTTCATTAATATTCTTGATGATTCTTGAGCGATTGCAGAGAAGTTTACAAACCAAGTATTGACAATTAATCATTGAGAATCTTTCTAGTAAATGTTTCGTTCGATTTTGTTAATTTAAATTGAATTTAATATTACATTATTCTTGTCAGTTTCAATTTCTTTTATTTTTAGTACTCGTTTACGCGAACTATTATTTAAAACAAAATATACCGTAATTTCACTTTGATTATATTAACTAGCGTAGTGGTAAAATAAAGCCACCTGTGGCACTGTAGGGTAGTGTTAAGGAGCTAAGTGGCTTTGACTGAATCCTTCATGTCAACAGCCATGAAACGATTCAATGTAAAAGTTTAACTTATATATTATGTTAACTTATAAAAGTTATCATAAGTAGAAAAAGTAGCGTATGGATCTCGATGAAATGTGTATTTATACACTCGCGTTAAGTTTACGATACTTACTAGTTCCTTGCTCGTATCGTAACATGATACTCGTGTATTAATACCCATCATTATACATCATTGTTTCGTAATGATCTATTATTAATAATCTCTTCATGAAATTAGATTGTAAAACTCATCTTTCTAAAAAGGTGTTATAGTATATTGTCTGCTATATTCTTTCCCAGACTCGTGCCACTGTGAAGAACGAACCTTTAATCATCTTTACAAAAAATATTTTACAAACAGTTTTGCGAACTTTTTTTGACTCATATTTTTCAAAAACATGTAAGTTAGAGTTTAAAGTCAACGTATAATGATGTTATTTGTGGTATTCGAAAGGATTGCCTGCCACTGAATTGCACTCCAGTCCATAGTTTTAAAATTTCATCGTACACATAATGAATGATGTAACAATGCTTGATCGGAATTTCGAAAAAGAGCTTTCTAGGTAATTCATTCGCTCATTGGACAGCCCCTATTAAAAGCACTACTAATTACAATTTATTATGTACGACTGGTCGGACACAACGACTCCATTTAAAATATTTCAGAGAAGTGTAGGTACATTTTTTTCTAAACTAGTTTTAATGTTCGTCCCTCTTCACAGATTGGTTGGGGATTTATTAAAATCCCATTTTCAGTGGTACTTAATTTACATGGTTCATTGTTGGAATCGGACTTCCCTTTTTAATTGAAAATTTACCAGCAAACACAAGATATTCATTTTTACTTTCCGATATACATACGTATATACGGAGTAATGTACGTAGAATAGGGAAAGATATGTAATGCTGCGAAAAATCATTTTCGAGATGTCGACAGAAATACGTTTTGAGGGCCTCTGATACCGACAAAGAGTTGCATTTTCAAAGCGGCCGCCCGTTCCGCCATCCGTCCCGCCGCCCGTCCTTTCGTCCCCCCCCTCTGTCTATCGCTCCCCGGTGCGTCCGTCCCTCCGTCCGTCTCTCCATTCGTACCACCGTCTTGTTTCTTTATCTTATCCTACACACACACACACACACACACACATTTACACTGCACATTTATGACACAATCGAGGGAAGATACGGTGATAGTTGCATGACTTCTGGCCATAGCGGTAGACATGTGGGAAAACCTAAAATAATGAATCCATCTGTCATGACTTAACCTTGTAATCGCCCACTTTCGTCCAGAACATTGTACCACCTGAACTCCTCTGTTCTATATCCATCTCGTGTATCTAGGAGGCCACTCCTTGTTGATGTTTTGTTCATTACAAGGGAACTGGTTCCCATTGTGTTTTCTCCTGTACACTCTCCTAACATTTTACCATGTTTCTAAAGCAATTACGTAACATTGCTCGATAGAAGTTTCGATTTTTTTGAGAAGTGCCTTGTAGTTTAAGACAAACTACAAAAATCTGATAATAGTTTCTTACTTAATTACTTATTTTATTTTCCTCGAAGTACTACAATGCGGACGTTTCTTTGTTTCCTCAATTCGACACTGCGTTCTGCGCATCTTTTCCACAAAGGTTGCCGGGAGAGGTGGCTGAGTGTATCAAGTGACGTCACTACCGTGGCTGTGACCGAAAGCTCCTGGAGTTAGAGTGCCGCCGGTGGCAGGATTTTTGACACTAGCTAATGAGCTAGGTCGAATTCAGTCGCTGTTTGGGGAAGAATTCTAGCGGCCGGCTGCTCTGATCTGGTAGTTGTTCGTAGTTTCTCCGACCAACATCACGGGAATGCCAAAGCAGTACCCAAACAAACGGGCCACGATCCGCACGCGATCCTTGCTACCTCTTCCTCCTTACTAACACATACACACACACTATTATACTCTACACTACCGCACATGCCAGGAGATCAGTCTGGTGCCTGAAGCTTGTTCGGCTGAGGCGGTGCCCCGCTGGTGGGAGATACCTGGTTGGGGAAACCCCTCTAGCCGATGGTAGGTCGGCGCCGGATCTCGCCATCCAGCGGGGCAAGACCACCGCCATCTCCCCAGCAAAAATGCATTATACTTACGATACTAATGACCTTAGCAGTTGAAGTCACTAGTAATCAGTCAATCAATCCAGCAAATCGTCCCCCTCACACAGGACTTTGTCAACATCCGAACAAAAACCGTGCTCTTCTCGCCTCACCAAAAACTTCACCTCTCACCCTGCAATAAAAATGTTAATAGTAATAGAAACTATTTAACTTCGGTGAGATCTCTACGTCCTCCGCCCCCCTGCCGCAAATCGCCCACCTCGCACATTCCTTTGTCAGCAACCGAACAAACACCGCGCGGCGCCCGCTGCGCCGGCGCATCCTCCAGCTCCGTTACATTTTGCGCCGCCCGTGAACCCCAACGCAGTCATTTCGCGCCCCAGCGGCGCGGCCCGAACGACCGACGCGCGCCCTGGCGGCGTCCGGTGCCGCGCCGCGTCGTCTTTATTCCGAGCGCGCCGTAAGGAAATGGGTTTTTCGGCCAGCGGCGGCGCGGGCGGCCAGCCCGCTAGAGGAAGCGGAAGCGGGCCACCGCTTCGCACGCCCCGCACGTGCACCGTTGGCATTCCGCGCGCGCCCCGCGGCGACTCTGCAAACTAACCGGGCTCAGCGGCAGATGAGTCTCTTCAATATTACTTTCATTTCTTTTCAGATTTCGGGGGCAAATTTATGGAGTTATCTCGCGCGAAAGCGACGCGGGCACAGAGGGCGACGAAATTAGAGTCCGTCGCAGCCTAATTGTGATGCACGTTAGGATCGCATCTACTGTGGATGTAACTCACTCGGGAAAAATGACCGTTTTCAAAGATGTATGAACGTCTGGAGCGGTTGGACGGGGCAGAAAACGGGCAGATTGTACTTACAGAAAGCGTGCCTGCTCAATCTCTGCATGTAACCTATTCAGCATGTTGAAATTTTTTGCATTCACAAGCTTACAATTTGACTCTAGAAATAGGATGATTTCCTAACGGATGTTTTCGGTGGAATTTTTCCATCTCTTTTCTGATTTATTCGTATGTTAGGTGCGATTGTGCGTTTCTTGAGTTTTTGTGTATTTGCGTGGCGGATTCACGTGTTTAGCTACATTTTAGTGTCTTCAGATCTTCTCGTAGTTCACATAATAGACGAATGGTAGAGGCAATCAGACCACAATGAATAAAGCACAAATAGAGTATTTAAGACATTATACACCAATTCACATATAACCAAACCAATTTCGGGGAACTTTTCTCCATCTTCAGTGGTACAAAACGAAGAACATTATTATATAGAACATGAACATTTTTTTAAAATTTAAAGTCACATCAACCACTAGGTCATTAGCGATCCCGAATTCGTTTAACAGCGTGGTAACTATGAGGATGACGGAATGATGATGATAGGGGTGTGAAAGGACGAACACACACAACCCTGCCCGAGGCGGGACTCGAACCCGCGAACCTTCAGTCCGAAAGCTCTAGGGCACTACTGCCTTAGCGATCTCGGCCATCCGGACCGGCAAAATGGACAAATGTTATATAAATTTTTAGCTATACTGATGGGATTATTTTATCGATAGAAAGAATATGAGATTATTTAATCTCCTTTCTGCAGCCAACACATTGGCATTTCAGAGCTTTTTTTCTCTGCCCACGGACTATGGCAGTCCCATCTACCACCACCATTTTTATACTTTGTTTTTTCATATCACACGCGCCAAGATCGCACGGACATAAATGCCGATCACGGATTCACTCGCATGACGCACTTCATTTGAATGTAGGCAGAGCTGCTGGCGGCAACCTTTGACAACTAGGGAAGAAAACGTATACACCGAACGTATAAACGACCTTTACCTTTGTATAGTTCTACTTGGGAATCATCAGGTTTCCATATAGTTTCTGTGTAAGAATCTGGACGGAAAATTTGCTGAGTAAAAGCCCTTAATTCATAAAACTCAAACTAAACTGGGAAAAAAGACCCTAAATAATTTACACAAACTCCTACTAATGAATACTTGGTATGCCGTTGGATCTCAAACCCCAATACCTCCCGGCCAGAGCCGTTGCAGCGCCAAGAGGTCGTTGCCCTGAGCCAACCCTGCCGGGGCAACAGAGTGAGCCTGCGGCCGCGCCACCTTGGCGCCTATAGGCTGAGAAAGACGGCTTCGCCTTGCTCTGTCACTACGACCCAGTCACGAAATGCCGCAACCCAGAGTACGGGTTGTAACGTGCCATGGCACGTATCCGACAAGTGATCAAAGCAAACACAGTCATTTCGACTACACTACATGTCCATCTCAATTAGATGAATACTTGTTTCTAATGTCATTTTTCTGAGAGAAGCGTCGTTCTTATGGATTTTATTTTTATTAAAGTTTTTTTAACAACTTCCTTGGTCATATAGCGACCACTGTGATATACTTTTATATGTAGGGGAAACTATAAGAACAACACTTAGGGATCACAGGAAGACACACTATGCCCGAGACGGGATTCTAGCCCGCGACTCTTCGAGACGAGGCACCTACGGCTCTTCAGCCTTAGGTTATCCAGGCCGGCAAGCGTCGTTTTTGCACAGCAGTTTTTGTTGACGATTTCACGTTTTATATAACATTCAGAATGTTGTGCTTATAATAAGGTGAAGCTCTGAGGATAGTTTTAAATATCACGAAAGAAAAAATCAATTTTTATATATACGAAGAAACATGAAAATTTGCGGATCGACGTAATCGGAATTGTTCAAATTACGACAGCTCTGTATCGCACGCTGCGCTGCTGTCGGGTCAGAACTTTAGACCGTCAGCCGGCCGTCAGAATTGCGGTGTACTCGTTGCGCACGACGACCAATCATTTCCCGCGTCTACAGCGAGGCTCGAGTCTTCAAAGGGAGCGTAATGTTGCGGTGAAATACAGGTTGCGACTAAATCAACAAATTGCAAAGAAGGTGAAGTGGTTTACGCAGGCGGACGAGGTTTATTTGCGTAATTAATAACTCAAGATTCGCTCTCGCAGCAACAACTAAAAGTACTATTAATATTAGATTGATAGCGATGAAGACTGTTTCTTATGCGTGCAATGAAAACATTCATTTAACGTTTTGCCAAAGTCTGTAAGTGTTGTGTACCTAATTGTGGAGGGATGTGGGTGTACGGTGAAGAGTGAAAACGAGTCTTGTTACGTTTGGTTTGTGTTTTACCTTTACCAGTTTTTTCGTTATCAGCAGCAATTCAGTGTAACTTTCAAGTCAGCATGTTAAGTCGTGTAGCTTTCTCAAGAGTAAAAAGCTTTTTTAATCTGTTTTGTGTCTATCACAAAAAGCGAAAAGCTAACTGTCAAAGAATATTGAAGAATTACTTCAAATATTTTTAAGGGAGTGTTGTGAATTGTTCCAAGAAATCTCTCGATAATATTCAATAGATCTTTAGTAAATATTTCTTTTCCATATCAATTGCATTGGTTTTTCATTGATATTGTTTTAGCTCAATAGACGTTTCCTTTATACATTTTAAGCGAATAAATGCGTTTTATTAACAACTTTCCGTTTTAGAATGGAAATAGAAGTATAGGGAATAGTGTGAAGTTGAACTTGCTAGAGTTCTCGCTCAGGTACGTGGAGGTAGTAGGGGAAAACTTGTGCTGTGACACCACACAAAGACCAAACTTTTTAAATTAACTACAGTAAAATAGCCTGATATAAATGAACAACGAAAATCAAAACGCGCTAACCTACAATACTACTACAATACTACAATATACTAATGAATTTATAAAAGCAACCAAATTTAAAATTATAGAAAAAAATAGCGCATGTCACTCGACGATAGCCAACGATCACAATCCAGACGCACGATTTCAATGTTGGTGTTATCTGGAAGTCCGTATATGAATGCAAAGTTTTAAACTCGTATTTAAATAATACATCGTTTGATATTAAACTTGAGGTGTCGGTTCGCTAACATATTCAAAACGTAAATATCGTTTGAACAATATTTCCATGTACCAAACCGAAGACTGCGTACAAAATTTTGTATAATGGTAACAAATGACATTTATTACTCAAAGTAATAAACCATATAAATATGAGTTTTATTATTTTTTGACTCGGAATTGCTTTTGTTGGTGTACGTAAGAATGCAGCAAATAATCCAATATTTTTTAGTATACAAATAATTTTTCAATTTTCGCATCCCAGAAATCCTGCGCTCTGTCCCTTCAAAACTCCCTTTATTCCTCTTAAGAAATCCAGGAAAGTTAAATAATATTTCTAAGAGTAGGGTTGTACTTGTCCGATTCTATATTTTTGCACGGAAAACGTTACTTAGCTTTCTCAATAGTTAAAACATTTTCAAATATTTTTGTGACTTTCAAGGAAAGCGAAAGGTTAACTGTCAAAAAACGTCAAATGTTTTAAGGAAGAGTGAGTTGTTCGAAGACCGTATCTATATAATACTGAATAAACCTCTATTGAAAATTTGTTTCCAACGTCTATTGCATTATTTTTTTAAAATTGTGTAAGCACGAAGTTACATTTATACATTTTTTTAAAAATAAACACGTTTAATTAACAACTCTCTTTAATGGAAACGATAGGGAAATGGATAAGGAAGGGTGGGGATTAACATACGGGAGTTCTCGCACGGGTGCGCTAATGTTAGCTTAGTGACCTGAAAGCACGTGTGACACGATCGATTAAAATCCATATACTCTTATTCTCGGGCCGGACTCAGCGGTGGGTGGTAGGTCCGGACGTGTCCGTCATGCGAGTTCGCGTTCAAGTCGGCACGGTTTAGAATATTCCGATCTCAACAACATTTGGTGTAGGAATGTTTTAAGGTCATTAGAACAAAATTAGAGGGTGAGCGTTCAAAAATTTCAAAGTCGGAAAATAACGGACACCCTAATGTGTATTCATGATTGAGGATACATTTATTTTTCTATACATGAGTGCTGATACAGATTTAATACATTTACTAATGCAGTCGCCCCGAAGACAAACATTATCGATGTAAACCCCGCAGCTACTAGGGATTGATTACTTGTTTTGAACTCGCCGTGCGTGCAACAAGCGTCCTTCCTCTCTGGTTGACGCAAATGTTTGTTTTTCGAAGATTATCCGGGGAGTCTCGGCACTGCCACGCAACGCAACAGAGCTGATTCCTCATTATCCGCGTTAGTTGGAAATAACAAAGGATTTGCCGTAAGCGAAAGGGGTTGAACAGCAAAAAATTCAAATCGCACCAAACAAATACAACTGTTGTGTAGAAACGCGAAACATTATATGTATGCTTGAGCAAGATGAAATAAAGGAGGTTTAGATAGAATGAAAAGATAAACACTCAGAGGATATTTGCAGTCACAAAAGAATCTATAAAATCGTGATTAATGGTAAATGGATTCTACTGAAAATGCATAATTGTTCATTCTCTTATTTTGATGTGAACGCACTAAGCAGAATAATAATAATAAATGAATGAAAACTTGCAACGTTGTGTTCCGCTTCTTTGTGGATTTTAAGTTTGTCGACAATTAACTCATCACTGAGCTTTTCGTTTATTGACAGGCACGTTTTAAGGAGAACGCGAACTTACAAGAAAGTATACAGGAAGGATCATTTGAAACTTAGCAGAAGTTAAATTATTGTAAACCTCTCTACATAAACAGACTACACTTTGCGCCTCTTTCTGTATCTACGTGTTGCTTGTTTTTAAAACTTTAGCTTAGAAATACATTTGTCATTTAATCGAGCTTAATTTCAGTGAACACTTAAAATTTACTTGACTGCTTGTCTACACCCATGCATTAGATATATTATTTATGTTTGTATGAAGTAAATTTGTTTATGTTAAAATGTACTAAAAGATTATTACTTTGCCGTAAGAATCAATGAGTATTGAAGAGATTGACATGCTTACCTCTGTCTGAACGAAAATAAACATTCTTATTTCAAATTTCTCGCTGGGTGCGACTGCACCTCTCTTTCCTGCCGCGTTTTGGAGTCCGAGGCCACGGTCAGTGTGATGGGAATTGCTCGCCAACGCCCCGAATCAAACTCTCCATGCGCCCAATTCACGATTCACTTAGCTTATCTGCTCCATCGCTACGAAACTGCTCGCGGATCCTCTGATTTTCAAAAGATGCGAGCTCGTCTCGACGATGAGGAAGAAATTGAATTCCAGGAAATCTGTCAATGAGTAAATCCTTCGTCAGCCGCCCAGGTCGTGGTGCGATCTATTGGTGACCTTTCGAACCAGTTGAAAGCAGTTGAGCCAGTTGAAGCAGTCGATTTCAAAGGGATTTGTGTCAAATGCATTTTCCACTATTTGTGAGAGAATTCCCGGGATTTTTGGCCGGTTTCAGACTCCATCTCGACTGAGACAATCTCGAAAGCGCCAAGTTTGAAATGTATCATACTTTCTCCTTAAATGCTTTATAAGAGTACCTAAACTGAGATATTCTCAGCCTGGCGCCAAATTTGAATTAATTTGACCGCCCAAGTGCCAACAGATAGTCATAAAGTAAAGAAAAGTAGTGAAGTCAGAATAGACAGTACAAGGATGGAAGGCATGGAGGACTACAAGGAGTGGTTGGTGAAATAATGTGAGAGAAATATGGATATTTTAAGGAACGAAATAGATGAACTAAAGGAAATAAAAGAAGGATTGACAGAAATGCAAGCAGGGATGAAAAAGTTGCAGGAAATAGATAATAAGGTTAACAAACTGGAGGAAATAGTAGATAATTTTGAAAAAAAATGGAAGCAAATGAGAGAATGATCAAGGATAGTTTTAAGAAGAATGATATTAATTTATGGGTAAAGAAAACTGAAAAACTAGAGGAATAGTTAGAAGGAATAATGCTGTGTTAAAGGTCTAAAAAGGACAAATATGATTAAGAGGAAATGGGGGAAATGGTTAGAAGATAAATTATAAGTTAAAGGTGTAGTTATAGATGGTATGAAAAATGTAAGGAATAGTAAAGATAACACTCAAAATAAAGTGGACAAAGATAGAATAAAAATTGTATTAAAATGAGATTCTGGAATTTTGCAGAATTAATAAATGAAGGCAAGGAATTTTGGAAGGAGATCAATAAAAGTGATATAGTTTGATTAGTTGAAACTTGGATTGAGGAAAAAGAGAGTGAGAAATGTTTAAAATGGTGACCAGACACTTGTGGGGGAATAATCTCTGAAGTGATGAAAGGTATCAAGGAAGAAGAAAGAAAGGGATGTGATAAGGAGGTGAGGGGAGGTATGGACAGATGGGTTAGATTAAAGGGTAGTATATAGGTGATTTGTACTATATATGTGAAGAAGAAACAAAATGGGATAATGGTATGAATGAAGAATCTATGAATAGTAACAAATAAAATTATGTTTGGATGAAATTTTAATTATAGAAAGAAATTTGGTCAGAGAATGAAATTGCTGGAATTGAAGAAAAATAAAATATAAAGAATTGAAAAGTGATGTTATTGGTGGGATAAAAATTGGAGGTAAAAGAGACCTTGAGAAACTGGAAACTAAAAATAATAAATAAAATTACGTACGTTAAGATAAAAGCAGATTTCAAAGCGTTCTGTAAGAATAAAAAAGGGAGAGTGTAATGATAGAAGATTAAATGAGTTAGGAGAGGTTAAACCTCCGAGTAAACCTCAGAGTAAACTGCCTCGTCACGCCTGTTCACCAAGACGTCGAGGAAAGGTAATCGGCTATCCTTTTCCACCTCCATGGTTGTCTTTATCTTATGATGGGCGCTGTTGAGATGACCCACGATTTCCTGGAGGGAATCTTGTCCGTGGGGCCATATAACGAACGTGTCGTCTACATATCTGACACACAGGGTGAGTTTTAACCTGGCATTTTCCAGCGTTTCATTTCCAAAGGCTTCCATGAAGAGGTTGGCAGCTATTGGTGATAGAGGGGAACCCATGGCGTCACCTTCTACCTCACGTTGCCCCGGAACTGGAAGAAGGTGGAAGACAGGCAAAAACGGGCGAGGTCTGGCCATTCTGTTGGTAGAGTTTGAGCTTCTAATTTATTCCGGATGTCCGCAACTGCTTCGGCAATCGGGACCATTGTGAAGAGTGATGACACGGTCAAGCTGACAAAGATGTCCGTATTCTTCAGCAGCCTGCCTTGCAGCAGGCTCCAACGTACTCCTATCTGACACAATATCTTCTGTGAGAGGGCGTAGTATGTTGGCAATGTGATGTGCCAGCGAATTCATAGGTGAGTTAATGGCGCTCACAATTGGCCATAGAGGTATATCGGCCTAGTGTATCTTCGGAAGCCCGCATAGCCGTGACATGGCGCTATTCCCCTTCTTTAGTCGCTGTTTGATTTCCGGTTAAATGACGTTGACGCGGGCTGCGACTTCTGCTCGAACTTTCCGGAGTGGGTTGTGCTGAAGCAAGATATTCGTCTCGACCTCGAATAGGGTGGCCATTTTGTGTTGGTATTCCTGCATCTTCATTACAACGCTAGCATTGTCATTGCCCGCAGGTAGGATAACAATATCATGAAAACTATGAATAAAATTCCAAAATTCCATTTTGTTCCTTAGACTTTCCCACGGATAGAAGAAGGGACGCTTAAAACAATAACACAAGCCTAATTTTCGTTTACCTACCAGAATTTCCGAAAATTGCAAAAGTTAGAAATATTGCGAGAAAGTATCTGGTATTGTAGTTAGGTTGGTTGTATGTTATTCGCGGCGCGTCAACTTCCCGTACATGGTCCATGGTTTTGCTCGTGCGGAGGCAGTGATCTTCCCCCGCTGGATGGAGAGATCCGGTACCGACGTAGTCGGCTAGCGGGATTTGCCCACAACCAGGTATCTCCCACCAGCGAGGCACAGCCGGCACAAGCTCCAAGCTTCTGACAGGTCTCCCGGTATGGGTGGTAGTGTAGTGCATAGTGTAGTACATATGGGTGGTAGTGAAAGTGTGTGTAAGTAGGGGGAATGGACGAGGAAGAGGAAGGAATATCGCGCGCAGCTCGATTCGCGTTTGTTAGGGAACAGCTCCGGCATTCGCCTGAAATTGATCGGAGAATCCTCGGAAAACTACCTATAAGAGCCGCGGCGGCTAGAATTCTCCTTCAGACAGCGACTGAATTCGACGTAGCTAGCAAGTTAGTGTCGAAAATCTTGCCACTGTCAGGCTCTAAGCAATGGACTCTTCTGTGAGGGCTCTCTCTCTCTCTCTCTCTCTCTCTCTCTCCCTTTCCCTTCCCCCTGTCCCTTTCCCTTTCCCTTTCCCTCTTACTCTCTCCCTTTCCCTTTCCCTCTCACTCTCTCCCGTTCCCTTTCCCTCTCTCTCTTTCCCTTTCTCTCTCTATTTCCCTTTCTCTCTCACTCTCTCCCTTTCCCTTTCCCTCTCACTCTCTCCCTTTCCCTTTCCCTCTCACTCTCTCCCTTTCCCTCTCACTCTCTCCCTTTCCCTTTCCCTCTCACTCTCTCCCTTTCCCTTTCCCTCTCACTCTCTCCCTTTCCCTTTCCCTTTCCCTCTCACTCTCTCCCTTTCCCTTTCCCTTTCCCTCTCACTCTCTCCCTTTCCCTTTCCCTCTCACTCTCTCCCTTTCCCTTTCCCTCTCACTCTCTCCCGTTCCCTTCCCCTCTCACTCTCTCCCTTTCCCTTTCCCTTCCCCTCTCACTCTCTCCCTTTCCCTTTCCCTCTCACTCTCTCCCTTTCCCTTTCCCTCTCACTCTCTCCCTTTCCCTTTCCCTCTCACTCTCTCCCTTTCCCTTTCCCTCTCACTCTCTCCCTTTCCCTTCCCCTCTCACTCTCTCCCTTTCCCTTTCCCTCTCACTCTCTCCCTTTCCCTTTCCCTCTCACTCTCTCCCTTTCCCTTTCCCTCTCACTCTCTCCCTTTCCCTTTCCCTCTCACTCTCTCCCTTTCCCTTTCCCTCTCACTCTCTCCCTTTCCCTTTCCCTCTCACTCTCTCCCTTTCCCTTTCCCTCTCACTCTCTCCCTTTCCCTTTCCCTCTCACTCTCTCCCTTTCCCTTTCCCTCTCACTCTCTCCCTTTCCCTTTCCCTCTCACTCTCTCCCTTTCCCTTTCCCTCTCACTCTCTCCCTTTCCCTTTCCCTCTCACTCTCTCCCTTTCCCTTCCCCTCTCACTCTCTCCCTTTCCCTTTCCCTTCCCCTCTCCCTTTCCCTTTCCCTTCCCCTCTCACTCTCTCCCTTTCCCTTTCCCTCTCACTCTCTCCCTTTCCCTTTCCCTCTCACTCTCTCCCTTTCCCTTTCCCTCTCACTCTCTCCCGTTCCCTTCCCCTCTCACTCTCTCCCTTTCCCTTTCCCTTCCCCTCTCACTCTCTCCCTTTCCCTTTCCCTCTCACTCTCTCCCTTTCCCTTTCCCTCTCACTCTCTCCCTTTCCCTTTCCCTCTCACTCTCTCCCGTTCCCTTTCCCTCTCTCTCTTTCCCTTTCTCTCTCTATTTCCCTTTCTCTCTCTATATTTCCCTTTCTCTCTCTCTTTATCTTTCTCTCTCTTTATCTTTCTCTCTGTCTCTCTCTGTCTCTCTCTGTCTCTCTCTGTCTCTGTCTCTCTCTGTCTCTCTCTGTCCCTCTCTGTCCCTCTCTGTCCCTCTCTGTCCCTCTCTCTTCAGTCCCTCTCTTCAGTCCCTCTCTCTTCTGTCCCTCTCTCTTCTGTCCCTCTCTCTTCTGTCCCTCTCTCTTCTGTCCCTCTCTCTTCTGTCCCTCTCTCTTCTGTCCCTCTCTCTTCTGTCCCTCTCTCTTCTGTCCCTCTCTCTTCTGTCCCTCTCTCTTCTGTCCCTCTCTCTTCTGTCCCTCTCTCTTCTGTCCCTCTCTCTTCTGTCCCTCTCTCTTCTGTCCCTCTCTCTTCTGTGAGAGCTTAACTTCATTGACCGCCAGGGGATTGCATTCGCTGCGCTTTCGGTGCGACTAGTCGAAGAGCTGGGAGCCGTCGGGTCGCGGTGGGCGGTGGGCGTAACGCCACCGGTTGCGCGCCGCCCCGCCCCGAGGGGGGCGAGCGCCATCGCCCATCGCCCATCGCCCCTGCGCGGCGGGGCGCCGCGACGCGTGGACGACGCGCCCCATTGGGCGGCGGATGGGCGACGAGGCTGTGGTCGCCCCCCGTCCCCCTTTAGCCCGCGCCTCAAAGCTCAGCTCCTGCACGGAAGGCAAGAGCCTGCCTGAAAGGGCGCGGGCTACTACTGCGCTGACGTTCTTTTGCATCCCAGTGAGTGATGAAGCACTGCTTTTTTGTCAACATCTCTTCGCCTTCAGCTGGCCCAAGGCCTCGGGAGTTAATGGTCGAGATTCTGAATAGATTTGTAAACACATTATATATCTCTAAATAAATGTATGTCTGTATTTAATATTAAATTTAATAAAATAATAATTTAGAACCAATTGCTTACACACAGTGTATTCTTCTTGAATTCCTTACAACGTTTCGAATCCTATATCTTTGGATTCAGGTACTACGCTTTTTCAGGAGTTCCCGTTTTTCATCACTTTAATCAAAACAATTTCATACAGACAACCATCGTATCCACCCAACAATAAATTATAATGGACACCATGGTATAAGTTGGATGAATCCCATCGAAAATATCCATACGTTATCTTCGACTAAGGTGATGAAAAACGGGAACCTATGAATAAATACTTAAAAATGGAATTTCAGATGATAATATTCCAATCTATCCATCTTAACTAATGTAACTGATTTGGATCAATACTGCAGCTACAACAATAGATAAACTACAAGCTGTGCAAAATATATGTCTTAGTACGATACTCGAAGCCCCTTGGTTTGTAAGAAATTCCCAAATTCATCGGGAATTACGAGTAGATTCCATTAAAAATTATAAATTTAAAATATTTCCAAAATGTTTCTCTTCACTTAGCTTTTCTTCTCTAACTCGAAAATTTAATTTACGTCGTAATGTTGTGGTCCTTAGCAGAAAAAAATCCAAATTTCCAAGAAATAAATTGCGTGTACTTTAAGTATTATTATTATTACTATTATTATTATTATTACTATTATTATTATTATTATTATCATTATTATTATTATCATTATATCATTATCATCATTATTATGATTATTATTGATACCCAGAGAAAGATTACGGATGGTATAAATGAGTTAACAATTAGCGATGGTGACAAAACCTTATTGCGATTATTAATTAAATTGTATTTAACCTCTTGAAAGGCTGTCGGGCGGAACAAGGAATAAATACAGAAAGAATATAACTAGCGCTGAAGTAAAAATTAAATCATCGCCGTTACAGTTGTCAATATATCTAATAGACAACTCAATACATGTTATGTAATCATAATTATGAAATAAACGTGTATTCCATGTTCTCAATCCATTTTGATTTACTGCCGGGCACTAATTGCACAATACGAGAAGTCATCGAGTGCTCTTCGTAGAGGACCGTTATGCAGAGCAGACGTGTTCATCATTAACTTTGCAATTTTAACTGATGTGGGCGTGAACATCAAACGTTAGTTTCAATTCTTCCCATGCTTTGAACTGCATTCAAATGTGTGTATTCGCTTTTCTTACGATTCGTCACACGTATGTCAAGGTTTCTTGTAAGGGAATAAATATCATTTCAAATACAATGAAACAATACTAATATCCATTTATGTCCCACTTGTTTATTTCGCCGAATGTAGAACGATGACAAATTCAAAAGATTATCAAATTTCATATGCTTCGTGATATTGCTGAATGCATATTCCATCAAGTATAGATTCGTCTAGTCTGAATGCGTATTCCGTCAAATGGATTAATGAACTGGATTTTTTCATTGTATTGTCATAAATATTTTTAGCACGTTAATAAATATGATACGTGACTCCTACATTCTTTTATTTAAAATTGGGTTTATTCCTTGGTATTTAGCAATATCGTTTTGCATAAGTATGGAAAGAATTTTAAGGTGCGGCATCATTTCAAAATATAGCTGTTTTCATACAGATAGTTTAATTATGTATTTGAGGGGGTGAAATGAAGTGAAATAAATACAATTTGCTGCAACTTTTCGCACCTTTTCGTGAGATTATTGCATTTTTCCACTTTTACCGTCTTTTGTATGCTTCAGCACCTTTTTTTCATTATTTTCTTTCTTATTAAACGATAGCGCTGAAAAATGTATTTTCTATCTTCTTGGACAGCTTTCTACAAACTCATTTAATCAAAAATCAACAACATTATTTAAATAAATATTAAAACATGTTTTATGTAAACCACCCGTAAATTATATGACTGCAACAGTGTTCAATATGTAGCTGTAAAGTAAAAATTAAATTTCAACAATATTACTGCAACAGTTTCACCATTTGCCGCTTCATTTAAAGTGATGCACAGGGAAGCAAATCAGGACATTTATCTAGGTGTGTAGAAATCCACTTGTCTGTGACATAAAGAAAATGATTCCCTTTGCCATCACTAATACTAAAAGAACAGTGGTAGCGCTTGTGGATTTGGAGAGAAAAGGAGAGGGGAGTCAAGGGAAGTTGCTTGTACCTACAAGAGCACCGAGGTTCCGACGCGAGCAAGTGCTCGAGCGCATGCAGTTCAGTCGGTACTGGCAAGCCGATTGTTTAACAGTTTTCTGTCTACTACAGAGTTGGATAAAGTACTATGATACACACTCTACAAAGAAGAAAAATTTGGTGCAAAATGATACGATTAGTGACTCACAAAACTATTCGGCCATTCATTAATTTAACCTAAAATTGCTTAATTGTTTTTCAAATAATAACCGCATTAGCTAGCGCACAAATCTGAAAGAATAAAATGTTCTTATTTTTGTAAACATTATAAATACTTTCAAAACTATGTATTTGTTTGATTAAAACAAAAATGATTCACCGATGCAGAGATTTCGCTTCAACAAAACTATAGGGACATGCCATTCGGGCGGTAACGGTTATTTTCATCTCCGATAAATACGTTACAACCTTCAGCCCTTGCTGCACATTCAAGTCATCTGTCATGCGATGAGCCAGATTCATTACCAGTTATGTGAAATGAGTGGCAGAGGAAAAAACACCACTTTTGAGCAGCGTCAGCTGCTTATTTACCATCACGCACAGAGCATATCATGCCGAAAAACGTGCAAAATGCGATTAAGGAACAAAGCATTTCTGATCGAGAAGAGAATCTCATAGTGAGAATAATAAAGAAGGATCCACGTATTAGTGCACCAAAAATTACTCGTCAGTTGAAAATTGGCATTGGCAAGAAAGTAAATCCAAAAACCGTGCGAAGGGTACTAAGGAGTACCAACTTTCGTAGCCGCGTTGACAGAAGAAAACCATTGAAAAATGAAGCGAACTGAAGGGAAAGGCAGAAGTTTGCTCAATAACGCTCAGAAAAAGATGAAGATTGGTGGAAAAGAGTAATCGTCGCTGACAAATTGAAAATGAACATCTACGGTACTGATGGGAAAAAAACGGCGGGTGGAGGAGACCAAGTTGAGAGCTGAAAGAAGAAAACATGTAAGCAATGTAGGGCTGCATGTTCACCAATGGTATCAGTGAACTTGTTTTCGCACAGCAACACATGAACGGGTTCCAACTGGCAACTATATTGACGTTCTTAAACAAAATTTAAAACAAAGAGCGGAAATTCTTGTTAGATTTTATTTTTATCAAGATAATGATCTAGATAAATGTTCGGTAAGGAAAGGGTTCAGGTGTGTATCTGATGGCGTTGGGGAAACATGTCAGCCGTATTAAGTCAACCACCACGGAGAAAATAATTTCTGCTAGAAATATTTTTTTTTGAAAATTCACGTAGTATTGTATATTGCTATCTGTTACAAATAAGGCGTGACAGTGTATAGTGTTGAAGCAGCACAACATAAAACACTAGTTTTGAACATAAAACACTGTCAAAATTGTATGTATATTAAGATAATTTTAATTTTAAATTGGTTAAACTAAGACCATTCAGTTTGTCTAAAGTTAAACTACGAAACTGAGATTGGCATCGTAAAAAACATGTAGCCATGCATCATTAATACCAAAAATAGTCATTTGTTTAATGTAATATCAGGACAAGCAATATCAGGACAAACCCATGGGATACGTACTATCAACATAAGTACTATCAGATGTCGTCTTTTGCAGGACGAAAAGTTAAATTTAAACAAGAATTATAGTTCACTTAAATTTTGATAAATTGTGCCTAATGTTCTACGGTATTTAAATGGATGTGTAAAAGAATGTAGTAAAAAGATATTTTAATTAAATTAACTACTGGTTTTTGATTCAACTTATGATTTCAAAATGGAAGCCTCTTGCATAATCAATTTATTAACATATTAATTAATTAAATGCATGCTTAGCATTTGCAAGTGTAAAAGATGTACTATACTTCAATTATTTAGATGATTTTTTAATTAAACAAAGTGAGTATATTGTTTATAGTCAATCAACGTAATCACTCACACGTAGTTTCTTTAATTTTATCAACCTCACAACGTTTTTAAAATACCAAAATTCTGGTGGGGTCATGAAATAATAGCATCTTCTTAATTTTAATGTTTCACTTATATATTAAACATTTACATTTATCGAAATTATAATATAATAGATCGAAAATTGGCGGGTTTTACGGTATTTGGTTTGTATTTAGAAATTTTAAATGGTAAAAGCAATGACATTACTTCCGGTTCACATTTGTATATTGGGATTCTTTCACTTCGTAGAAAGTATTAATTGTTCGCAAGTTTAATTTATAATGTCATTTTTAATATATTCGTACTTTGCTTGCACTATTAATATCGTGCCCTACGACGATACCCCATAATGGGGGTAAAAACATTTGAAATTATTACCAGATTGTTTTAAAATCGCAATTTCGTCTCACTCAATTTGTTTGAGATACGTAAATGCCCAATTTTAAAAGAAATATTCATTAACCCCGACCTCGAGGTGCAGTCTACGTTTATCGCCTCGTGGCACTACCGAGGTCACGATATCGCCTCTGGCCTCCGTATTAAGCGTATGATGCGAACAAACGCAGCGAGATATTGCAAACTTCGCTTTTCAGTGTACGTGATGCCGAGAGCCAATGGAATGAGTGCAAAAATGGGTGATTGTGAGATGCTAAGTTCTAATAAACAGTTAAATTTCTCGAGAACGATAAGTGGTAGCACCGATCGGATTGCGGAATTTTGAATTGAGTTTAAAGGGGAATTAGGGGAGAGAAAAAAATTGCAATATTAAAAAATGTAGAAACAATTTCAACATTTTGCCATTTTAAAGCGGCGAGTATCCTTCGATGTCCCAGAATAGAAAAAACGAATTAACAATTATGCAACAATTAACAATTTTATGAAAAATTCAGAAAGGTGCGCTTAAATGGCCGGGGAGGGTCCACAAATTGTGTCTTGAGTTGAATGTTTCAAAAGAGCAGTTTTGATAGGAGTTAGAAGTTGATTGCTTCATGTTAGTATAATTGTTGCTAAAGTTTTAATTATTCACTGGTCTATTGACACCAATACTCGACCGAAAACATCCTCTTAGAAATATTTTTCCGACATTCGGTCCGCGCAGGCGAAATGTCTCCGAGAGATTTGGATCACACGTAAACAATGGAAGCCCTGCCGAGAACAGCCTCTTCCCCGCCCCGTGGGATTTTGCGCTTATCACACAGGCAACGCGCGCCTGCCTCGGATCAAAGGATGTCCAAGTTTGTTTGCACAGTTAGGAAGACAGAATTTCACTCGAAAGTTTTTACGAAGGTAACTTTACATATGTGGTTTATCGGACATCGACATAGCAATCTATTGTAACGTCGTCCCAAGGGGCCAGATGGACAACACATGTCGGAAGGCCAGCGAGGGGGTGGGGGCAGTCCTTTGGCGGCAAGCGGAAGGCCACCAGAGGTGGGCCCCTCCTCAAGGGCCCGGGTGGGCGTGTCTCGGAACGCGGGTGTCAACTGGCGCAGAGGGAAATGATGGGTGAGTCCAGCCGCGGTGCAGCTGGACTCCAAAATTGCAAACAGGCCCACGTTTCGGGATGAGAGGACGCCGCCGGCATGTGAGGTCTGTCACGTGACCCCTCGCGAGGCGGCTGGAGAGTAACCAGCCGTGTTCATTCGAGTTTGAACCGAATCGCGGTGCGGAAAGCACTGGTCACCCGCCAGGGGTTATCGCGAGCTTCGGCAGCGAGGTGTGGCGGTTGCCACGGAACAAAAGACCAGGAGCGGCGCCAAGCCGCTGGGGTCGGCGTCAGACTGGGGCGGGGATGCCTCAGAGATGTGCAGTGCTGGGAGTGCAGCGCTAGTTTCCGAGGAGTGTGTATATAGTGTAATAAAACTTGTAAATAAAACTGTATAAACAACTCCGTGTCTGTGTGTTACTCGCACCCGACGACGCCACACTATTGTGTGTATATATATATATATATATATATATATATATATATATATATATATATATATATATATATTGTAGCGATACAGATTTCGTCATACGTTTTGAAACGAAAGTCAGCGGACTAAAAATTTAAACAAACAGACTCGGCCACCCTGAGTTCGACTGGGAAAGTAAACACATGGCCTCACGCGCGCAACCCCGCTTATCGGACAGCCGTTTGCGCCTCCGGCACATTAAAATAGTCGTTAAGAGGGACGGCGTTAACACATTGACGAGGAGGCGCACGTGAACGCCAGAACATCTGGTAAATCTCTAGATCGCCCGTTCCTTTTCGGGGAAACCCAAATCCATAATTCCAACGCCTGCCTTATGCAAGCGCGCCCGATGTTCTCGAAGAAATAAGAACAACATTGTGCACGTGCAGCTGGCACGGAGAGCGGAAAGTTCCATGTTTCCCTCGTCGCAATTGGTTGAAATTAATCCGCTGCGCCAGTACCTTTGGCCAATAGCAACGTGACTTTTCTAAGGAGCTGAAGCATACAAGAGAAACGGGAGGGGGTAAAAGTTGACCTAATACAATTTCAACTTACAAAAATCAGAAGACGCAGGGCAGTCGGGAGAGAAACTTCTCCTGGGGAGTAATTGTTTCATCGGGGAGAGACCAGTGTGTCTCAGTAAGACTTAGAAAACTTCAGTGCGAGCCTGAGCTTTGGGGCTGATAACAATTGGGAGAGAATTTCTCTGGGGGGGTATTATTCGTCGGTTAGAGGCAAGTGTTCCTCCAAAAGACTTATTAAAAGGGGCAAGACGCAGCGAGTAGACTGCAGCAGGGAGAGAAAATTCTCTGGGGGGTGTTATTCGTTGAAGTGAAGCGAACGTATCTGAAGGATTTCAAGACTTTCCAAAATTGAATGTGAGAAGGACACATAGTTATTTACTCCGTGCCTGAGGTCGGGAGAAAAACCCGACGATCTTCAAGAATCTACAAGAATCTGCCAGACAGCGCGGTCAGACTCCGTCGAGCGCCGCAGACGCCGTCGCTCCACTGGTGACGTCACGAGAGGGCCGCTCAGCTGGTGGAGAGGGGTGGCATCGCCACCGCTGCGTTCCTGCCAAGGCCGCAACCGCCCCCTCTTGGTCTCCGCCGGGTCCGCCCCGGCCGCATAAAAGAACCGTTCCCAAGGCAGTATAAACTCCAGGGCATTCACCCCTGTCAGACTTATGTAACGCAGTGCCGCGCAGCTGGCACACTGATTTGTAATTTTTTTATTATTATTATTACCATTGTAATGTTAAGGATACTTTTTCTAGTTTTTTAAGCTTTACTGTGATGTCTAACATCTAATTTTCCTTTCTTTCTAACTAATCTCTTCATTTCTTTTTTTTTTAATTTTTTCAATTTACAAGTGTAACTTCCCTGGGGCATTTCAAATTATTTTTGCCCAGGAATAAAAGTGATTTTTACCAGTGATCAAAGTGTTTGTCTTGTACTGCCTTTGTGTCTTGTCAACAATTCCTTCCATCACCGACTGAGCTACAACCGGCGCCGCTGACTGGGCGTTCTCTAATGAGACGACCGGTAAGTGTTACAATATATATATATATATATATATATATATATATATATATATATATATATATATATATTCGTTCTATCTCAAAACGTTTGTCGGTTCCTCTATTCGATTTTTCTTTGCTACTACTATATATCGCCTCTTAACATAGATGAGTCACATTTTATAATAGGCCAGAGGGGAGAAGCAGCAAGAAAAATCTAATAAAAAACGATAAACGTTTTGAGATACAAGGCCCTGATTGGCGCATATTGTACAAATAGTTAAAACACTATTGGTTTTAATTTCACGAGTGCAATAGTCATTTAAATAATTTATAATGTTTCAATTAAGGTAGTTTGGATGTAAAGGGAATTGATCGTGAAGCTTCCGCCTCGCCTCACGTGGTCCCACCAGCGCCCGCTCGCTCTCTATTCTCCTGTCCATGGAGAGCCGCACTGAGGCGTTTTAGCGGCGCGATGCGATGCCAGGCGAAGCGCGACGTCGCATGCGCCGGTTGCATGCGGCGGTTGCACGCGCAGGTGGCCGTCTCCCACGAGGAGAGCGCGTGAGATCGCGCGGAACATCTCTGTGCGAGGGACACGCCCACGTGGGCTGCACAACGCAGCAGGAGGAGGCGCTTCAATCTCCTGGTCAATGCGCTTAGCGACAGAGATTATCACATACTATGGTTCAATTAAGAGAAGTTGCTCACTGGCAGTTGAGAGTGGAAAGGAGCGGCATTGATAGGTTGCATACCACTGAGCATGTGTTCCCGCAACATGAAGTTAACACTAGAAACTACTTCTAAAAGAAACCAAATCATGTACTCGTAACACCTTCAGAAGCACGACAGTCAATCACCAACTTATTTTTATCGGAGCATAGATAGAGTGCTCACTCCATAACTCATATCATATTTCATCGTACTGCTTCCCTGCATTCTCCCTTCTCCTTTTATGTTTCTCTACGAGTTTTCTTTCTCCCACTTCCCTCCGTCTCTTATGACTTTCTTCGTTCTCTTCTTCTCCAACTCCTTCCATCTCACCTCTTTCTTTTTCATTTTCGTCCTCAATGATCTGTACTTCCATGTTCATTTTCTCCCTCCCCTCCTTTTGTCTCCGTTTCTTGCTTTTCTTTTTGATCCGTCTTGGTTTTACTTTCTGACCGTACTTCGAAAGATGAGAAAGTATTGTAGTTGTGACGGGGTGTCGGCGTGGTGTGAAACTGTGAGAACGAATAGTGAGGGTGGCCAATGTGGACTGGGAGTGAGGAGAAAAGTAATTAACGCTATACAATGCGGCCTGGAAGTGAAAAAGTACAAACATTGAGGATGGGCAGTTCGGTCTTACGAATCTTCTTTGCAATGAGTGCACATGCAAATGGTTTTTTATGTCATGTTGGTACATTTTCCAGATGTGTTAATTAAAGACGAACTTTACCAATGCCTCGTGTTGCGTCAAATTGCTCATTTTTATGTCATCGTAAAAAAGAATTTTAATTACTCATTGTGAAGCAAAATACAGCTTTATTAGCTTTTCGCCAACATTTTATTACACAAAGTATCTTGACTCAATCCGTATTGCTCCCTGATGTATATTTTCTCACATTTTATAAAATAAAAATCTATAGTAAGCTCTGCAACAATTGTTCGTTGATGCATTGACAGTTCCAATATATTTTTCCCATGGAAAAGTCATGTTTTTACTACACTTAAATTAGATTCTGGATAATGTCTTGATTATTAGATATGCAGTATTGGAACTCGCCCGTAGCGTACAATGGAGGTTATTATGTGTACGAGTTTTGTGTACAACACGAGAGATGTAGAAGCGAATGCTGTAACTTCTATAAATGAATATTGACCAATATGCGCGTGAGTTATAATATACTTCCTCTACGAACTTGACATATCTAAGATTACTTTCATTATTGGTTTTTGAAATTTAGAGTCAGCTCCTAATTTTATTTTATTGGGTACTTTATAAAATAGTACTTTCCCGCGGCATTGACTCTCATTAACAAGAGAGAGGTTGCTGTTGAGAAAGTTTTATAAAATATAATGTTGTAATAAATTGTTATCTTTGAAAATAATTTGCCCTAATAGACATCTTCTACTCCCTAGGTCCATTAATATGATTGATCATAATACGTTCTGGATTTTTCTTCCAATAATTGTTGAGTTGTAGAATATGCTCCTTTTAAAAATTTCAGAAAGGGTGCAAAATGTCATTCTCACTGTAGCTAGTGTCAAGATTCATTTTCAGTTGAATGATCAATGCTAAATGTAACGAGAAATAAGAAAACAACGTGTATGTTATGTACATGAAAGTGTGATATCTCTCACTTCACTAGCGCAGTTCAAAAGTAAAGAGAATTGAAAAGAGAATGCAATTCTGCCCTTGAATTACGAAAATTCTAGGAATGTAATTGGTCGAAAAGCTGTGCATTCCAAATTGGAATCCACAGGAGTGAAATCAGCGTAATTCCTTGATACAGTAGGAACATTCCCCGAAACATATTAAATGGCCGCAGAGAAAATAAGTTTATTATATTAATTTTAAATTCTTCTTTTATTAAGATTAAATTTTAAAATGGTTGCCACAATCTAATTCTATTTACTTGTTTAGTCCCTTAATTTAAATTATGTACAACCACAATGATAAAGTGACAAAAATTTTTTTCACATAATATTATTCACTTGTGTTACTACGTTTCGGAAACTGGTTTGTCTCCCTCCACAATTCACTATTCGACCATACACTATTCGACCATACACTATTCGACCATACACTATTCGACCATACACTAGACACTAACACACATGCGGGCTTCTCTGATCTGGGATCAGCCGAACTCGAGGTCCTCTGCGCCAAAACACACATGAGATCCGCGACCCCTCGGGCCGAAGCACTGAATCGGCACACGCTCTTATCAACCGCGGCCATATAGTCTCTTCTTATTTTTAGGAACCAATAATCTTGATTTCGTCCAAGATCTCCAATACCCTAGAGTCTCACTTAGCGCACGAGCAATTTTATAGATATATGACTTCATATAAGGTAAAGCAATTAATATCGATCCAATGAAAGCCTTGTTACTTGTTTTTCAATAACAATAAATAAATCTGAAGTGCCTGTTTGTGAATTTCGAATTTTAAGCTTTGAAATACTTTTTTACCTTACTAAATGGATTACCTCTGACGTCAAATGAATTGTCTGTCTCTTCATCTGTACGAACTGATTTAACCCAAAGCGTAAATCTATCAATATAAAATTTAAACACACCATAGAATGACAACCCATTGAACCGATAATTTTTTTTCACCTCGATATCCTATGTTCGTTTTGTGGATCCCCTTTCCTGCACTTGATTGTTTTACCGACCTCCTTACGTGTTTTCCATGCTCTAAAATATTTTAATTTTAAACAATCGATGTTGGTGCATGAACCACCAAATTAATTCAAATTTGTCGCCACGCTTCGAACAGTTCAGTTTCGCTGCTCTTTGAAGGCGTTTCAGAACTGATCATCCATTTCAAACTTCCCGCCGCGGAGAGAGTGCACAGAAGGTAAGTGAAGTATTATTGAGCGAATTGAAAGTTTTTTCGGCACGCTGCCAAGCAATTCACAGCACATTTCTGCAGCCTACGTGGCCTAAAGCGCCAAAACGCAGCCTGCATAAACACCAAGCGTGGAATTCGTAAGGAAAACATTTTCGTCCAGACTGAGGTAACCATGTCAATCTCTTCAATACTCATTGATTCTTTCGGCAAAGTAATAATCTTCGTCAATTATGTGTCGTTTCTTTTCCAGAACCCTCTTGTCTGATGAAAACATAGAAGGTAATGTTCGTTTCAGTTTCTGTTAATGCTCTCCCAATTCATCTCAACGCTCAACTGTTGAACAAATTTCCTAATTTGAGTAAGTTTTCTTCATTTAAATGCAATGGATACTAAATGTTACGTATTTTTTTAAAAAAACTGTCTACAACATTTCTCCAGTTAGCATTGTGGAGAATACTTTATGCTAAAATACAGAATCACTATGATTGTATTGTTATAATTTTTGAGTTTCGTGAACATTCAATCTGCTGAAAATGAAAGACTGATTGGAAACATAGGAGGATATGATTCATAATTATTATAGGTTTTACTTTGTATAAAAACACTTAACTAAGTTAATTGATTTTTAGTAATCAATATCTTAATTATATTGGTTAGTCATATTAGTTGGTAATACCTATTCTAAATGATCCAAATCAACACTCTTTGGCTGAAAGTCTATGTGTTTCTTCAATATTTCATTTCGATGTATCTCCAAAATCGTGCAATTTCATATTTTTAAAATGCCTTATATATTAAGATCCGCATGTTTTAGGAAACTTGAGCGTAGAGGAAAAGTTCACAAAATAAAAAGAATTGATGTAAAGTCACTTCTTATTTTTTTTTCTTTCTTTTCTATTCCCATTGTTTGACCACCTGCTCTGCAATTGAGCGTTTCCAAAATTCCATTCATACGCCAGTGGCGCAGTCTGCTTTGGGCGGTGGGGCTTTCGTTCTCGTTAGCCGCATTGAGGGGTAAAAGTTGAATGGCGTTTATTTGCGGCGTCCGGGCGGGCGCGCCGCGCAGGGGCTCACGTGAGAGCCACTGCCCGGCGGCGGGGGCGGGGAGAGAGCGGCGGTGGGAGAGTCATGGCCGTGGGAGAGCCCAGAGGTGGGACGTGGCGTAGGAGAGGGAATGGTGGGAGCCTCGCCCCCCCCCACGCACTCGGCTGGAGCAGAAGCGGGCGGAGGAGCGTTTGAGGCGGGGTGGAGGCATGGGGTGGGCGGGGATGGCTTGAAGGTGCTGGCGAGGGGGAGGGCGTTGGAGGAGGGGGCGAGAGCGGGAGCAAAGGGGAGTTTGTGAGGCGGGGTGGAGGCGTGGGGGTCAGCGGGGGTGCGGGTGGCGGGGATGTAGGAAGTGGAGTAAAGGTGCTTGAAGGTGAGGGGGGAGTTTGTGGGCAGACGGAGTGGGAAGGGCGTTTGAGGCGAACTGGTGGGAGCGGTGCGACCGGGGTAGGGGGCGTGGGTGGGAGGAAGTGTGGGTGGGGCTATGAGTGGGGGTGTAGAGGTTGGGGTGGAGGTGAATGGGGTGGAGGGGGGTGAGAGTTTTCCGGGGTGGTGGGAGCGATGCGCGCCGTGGAAGTGGAGGGGTGTGTGCGGGCAGGGAGTGCTAGGTGTGGGGTTGCGGGGGGAGAGCGTGAGTCGTGAGGGTGATGGCGGGGTTGGGCATTGAGGGCGGTTTGGGGGGATCTATAAGAGGAAGAGGTGTTTGGTGATGGATTTATTTATTGATTGATTAATAATTCCGAGCTCATCAACTACTCCTATTAGTGTAAGCATTTTTTTATCAATGTAGGTGACGGTGTCCTCTCAGTGGAAGTTGAGGCCTTTCGCTGACAGGTGGGTTAGTAAGGCTGCTCGTAACCACATATCTGCCACCAGTCAGCACCGCCCCAACGGGAACAAGCTCCCGAAAGGACTACCGACTTGCGTAGTAGTGCAGTGCATGTAAACATGAGACACGGATGAAGAAGGCATGGTCGCGTTCGTTTGTTGGTGTACCGTTCCGCCATTTGCCTCGTGTTCATCCCGGACGTGTCGCAAGAAGGCTCCTCCGGGCAGCGGCGGCGAGGGCGCGGGCGTCCGCTTGGGGGAGGGGCCGGGAGGGACGGGGCGGGGCCGCCGAGGAGGGTGGACGAGGCCAGGCGGGTGGCGCGGGCGTCCGCTTGGGGGAGGGGACGGGAGGGATGGGGCGGGGCCGCCGAGGAGGGAACGAGGCCAGGCGGGTGGCGCGGGCGTCCGCTTGGGGGAGGGGACGGGAGGGATGGGGCGGGGCCGCCGAGGAGGGGACGAGGCCAGGCGGGTGGCGCGGGCGTCCGCTTGGGGGAGGGGACGGGAGGGATGGGGCGGGGCCGCCGAGGAGGGAACGAGGCCAGGCGGGTGGCGCGGGCGTCCGCTTGGGGGAGGGGACGGGAGGGATGGGGCGGGGCCGCCGAGGAGGGGACGAGGCCAGGCGGGTGGCGCGGGCGTCCGCTTGGGGGAGGGGACGGGAGGGACGGGGCGGGGCCGCCGAGGAGGGGACGAGGCCAGGCGGGTGGCGCGGGCGTCCGCTTGGGGGAGGGGACGGGAGGGACGGGGCGGGGCCGCCGAGGAGGGGACGAGGCCAGGCGGGTGGCGCGGGCGTCCGCTTGGGGGAGGGGACGGGAGGGACGGGGCGGGGCCGCCGAGGAGGGGACGAAGCCAGGCGGGTGGCGCGGGCGTCCGCTTGGGGGCGGGGCCGGGAGGGACGGGGCGGGGCCGCCGAGGAGGGTGGACGAGGCCAGGCGGCTGGCGTGCGTATTGATCCGCCCAGTTCGTTAGCCCCTCGCCCGATCCGCGCGTACTCATTGGCGTTGGTCCATTCAGGAGCGCTGACAGCGGACGAACAATCAAATACACACATGGTTGTTGATTGATTGATTGACTGTTAGTGTTACCGGACGCGCCAACTAGTGAGGTCATTATTCCCGTAGGTGCAGTGCATGGATTTTGCGCTTGAGGTGGCGGTGGTCAGCCCCACTGGATGATGAGATCCCGCGCCGACCTACTGCTTGCTAACGAGGTTTCTCCAACCAGGTATCACCCACCCATGTGGCACCGCCCCAGCCGGGACAAGCTTTTATCTCCTTACGGGTGTCCCGGAATGTGTGGTATTAGTGTGTGTGTGTGTATAAAGTGTCAGAATAGGGCAAGGAAGAGGTAGGAAAGATAGCGTGCGGTCCGTGACCAGTTTGGTAGGGTGCTGCTCCAACATTCTCCTGGTGTTGATCGGAAAAACCGTGAAAAACTATAGATTAGGGCATCCGGCCGCTAGAATTCTCCTCCAGTCAGCGACTAATTTCGACCTAAGTATCTAGCTAGTGACAAAAATCCTGCTTGTCCGGATTCGAATCTAGAACCTCGCGGTCACTTGAAGCCCGGAGCCATCTCTCTCGTTCTCGATCTGTCGCGGAAGAAAACGCAATAGGCAATTTCTCTTCACTCATCATAATTTTCATGAAACTTATTATGACCATACGTTATCCGCGCAAACAGTACTTGAGACGTAATAGAAAGTAAATATTGTTTGCGAAATATGAAGTTGTTTGCTGCGAGCACATTCTAGTTGAAATGCTAATTCTTCGTCTATGACTTTCTTGAAGGCAGACGTTTCTTAGCAAAGGGAAAGAGTAAAGTTTCCTGTGGTTGTGAAGTGATATTTGGTTAGCTTTCTAACGTCTCCTCAGTCTCTACACTGAAAGGATGTTTACAAGTGAGCAGTAATTTCTCAGTATTTCGCCCTCGAGCGCTTTGCAAACGTTTCTATGACGCCACCGATACTAAAGATCATTAACTGCTATTTAGACAAGCTGCATGCTAGTGGAGAACGCATGTATCTAACGTTTTCAG
Source organism: Gryllus longicercus (assembly GCA_038098605.1). Lineage (NCBI taxonomy): Eukaryota > Metazoa > Arthropoda > Insecta > Orthoptera > Gryllidae > Gryllus > Gryllus longicercus. The sequence goes on along the minus strand of JAZDUA010000363.1, from coordinate 877,264 downwards.
TCGTACTGCAAAGTCATTTAGTCAATTGCGTCGCGAAAATGGATTGCTGCAGTTGGATTGGATTACTCATTTGCTTTTCAAAAAATACGCTGTGTAGAAAAATAGGAAAACCATAAAAAAGCTACTTTGGGCGCGGAATTCGTAGCCAAACGGGACACCAAAAGGATATGTTTCCAATGTACTGAGAGAATTGCTAAATGAAGAGCCAGCTTTCAACTGAGATGGCTGAGGACACTAACTGATGCCGATGAAGCACCTCTGCTCGGAAGGTCCTGGTATCAAGTACGGATGGTGGCAGGATATTTGATTCTCTCTAGCTAGATAGTTTGAATTTAGTCGCCGTCTAGAGGAGAATTCTGGGGGCGGGATGTTCTGGTCGATAGTTTTTCGTGTTTGTTTCGATTAATACCAGGTGAATACTGGAGCAGTACCTTAAGAAATTTACCTTGGCAAACCGGGAGAGATGGATCAGGGCAGCAACTGATGTTACTGTAGTCCCTCTGTCCGGAAAGACCTAGGTTCATGTCCCGACGGTAGCAGAAATATCGACACTTGTCAGCTAGGTCAAATTCAGAATTCTAGCGATCGGCTGCTCCTATCGTTAGTTTTACGTGGTTTATTCTATCAACATCAAGTGAATACCGCAGCAGTACCCTACCGAACGGGCCACGCACCGTGCGCAATCTTTTCTACTCTTCCTTGTTGTATCCCTTCCCCTTACATACACACTTACAGTAACACGCACTACACAAGCACACATGCCGGGAGATCAGTCGGGAGCTTAGAGCTTAACACGGCTGGGGTGGCGTTCCGCTCGTGGGAGATACCTGGTTGAGGGAAACCCCGCAAGCCGACAGTAGGTCGATGCCGGATCTCGCTATACAGCGAGGGATAGAATACCACCAGCTCCCGAGCAAAAACATGCACTCCACTACCACCCGTGCAGGGAAACCGGCCGGGAGCTTAGAGCTTGCCGCGGCTGGGGCGGTGCTCCGCAGGTGGGAGATACCTGGTTGAGGGAAACCCCGCAAGACGACAGTGGGTCGATGCCGGATCTCGCTATACAGCGAGGGATAGAATACCACCAGCTCCCGAGCAAAAAACATGGACTACACTTACGGGACTAATGACCCTGTTAGTTGACGGGCCCGGAATAACTAAAAAACAACTATAGCAAACTTGCCATATCTTGACAAAGTCAGATTCTTATAAAAGAAATTAACAAATGTAAGCAAGTGATCTTGATTTAGGGTTCTAGCTTAATAGCAGTTCAAGAATTTAGCTACAAACAAAAAGTTTACACTGTATTGTTTTCTACAAAAATAGTCAAAATTCAAATGTTCCCGATAGGGGAAATGACACAGTTCAACTTCTAAAGGTAGTTCTTAATGGGATATCGTAACTGATTAAAACTCGCGAGTTCCGGTCCTTAGGGGGTCCGGCGGTGACTTCATATTCGGGAGGCCCGGATTCAATCCCCGTGCCGGCCATCCTACTGAAGGTTTTGTGGTTTCCCTCGGTCATCCTGGCGAATGCTGAAATGACTCTACTGAAAGGCCACGACCGCGAAACTGGCTTCGCTAGCCGAATTCGTTTATCATCTGAAGTTACAAAGGTGAAGCGAATTCGAAACATTGCGTGTTCCTGGTTGGGTAACCGACTGGAAAACTCGGGATCTAACGGCGCCGAGGTCAATTGCCCTTTACGAGAAATATAGTGGCTAAATACAAAACACACACACACACACAAACGGTGTACTAATGGTCGATGCTTCTGTCATAACGAACTGATACTTTACTAAACCTCTAGACTACGTCAGTGTCATAGTGTGACGAGATGGGGTACAGCCCAAATACTCCGTACGACATGTATAATGAAACACAATGGGCAATAAGTCTTAAATTTATATTATTGGCGAATCTTAGTAATGGAAATATCACGACAAAATACACAATTTTCGTATCAAAACATTCCTTATTTCTTAGAATACTAACGACAAATTCCCAAAAGTGATCTATCACACAACTTGGAAAGAAAATATGTAGTTTGATAACAGCCCGACTGACAAAATTTAGAAAATTCCAAAGATACAACAGGGTTAAACTTTATGAAACTTTCACGACTACCGTAGCAAGTAGAGACGATACATCATCCGCATGCCTGGTGACAAGCGCTTTTAGAATTTGGCTACGATAGGCGATTTTAGCGCGGGAAGAAAACCTTCGTCTCGCGGGGTAATCCATTCGCTACTCTAACGTGACTAATGGCCATAGCAGTTGGCGTGCTCGGAAACCCCAATCACTCATACTGTGTAATTGGGAGGTTTCAATTTCCGTGATGCAAAAGTTATCCTTTGTTGCAAAAACGCAGCGTTGCCAGACGTGATGTGCGCTCTTTCCCTCCACTACTACGGAAATTTTCCAAATTTCCTCCCCAACGAAACAAAATTGTCCAACTGTGAAAGGAAAAATATCCTCCAAATTACGAACCAACGACATGAGTTGTCCCTCACGATTTCATTGGCCGTCCCCTTAAATTCAAATAATTCAAATCAACCAATCGTCGTCCTTGGAGCTGCTCGAAACTACAGAGGAAGGATTTCTATTGTTTCTTTTTTATTCTTTATAATTGGGGTTATATTTATCTCGACTCGGAATGAAAACAATTTCATCAAACAATTTCCCAACATTTTCCGGTACATTTATTTTCCCCATTTTCTCCCACAACTAAAACCGAACATTTAGAGGACAAAATTGAACCATCTGGCAACCCTGCACTGTTAGGCTGTGGAGTTAGTAAACAGCAGTTGCGTCAGATCAGTGTGTGTTGGCGCGGCGTGCGGGGGCGGAGGTCTAAGCGGAAGCTCCTTGCAATTGAATTCCAGCTGTCGCGCGCCCTCTCCCTCCCCCTCCCCTCCCCCCTTCGCTGGCCACGCATGCGCCCAACCGCTTGCACAGAGCAACTATGCGATAATCTGAGTTATTAGCGGCTGCAATCAAGTTACTGGCTGCGAACTCCGGGCCCCGCCTCCCCCCACCCCGCCCCACCCCGCGCGCTTCCATATTAATTACAGCTCGAGCGGCTCCGTGGGAGTCGCTTGGCGGGAGCAACGCAGCAGCGCCACCGCCCCCTCCACGGGAGGTGGCTCAGGGCATCGACTGGCGCCACTGCAGTCCTAGGTTCGAGTCCCGACAGCGGCAAAAGTTTCCACGCTAACTTGTCAACTTGGACGAACTCAGTCGCTGTCTGGAGGTGAACTCCAGCGCCAGGCTGCTCCGATCGGTCGTCTCTCCGATCAATACTAGGCGAATGTCGTAGCAGCCCCCTGACAACCGGGCCGCGGTCTACACGCGCTCTTACCTTGCTTTTTCTTATCCTTTCCTCACTCCTTAAACATACACTTACATGCACTACATTACCACACATGCCGGGAGACCGGTCGGGAGTTTAGTGCTAGACCCGGCTGGGGAAGAGCCCCGCTGGTTGGACATCACCAGGTTGACTATATCAGTCACGGACAGGTGGCATTGATTATAACAATAAGTGCGGAACCAGCAAAAATTTAATAGAATGTTTAAGAACATCTCACCCTACAGACTACGGTGTGGGGAACGTTTCTTTGAGGTCTTTGGCTTCAACACTTTAGTTTTTAAGCCCTTAGAACGTTCCGTTTAGGTGTTATTTAACGATTTTGCTGATTGAATGCCGCAGGTTTCATTTGGCATGAATATTTAGATGCGTTTTTTAAATAAATTCCTTCATATTTTTAAAGTCAAAATTCAATTCTTCACGACTCCGTGAAATAATTTTTCTTTAGAGACCTCATTATTAAGGATCGGTTGCGTGTGAGAGCCGCAAAAGGTATGTATACTACTGAAATAATATAGGAGACGATTGCCAGGCAATGCAACGTAGCGTGCGATGTGAGAAATGGCAACTAGCGTGGCGATCGCATCATCACAACGCATCGTCAAACAAATTCATTTCTTTACGGCAAAAGAAGATTACCGAATTTGAAAGTTCTTCTAAGTGAACATTTCTGCTACACAAACATGTCATATACACAGTAGTTACCATTGCAATAAACGTTTCGGTTCTATAGTATTTATAAAATCCATTTTTTACATCGCAAACAATCGCTTAATTTATTTTGTTTATTTTTCCTCCATCCCGAACTTTGTTTGGATTATCTGAAAGTTCGGGTGTGTGGAGTTCGGATTAGCCAGATTTTACTGTGTATTTAAAATATATTTTATGCTTATTGATTCTACATATATTATACGTGCAATTTAAATGTATTTGTATTAATAGCAAAATACGGTGTGATACAGCACAAGGCAATGGTATATTTAAATACTGTGCCGTGATATGACGTTGTTATTGTTATTCCAATATACGTATAGAATTCAGTATGTTTAGTTCTCTGCCTTCCTGGAAGTAAAAATAATGTTCCCTAGTGGTATTATTGTATTTCTGAAGTGTTCCACAGTGTTGGACGAAGCGTCAGCAAAAACAAAAACAAAATAAAGTTATTTTTAAAGATGATGTGATTTACAAGGGCTTTGGTTACAAATATATCAAGCTGTTCATGAGATATATCAGATACCATGATATATTACACAAATGTGAATAATTGTGCCTTTTAAAACCTTATAATTGTGCCTAATAATACCTTTGTGGTATTCTACAGAATACCACAATACTCTAGCTTATATTAAGAAAATTAAGTGAAAACTTCCACACGAAAATCGTTTCAACTTCAGAAATAACAAATACTGAGAATTGAATAATAGACAATAAAATATTGTAGTTATTTATTTAACTCTAAATGATAAATATTTCTATCTCTCACATTCTTCCATTTTGATACATATAGAATGGGTTTCTTTAATTAGTTTATATAAAAACGTTAAATTTCATGCATTTGGAAATTATGCAGTGGTTTTGTGTTTCTTAACTTCTGAGGATTCTAAGTCTGGTAACTTCGTGAATGATCCCAAAGAATCTCACCATCTTGAAAATTACTCTAATTTATATTCGTTTAAATTAACACAAGCAGCAATCACATTACACACTTTTGTAGTAAAGAATAAAATATTTCTGATAAAGGTTGATCTACTTTCATTGATGCTGACCACAGTGCCACTTCAGCACTTCGATTAGTCGTTACAGAAATCGACATCGTTCTAAATGTCCGGTCGAGGTAAATCATTGTTCAAGTGAGTTTGCGTGGTTGGAGGAAAGTACTATTTTCCTAAAGAGAAAACTGAGTCCCAAAAGTTCTTTATAGAAAAAAAATTGTCTTCTAGAGTATGCCTACTACCTGCTCTCTTCTCAGTTTGTGGGCGTGTAATTGATACTTTACTGCTGAGCCTAGTATACCTCTTCATTTCCTGAGATTCTTTAAGGAATGAGAGCGAAGGAAGAGTGATTTTGAAATCATAATTCCGTAGATGGAAGAGACGTTCTTAATCTTTTGATCCAGAGGTCAAAATGTTAATATGTTTAAATCAATCCTTATTAACGTAATAGTGTAATATGCATAAATTATTTGAATGTAGTAGTTTTAATTAAGTGTTTTCACATATTGACATTTCTAAATGTTATGCATAGCTTCGTTCAAATAATTTCTGAGAGTGTCTGGCAATGGAGTTACAAATTAATAGTAGTGGCAAATAATGTTATACTTTTATTTAAAAATTCACAACACTCAATGGTCTTGTATGTTACCTCCGTCCGGGTATGAAGTGGTAATATTTCAAATACTTGCAGGTATGGATGATGCGTATAGTTAAAATTCAAAGCTTTCTTTCGTACGATTTTTTGCTAATATGCACAAAAAAGGTAACATTTAAACTGTTATTCAGCGTTATTTCTTAATAAGATCATTCTCAATTAGTTCCGAAAATTCTATGACAAAATCTTTCAGAACTATGTCGTATGAGGCGCTCCTCGCTCATACAACGACGTAATGTAACGTCCCTTAATGAATGTAATCAATATAACTCATTAATGTTAATTGGTATATTTTAGTTCTTAAGTACACTGATTGTAAACACGAACATGCACTACACCGTACATATATGTATTTATATATATATATATATATATATATATATATATATATATATATTGTGACGTACCTGGTGATGCCTGGTATTTCACTGCAATATATAACACTAAAGGAGGGTATCTTTTCGGTGAATGGGTCCCTGGATAAGTTGGTATAATATTGGGGAAGTTAATCAAAAAAATGGAAATACAATCATGAACAAGATTTATTTGCAAATCAAATTTGTTAATTACATGATCTGATAACATTTATACACTCTGTCTTGGTACCAAGATTAGGTGTAATATGCATTTGTCATACCTTCGGGGCCCCGCCTAAATACCTTCGATGCTCGTAGAACAGCTCTTATCGACAGGGTTGCCGACCTCTGCAGCAGCTGTGGGCCGTCGGCGGCTGATGGCGTGGCGGTCGTCCTGGGCTGGTGACCTTGCGACTCCTCCCCGACTCGGATCTTGATACCACGACGTTGCACCTCTCTCGAATCACCTTCCGTCGATGGATTCAATTGCCCACCCCGCGCCTATCACGCGTGCTGGTCCCAGTTCCGTACCACACAATTTCGGTAAAGTTTCCACTACACTAATTACTACAAGCGCGATCGATTGTTCTATCAACGCGAATCTTTTATTCTACTGATACTTTCAATGTCTCATTCACATATCTACTATATTCCAGTCGCTAATAGTTCATTAACTACACCGCATGTTCTCTTTGTCCATGCACTACCGGCGAGATTTTTGCCACACGTCCGAACTCTTCGCCGCTCCGCGAACGTCTGTCTTCTTCGCAATTCTCCTAACGACTGCCCGCACGTACTCGCTGCCCAGTTTGCAACCGACGTTCTCACGCTGGCCTCCCGGCGGTGGCACCGGTGGCGGTAGCAACCGTCGCTAGCTCCCCTCGTCGCTGCTCGCAGCGCTTGGCGTCCGTACCGCTCAGTCCAAACTACATATTGGTTACTTACACTAATGTTTAATTAGTGTAATGAAACACATTATTTGTTTCAATATATACATATATATATATATATATATATATATATATATATTATATATTATTCTGGGAGATGCTATGGAAGATTCTTAATAGCGGATGGCGATACAGAGGCTCTCTGTAAACTTTAAAATACAAAGAGGTTCTGTTGACCCGAGGTCAACGTCGAACTCCTTACGTGGCCCAGACGTCTGGCGGCTCATGAAGGCACAAGTCAGAACCGGCACGTGTTCAGCCGCCAGGTCAGCTTAAAGCTATCGGACAGGATGGCACTTTCAAACCGTATGGAGTGGGTAGTTTCAATAACCCGCACGTGCAGGCGCTCCGAGCCGTAGACACGAGCTCAGCAGAAATGATATCAGTTCGTCGAATCAGTTAAATATAATATTAGAAAATGCTAAGTAAGACATTCCATAGCCAACGGAGTTTCCCCCACCACTTTAGGAAACTCCCTCCACCAGCACCCCTTCTCTCAATATCTAATTATGTTAATAAGCTCCCCTCCACGGAGGCCAGGTTATATATTGTACTGTAACCAAGCACACGAGAGAGTTGGGAGTTGGCATTGCTGGAGAGTAGACATGTAGAGTAGTTAATGTAACTTTTGTATCACTTTAGTTTATAAAGAACTCTGTTATTATATCAGAGAAACGCTCTCTTCGTTATTCTCCTCGTGCCCGCCTGGCACCAATCCAGCCGTCTCCACCTGGGGAATCAGGAACATAGTCTTTCTGAGAACTCACCAAAAAAACTAAATATTTGTTGCACTGCTAGTTCGGTTGCTTCTTCACGCTACCATACCATCTTAGAGGCATCGGAGCACAGCGTGTTACAACTACATTTGATTCTTCCCCGGGTTTGCCCCTTTCATATTTTTGTCGCTTAATTTGCGAAGAGTTCAAAACTCCACAGACAGTCTAATTTGTGTTCACTTCCGTCTACTTACGGAATTGATCTATTAATAGTATTGTATAAGAGTCTATATAAACATTAAAAGGCGACATTTCGGGACACAATTTAGAATGTTTCGTGCACATATATTCCATGTGTGCGTGAAGGCTTAGCAATGAAGTCGCGCATCTAGGGCATGATTTTTAATGAATTAACAAACAATATTGAGACTCAGTGTTCACTCACGGCCGGCGAGTTTCATTCATTCGTCGCGGCGGGCCGGCTGGCTGTGAGCGCCTCGGCCACTTCCTCTTCTCACGACCTCCAAGCACGCGCCGGAAATCTATGTCCTGGCGAGGGCGGCCACCGTTCGACAGCCGCGCCGCGTGGGCGGTCCACGGGCCTATCAGCGCACCCACCGCCCGCCCGCGCTCCCGAGTGCCGTCATTTTCTTGGCCGCTGATTGGGAGGAAATGCGGTCATGGAAATTAAGCTATGACATTATCCTCCAATCAGCGTCCGCCAATATTCGCTCGCATATGCAGTGGACGAGCCCTCAAACCAGACTCGAGGGGCGTCGTGGTCGACACCTGACGCGCTGGGGGCGGTACTCGTCGGACCCCAGGGCATGGCTCTGTCCGCGCTCTCCGCAGTGTCTGAGATGAGGAGACGATGTGGGTCATATACGCAAGTATTCTGATGCATTACTGTATTTTTAGCTTACTTTTTATTCCTTACATTCAGTATGGGTGTAATCGAATGCAAATATGTTTGGCGTGCTTCCGTACTTAATTGTTTATTATGCAATTCTTAATTAATATGTTGTATTACAAATTGCTGTCTCTTAATACGCACAATCATTTATTGTGAAGTCGTTTAATTCATGCGTTTATATTACAAATTGCAATTCAGTTAAAACGCATAATTGCTGATTTTAATTAATGTGTTTGCATCATTACAAATTGCTGCCTTTTAATACGCGCAATCATTTTTAGAATTATATACTGTGATCCTTTTACATTTCTTAATAATTATTAAGTCTAATTTATATTATACTTTCTATAATTTCACCAAACATCACACATTCAAGCCACATTTATTTTAGTGTTCTGAAGGTTTACCTTCAGTGGTCCTACATTGTTTTAGCTTTTTTTTTTTTGAGCAACTACAATTTTATTTGAGAGCAGGTAAGTTTTACAGTCCACCTTACAATTTAGACCTCTTCGCTCCGTACCTTTCCAGCGACTGTTTTGTATCTTCTTTGTGAATAAGGTGTTAGTTGAATTTAATAAGAAGAAGTTCTCAGTTACATTGATTAGGATATCAGTATTTCCACGAAAGAGCGAAAATTTGAGAAGTCGAACGTAAGAAGGCAAAAATCTTTTCATTTTCCAATATTCACTCATTTCACACATGTGGTTTCTCGAGTATTCGCTTCAAGTTCAGCAAATTTAATAAGTTCCAAAGCAATACTGTCCCTAGGTTTTTTCAAAATTACTTTTAAAAAATACGATAATACAAATGAAACTGAACTGATATCGGAAGCGTTATTATTTTGTTTAACGTGAATTACAACAATAAGTGTTGAAAACCTCGTGAAAGAAAATTATAGCGTCGTGGAGCGACCAAATTGCCACTAGGTACAGAGGCTTAATCAATGCCCCCTACATAGATCTATTTAAGAGCTGTTGGTTTATCTATGCAGTAAGATCGCAGCGCTAAAATACATTTGGGGAATGCCGGATCCGAAAAGAAATTATAAGTTCCTCACCACGAGACCGACGCGCGTCGAACGACACTCATGACGCACGGGAGGTGATCTAACCGAGAGTGACGGATCCGCTCACACACACACGCGCGGGCATTCATTCACGCAATGTCGCAGTTATGCAAGTACTGTAAAGGGATTAAATGTTTGTTGACGTAAGCAAAGTCGGTAATTACCATGTATCAACAGTTATACTTGTAAAGTGACCTAAAACGAAATGAATAAATAAATGAAGGTGCCAAATAGTATCGTACTTTTCACATATGATACTTTTGTTTGGTCATGATTCTAGTTATGTTCTACGGTTCATGGCTCTAGCATTCTTCCGCAGAGATCTTCTCCAGATTTAGCTTTTCTTCTCCTTCTTCTTGGTCTTCCCCTCCTGCCCCCCGCCGTTATCGCCCAATTACCCCCCGCTGCGTGTGACGCTGTTATCTGACGCATCCCTCATTTGCATCTTCGCTCCGCATAACGTATTCCACGGCTGGTCAACGCCACCTATTCTAGGCGAGTAATCAACTTTCACAAAAGCCACTATCAGTCTGCACAATGCCGGGCGACATGTTACACCCCAAGGCATTAGAATACGTCTACGTCATGAGAACAGGAAATTAACACCGTGAGCTGAAAACACTGCATACTTGGGAAGGAACTTCGCTGACAGGACTTCGCCCATCTTACACACAATAGTACGACCAATACGTAAATAATGCTCTATTTGAGAATCGAATAGAGATTTCAAGTCGTAGTTTAACGGTTTGACAGACGCGTTACTACGCTTTTCCATGGATATTTCCTACAATTTTCAGTAAAATATTAGCTCCATAATTTGTGTATTATTTCACTAAAACGATTCGTTAAATAATGTTTGTTTTATACTTTTATCGTGACTTGATTTTCTAAGGATTTACGTAATAAAACTGCAAATGAAAACAAGCGTTACTTCTAATATTATTGTTCCTCATCTTTTTTAGAAATCAATGAGGAACAAATATTATTATGCAGGAGAAACAACTGTTGCCAATGAAGTGATTCCGACCCGAAGGTCCTGTGGTCGAATCTAAGTTTTTTATAGTAGCGTTGTAGCAGGGGCGGTTATCAAACGAATGCCAGAAGGATACCTAATAAACTGGCTTTGGACCGCGCGTGATGATTCCTTTCCCATCCTTACACCTTCGCCTCCTCTTACAGACACACATAACACAATGTACATCCACTGCCCTACCACATACATCGGGGGACCAGGCGGAGAGTCAGAGGTAGTCTGGTGGGGGCGACGCCACGCAGGGGGCGATGGAGGAGACAGCCCTCATGCCAACGTGTGAGTCAGTGCCAGATGTCATGCCCCATCGGAGAGGAACACCGCCACCTTCAGCGGCATAACACGCACCACACTTACTCAACTAACTACACACACTACAGCGGTTGGCGCTATACACGGATCAGCATCTACACAGGGTCTATGGCTGCCTTGAAAGGCACTGGTGATGGCGTTACCCACTTCCAATTCAGAGGTTTTGTTTTGATGTTCCAGCAGCCACCTCTCTACCATAGCCTACATTGATTTTAATCAGAGCTAAGTTGAATGCTTTGAAAAAATCATAACTATCGCGACTTCCTTTTGTTTCCTTTCTTTGTTTTTGCCTGGTGAGTCAAATATCCACGTAAGTACTACTTCAGGCAACTCTCGACAAAGATATACATTGATTTTCACAAAGAAAGTTTTTCGAAAGTCTTGGTCATGATGTTCATGAAAAAATAATTCAAAGCAGATATTTAACGAAAAATGAAAAATTAGTTTTTCCAGCTTGGATTTCAATAAATTTGCAAGATACGAAACTTATAATTGTCACTTTACCATTAAATATCTGAGTAAGGTTACAGTGTGGACGAATTGTTTTTTATTTTGGTTCAAAATAACAGCTGTAATTGTATTAGCTTATAGGTAACAATTGGGATTAATCTGAAGAGATACTACAATTATTTCGTTTCGGTTGTTTTGTTTGTAAATTGTTACATGAATAGGGGAAATATAGAATGCTTTTTTGAGGAGGGTGGCAAACTGGGCATCTCGAAACAACGCGAACCTGCAACCATTTATCGAGAGCTACATGCAAGCGACGTCCATGGGGCGATCAGCGTTTTTATGCTGAATGCCTTTTTACACCCAGGGTTGTTAGCCCTAAGAGATGAGGTGAAATGATGATGGATAAAATGGACAATCACAAACACACACACACACACACACACACACACACACAGAAACACAACCATGTCTCAAGTGGGACTCAAACCCGCGATCCTTCTGTTCAAGACCGCCACGGCACTATTGCGTTAGCGTTATCGGCTAATATAGCGTAAAATAAGATATTTAAAGGTTTCTCAGAGGATTCTTTCTCCTTCGCACGTGGCAACAGCCATGAAGCGTGGCGTGGCGTGGCACGGGGGGGCGGGGTCCGAGAGGGGTCGCTGTGGTGACACGCGTCCAGGGCTTCAGCTGTCGTTTACAGAGTTTTATTCCCTCGCGGCTCCGTTACAGCTGTTTCACTGTTATTAGCGCCGAGTGGAGCCCGGAGGGGGCGGGGGGGCGGGGGGGGGGGGTGAGGCGCACGCGGGGGCGCGGGCCGCACTGTCCGCAGAAGGAAACCGATAAACAGACGCGGCTCACGACAACACAATACCCATATGCCATTGCAATATATGCTCACGCCCGTCCAACGGGCAGGGCCGGCGCTAGGCGCGGACGAGCGCCCAGGATTCCGCAAGTCAAGGGACTCGGTCATTGGACTGGTGGGGAATATAAACTAAATTCCGAGAAAATCGTTATCGTAATTTTATAAGTAGCGGCACAGTAGTACGATATTTCATGAAATTTTCAATTATTTTTTTTACCTTAAATAGTAAATTATAGTCATTACTTAAAGACTATGAAATGATTCAAATGATGCTAACATTAAAACAGGTTCTAGTAAAATTAATATTTCTTATTTCATGTATTTAACAAGTGGTTTTATTAAACACGAAGTACACGCATAAAAAACTCTTAGCGTTTTAACCTCACTGTGGATATTATATTGTTTGATAACAAAGTACTTTTACTTAAAACTATAATTTAAAATATATTTTCAAAACCTTTTTCTAGCTTAAACGTTATAATTTTTGTTATTTGTTGAAATAAAAAAACAGTTTCTTGATAAACATTCCCTTTTTATTTTTTTCGGAGAGGGGGGGCTACGTTTTAGAATTGCCCCGGGCCTAAAATTGGCTAGCTCCGGCACTGCCCATATGGATTAATGCCGTCAACACAAATATATGTATATTCCAAATATTCAAAACCAATTACTGAGATCCACTACTAACGCCCCATGGTTAATTTCCAATAATCAGCTAAACAAGGAATTCAATAATGATCATTAGATCTCCACATCACATACATTGCCACAAACTTCTATTATACTCGTAACATTCATCAAATTTTAGCACTCTCCGAATTGAGACTCACAAAAAAACCACTCTCTAGAACCAGAATCCAAAATAAATATCCATTCCATGTATTCTAAATCAAATTCGCAAGAAAAGCCCCTGATTAGAGGGTCCATAGAGGGAAACCTCTCCATTGAATAGTAGTAAGCTTAGAATAAGTTAGTGAGAAACAAAAAATTGCATATATAAAGTTTAAATAACTACCTATGTATTTACGTCCAGAAAAAATGTAAAAACTTTCCGCTGAAGAGAAGTTGCTCTCTTTTACGGGGGATACACTTTTCTAATGGAAATAGTTTGTTGGGAGGTCCTGCGCGAAGACTACTTTCATCTCCTGGAAGTTGACTCTCTGGGGTGAGTAAACAGGGAGAAGTCATTGAATATGTTACTGCAGTGCCCTTTTTCCATGTGTGCAAGAAAGGGGTGATGATAGGACAAGGAAGATGAAGAGGAAGGAGGGGAGATCGCGCGCGGTCCGTCGCCCAGTTACGTAGGGTACTTCGCCGCCATTCGCCTGGTGTGATCGGGAGAAAAAACGGAAAACTACCGATCAGAGCAGCCGGCCGCTAGAATTCTTCTCGAGACAGCGGTGAATTAGCTGGTCTGGCAGCCTAGCTGGTGTTGAAAATCGACTGGACACGACTGGACACAACGACTGGACACGAACCGCAGACCCTACCGGTCAGAGGCACTGCACTGACACAGTCGGTGCCCTCAGCCCCCTGAACGGTTAATGAACCCAGCAGAGGCGAGGGGACAAAAGGCGCGCATTGAAGGCGGCCCTGTCCTTCCGTGCCGTGCCAGTGACGCCACAGCGCTAGCGTCGCCACGTGGGGAGAGGAGAGATGGGAGGAAGGGGAGGAGAGGAGAGATGAGAGGAAGTGGGAGAAGAGGAGAGAGGATGGGAGAGGAGAGGAGGGTATATGAGAAGAGGGGAAAGAAGGGGAAAGGGCAGGAGCTAAGAGAGAAAGGGGGAGGAGTGAGAAGAAAAGAGGAGAGAAATGAGGAGAGGAGGAAATAGGAAAAAGGAAGGGAGAGGAGAGGAAGGGAGATGAAAGGGAGGAGAGAAAAGGAAAAGTGAGGAGGTAAGAGGAGGACAGATCTGAGAGATGTATGAGTGCAGAGAAGGGGAGGAAAGAGATGAGCCGTGAGGTGAGGAGATGAGAGGAGGAGAGAGGAACGGAGAAGGTGAGAGGAAAGGAGAGGGGAGAGGGGGAAGGGCATTTTTGATTAAATGTTTTCGCCTGAAACGAAAAACGTTACAGAGAAGGCGAGCATCGAGAGGGTCAATGTGAGGTGAATTCCTATTATAATAATTTGTAACTGATAATATGTACAATTTATCTAATTTTCGTTTGCTTTTCCAATACAGTTTGAAATCCTAACTAATCCTTCTAATATTTGAATAGTTGCAGTGACCAAACGAAACACATTTTCTCCTTAAAGTCTGAAAAGTTTGTTTAATCCAACATAATCATTAAACTTAACTCTCTCTCTCTCTCTCTCTCTCTCTATATATATATATATATATATATATATATATATATATATATATATATATATATATATATATATATGAAAAGTAAATTTACTATTTCTTGGAATATTCTTGGAATATAATATCTAAGATTGTAGCAAAGTTACCACTTCATTCGAAATATAGGTATTTGGGTACGAACACTATCTCAATAACTGATGTCGGTCGTGTGCATTGATAAGATTTTTTATCAGTGTTCCACACAAAACATTAGCACAAACTGATTTTAACAATACTTAAGGTAATATCTTAGCGTGAATGTACAATCTATACAAATAAGAAAATATAAAATGCTTTCCACTATAGACTTAAAACAACAGATAACATCTCTTTAAACAATCGTAACACACAAACAAGAATCTTTGCCTCAATATTCGCGTAAGCCAAGATTGTTTTTGCAAAAATTTGTTACGTTTTGAGTTATGAGTAGGGAACACAATATTTTTAATATATTTAGCAAGCATAAATGATCAACATCATTTGTCTCTCATCATGTGGGATACGAAATAATTCCCCAACTAACAGTTTCCTATAAACATTCACCTTTTCCGTCATCCGTGTCTCACGTTTTATAGAGTTTCTTTAGAACTTCAGTTCGTCACTACCGTTTCGTCCTCCACGGCTCACTCCCTGTGCCACACGAGTCCAGCTCCCGAAAGCAGCGACGTTTCCACGCAGGCGCTGGTTCTGCCTGAAAACCTTCAGCTGCCGCGCGAGAGGCCTCAGGAGCCCTTCCGCCTCGGCGCCGCTCAAAGTCCCCTCGCGTGCCGCCCCGCCCGCGCACGGCGCAAATGCGTGCGCGCCCTCGCCACCCCAGGACGTCGTGGCTCCTCGCTCGACGAATCGTGCCTTCACCGCGACGGCGGCACACGCGAGCATCCACATCTGCAGGCTCTGTCTCGCGCAATTGCTTCGATATAATGTGCCACTTGTTACGTCGGAGAACCAGTATTTTAATTCACAAGGTTCAGCTTATATGGGTCGTGAAGCGCTCAGTAAATTTTATTTCATTTTTATCCGTACTACCGTATTTTTAAACATTAATATATTTCAAAACTTACGTACACTATTAACTTGGAACTTATTAAATGTAAAGAACTTCTAGAGAATACAGTAACGGTACAATCTGCTGCGAATTCAACACCGTGTGTTCATCTATAAAATCTCTGGCATCCAGCGCGGACAGCGGCCGTTAGAAAGGCGGTACCTGACTCCGCGCCTTTCATCCCTGCTACATTGAGACGCGGGTCGTTTATGGCCTACCGCTGTCGGTACGACGCGCCGCTGTCGCTTTGTGGGCAATCGCGCCCCCGCCGAGCACTCAGGGTGGGTGATTCTTCCCCCCACGCGACCGCACGTCAAGCGGGCCGACTGCAATCACACCCACTTGAAAGACAGATTTACTCCCAACGAACTATGACGCGCACGTGCGGCCGTCCGCGATCTATGCCACAACGAAGTTTTTCGCCGACCGAAGAGGGAGTTGCCCGCGGCGCAAAACGACGGAAAATTTTCGACTGTTACGAGTCATTGGTCGAAGCTCTGCCCCACCACGCTCCGCTAAATTCAATTTCAGTCAATCAGGAGGAATCTCACTGGAGAAAGAGGGGTATACGACCTTTTATGATGACGAGAGAGAAGCTCCCAATTCATTCACATAAGAAATTTCACGAAGAGGGGTTGAGCTCCAGAATTCACTTACAAGAAGGCAGGTTCAACTCCAACAATTAACTTTGGAGATTTCGCGAAAGAGACAGTTTCCCGCAATGAGAATTATTCTCGCCATTAGCTGCACTCGCACGTCATCGCCAGTCATCGGTGCGCAGTAGCACTCTGTCACGTGCCATAGGCCGCTTCAGCCCTACGGTAGTGGACCGTCCGCGATCGCGTAACTCTGGAGTTGGAAGACTTCCAATTAGTCGTCGCCGACGCGAGTCGTGGCTGCCCCCCTGGGTCCGGCCTCAGAGCAAGAGGGGCGAGCGGCCGTGGTCTTGGCTGCAGCTGTCCGCGGCGACCCGCCCTACCCGGCGGTCAACAACACCACCAGCTGGGCGTATTCTACTGCCGGAACAACAATAGTAATCAGCAGCTTTAATCCCGCCAAAATGCGGTAGGACAATAATTGAGAGAAGCTGAAAGATGCCATCAGTATCGGCAATTATGGCGGCCTAGCCAGTTTATTTAGTTTTGTGTCAAGGGACCCATTATTCTTATTAAACGTAACTAATGCCTTATTCACGTAACAATACAAAATAAATGTAAAAAAAGACGCCTTTTAATGTTTATATATATTTGCTTAAAAACAATTAATAGAGCATTTGAAGAAGGAGAAGTGAACATAAATTGTACCGAGATTTAATCCCTTCAAAAATTAGGGTACAAAAAAATGTAAGTGTTAAGAAAATCTGGAGAAGAATCAAATAGAATAGTTTGCATCAGATGTTGCACAGAGTGTTGCGAACTATTTGACAATGCTCTTACTAGAGAATAAAGAAGCTTACAAGTTATCTTTTATTTGAATTTTTGTGCGTAATAAAAAGCGTATAACATGTAGCTGTACTAAATTTTAACTATTCACATTATCCTCCAAGTATTTTTATGGCGTTTACAATTACAAAATTACAATATTACCTGTGTATATCCCGTATATACGAAACATGTAAGTCTATTGGGTCTTGGGAATTTTCGGGGGAATAACATTATTAATAACGGGGGAATAACATTATTAATTACTACGTTTCATTTGTATGTCCAATGTCAGTGATTCTCAAGAACTTATTTGAACAAAGCTATGCATGACATAAGTTTTCAACACATGAAAATACTTTTAAAACAGTTTACAGCATCGGCAATGTCACATTCAACTAGGACGCGAAAATCCAAAATACAAAAAATAAAATATTTTGCCTATCAATCTGTCTCCATAGCAATAGAATGAGCTATTTTTCACCGTTTAAGAGAACGTAACTGCCCGAAAAATTGATAATAATTTACTGAAGTCTAAAAACTAAGAGCAACCTTGACATCTTGTGTCGGCTCCAAATTCCTCACCTTTTGCAGTATTTAGCAGTCCCTTGCAGTACAGTTACGGTAAACTTATACGGTAAGCATGCCACTCGATCTTAATGTAACTGGACGAAGTAAATCACAATTAAAGATTAAAGTAATTAGTGTTAATAATATAATGTGAAACTGTTGTCATGGTGAGCTTTCTGCTATGCATGTATGTAGATAGTTGGTGCGACAGCCCTTGAACGGGCTCAGGCCTACCGGCGACGTCCCTGCCTCGCGGCCGTGGGTTAAGGGGGGACGTGTGGTTGGCACGTAGGCATCCCCACACCGTATTGCGGTCTTCTCTACCGGAGAAGTGAAATTTCTCATCATCGCACAGCAACATATATTGGAATGTTGCAAGGAAAATGCACGCTACAGTCTTCGCTCAACCGTGAATCGAACCCGGGGCCGCGAAGTGAAAGGCAAGCACGCTGACCTAGAGCTAGCCACGAGCAGTTTGTGCTACGCAGTACACTATAATTGGGCACAAAGCGCATGCAGTTAACTGAGGCAAAGCAGCATTTCTTTAAGGTTTGATGCACCCGAGAGTGGCAGATGCTCAGGGCATCACAACTTCGAGCTCACTTAATCTGCTATCATCCTCGCGTGAACGTTCCACGACAAAACGCGTTGCCGGAGCTTGGACCCCTCTCATTTAAACACATTACTGTTAGGATTCTTTAGGGAAGGTCTAGAAGGATGAGATCTCCAGGTTGAGTCGCGTCGATTGGCGTTTGGCTTTGAGAAGTGGACCGGAAGTGCTCTGATTGTAATGTACAAGCAGATTATGCCATTACCATAGTAGTCCTTACGTAAATAATTGAATAAATTTCAGGCATGTACTCATATGCGATAAACGCGTTCATTACGTATTTTCGTAACAAAAAGCTGTAGAGTGATGAGTTTATACTCACCAAAAGGATGTTCAACAACTATGATAGCTATTTTAGCCCCTCGATACAATGGAAACGTGAAAACGTTTAGTTGAAAGAAGTGCAATGAATTCCCTATGCCTCATATTTTACATCAGAAGGCAAGAAAGTCGACCTTTCCATGACGAGACAGCAGAGTTCACTCGCTGAGGGAGGTAGGCCTCAACCGGGAAGCCTTGTCGCGTCATCAAAAGGGCCTTTTGCTGTGTGATGTACAATATTTTATTCGAGGCTCTTTTTACTTTCCTGTATACGTACGTATATACGGAGGGAAATTTATGTAATGCTGCGGAAAATCGATTTCGAAATTTCAACGGAAATTCACTCTTTGGGGTCCCCTGATATCGAAAAAGAGGTTCTATTCATAACGTCCGCCTGTCCGTATGTGAACACCACTAGCGCCTAAACCATACGTAGGATTTTTTTATATATTGAAGAAACTCCTGTCCATCAGGCTAGAATAGAAGCTTTTAGATTTTGAAAAATATTCAAATTTGAGGGTACTTTACATGAAGCCCCTGAAATTAACATTAACTTTAACAAATTTTTATTAATATCTGTTCCAAATTTTTCTTTAACTTTCTTGTAAGAATAGAGTAAAATACACTTATGACGGTGGCAATAGTTCCGATTTTCAAGGTTAATTCTGAATTTTCAAAAAATTGAGTTGTGTTCGGCGTCGTCTTACAACTACAAAATTGAAGATGGAGATTTTTCCTAAAAATGAAATTTGTTGTCCGTAATTAGTTCCTTCATTAAGGTCATGTACATTTATTTTGAAAATTTTGATAGTTCTCTCGCAATATTGCGCACAATAGGTGCAAATTTAAAAATATGAAAGAACACGATTTTCTCAAAAAACGGCTCCAAATTTGTTCTTTAAACATTTGATAGGAATTGTGCTAAATGAGATGACTATGCTATGAGAGGACATAGACGCCATACTGTTCTATTCTTTTATTTTTGAAAATTAACGAAAATGTAACTTTTATGATTGCCTCTCACGTCGTTAATATTGATGTTAGCGACAATTTGTTCACATAATTATATTTATGAGTATATGTGGTTTCAATAATGTCGTATAAAGTTTCTCGAAAACTGAATCGATTTCTGTGGAAAGTATTTCAAACTTCCGTATTTTCAGATACACTCAAACATCATTATCTCAAAAACGGTCCAAATTTTTCCTTCATACTTATGAAACAGATAGTGCTAATTGCACTCTTTTTTATATCGTAAAGTTTATTTCGAGGAACTTTTTGTTTTTTCAAAAATTACACAAATGCAATTTATTTGAATGATCTCTCACGCCGTTAATGTGTACATTTCAAGAAATTTGTAAACACTATTGATTGTATATGCGACTTAAAATGCTTCAAATGACTTTTCATAAAGTTTTTTGAAAACTCAAAAATTTTCTGTGAAAAGTGCTTCAAATTTCGAAGTTACAGTAGGGCTTACGCGCCATTTTTTTAAACAACGGCCCAAAACTTTTCAAAGAAAATTGCCATTTATGACGAGGTTTTACTGTTCTTTAATCTTTTTAAAATAATGTTTCCGTTCTACTATTAGGAAACCTAAAAAGTTAAGAAAATTTCAAAAAATGTATTTGACAGATAGATGATAGTTGACAAAAGTATGCGTCAAGTTTGTATAGCTAGCCGAGACCAAAGGAAATAGAAAACAAACAGGAAAGTCATTTTCATTCTGTAGCACCAATAGTTTATGTATGTTTTCCTGTAGTTAAAGAATATCACTGACATGAAATGTAGTGTGGTTATCATTCGATTTGTTCTACTTGTTGATTGTTGGTCTGTTTAATGGTGTTTTGTTTAATGGTGAAGAGACTCAGGTTCTGTCGATCTTGAATCGGAAGATAATGTGAAAATAATGAGAACTCCGTCGGATATACGGATATTAGAAAAAGTAAGAACCGCATCTTTTGATACGTTTTCGTTACAATCAAAAGATTTATTATATGCGAAAGAATATAGGGAATTTGATAAGTGGCGAGATGGGTATGAAGTGTCTTAGAAAACGTCCTTCTCGCATTATGTTCCGAAATGAGTGGAAAGTGCCGTCAAACAGCTGTAGATAGTTCAATTACAATTATTGTAAATAATTCAAAATAAAATACTAATTGTTAAGCGCAGGTTTTAAATGTATTTAAAAGTATCAGAACATATTTTAACAAAGAACCTTTGCTGCAATGCTTACTTATTGTACTTTGTCTTAGATGAAGACGTGGCTTGTGCTACTAGTAAAAGCGCTGTATACGCTGACAAACGAAATTTATAACAGGTTAACACTATGTCACGAAATTTTAATATAATGCAAGGATCCTTGGTTCCAGTTGGACAGCAGTTACATGGCAAAAAGATGGTGACAGTGGAGTCAAGAAAAAATAATTACAGGAAGCTTTTATCAGAATCGTCATGGAATGAACAACTTTCGTGCAGCAGAACAGTACAACAATGTGGCTTCGCAGGATTCCGCGGCCGGAGTCAATGCATTCTTGGCTATCCGAGATGAGCCGCGTCTCGGTCTATTGTACTGACGTTTCGGCCATCTTGCCGTGGCCTTCTTCAGAGCTATACTGCTGCTTGAGCGGATAGCCAAGAATGCAGTACAACAATGTGCTACTTTTCAGACAGTCTCGATAAGGAATTTCTTTGAATGTGAAACGTCTGGGGAAAATGATCGTTGAATTTTTATGAAGTAAATATAAAGAAGGTGATGATACAATGAAGGTACTAAATATGTCGCTGAGAAAAAAAATATTCGCGTGAGTTAAAAATTGCTTCCATGCAGTGCTATAACTAGAACACGGATATTAAGTAAAACCCAACTTTTCCTGTGTGCCTTGTACTAAATGAAGTTTTATGTGTACATTTTAGGATTGTTTGAAGTAAACCCCGTCAATTTTAGAGCGCCTAAAAGAGTATATTTCAACATTATTGCTTATTTGTACGTATTTTACTTTTTAAAATCTAAAATGAGACTAATTTGCCTAATTTCTTTTGTCTGTGGCTACCTTTAACTTTGTCCTTCTATGTCAGCAAAACAGACAGCATGATATTAATTTCAAATTGTGTTAATATGTAAGATAACGAGAAAAAAATACAGGACGAGGATCTTGCGATAAGTCTCCATGCCACTCGTGCTTCCTGGCTCTCTGGAAAACCCTATCTCCACTTCTAAGATCAAACGATTGAATTTCCGCGAAAGGAAAGTGATTTTGACCGACAAGAGACATTCATTTTCTCTTGAAAACTTGGAGAAAGTATTAGGAATTTATGAAGAGTAATTTACGGTAGGAATAATTTTAAGTACATGAAAAACCATTAAACGTGTTCATAAATAGTATTGTCGCAAAAGAAACAATACTGTATTTACAGGGTAAAAGTTCTTAAGTCAACAATCTGAGTTTGGAGAAAACAAGGGTTAGGTTATTGAACCGTAAGATATATTACGCTAAATTCCAAACGATTTTGTGTCGTTAAGAGGGCAACATCAATTCAGTCAATTTACTACAATAATATATAATAATTAAGTTGTAGTATCAGTACTTAACCAAATTTCGACAAAAATTGACAGATGAATTTTACTTCATGACTGCAGAATACCCATTCTACATAATATTGATTTACGTTTTTATCTTTGCGAAATACGTATAATAAATTCTGAAAACGTGTTTTTTGTACGTTTCCCGTTTTATTTCTGCCTGTTCTTCCAATTAAAAACCCTAACTGAGGTGCTGAAGGAAGACGCATATTTTAAACCCTACAAACCCGCGGTCTACCCGTCGCCGAGGGATCTGCCGAGAGCCAGTGCGGAGTCGAGGTAAGCGTGTGTTGCCGGCTGCCCTGCGCGACCAGCGGCCGCGATATCGCCCCGTCGCATTGTGCTCCAATTACAAGCAATCACCGGTCCGTGCACCGGCAAATCGCGTTACCCCTCGCCCCCGCCCCCGCCCCCTCTGATTGCGCGTCCGCGGCGGGAGGGGGCGCGTGTGGAGACGGGAGCGGCGGGCGCAGTCTCTAGAGGTGATGAACACAGCACGACCCGGGCGAGTTTCGAATACGCTTCCGTCCACGCATCGGGACTGATGATTGATTGAAACTTCGTTCTGGCGAATGTTATTGCGTTGAATGGAACCACATTTATTTGCACTCTCATTTGATGATTAAGAAAAATATAAAACCACACTTTGAAAATGAATGACGGGTTCTCAACTAGAAATTTAACTAACGCGTTTATACCAGCAGAATTACAAAAAAGAGATAAATTACGGAATCTTTCTTACCAAAATTTTGAAATTACATGTACAGATGCTACAAGAGCACATACTTTCTCGCAATAATACAATGTTGTTATGTACGATAGGATGCCCAAATATGGTCAAATGATTTCAAACAGTAAATTCCTCAAAAACTACAAACTTTCAAAAGAAAGGTACATTACCGTTTTTAAGGAGCAAATTTTGTACAAGAGACTTCGACCGAGGCAAAAATTGCTGTCTACAACTTTGAAGGTTTTTTTGAAATTTTCGAAAAAACTGGGATGTCAACGAAAATGAGATCTGCACGTTCTCTTGCACGTTCTTCGCACTTTTCAAAAACATAATTTAGCAATAAAATTTGGAGACATTTAATGGAAAATTTTAAAAATCTCCGGGAGGCTTCATGTAAATTACCCCTCAAATTTAAAATATTGGTTTCAAATTCCAGCGGCCGCGTCATCAGCCAGTACGATTGAGGAATGTCAATTTTGTAGAAAATCGGCTGAACAGTTTATGCGCTAGCGTTGTGACAGACGGTCGGACAGACAGACGTTTTGCCATCAATCGCTTTTTCGGTATCAAGGACGAACAAAACCTGGATTCAGGCTACACCACGTGCTACAGGAATTTGTTTCCTCTATTTAGCATCTGGTTTTATCAACTTTTTTGTTACCAGGGCCCGGCAATAAGATATTTTGTGTCGAAGATTCACCGTTCTCCGGGGCACGATTAAAATACTTTCTATTCTTAGGTTAGTAAGTACGAGAAAGTAAAAATGCATTATTAATTATTTGAGTTGATCACAAATACTGGTAGCTGTGTCTAGCTTACACAAGCTGTCATCTATGTAAGACTCATTGAAAGAAATAAAATAAAAAAATAAAAAAATATATTCTACTGCACATACACCATGTCCCTCGTTTTGTTAGTATACTTGCTGCCAGTGCTCCAGTTAGACTCCTACTAGGACGATATTTTTTCAGAAAAACTTTGACATTTTGAAACACCATTTGATCCTCCATATTAAAAATCATTTTCAGTATTAGGGCAATACTCAGATAAATCAGTTTCGTTTTCACTATTATAGACCCTCTCTCCCTCTCTTCAATATTTTCTTCACTTAGGACATGTTCACTCGTTTCGAAAATAAAATTATCCGAAAGTCATTTTCTTCACCTGAAAGTTCCTGAAGAGCTCTTGGAGTGTCATCTCGTAAAAGTTTCAGGACACGTATCAAAGACCAGTACCCTCGCGCTGTAAAAATACTGTACACAGGATGAACGTAAACTAAACCTAACCTCACTTCTATAAAACTATTTAAACGCAACTACACTAACAAAGCAACCTGAAAGATACGAGAAGGAATACAATAGCAATTCATACTCCTTGTGACGTTGTAAAACGATCAAAATTTAACCAACCACTTTTAAAAAATATTTGCCGGATATTCAAATACTAGTTATTACGTGTTGAATTCTACCACCTTAGTAGTCAATTCCATTTGAACCCATTGCGAAGCATTTGTAATGGTGTTATTACTTCATTCTCCGACAGAGATAAACATTGATATACTCAACAACACAATTTCAATGATTCCTAAACTAGTGGTGCTTTATCACATACTTTCTCGCATTATTTCCAATTTTTATATTTTTTTGAAAATTCAGATAATTATGCTCCTTTCTTTTAAGCAGACTAGTGCCTTGTTAAAAAAAAGAAAAAAAATAGAGCATTTGTAGATAATGTTTTTTTAGTAACTTGCGTTAACTTCAAGCAAGATTTGGTCCCAAACTACAGGTTTTCAAACAATTGTGTTCGTTTTGAAAATTGAGATTTTTTAGAACAGATTTTAAGACAAAAATCAATATCTTTAAATTTGTAATTTTGACATCTTCGTTTCATGAAGTCGCCTTAAATGGTACTTATGCTACTTTTTTCCGTTTTTTGATACATACATGGAAAAATTTAAAGAAAAAGTGGAGCTGTTTTGGAGAGAATAGTTTTTTTAAAAATTGCCTACATTTAATGAAAAATTACCCGAAAAGTTCTATTTACTAAAAATTGCACATGGCCTTATTACGAGATGTGTCTTTGGAGATTTAGTTGTAGAGTGACACCGAAAAAAATTTTGAACTTATTAAATTTTCTAAAAATTATTAATTTGAACGAAAATAGGACGGAAACCAATATTTTAAGTGACTTGCCATCTGAGGGCAACGTTTAATCCAATAATTCGAAGCCACTTTAAAAAATAATTTGCAAATGGTATTGAGACTTCATGTATATTCTACCCTCCCCCCCACCTTTCCCAAAAAAATTATCCGCTTGAAACTCATATGACCTCGATATACGAGTACTTTAAATCAATCGGGGTAAATCAATTTTGTGGAGAAAATGGGCTGACCATTGTAGGTGCTAGAGTTGACCACACACAGCTGGACAGACCACCACAGCTGGACTAGCCATCAATCAATTTTGTGGCATAATGGAGCCTCAAAAAAACGTATATACAACGTGTTACAGTAAGTAATTTACTACACTGGAACAAGATTTATCCTCTGTTTCGTTACCAAGACGCGGCAGAACGTTGTTTTGCGGTTCATGTGTTGTTTTCCGGTGCACCATCTGAATACTTTCTCGTCTCTTCGTAATTTGACTAAAATAAGGATTATTGTCAGTACTTTTGAAATGTAATATAAATGAACCTTGCCGTTCATGGCAATTCCAAAGTAAATCAATTTTATTTTCTATCTTCCCTCCTTCACTTTTTTCCTTTATTTCTTTCTGCGCCATTATTCAGTCGTCCGTTGTTTTTCCAGGACGTACGTGATGCACCGTAGAAATTGTTTGAATATTTTTCAGGTTGGTGATTGAGCTAATTAGAACTTGTTCGCCCTCGCTGGGAGTCGGTTGGCGTCGCAGCACTCGAGTAACACCAGAGCATCGAGGTCGCGGGAAGCAATTACTGAACGAACGAACGAACATTCGGTCCTATAGAAACTGCTGGCCGGGAATTGAATCAAATTTTACAGCCGCCATTAAGTAAAACCTCATTAGAAACTCCTTTTTAGAGCCTGGGATGCTCACGTTACATTAATTCCGAAGCGAGTTATGAAAATCCTGGTTAAAGTGGCGCCCAGTCCTACTTTTGCAAATTTTACTAACAATAAATTATTATTGTCATTTTTCCGCTTATTTTTGGAAGCAACGGAAGCCCGGTTGCAAAGGCGACAGGAGGGAAATTAATGCAAATTAATATTTTCTAGGAGACAATGTCCTTTGCCTCCACAGCCCGATAGGGGCCTTGGCGTACCTCTCGGCCATGGAATGATGGGTTCGTATGGTTAGTGCGAAGACAACCCTTCACCGTATATACTGATCTTCATAACCTTAGGGTGGGCTTTCTTATTGTCACTTAGCAATACATGCTGGGAGATTTGTAAGGAAAGCGCACAGTTACAATTTTGCCCCTGCCGGAAATGGAACCCGCGGTTGCGCCGTGGAAATTGAGAAGCCCCGAGGGCGGTTCTAGGAGGCAATGCCATTGATAAGTGCTGTGACTGAAAGTGAAACTACACGCGATAGGAATATGTGGCGATTTCATGTGTGTGTTTTCGCGGCCCATGCTTCGCCGCTCCCGGACTGCGATCACAGACCTTCCTACGAATGGCACAGGCGAGCGGCACACGCGGAAAAAAATATTTTCTTAAAAACAGCTCCGAAATGAAACTTTACAACGTTTACGGGAACAGAAAACTAGATTCTTAAAATAAAGACGCTTTTGCGTAGAATTCTTTGAATTTTGAATAATTGCAATTTTATAAGTACTCGATGGAGCCCCTCAAGGTATGGTATATATTATTAAATGAAACATACAACATAACATATGAAAGTATGAATTTAACATAATATATATGGGAACATAAATGTTACTTTTAAAATTAACTGCGACGCTACCTTTGTTACAAAAATTCGAAAAATATCCTGCTTATGAATATTTTAAAATATTATGTCAATTTCATTGTGGCTGCATTATATTTCCTTTATATTTATTTTACATCAATCACAAAACTTTCTTACTTCTTTTCCACGTGTGTGACGGGAATAAGAACCTAAAAGCATCAATTGATGTTACTGCAGTGCCTCTGCCGGGAGATCCCAAGGTTCTAGTACCAACTATGGCAGGATTTTCAAAAATACTGAGATGGCTAAGTCGAATTCGACATTCTGGAGGATTATTCTAGCAGTCAGCTGCTCTGATGGGTAGGTTTTTGTGATCAACACCATGGGAATGCGGAAGCAGTACCCGCACAATCGGGCTACGGACCTGCAGCATCATTTCTTTTCTCTTCCTTTTCATCTCATCAACCCTCACCTACACACACACACTTACATGCAATACACTCGCACATAGGCCGGGAGAGCAGTCGGGAGCCCAGAGCTTGTCCTCTCTGGAGCGCTGCCCCTCTGGGGGAACTCCGCCTCCTCTAGATCGGCAACGACTTTCCCCATCCATCAGGGGAGAACTGCCACGATAACAGCATATACCACAGTTACGAAACTAATGGACGTAGCAGTGGACTCGCCCGGAACCGCCAATCAATGCACAGTGGATCACAACCGCCCGACGCTCCTTTCCCTGGTGCGGCCCGCGAGGCGAACGCCCTTTTCCCGTCCATTTTCTGTACAGAAAAATTATGAAAAAAAAATCCATGTAAAACGGGCTCGTTAAGTCTTCAGGAAGAGGGCACTCCTTTTTCTTACTCAACCGATATTTCAAATATTTCTAAGGATACAAAAGGTCTTCTCATGCAAGAGATCTTATTAATAATGACCGATTTGAACGTTTATTCATGAATTACTCATGTACCGACGATGCATCACTATAATATCCTCAAGAGCAACATAAATATTGACATCGTAGAGATATACCTGCGCATTTTTCCCTCTGTAGTAATCATTATGATGACTTATTATATTTTTTGGTAGAGAATTGCTCGTCATGATCACGCGGACATACACCTACACTTTCCGAGGCTCCGATACATTTATCCTGTGGCAAGTGTATGTGACTCCCTTTTGTGGGTATCAAAATTATGTTGATCCAGTTTTTATTTTCCCTGGGGTTGCTACTCCCGGGGGTGATAGGATATGGAAAGAGATAATGAGAAAGTGACAGAGAGAGAAAGAAAGAGAGAGAGAGAAAGAAAGAGAGAGAGAGAAAGAAAGAGAGAGAGAGAAAGAAAGAGAGAGAGAGAAAGAAAGAGAGAGAGAGAAAGAAAGAGAGAGAGAGAAAGAAAGAGAGAGAGAGAAAGAAAGAGAGAGAGAGAAAGAAGAGAGAGAGAAAGAAAGAGAGAGAGAGAGAAAGAAAGAGAGAGAGAGAGAAAGAAAGAGAGAGAGAGAAAGAAAGAGAGAGAGAGAAAGAAAGAGAGAGAGAGAAAGAAAGAGAGAGAGAAAGAAAGAGAGAGAGAGAAAGAGAGAGAGATAAAGAGAGAGAAAGAAAGAGAGAGAGATAAAGAGAGAGAGATAAAGAGAGAGAGATAAAGAGAGAGAGATAAAAAGAGAGAGATAAAGAGAGAGATAAAGAGAGAGAGAGATAAAGAGAGAGAGAGATAAAGAGAGAGAGAGATAAAGAGAGAGAGAGAGATAAAGAGAGAGAGATAAAGAGAGAGAGATAAAGAGAGAGAGATAAAGAGAGAGAGATAAAGAGAGAGAGATAAAGAGAGAGAGATAAAGAGAGAGAGATAAAGAGAGAGAGATAAAGAGAGAGAGATAAAGAGAGAGATAAAGAGAGAGAGATAAAGAGAGAGAGATAAAGAGAGAGATAAAGAGAGAGAGATAAAGAGAGAGAGATAAAGAGAGAGAGATAAAGAGAGAGAGATAAAGAGAGAGAGATAAAGAGAGAGAGATAAAGAGAGAGAGATAAAGAGAGAGAGATAAAGAGAGAGAGATAAAGAGAGAGAGATAAAGAGAGAGAGATAAAGAGAGAGAGATAAAAAGAGAGAGATAAAAAGAGAGAGATAAAGAGAGAGATAAAGAGAGAGAGATAAAGAGAGAGAGATAAAGAGAGAGATAAAGAGAGAGAGATAAAGAGAGAGAGATAAAGAGAGAGAGCGAAAGAGAGCGAGCGAAAGAGAGAGAGCGAAAGAGAGAGAGCGAAAGAGAGAGAGCGAAAGAGAGAGAGCGAAAGAGAGAGAGCGAAAGAGAGAGAGCGAAAGAGAGAGAGCGAAAGAGAGAGAGCGAAAGAGAGAGAGCGAAAGAGAGAGAGCGAAAGAGAGAGAGCGAAAGAGAGAGAGCGAAAGAGAGAGAGCGAAAGAGAGAGCGAAAGAGAGCGAGCGAAAGAGAGGGAGCGAAAGAGAGGGAGCGAAAGAGAGGGAGCGAAAGAGAGGGAGCGAAAGAGAGGGAGCGAAAGAGAGGGAGCGAAAGAGAGGGAGCGAAAGAGAGGGAGCGAAAGAGAGGGAGCGAAAGAGAGGGAGCGAAAGAGAGGGAGCGAAAGAGAGGGAGCGAAAGAGAGGGAGCGAAAGAGAGGGAGCGAAAGAGAGGGAGCGAAAGAGAGGGAGCGAAAGAGAGGGAGCGAAAGAGAGGGAGCGAAAGAGAGGGAGCGAAAGAGAGGGAGCGAAAGAGAGGGAGCGAAAGAGAGGGAGCGAAAGAGAGGGAGCGAAAGAGAGGGAGCGAAAGAGAGGGAGCGAAAGACAGAGAGAGCGAAAAACAGAGAGAGCGAAAGAGAGAGAGCGAAAGAGAGAGAGCGAAAGAGAGAGAGCGAAAGAGAGAGAGCGAAAGAGAGAGAGCGAAAGAGAGAGAGCGAAAGAGAGAGAGCGAAAGAGAGAGAGCGAAAGAGAGAGCGAAAGAGAGAGAGCGAAAGAGAGAGAGCGAAAGAGAGCGAGCGAAAGAGAGAGCGAAAGAGAGCGAGCGAAAGAGCGAGCGAAAGAGACCGAGCGAAAGAGACCGAGCGAAAGAGAGCGAGCGAAAGAGAGAGAGCGAAAGAGAGAGAGCGAAAGAGAGAGAGCGAAAGAGAGAGAGCGAAAGAGAGAGAGCGAAAGAGAGAGCGAAAGAGAGCGAGCGAAAGAGCGAGCGAAAGAGAGAGAGCGAAAGAGAGAGAGCGAAAGAGAGAGAGCGAAAGAGAGAGCGAAAGAGAGAGAGCGAAAGAGAGAGAGCGAAAGAGAGAGAGCGAAAGAGAGAGAGCGAAAGAGAGAGAGCGAAAGAGAGAGAGCGAAAGAGAGAGAGCGAAAGAGAGAGCGAAAGAGAGAGAGCGAAAGAGAGAGAGCGAAAGAGAGCGAGCGAAAGAGAGAGCGAAAGAGAGCGAGCGAAAGAGCGAGCGAAAGAGACCGAGCGAAAGAGACCGAGCGAAAGAGAGCGAGCGAAAGAGAGAGAGCGAAAGAGAGAGAGCGAAAGAGAGCGAGCGAAAGAGAGAGAGCGAAAGAGAGAGAGCGAAAGAGAGAGAGCGAAAGAGAGAGAGCGAAAGAGAGAGAGCGAAAGAGAGAGAGCGAAAGAGAGAGAGCGAAAGAGAGAGAGCGAAAGAGAGAGAGCGAAAGAGAGAGCGAAAGAGAGAGAGCGAAAGAGAGAGAGCGAAAGAGAGCGAGCGAAAGAGAGAGCGAAAGAGAGCGAGCGAAAGAGCGAGCGAAAGAGACCGAGCGAAAGAGACCGAGCGAAAGAGAGCGAGCGAAAGAGAGAGAGCGAAAGAGAGAGAGCGAAAGAGAGAGAGCGAAAGAGAGAGAGCGAAAGAGAGAGAGCGAAAGAGAGAGAGCGAAAGAGAGAGAGCGAAAGAGAGAGAGCGAAAGAGAGAGAGCGAAAGAGAGAGAGCGAAAGAGAGAGGGCGAAAGAGAGAGAGCGAAAGAGAGAGAGCGAAAGAGAGAGAGCGAAAGAGAGAGAGCGAAAGAGAGAGAGCGAAAGAGAGAGAGCGAAAGAGAGAGAGCGAAAGAGAGAGAGCGAAAGAGAGAGAGCGAAAGAGAGAGAGCGAAAGAGAGCGAAAGAGAGAGCGAAAGAGAGCGAGCGAAAGAGAGCGAGCGAAAGAGAGCGAGCGAAAGAGAGCGAGCGAAAGAGAGCGAGCGAAAGAGAGCGAGCGAAAGAGAGCGAGCGAAAGAGAGAGAGCGAAAGAGAGAGAGCGAAAGAGAGAGAGCGAAAGAGAGAGAGCGAAAGAGAGAGAGCGAAAGAGAGAGAGCGAAAGAGAGAGAGCGAAAGAGAGAGAGCGAAAGAGAGAGAGAGTGAAAGAGAGAGAGAGTTAATTTTTGGTGCTAACAAAGCCATTAAAAATAAATTTCCCTTGATTATTTTATATTGCGATAGCTGCTTAAGTTTGTTCTTTAAGTTAATCTGGATCAGCTCGATTCCAATTTATTTATACCCCATTGTCAAATTTGTTCCCTTTGCCTTCTTGTCCCATTTTGTCCCGTCGGCCCTATTGCTCGATTGATCTCAATTGTCTCATTTGTCCCATTTTGACCATTTTTTCACTTTGTCATTAAAATCTAATTTAGAGGTTCTTTAACATAAATATTTCTCAAAAAGAATAATTGTTTTATACGTACATTGATTTACAGGATGTAGTGCGTCTACATGATTCTGAAAAATAAAAATTTCCTCTTTTATATTTTATAAAAATTCAAATTTCTCGAACAAAAAATGTTGAAAACGGTGAAGAGTGTGACTTAAAAACGAATACGAGTATTTTTTTATAATACCCAACAATTCCATGAGACGTTTGTTCTCGGTGTGCAGGGTAACTTTTTAGCTTGTTATTCGGCCTTACATCTTAATACTAAACGAAAATGTGGCTGTTGCGATTTCGTTCATGTCCAAACATAATTCTTTGCTATTTGAAAGCTGAATTATATTCCGAAAGCAGCAGGACGACACACTATATCGTACATCACAAAATCTCTTTTTATCAACATCTCTCTCCCTCTCTCCGTGGCGACGCGCGGCCTCTATGGCTGCGCCAAACAGAGCTGTGCAAAGCGTAATTTAAATTCAAGCCGCATAGAGCGCGTCTCGGTTTTATTTCACGGCTCGCGCGCCCGCCTCGCGTCGCCTCGCGTCTGCCGCAGACACGGCCCCCTCACACACGGCGCGGTGCGGCCACGCGGTTAAACGTATATCGCCGTACCAACCGCCAAAATCTGGTACTTTCACACCGGGCGAGATGGCTCAGTACGTCAACTGAAGTCACTGCAGTGCCTCTGGCCGGAAGGTCCTAGGGCGGCAGGATTTTCGACACTAGCTTGTGAACTACGTCGATTTCTGTCGCTGTCTGGAGGAGAATTCTAGCGAGAGGCTGTTCTGATCGCTAGTTTTGCGTGGTTTCCCCGAACAAGATCAGGCGGATGCCGGAGCAATGCCCTAAAAAGCGGGTCACGGACCGCGCGCGATCTTTCCTATCTCTGCCCTGTCTTAACCTCACTCCTTACACACACTTATACTAACTACACTACACAACCACCAATGCCGGGAGACCAGTCGGGAGCTTACAGCTTGTCCCAGCTGGGGCGGTGTCCCACTTTTAGGGACACACATGGTTGAGGAAACCCACTAGTCGATGGTATGTTAGAGCCGGATCACCGCCACTTTTCAAGGAAAAAACATTCGCTACACTTATGGGACTAATGACGTCAGTAGTTGACGCGCCAGGGATCACTAACAATCAACCAACTAATCTGGTACTTTCACTAAAATTTCTGGTACCAGTGTAAATTGACTTAAATCCTAAAATTGTTCATAATATAACGTATTGTTTTTAACGCGCACTAGAAGTTCGTTAAACTTAAATCGATATTGCTTCATTTTATATCAGTAAACTAAATGGGAAGAAATGGAAAGTTCTATCCGTTTCTATTCTTCGATTTTTTTAACATAACATATCAAGGTCACACACGAAAGGAGGTGAGGGATTCTCCAATAGGAAGCTGCAATGTCACTACAGCTCCTACTTCGCGGCTTCTTATTCGAGGCTGCCTCCCCCTCTCCCTTTTTCGTAGGTGACCTTGCGACGCCACGTTAAAAAAATCGAAGTATACTATATCATGCGCAATAAGGCAATCCTACGTCATCCTAATGTTTTATGGTAGTGTTTTCACCAATATCATAGTTATTTATATTAGTAGTGTTAGATTTAAAATATTGAATAAGATAATAATATCGAATCTTAAATTGTACATGATTAATTACCGTAGATTCAAAATCCTGATGTTTGAACGTACCAGGATTTTTTCATCTTTGTATTGGGTATCTCCATTAAAATCCTGGTAAAAATAGCAGAATCCTGGTAAATTTGGCAACACTGCTCCCACACTCCGCCCCTTCTCCTCGGGCTCGTCATTCTCGCCCTTTCTTTTGTTCCCCGGCAGCGTCTTAATCCGCGCCCTAAGCCCTCCATTTTCCTACTCAGCAGCCGTAAAGATTACGCCCCCATAACTCGTTTAGCTCTTAGTACTTAATATTCAAAGAGCAAGTGCTGCCCCACAGGGTGCTTGAGAAGTCGCGACCTGCACATGAGAAGCCCCTTCTGCTTGGGCATCTCCGAGGGAAATGAGAGTCAAACGCTCAAGCCACTTATGTTGTTCTTGGAGATCTTACAACTAACTTTTCGGGTATGCGTTTCATCTTTTTTATAAGGACGAATAGAATTGGAGTACAATAATTATTACGCGATCATATACCTCACGGCTGTTGCTGGTATACAGCTTTATCCCTTAATTTACGTTTAATGAAGAATATTATTAGCGTACTTCCAATGTCCTGGCTTGTAACTCTGTAATTATGTAAATTGGTGACATGTGTGCTTCACAATATATTCTCACAAATTGCATCTCCATGTTATTTCCGACTAAATATAGATGAACGTCCGGTATTTATTTCTAGAATGTATCCTTCTAACTGAGCTATTGCCTGGAAATTAATATGCACATAAAATTCACTCCACAATTATTTCCAAATCTTAACCAATATCCAATTATTTTTATTTATCTGTTTAATAACACCTCTTTAAATTAGACCCAAGTCTAATTTAAAGACGTTAATTAACTTAAAATTTTCAACGAAGCGTTTATTAATCTTAAAATATTATGTTATAAAAAGCCTTTAAATTTAAATAACGATGCACAGATATGTAATTAACTCTTCAGATCAACACTAAAAAGTGCGACTTTGCGAAGTTGGTTCTGACGAAAATATAGAATACTATTTCGATCAATATTCTGTTACATATTCTGACAGGACGTTGAAATGAAAAATTAACGAGTTCATTGAAGTTTAATAACGTAATTAACACCATTCCCGATCCCTTTGCAATTTTTATTTCAATCGTGAAAAAGGGTAATGCTATTTTCACCACAGTCAACGAACGCCGATAATTTGATGCGGATAATAAGAGTATAGCTGGGGAATAATTTAAGCGCACCTGTACAGTTTGGTTACTAATGGTAAGCCACAGGATGTACATTTATCTGTTATTCGTAATAGATTTTTATACATCATGAATACAAGACATTATTAATTCATTAATAATTTTATAATAAAACAAAATTACTGGTTACAAAATTGTCGTCTTGTCTTTGCACAAGAAGAAAAACGTGTCAAGTTGCCTTTGAGGTCGAGAGAAACCAGTAGCGTAGCTACCACCGGCCTCGCAGGTGCACTTACCTGGGCCCTCGGACACAAGGGGTCCCCAGAAATGTTTTGTATTGCCTCTAAACACACTTTAAAGGGCCTTTTCATTGTAATTTGTTTATTACCATAAATAGACTAATGTAAAATTTGAATTACGTTTTGTATTTTATCACGAGAATACGAATATGTTTTCCGTATTTTTAATTTGATACCCAAGGGCCCCAATTATTTATTGCTTCATTTAAAAATTTGAGTCACCCTGTTGTGGGTTTTATTATACGTGATTTGAAACAAAGCGGAGGTCCCCAGGCTTGATTCTTAATTTTGTGATTGATTATGATTAATAAAGTTTCTTTCAAATACTTATCTGCATTCTTGTTTTAGTTGAACAAATTTTTTTGGGGGGCCCTAATTTGGTTTTTGAACCGGAGCCGCGAAAGGGCTAGTTACGCTACAATAACCGTACGTTATGTCATTAAATGTCTTGCATAGATAGCACAAATGTCTCATTACATAAATACGTTACTCTTAGAGTTTATTTCTTTTATTTTGACACCTGTACTACTAATAACAGCATTCGATTTGCGAACGTGTAAAAACACTTCAAAAATATAAAATATTTCAACATTTTTGTGCCATTAAAAGTTCAGGAGAATAATAAAACACTGAAGAGTTCTGTACACTATCGTGCCAGCCTTTTTATAGAGTTATTAACATTTATATGAACAAAGGAACATGAAATGTTTGTTTGACGCGACCAAAGCGACCGGAGTTAAATTGCCACCATGAATTCTTTTTATTCCCATGAAAATTCAATGTAAAAATACATTTAGACGTTTTAATTAACATGGACTTGACTGGTGGCGTCTCACGGAAAGAATGACCTCACACATTTCCTTCTTTTGAATGTGATTTCCAATCAATATTTTGTATGATGTACGAAAAAAAATTATATTTTTTAGTTTATAGTTATTGGACATTGCCTTTGATCGAGTTTTTACACTGAGCGTGCTTTTTTGGCGACGCGAAAACGCACAATCGCTTTGAGGAGGAATCGTCAGCGTTTCCTCCATGGCACAGTGTCATCGTGTACATGGCACAGCCCTGCGGCGGCAAGAGGAGCCATGCGGAGTACAGGGCTGTCCAACTTACAAGATCTCAAGGGACGCAACAATAACCTTTAATATGGTTGCGGGCCATATTTTCATTAGTCGGGCGATCCACACGTGACCCTTCTTGTTGATTTTGGCAGTTTGCCTGGCTGCTCTTGAACGGGGGTGGGGTAGAATCATGCGTGATATCAAGCCAAACCATGCACAACGCAGTGGAACACATTGGGAAGATTTTGAATTTCTGAATATACTAGACAAAATCCTTCAATCTGAACTTAATCTATTTTTATATCAAGGGAATGTTGACCCCGCTAAAGCACGTTCGCTAGGCGTCCATTATTCTTGCCCTACATGGATACAAGGAACTTCCCTTGCGGTAGACCTGATCCCACTCACGGGCTGTCGCGCCAAGAACATGCATCCATACATCCATGCATCCATGCATGCATCCATGCATCCATGCATCCATCCATGCATCTTTGCATGCATCCATGCATCCATGCATGCATGCATCCATGCATGCATCCATCCATGCATGCATGCATCCATGCATGCATGCATCCATGCATGCATGCATCCATGCATACATGCATCCATACATACATGCATCCATGCATGCATGCATCCATGCATGCATGCATCCATGCATACATGCATCCATACATACATGCATCCATGCATGCATGCATCCATGCATGCATCCATGCATGCATCCATGCATGCATCCATGCATGCATCCATGCATGCATCCATGCATGCATCCATGCATGCATCCATGCATGCATCCATGCATGCATCCATGCATGCATCCATGCATGCATCCATGCATGCATCCATGCATGCATCCATGCATGTATGCATCCATGCATGCATGCATCCATGCATGCATCCATGCATGCATCCATGCATGCATCCTGAAGTAATGCATAACTGCGGTTCCAGGGTGGATAACGTCAGGAACACAAAGGGTTTGAGGTTTTAGTGGGTAGAAATCTCACACTGTTGAGGAGTGCGGGCTCCTCTTCGTCTTAATGTTGGCACCTCAACTGAACTAGTGCACTTCATCTTGCACGAGAAACTCTTCTTGAAAAACCTGTGTCTAAGTTCGGTGCCGTGATTGCTCAATTTGGACGAGAAACTGTCTCAGAAGAACATTTCAAATCAAGATCTGGCAATACTGAGAATACATCTGTAAGACGTTTAGCGCAAATTCGTGACCATGAATACAATTTGAATCCATCACTACACCCCTGAAACGAAAAACATTCATAAACAATGATAAAGGCTGGTGAGATTGCGCCGCAGAAGGCGAAGACAGGCAGGAAAGATGATGGATACATTTTTTTTATTCTCAAGATAAAATTCTTATGGATTATTGGGAAAACGAAGAAAAATAACTGGATCATATTATGCTGCATTATTGGATGGTTTGAAATAGGAATTGAGTGGAAAACGGCCAAGATTGTGAAACAATAAATTACTGTTCCTCCGCGATCATGCACCAACCCACGCAGCAGGTATCACAATGGTAAAAGTGCAACAATTGGTATTTGTTTCTCATCCAGCATACTGTCCGGATCTAGACCTAAGTTTCTTCTTTCCATTCCCAAACTTTAAAGTTTTACTTAGTAGGCAGAAACTTCCATCAAATGAGGAAGTGATTGCTGCTGACCCTTGTATTTTGCATTGTGTTACAAAACCTATTTCTCCAATGGGATGAACAAATTGGAAACACACTGGGTCAAATGCAAAGGCCTAGAAAGAGACTAAGTTGAAAAGTAAAGTGAGTTTTT
Organism: Gryllus longicercus; assembly: GCA_038098605.1. Taxonomy (NCBI): domain Eukaryota; kingdom Metazoa; phylum Arthropoda; class Insecta; order Orthoptera; family Gryllidae; genus Gryllus; species Gryllus longicercus. Next base: position 839,745 of record JAZDUA010000363.1, on the reverse strand, counting down.
TAAAAAAAATTCTTTGTTCCATTTTTACCAAACAAATCAAAGAGCCCTCGGAAACACACAATTTTGATAATCAATGAAGAGGGATAGCCTTGAGAAAATTTATTCTTCTGCCACTCTCTATGATTCGTGTAATAATAGTCAGCTGCTCTGTACTGTCCCTAGAATTGTTTTTTTAAGCATGCTGCAAAGTCTTCAAAAAGATAAGTGAAACTTTATAGAGAAAGAGACATTCTAAAGCTGCTCAATGTCAAGTTTGGAATTCATTTAAATAAATTAAAGTAGAAATAATTAGTAAATGGCCATTAAATGAATTTGAAATTAGTTAAAGTTGCATATGGTGTGAATTTTATGTTTTATTTGCATTGAATAATACCCGCAGTGATAGCGTATTTATGTTAGTTTATGATAGATCGAATGTGATGTTGCCCCAGTTGACAATATAGAATAAGGCATTGTTGCGCTACATGGTTGTTATTACTTTAGTAGTAATTAAAATGTTTCCATTGATCCTAAATTCCCAGAATAAACATTCTATCAGTCGATTATTCAAAATGATCTGGCTATGTCCAGGCCTACTCTTTAATAATATTAAAAAAATAAAACCCTGACATAATTTCGCACTGCGATTGCGTGTTTAAAAATATTTTTAATAAGGGAAAACTGAGCTGCCCTCCCCTTAAGCCCGACATCCCGCTACGGCCCTTGGCGACCAGCGGTGGCCCACCCTCTCAGCCGTGGGATGGAGGGTTCGTGTGATGAGCACGAAGACATTCTTTCATCCTACATTCTAGTCTTCAAAATCGTAGGGTGAGGTTTCTCATCGCCACACAGCAATAGATCCTGGGACATTTGTAAGGAAAGCGCGCATTTACAATGTTGCCCTGACTGGGAAACGAACCCGGGGATGCGCCGTGGAAAGCGAGCACGCTAACCCTCGAGCCACCGAGGGCACTACAAAACTGGGCTAGCCAATATTAATATTAAATAGGAGAAATAGAAACAAGAACAAGTGGAGGAAAAAGAACAGTTTTCCAATATGAGATTCTGATGTGAAAGAGAATAAAATTTTACAATATGAAATTTAAAGCAGAGGGTAACATCTTTGAAATCATTGCATAATTATGTAATGCGGTGATGTAAAATTATTGTGAAAACAAAAACCTACAAGAATTAATATATCATGGAAAAAGAGTAACAAAATGAGTATTAAAGAACTTCTTGGGAGAGGCATTTTACAAATAACAATAGTAAACGACTTAGAAGCAGAACAGTAGAAGTCTTAAAGGAAATCTTTCTAAATAGGAAAACAATAGCAAATTCTGTTAATTTCATTTGATGGTTAAAAGAAAGCTGGTAAAGACAAAATTTCCTCGAACGTTTTTCATTGTGACCACATTCCATAGGCGTCAGGATCTGATTATATTTCTACTGGCATTGCGATAGAAAAAATAATATTCTACGAGGTTGGGTTGAGACAACGCAATTTCATACAGCGCATATCAGTTCACAATGATAAAAAACGACCTTTTTAAATAAATCTCCATAACATTTATTTTTCAAATGCAATTAATAAATATTTCACTACTAATCTCTCTGAACATTCCACATTTTTATACAATTGTGGCTGCCACAAAACGTGATTTAATCGCCAGACTGTGATACGAATCTCCGACCTCCGAGCGCTGTACAAATTATGGGCTCGTTCGCTATTCAGATACTTTGGCATGCAGCATTGCGGAAGAGACTGAACTGAAGATTCAGCAACACGTGATTCAGTGAAATTTTAATAAAAAATTGTTATCCCTTCGTGTTACGTGGTCGCTTAATGAAGGTTCATTCAATTCTCTGGGAATCTGGATGTTTGGAATGAACCAGGTGGCATTTAAAGTTTTACTTAAAATATATGTTATACATTGTATGTTTACATTTATATATGTAATATTAACATGTTTATAACAAATATTTACAACAACTTTACTTGCAACAAATTACATGTATGTAATATTACGTTGTATGTTATGCACTGTATGTATAAATTGTATGTTTAAAAATACTTTGTATGTTTGAAATTACATTGTGTTTTGAATGGCTGTTAACTAAGAATAGCAAGCTGAATTTAAGTAATGATTGAGGACATTAACGATTTAAATATTAACTGTACACACTCAATTTTGAATGACGAACGTGCAGTAATTAGAAGGAAGAGTTTTGATATTTTGGACGATACATTGTTCGGCATTGCATTAATATGTTTCAATATAAATATTTTGTCAAGCAACACTCCTAAGCATTTTATCGGTGAGGATGTCTACGGTAAATGTGCGTTGGGAAGATTTAATTTGGTAGGATTTTTCGGAAATATTTTGCATAGTATTTTAAAAGATTTACTTTGATTCTTCATTTCTGGGTCCAGTCAACAATCTCGTTTGGTATGTTCTCAATGTAATCATTGGCTATGGCAATGTCATTGTGAGTTGTAAAACTGGGGATATCGTCGAGGTAAAACGCTATCTTAAAGTCTCCTTCAGTTGGGGTAAGAGAGTATATAACAGAGACAGCACTCGATATTAATCGGAAACTCCTTATTTCTGATAACTCTGTTTCTATAACTATATTCTAAACTATTCTATAACTCTGACAAAAGCAACGAATCAGAAAGAAGGACCTAATTCAGCCCCTCACCAGCCAATGCGTCGAAAAGCATTGACATGGAGGGCAGACGTGAACCGGGACATTTGAAATTACATTATCTAGCAATTTTTTAAATGGCGCACATAGTTATAGAATATAATTTATTTTATGTGAAATTAATGCGGAAGGTAATATAGACGTCAGGAATTCTAAAAGGATTTATTATTATTATAATAGTGAAGTAAATTGTAATGAAGGACGTGCAATTAAACTAGTGGTTCTCCTAGACCATCCGTATTAGTTTTCTCTATCTTCTGGTCTCGGCTAGCTACACGGACTTGCCACATACTCTTACCGCTGCCGTCTATCGCTATTTATTTTATGTGAAATTACAATTTTTTATGTGAAAGTACAATTTTTGAGGTTTTCTTAATTTTTCGATTTAGGAGAAACTTCATGCGACATTATTTAAAGCAGATGTACTCATCAATATAATAATCTGAACAAATCGCCGCTAATGTAAATATTAACGTGAGAGACAAGTCAAAAAATTACATCTTTGTAATATCTGAAAAAAACAAAAGAATGGAACAAAGAAATCCTTATGTCACCTCAGAGTACATTTTGCACTATCCCTACCAAAAGTTTACCAAAAACAAAATTGGAGCCGTTTTTGAGAAAATCTTGTTCTTGTAATTTTTTAAAATTGCACAAATTGCATGCAATATTGTGCGAAAATTACTAAAATTTAAAATAAAATGTACATCACCTTATAGACGATTAATTTCATTTTTAGAAAACATCTGTATCTTTAATTTTGTTGTAGTAAGAAAACGCGGAACAAAACTCAAAGTTTTGAAATTATTGAAAATTCGAAATTAACCGTGAAAATCGGACCTATGTCTCCTTCATAGGTGTATTTTGCTAATTCTTACAAAAAATTTAAAGAAAAAATGGAGCAGTGCGTCAGAAAATTTTGAAAATGCCCCAGGGGCTTCATGAGAAGTAGCCCCAAATTTGAATCCTACACATGGTATAGGCGCTTGTAGTGTTCACAGATACCAGACGGACGTTTAAAAAAACCTTTTTCGGTGTTTGGGGTCTCCAAAACGTGTATTTCCGCTGAAACCTCGAAATCGATTTTCCGCAGCAATATATAACTTTCCCTATACTCCGTATATACAAGTAAGGAAAATTAACATAGTAGTGGTACAGAATGGCACAGACCTTCTCGTGTTACATTTCTAATTCCTTTTCTCTCAGCTACGTACTCGGATTTACCACTTACTCCTGCCAGCTTCCATCTATCGCTGAGATTAGTAAAGAACATTAAATCCTCGTCCAAAATGGCAAGTTTCTTTGAAAAATTTGGAGCCAATTTTAAAAAACCTTCGTTTAAGCGCCAAACACTTTTTCACAGAAGATTTTTCAGTTTTCGAAAAAAATCATTTTAAGTACTTTAACTCACAAACACAATAGTGTTTACAAATCGCTGGAAATGTGCATATCAACGGCGTGAGAGATCTTTCAAAAACATTACATTGTGCTATTTTTGAAAAAACAAAAGAATAGAGCAAAATGGCATTAATGTCATTTTATAGAATATCTTTAACACAATCCCTACCAAAAGGTTAAAGAAAAGAATTAAAGCATTTTATGACAAAATTTTGTTTTTAGAATTCTTAAAAACTGCAAATATTACACGCAATATTGTGCGGAAAATACTAAAATTTTCAAAAAAAAATTGTACATGACTTTAATGAAAGAACTCACTATTGACAACAAATTTCATTTGAAGCAAAATTCTCTACCTTCAATTTTGTAGTTGTAGACAGACACCGAAAAAAAATCATATTTTTGAAATTTTATATATTTCAAAGACAACCGTGAAAATCGCATCTATGCCACTTTTATAAGTGTATGTTACTCAATATTTACAATTGCTGATTAATGCAATTGCTGATTCCGGCTCGTATCCAGAAACGTGGAGTACAGCTATCCTCCAACCGATTTTTAAGAATAAAGGGGATGCGAATTGCCCACAAAATTATCGCGGAATTAGTCTTTTGCCAGCGCTGAGCAAACTGTTCTGTAAAATACACAACGGGCGACTGAGTGAATGGGTGGAAAAGTACGGTAAAATATCAGAATTACAAGCAGGCTTTAGGAGAGGCTTCGCGACAACCGACAATATATTTGTGTTAGATACCCTAGTAAAACAGGCGCTTGCGCGTAAACGGGGCCACTTATATTGCAGTTTTGTGGATTTTGAAAAGGCTTTTGACTCTTATCAATAGGGAAGCTTTATGGCAAAAACTAAATGAGCTAGGCGTCTCACGTAAAGTTTTAGAAGTGTTGCAGAGCATGTATAGGGAAGTAAATTTCTGCGTCAGGTGCGGTGACGGAAGTACGACGCAAAAAATAAAATCGACAGTAGGAGTAAGACATGGATGTCCTCTTTCACCGCTGCTGTTTATCTTGTTTATAAATGATTTATTGACGTGGGTACAGGAAGCGGATACAGCGGCTCCGGTAATTGATGGCCTGAAAATTCCCGCACTACTATATGCTGATGATTTAGTTTTATGCTCGGAGACGATTGAGGGCTTACAGAAGAGTTTAAATATTCTAGAACGGGTGAGACATGGGGACTAAAAGTAAATATTCAGAAAACGAAAGTAGTAGTCTTCAAGAATGGGTTTATCTGGAGTAGCAAAGAGAAATGGTACTACGCTAGGGAAGAAATTGACCGCGTCAAAACATTTACATATCTTAGTGCAAAATTTTCCATGAATGGGGGATGGAATAATCATATATTGACGGCTCACAGCAAAGGAAGAATTGCGCTCAAAGAAATCGTTTGCGCAGTGCGCAGGGTTCCGGAATTGCCGGTAAAAGTATGCGATACAATGTTTAAATCTTTAGTTCTCCCAGCTATGAACTATGGGGCAGAAATCTGGGGAGTGGATAGGATAGATCGATTAGAAAGCATCGAAACAGATTATTGCAAATTAATTCTAGGAGTTTCTAGGTGCGCAGCAAATGCCGGAGTCTTAAGAGAGGTCGGTAGTATAGGAATTTGGAGAGATTTTAAAATGAAATCTATTAAACTCTGGATTAAATTAGCAGATGAACAGGCCGACACACTTATACATAGGTGCTTTAGAGTGCAATGGCAGGGAAGCGACCATCGCTACTGGGCGTACAAAATTAAACGGCTACTTGACCGCGCAGGGTTGGGAGACGTCTCTCCGGAAATGGTGGGAGATAGGGGAACCCGTGAGATAGAAAGGCTGATTTCCAATAGACTTGCGGATATAAAAAGGCAAGAGATCTGGGCAGCAACGGCTGAAAAACGTTCGCTAGAAGCTCAAATCCATGCGAGTCCGTTATGGGGTTGCGAAAGTTACGTACATACTCTCGGAAAGGACGCAAGAGGGGGATACGCTTGGTTCAGGGTTGGTGGGTGGATGCAGCGTAGACTAAAGGACGCAAGTGGTAATGGCATCTGTGTGCTTTGCGGTGATAGGGAAGACTGGATCCACATCCTCTTAATTTTGCTGTGCAACCGAATCATGGAGAAAAAAATGGATGGAATGGGAAATTACTTCTTCCTAAACAGGAACGTAAGGCTCGCCAAAACATTTTAGGTGTCAAAAGGTCTAAATTTATGAAAGAATTAGGAACATTTTTAGGAAAGGTTCGGACCATTAGGGAAACTGAAATTAGGGAGTGGGAAAACAGCACTGGTTAGCTTGAACGAGCCTAGACTGGAGAGAAATTAGTAAGTCAATAAGCTAACAATAAGTAAGTTAATCAGTAATTTTATGTTCAGTTAGTAAACAGTTAAGAAATAAGTCATAAGTCGTAGTCAATTGGTAAATAACAGGTAATATAATAAATAAAATAAAACTGGCATAGTAATAAGCACATTAGGGGGTGAAGGGAAGGGGGGATCGAAAATGTAAAGGCAGAGGTGTTGGTGCGGACGATCTTCTGTGGCGCTGTTTGATTTCAAGTGCTGAGGAGGCCAAGCAATGGAAGGAGACGGCGGGACGCCCGCGCCAGAAAATAAATAGTTAAAATAAACGTCGGTTAGATTAGAATGTACTCGGCTTCTGACGGCAGGTTTTTCCCCCTTCAGGGTTTTTTTCCTGAGTCGTACCTTATGGTCTCTTTTCCGCGGCTTTGATGCGATGGAGAGACCATTTGGGGTGAATACCAGAATTCGAAAGATTAGAACGCGAAAGGATGTAGGTATTGTAATGGCTTAAAGGCCTTCGGCCTAACCACATAGGATCAAGTAATCTAATTTGTTTGTAATAATTACCTATTAAATAAAATAAAATAAATATTTACAAGAAATTTAAAGAAAAATTTGGAGCCGTTTTTGAGAAAATATTGAAAATGTTCGAAGGGCTTCATGCAATGTATCCCAAAATTTTGAATAATGTATTTCAAAATCTCAAAGTTTCAACTCTAGTAAGATGTAAATATGTTTCTTCAATTGGAAATTTAGTTTCATAAAAAGAATTTAATGAAAGTAAACATATTGGGCCCTTTGAAATTTAGTATTGACGGCTTATCTATTTACATCCCTTTCTTAAATCATTTGCTCACATAATCTCATGTCCTTTTCAACATGATTTGTATAAATTTTTAGGGATGATAATGGAATAACGTAAATCACTCATGAAAACTATCCATAAACTCCTACTGCACCCAATAATCCAACACTTTGAGACATTAATAGTGGGCGTTCCAGCTCATACGGCTGATAGAATAATATATTTTTCCAAGCAAAACTGAAGTGTTTTAGGACCTGTCAAAAACTCATCTTACCCGTTTGGGATTATTTACATCACTAATTCGTATTTTGCCTATTCTTTCGATTAGCTAATCACTCCAGGAATTTAAATGTCTTAATTATTGTGAAATTGTACAGGAAAAGAATCATCTTTAAACCTCCTTTTTTTCGTTGTTTGCCAAAGCAATTATTATATATAATTGCATTGCATTTCATTGCATTGATATTAAAACATGTTACAAGAAACAAGTGTTATCTCCTAATACGGTAAAGGAAATAATCTCCACAAAAGTTTTAATAATTTTTATTAATAATTTTTCAGAGTTAATTTTCGGGAACACTTTTCCCATCCTCAGTGGATCTCTAGCAAAATGGAGAAATGAAAACATTAACACAAGTTGAACACAAAAAAGGGGGTGTACAGTGAATTTAGTGGAAAAACAAACAAATAATGTCATATAAATACAAATAGAAAGTACTTGAAAGCACATGAATGTTCATAACATGGTCAATAAATGTTAAAACAGCAAAACAATGCTGGTTACAGCTAGGTGGCAAAAATTTAATTAAATCTATTTCAACTTGATTCATCTCAGAACAGTTTTGGCAGTGGGTTTCACTTGTATTCAAATATTTCATACGACATATTTATGTCCAAAATCACAGCAAGTTACTAAATGAGCAGATGAAACACAAAGATCGATCATATACCTAGAATTACTTAATAATACTTGCAACGGTTATTGAATAGGTCTTCAATTATTAAGATAAGATTTTCATTATTGTCTGTTCCGCATGACAGCATTTTTTAAACACATTGATGCCAAAGTAAATTGAGAGACATTAACGGTGATAAACACGTACAAACGGTTCTCACTTCATAAATATTGGCTAACTAGTGCTTGTGCCATGATGCTCTCTTATTTTTGTCGTTCCACCAAATGGAAAATGTTCACATATGAATACACATATGTACTTATATAGACTAATACACTCGTGAAATTAAAACCAATAGTGTTTAACTATACATACAAAATGCCTCAATCAGGGCAGTGTATCTCAAATCGTTAATGGCTTTTTCTATCTGATTTTTCTTACCGCCTCTACCAACTGGCTCATCATAAACTGTGACTCATCCATCTTAGAAGGTGGTATACATGGATTGCTTGGTCGATATACAGTTTTGAACCAAGAAAAAGATACAAGCTGAAAATGATTTGTTGCGTATTATAACAGTCATCTAGTCGTAATCATATACGTTTTATTTTCGTAATTTGCATTAACTTATTTTGCATTGCTATTTTACAGTAAAATGTAAAGTATTTGGTACTTCTAGCTGTTGGAGTCACTTCCAAATCAAATTCTTTCGCAACGCATTTTTCTACAAACTATTTCAGAAAACTCCCATATAACATAGTGGAAACCATTACGGTGGCGCGCTCTGCTGCAACACCATCTTACAGGAACTAAAATCGACCTGCTGCCAAACGATACTTAAAACGTGTTCGCAAGTCGCGCAGGCCCATAATGTTACAAAAAGATAGGCCGATGTACGTGCATTCTTCAGGGCTTTCTTATATGTTATGATAATTGAACAATTAGAAGGCACTTTTCCTATTTCTCAAAAATTAGCCAATATTTATGTGCGGAAGTGATTATTAGCGGATATTTATGTGAGCCTAACCTGCATGTGGAGCTGGCGACATCAGCGCCTCCTAGAGTAGCACCGTCGAGCGTTGTCCCCTGTTCTGTTGAAGAGTTGCAAGACCTTGAGTGTTACCTTCGCAGCCGATTAGACGTAAATGAAACGCACGGCGAGCTCGCCTCTGCCGCCCCTCCAAGTTGCCCTACCCCCTCCTCCGCTGCCCCGCTTGCGCCAAGGCCATCGGCAACCCCTTCGAGGGATGTCGCGCCGTGTACGTCCTAAGGCTGCTATTTTCTCTTAGAAGAGCGCGTTCAAATTAATTCACGTCTGTGAATGTGGATGGCTCCAGGATTTCAGGCTGGATGGTCACATTGTACTATACTTGCTGTAATTGGGTGTGGGGGTTAGAGGTTGAAGAATTGATTTTTACAATACCTTAATAATCTGTTAGTAATAAAAAATTTGTATTTTTTAAATCTTTTGTATGTAGTCCGGAATTTCAGTTAGTACGTTGACTAATTGATCCTGAACCCGAATTGAGAAACGAAATACGTAGTATTACTACAATTGAGGAATTTAATAAGTCTAGTCAGTATTAGACTTTCGAATATTTTTGATAGGATGGAGCAAAAGACTAATTGCCTTGTAGCTTTTAACATATTTTGTGTCTCTTCCTGCTTTACAAAACGGAATTATTACAGCTTTTTTCCATGCTGAAAAAAGAGTGAACCCTTAATGCCGCAACCGTTTTTCCCCAAGTTCTTAAAAAAATGCATAAAATGATTTCAGAAGAAGTCATTTTGAAGTAAAAATATTATTTATATGAAATTCTAAATTCATAATCCTAGATAATCCGTGTTCCATAAGTGGAATACCGGAAACGAATGGTATCAGTATTTTGGGGGTAATATTTTGCATTTTTTATGAATAATAAAAGATTTGTTCTTTAATATTGTCTATATTTTTAATACATAGGAATGACGGATAATAAATATGAAATTTGGGAAAAATATCGCAAGAACATGTTTTTAAATAATAAATAGATTGATAAATGTGAGTTTCAGAATTCTCATGTGCAAGAGTGATGTTTTTGTTATGAATATTTGTGATAATTTTTTAAACATTTTTCATGAACATTTATTTTGAATTTCTCACATTATTTCATTGTATTTTGTTTGCATAACGTGTCACGCATTTGTTTCATTGCAGGTAAAATCCAATGTCCGTTTTTAAAATCTAACTACTATTTATGCATGATAACAATAGTTTGCTGGAATTCGGTCTTCCTATATTTTTACAAATATGTTTGCACTGTTTGCCTTCTAAATGCTCGATGATCTACATTTTTATTTCTCCATCAATGAAGCAGCCAGGCATTTTCAACAGAAGAATCGATGCAGATCATGAAAACGGGCCACACCTTGCAGCCGAAGGTAGCCATAACCCCTGGCGGGTGAAAAGTGCCTTCCGCGCCGCGATTCCGTTGGAAAACGAATGACTACGGCTGGTTACTCCCCAGCTGCCTCGCGAGGGGTCATGTGACAGACCTCCCATGCCGGCGGCGTCATCTCATCCCGAAACGTGGGCCTGTTTGCAATTCAGAGCCAGCTGCGCAGGACTCGCCCATCATCTCCCTCTGCGCCAGTTGACAGCCGCGTTCGGAGACACGCCCACCACGGCCTTTGAGGAGGGTACGCCCTCTGGTGGCCTTCTCCTTATCGCCAAAGGACTGCCCCCTCCCCCACGCTGGCCTCCCGACGTGTGGGGTGCAGCGGGCACATTGGCACGCCGTTACTTCTCCTAACTGGCAAGCTGAAGACAGATGAGAATAATCTGTCCCCGTATATGTTGAATGGTTTCCTTTCTGGAAGGCATTTTTTCATTGACCTGATCTATAATTTCTCCCGCGTTATCTTTGTGTCCAACTCTTTAAATTCGTTGAAACGAAAAATCAGAGCTTCTCCTTCTACCAAAAGTTGACGCAGAGAGAGTGTTCGCTGCTACTCCCTAATCAGCGTCAGCACTATCTTCCTCACTTCCAGTGCTACGTTCAGGAAGTGTAATGAATATACAGGCATTTGAAAAATTAACGTTAACTTCAAGAAGTTAGAGAATTTTTCTGACTGTTAAGTTTATAAATTATGTACAACCAAGTAAAAGGATGGGACTGTTCATACCCATTGTTCCACATATAAAAAAATTATAATTTTTTTCAAATATATGAAAATGTAATCATCAATAAACGATTCCATCTCACATATTTAACATATTCTATTATTAAGAAAAGTAAGAATTGTTTTAAAATTCTGTAATAAAGAGAAACAATACTTACGTTTTTTCTCCTATGGTGAGTGTAGAAATCGCAATGAAAAAGTCTTCTGCTTCGTAACATCACACGAAAAATAATGAGAACACCCCCGGGAATGCAATTCCATCTTCTAATGTTAGTCTGAACACGTCACCACACGTACAGAGGCAATGAAATGAGAGACAAAGGCCAAAGAATGTCAGGTTCACATTTGTTCCACTTCTAGCCCTTTAATCGCTAATGGCTCACAAATGAGCCGTGCGTAGGTCCTGCCCCTACCGCTGTTGGCTCACATTTGGGTCGCGCATACTCCGTGCCACTCCTGCTGATGACTGACTCGTTCCTTAGCAGCGCCGGTGCGTCTCATTCATTTATTCACTGCTAGGTAGCGCCACACATTGAGTGCCTGCGACGGTGACTGGTGGTTCTGGAAGATACTAACGCAGGTCTCAGTGGCCACAAAATGGCGTTTGAAGGCCTATGAAGAAGTTTTTGCTATCTTTGTTCGGGGATGTTGCGTCATGAGGAGCATAGCCAGCGGGCCAGCGTCCGACCAAATAAACAACCCCTTCAGTCATGTAAACAGAACCAAATTGTTTCCGCTTTCCTCCGAATTTTAGACATTCACTTTGTGTATATTCGTCTTGCTTGCTTCACGAAGTTTTTCTGGATTATTTAATTTTTGGCTTTATTTTTGGTATGATCTGCGGTTTTCGGTTCATAATATTTTAGAATATATATTTCATTATGACGAACCTGTAGGCGACTGGATTTGTTGTGCCCCATGTACGTACGCCGCCATTAGGCTTCCGGCGGATTCGCATCTGTGCTAATGACGCCTTTATTTCTTGTACTTCTTGTCGTGATGAAGTCTTGTACTTCGCGTGGCTGTCTTTCGCTCTCTTCTGAATGGCTGAGAGCCTGAAGGTTCAGGACACGTGGCGATATCTGCTCCTTTTATAAGCTTTTTAAGTATAATTTGAACCTCCCTAGAGAGTGCGGAATTGAAAATTATTCTTGCTGCCAGTTGAAATGTTTGTAAACTGATAGACTGGCGTGCGACGGTCCACGCCACCAATGGAAAGTTGGCGCGCAGGTTGAAGGAGGCCCTTCCCTAATAACCATAATAAAACGTTCTCTACGGTTTTCGGGTATGCAGTAAGACTCGTACTTTGTGTTACGTTTTCTTGCAGCAATTTTGTTCTTGTTTATATGCATAACTATACGAATATTGGCTTCTTTTGTGATCAAACAGGGCTCAATGAAGAAAGTTCAATTATGGATTTCTTGTTTTTTCACGGAATTGTTAATGCTATTTATTGTTAATAAAAGTAAGGTATTATATCAAAACGCACCGCAAATCACTAAAAAATGTCATTTGCAATTTGCAAAATTGAGTGATACATCTTCTGATGAAATGTATGTTTTGAATGAAATGAAAGTCCATATCAAAGAAAGGATAGGAAGTATGAGCGTTTGGCTTGTGGCGCCAACCACCCCCTGCCAGCGCGAGGTCTTCTGAACCAGCAAAATGCGCTGCACACAGCGGTCGCCGGCCGCCGCGGTGCGTCAGCGCACGCGCTGGGAGGGGCCCGTAGCAGCGAAAAGGCTCGAACACGGGGCCAAACGGGCGCCGTCAAGGCTGCAATAGACCACCTGTTCGTCACTTTCAAGCAGACGATATTTATGTCGTTAATAGCAGGTGCTTTCTTAATTTTCAATCCCTTGATTTCAAAGGCTATTTCAGATAGACTCGTAAATTTAATGGGTAATGCAGCGGTTAGAAAAGCACGGGTTGACGATTTTTTTCAAGTTAAATAACACGTTTGGCGCGGGGGAGGCGTTGGGGTGAGGTACGAAGGCAGTTCCAAGGGGTTCCGCTTTCGTTTAGTCATGTCTGCCCACACGAGGTTTGTTCCTACTCTCAGTGGGGGAATGTTTGATTTTTTCAAAGTGAGGCCTTTGTCCGATGACAAAAGTAACTCGAATTTGGATAAATCTCAGATATTAAATATCAGACATTATTATTAAAACTAGAGAATCGAAATTTCGTTACGTATGTTTTAAAATGATGTTTAACTTATTACTTTTGTGTTGATGTCTAGCCTTAGAGTGATTTGGCAATAGCATCTCATACTATTTTTTATATAATTAAGTTTCGAATGTTTAGTGTGATCGTTTTAGCGGTTGGCAAACGACAAGGCCGGAATGGCTGCTTTATTACATTCATTACAGATTTTAAGAATTTATCAGTTTCATAATTGTTGTCATGAGATTTACTAATATGTTACGGATATAGGAGTAATAGGAGAGGGTTAGAAAATTAATATAGAGACGGGCCACTACAAGACACTTTAGGCTCTAGCCACACTTCAGCCACTACGCCTCACCCTCACCAAACCTGGGCCCGTTCCACTCACTTGCCCCGTATCTCACCTAATATAGCCCGACCCCCCCCCCGCAAACACGCTGCGTCACCCCTGGGCCGCGGCCACCACGGGTCTTTCTTCGTATCCTCCTGAACGAGAAAAAATATTAATTAATATGATTCATGGTGCTTAAGACTTATTTTTTATGTAATTGGTTCTAAAGGGGAAGCGAAATAAGATAGGCAAAACTGCTCATCGTAGAATTTTTTAAAAATATGTACATCGTTATTGAAATGTAAAAAAATAAGTTTTTCCCCGGATATAAATCAATTTACCCGGGGTACTTTGTACAAATGAAAAAAACGTGTTTCTTTAGCATCTTATAAAAGTTTATATAAGTATATTTTAACCACATTACGCCAAAGAATGTTGACGAATATTGATTTTCTATAGATTATTTAGATGTTTCGAAAAATTTTCTGGCGTTTATATCCTATTGACCCTTTCAATCGACAGAAAGAACGAAAAAATAGAAAACATTTTTTTTCGTTGGTTAAGAATTTCTCATGTTTTAACATATTCCCAAAATTTCAACCTTTTATCTTATAATTCTGACCCAACAGCTTCATATAAATAAATCCCTAACTGAATAGTACCTTATGTTCTTAAAATTAGGTTTCGTTTATTAATTTTCGTGTTTTAAGATAAGACAACGAAAAGCAAAATGAAAGAATATTAAAACCTATTGTGACCACTACTCCGCGTGATAACCCACCTGACTACCTGATTACCTGATTTTCCTCCGCTTCGCGTTGCCCTGGCTGCTCCGTCGGTAGTCTCCCTAGAGGGAGGCATACGTGTTGGGGCTAACATTCAAACTCATTGTTTCATTTTTCTTTAAATGATTTTGATAATCCTTTTTTGTGTTCGAGGTGAAGCCTCATGCTAAAATTAATCTTAAAACTAATCTTATGTTAAACGGCCGTATTGGCCAGAGTTAATCAATGGCCGCCGAGCAGTGTCTTTCTAGGCGGTCATGTCCCGGCTCGCGGGAGCGGCAGCACTGCGCCCCAGCGTCCAGAAGTGGTCAGTCAGCAACGGTCAGCGGTCCATCTCGGCCCATTGTCCGTCAGCGCGGCGGTCGGGCGGCAGGCGGCTTTTTCCCGGGGGTCAGGTAACGTTAGTGGCGGTCGTCGGCCTACTGGCGTCTATGCGGCGTGGCTGCGTTGACTGGCGCCACTGCATTGGTGCGGGCGTTGGCGGCACGATGCGCGGTTGCGTTAATCGCGCCCCACTTGTCGCCACTCTGGGCTCGCGTTCGGGCGCGTATCGTCAAGGCCCACAGCGACTGTTCAAAGTCAGCACCCCCGAGTCGGTGCGAGATGTGGCAAGTCATTCGGGCGCGGCGGCTGTGCATCCGCTGACGTCTCCCCATGAGTTGAAGCAGATTTCGAATGAGCGGAATCAAAATGCAAAAACACAATGTTGAATGTGCAGGATCAAAATTGAAAATGTTGATCGCTGGCTGCAGAAAACAATGAACGAGGTAGCGTCTTCAGTTCACCTCGGAGGCTTCGCGGGTCCCGTGACCCTCCCCTGCTTCATTTTCCGCGATTGGCGGGCGCGCGTCACGCGGTTTCTTCCGCCAAATCGCGGTGACGTTGGCGGACGCCCGCGCCTTGCCAAATTCTGCGAAACCCAAACTTCATCCGAGTTCCGAGAAAAGGGCTCGGCATCAGTGCGTAGCTCGGAAGGGGCGGCGTCCGTATTTTCCCCTCAGTCACCGGGTGTGGCCTGGCGTGGGATGCGCCGAAACAAAAGGGCTGGATTCCTAGCGTCCGGAAAGCACGTTTCCTGGCGCCTTTCTCAGCGGCGTTATACACAATATAATTTTATACACTATGCGTTGCCATCTGACGCATGCGACAGTTCTATTACACTATTTTAATTTTAAATTTGAATGAATTAACGTTTGTAAGGAATGAACGAAACAAGGATAATTGAAGCCAATATTCAGAGGCGTAATGTGGTTAAAACATTTAAACGTATGTAAGAAGCTAAACATCACGTTTTTTTTCATTTGTACGAAGTGCGCTGGGTAAATTGATTTAAATCCGAAGAAACAATGTTTTTCACTTCAATTACAATTTTCAACATCAATTATTTTTATATCTTTGGGCAGTTGTGCTTATCTTAATCCGCTACCCAATTATATAAAATACTATCATATTCTTTAATTTTATTTTACAGTACTTTGATATTAGATTACAAATTTTATCTGACTCACTACTATTGCCCTCTAACTGAAAATATTACAAACCAATTGCTCTTAATCATAGGTGAAAAATAATTATCATGGTGCATCTACCAACATATCAAATTATTTTTGCACATTTGTGTTCTATTAATCTTTGCAAGATTACTGCGAGACTGCAAAACTTTCGTTTTTATTCATTTACTACTGTTTGTGATATAGATGTCGGTTACAAGGTCGTTGAATTCACTTTTATTTGTATACTATTTGTATTGTGGTTCCGAATAAACTGCATTTTTTAACTAAATATATCTTCTGTAAAAAAATATTCATTTAGAAGGGTTATTAAATATTCCCGATCTTTCCATCATTATATATTATGAGTAAAGTTCATTTTATTGTGTAGAGAGAAAGTAAAGCAATGCTGGGCGACAAAACTGCAAATTTTCGGCAAAAAACTTTACAGTAATCTGGTAACAAAAAAGTGGATAATTCCAGTTGTTAAATTTAGAAAAAAAATCTTCTAACATGTGGTGTAGCATCCATTGTAGATGGATGTTTTGTGCTTCCTTGATACCGAAAAATCGTTGACGGGAAAACGTCTCTATGTCTATCCGTCTGTAAAGAACTGTAAAGACAATTGGTATTCCTCAATCAATCTGGATGATGCCACAACCCATTGAATTTTAAATCGATATTTTCATTTTGGAGGATACTTTTCATAAGGCGCTGAGACACTTTCAAAATTTTCAAAAAAGTCGCTCTATTGTGTTGATTAAGTTTTGTTGTTGGATATTATAAATGGCGTTTAGAGAAAGGTGTAGTTCTTATTTTCGCTGAAAATCCTAATTTTTTGAAAATTGCAAAAGTTCAACATTTTTTGCGGCGTTTCCCTACAACAACAAATATTACGAAGATGTAGATATTTCCCTTAAAGATATCTGTATATAATTAGTGTGAAAATTCGGGCGAGAAAGTAGGTGCTGCTTTAGCACCACTAGTTTAATTTTAAAAGTCTCCCAAATGCCCTGTGCATTCTATTTCTCCCTGAGTCGGGGGCTGCGTCGTTGGTGTTGGGGGGGCGGGGCGGTGGCCGGCGTGTGAGTTATCGCAGCCGCCAAGCGACAGGGGTTAGTTGCGCACGCGTCTCATAATTTAATGGGGCGTCCAGAGGGAGCTATTGAATATGTCCCTTTGCTCAGAATTTCGCACTAATTTGTGCACTTGCGCGATTAGTCAGCCGTGAGATCAAGGTATGAAGTAGCGTCTTCATTCTACCTTCTTAGATCCTTATGAAATGGGAAATCACGAAGTCGCTCATTGGCATTCTTTTGAGTGATTCCGTAAGCGATTCGCAAGATATTCTACTTCGACCGGAGGGTGCATCTTGTGGAATAATAATCAGTTGGACAGTCTGTACCACTAAGATATTTCAATATAAGAGAGGGATTTAACTCACTGTTTCAATTTTCCAAAAGTGGATTGTTTCGCCGTCAGAGAGACTAATACAAATACGCATCGTTACAAATAGGCCCTTGAATCGATACAGACAAGTGTTTGTATCCATTTTATGAGAAATTCTTGATCTACAATATCTATATTTCCATTGCCTTTTCCAAATGGTGCCGATGTTTGCGACAAGCCAAAGTAATTGGGGAGTCAATTATGTTGATATTATTTTTCACTTATATCTTAAAGTTGTTAAACCGAAGTGACATAAAGGCTTGGAGCTACGTTCAATATCGTGTAGCCCAATTCAGGAGATTTTGGCATTTTCCTCATATCATACAGCGGGGGCCTCATTAGTTTCTCGCACCACCTCGTCACACATCTGAACCACCATCCATCTCTCGTCTGCGACGGTTCCAAAAGTTTCAAATATTGTTAACATTGACCGGGGAAAAGAAGGCTAGCAATAAATTAAACACTGCTGCAAGGAATATTGGATGAACTTAAACATTTAAGGGAAAACACAATAACGACCTTTTCACTGGAAGTCAATTAAATAACAAACAGTGAAAGTGATGGGGTCAATTAGCTAATTGCGAGTAAAGGTGTTTCGTCAATCCGTAGTCGTTGTGCAAAATGTTGTGTACGAGGAAGGATGATATTGAGGCAGCTGATACTCATTTTCACGGTGATCCCAACTGTTTACCCTCATTTCTCCTTTTCCCTCTTCTTCCTGCTCACGAGTAGCAATTGTCTGCATGTTGGGAGGGTTGGGGCAAGGAAGTGGGGACGGGTGGGAGGAGAAGCGACCCTTATCAATGAATTGTCTCTATTAGAAGACGAAACACTTAGAACGGTGGACACCGTTGTGGTGTCTGACGTGAATAAGTAAAGAAAGAGTCAATGTGGTCTAAGTTTATTTAATGGTGTTTTAATTGTTGGTGATGAAGATGAGATTAGACATTCAGAAAACCGATATTAAGGTCGCAGGATGTACAGATGGGTTCATTTTTGTACCCTTGTACTGCAGGAACACCTGCTCGGGGTTACAAGAGGTCTGTCTGTGTTAGCCTTTTTGGCATTCGTTTCTGGGCCATCTGTAGATTAACAGACTATAGAATATCTTATGTGTATTTCTGGAAGTATAAACAGTTTCGTATTTTTTAGATAATTCTAATTTTTATTAGTCAATGGCAACAATGGTATTCGCAACAGTAGAGACGGTCGTCGGCCGGGAGAGTTGAGTTAAACGCAAGAGATGTAGGTAAAGGTAAATGCAGCCCTATGCAATTGCTCATAGGCCGATGTCGCGCAAGGGGAGGTGAAGGTAGGATTCCATCTATTCGTCACCCTCGGCCCAAGGAGCAGATTGTGTGGCGACCCCTCCACTTCCACATTTCACTACGCAAGCGGCTTCCTTGCGAGATAGAGACTGCAGTGGCCGTGAACTAGCTCAGAGGAGCGGCCGACTTCTATTCGCAGCGTACGCTGTATGTCTGACGGCTTGGTTACGTTACGCGTACTACTCTGAGTTTGGAAACAAATGTACGCGTTGCGGGAGTGCTGATACGCCACTTCCTATGATCAATAATATTCTCTTAACTTCAAGGTAGGCGAGATCGTTCATTTTTCAAGAGAAAACAATCGCGAGAGTCTCGTACACCTATCCTACCACTTATGGGCTAATATCCTAAGAATGGCACATTGAGCAATATGAAAGTAAATAAAAGTTTCAAAGGTTGGTACTGTTAAATTATAATGACATAATTAAAAGTACCACGTAACATCATAATTAATCATAATCTCATAACCACCCCTACCGCCATGCCCTCTGTAGATGGAAACGACCATCACTGTGCTTATCTGCGCCAGGAAGACTCACAGGTTGAATCTGCCCCTACGCCTTCTTTTATGGGCGAAACAAAGCAATACAAAATGTGAAGCAACTAATCAAAATGCATTAACTCTAAAACAGTTTAGGATAAGGCGGAGTTAACTCGGAAGGTTAATTTCTGTAGTACGGCCTTACTGCAGCCAGGAGCGGAATAGCCCCTCTATAGTAAATATTAGTATTTTGAGGTTACACCTTGCAGAAAGCTCTTATTCAGTGTTCAAATTTTGATCAGTTGCTCAAAGAATAAAACTACAATAATTACAGAAGAAGCTTTTATCAGCCAGAAAGGAATGTTCGAAATAATGCAAATGTCCATACTGTTTGTATTTTATTCCGAAACGTTTAGTGACAAAAGAGTAACAAAAGGAAAGAAGGCGGCTGCGGCTACCCGATGGACGGCTGTCGCTCGGGGTCGTTGGCGAAGTTCCGGTTGTAGATGCCGAAGGTGAGGAAGCTGACCGGCTTGTGGGTCTCCATGACGATGTCCGTCTCCTTCCGCCGTACGCTGGCCTGCACAGCAACAGCAGCGCCATCAACGGACGCTCTCTCAACTAACGGTCACATGAGGCAATAGGCATGGGAGCGGACTTTTATGACCTCAAACATCGAAATAAATGATCAATGAAATGCTCTTAAATGGTTTTAAAATGCTCTTAAAGGAAAGAAAAATTATGTAAAAATGGATCAAAACCAGTTCGGATGAATAGCTTAAGCTGTTACATACGTTACCGATGTAATCCAGGTTTCTTCTTTTCGTTCAACTGAACTCAGCTTTCAAACTTTTGTTTCGGACGGTTCTTTACCATGAAATGTCTTTCTTTAGTTATCTCCAAATCGGCTGAACCGAGAATGGCGCTGATAGGCGTGAACCTGGGATTACTAACTCACAACAGCTGACATTACAACTTCTGAGCGAAGAAATCAAAAAGGCTATCAGGTACAGGTATTTAGGAATTCGGTGGAGAACATTTGTTGCAACTCGTAAATATTATCTGAAGCAAGTAAAATTATATTTATATTGATGAAGTAAGCAAAAAATACATTAAAAATGGCGAAAAACAGTAAAAAAAATGACATGGTCGAAATCTAAGAAAATGCAAAAAATGGCGTATAAAAATGGACCATTTCCTCGAGTCATAACATCAAATTAATTTATGTACTAAACGTCATTTTTCTAAAGTGAAAAGAAAAAATGACATTTCATTAGAATCCACTTCCTCGTAAAAGGTTGTCAGTCAATTGGTCTACAGGTAGACGTTCACTTGTAGAAATGTCCATTAGAATGAATAAATGTCCACTTCATTGTGGGTTCAATTCAGTTTCTTCCAAGTTATTTATATGTCCATTGCAGAAATGACCTGGACATGAAGCAGCAAACAAAGATATAGCATACAAAGACCACTCTAAAGCTCAGAGAAATGATACGAAAAATGGCGCGCATCGGAAGACTATTTACAAATTGATTACGGAGGATCAGGATGCATCAAATCAAGTGAATATGACATATTTCACGCAACAAGTCGAGACTCACAGGAAACATTACTAAATTTGAACATCCAAATTAATTTAAACTTTCGCCATGTAATTTTTGAAACACCTTGTGAAAATTTAGCTGCGAAATCAGAGAGAAACTAGTGAAAAACTGTTTTTACACTATTGTGGGACCTTTAACATAACCGGAGGGGGGGGGGGCGAAACAACGGCCGCCCGAGTAGTTATTTCTCTTCCCCTTTTTTAGTTATGTAAAGTCGCTTGTCAACTACTAAGGTGATACAGCGACCACTGGATGTAATATGATTTTGCAACTTAGGAGATAAAGGTAGCAGAAATCGATAAGCTATACGGACACACACACACACACACACACACACACACACACACACATATATATATATATATATATATATATATATATATATATATATATATATATACACACAAACTTCCATTCTCTGGGCGGAATTCGATTACGCAACCCTTCAGGCACAAGACAGCCATGATCCTTCAACCTTAGCAATCTGGGCCATCCAGGCTGGGTCTTCAGTCTTTGTATGGGTAAAAAGTTACTTTTAATGTTGAGATATTTTTATAAGAACCTTTCAAAAACCCTGTAATACCTTTTGGTAAAGTTTCGAAGTTTTATGAATTTTTCATGTCTAAATATTTAGAACTCATGAGAACATATTTAGAATCCTTTACAATAGATAGAACTTTTGAAAAAGACCTCAAAATGGGTGGGAACGTCAATGCAACTTGTTTGTAACGTTAGGCTTTATTGGATAAGTACATGAAGAAGCGACGTTAAAAGCATTACAAACGAGTTGCATAGGCTAATTTTGTTTAACAGTATTATAAATCTGTAAAAGAACGAAAATTATTTTTGGAAACATTTTAAAAATGTTTTGCAGTTGGCAACATAAGATGTAGGTATAGAGCGCGGACAGTGAGGGCGGGCAGTAGGGAGGGCAGTGAGGGCGGGCAGTGAGAGCGGGCAGTGAGGGCAGCAGTGAAGGGGGCAGTGAGGGCGGGCAGTAAGGTCGGGCAGCGAGAGTGGGCAGTGAGGGCAGCAGTGAAGGGGGCAGTGAGGGCGGGCAATAAGGTCGGGCAGCGAGAGTGGGCAGTGAGGACAGGAAGTGAGGACGAGCAGTGAGGATGGTGAAGAGTGGTGGTAAGGAGGAGCGCCGAGTAAGAGCAAAACGGTTTGTGCGGAGTTCGGGTGGCAAGGACGGGCCGTGACATAAAATGCCCTTTTATGAAATATTTTTGCAACGGAACGGCACTAGGATACAATGAAAAATTACTCTGTGGCTTTTGTCTTATTGCAATTTGCCACCTTATTTTCATAAAGTACAAGAGAAAAGCACCTCTTGTCTCCTAAACATTAACAAACAAGAGTGACTTACGACATTTGGCCATCTCAGCACAGAATTCATAAAAGAACCAAAACTAATTTTGGAAACACATTCCAAAAACAGTTTTGAAGTTGGCAACATGTTGGTATTATGATGTCGAGCAGAGAGGACAGAGAGTGAGGACGGATCTACAGGACAGGACGTGAGTGAGGACGGGCCGTGGGGACAGACAGTGAGGACAAGCGTTCGGTTGGGAAGCACACGTACGATTCTGCGCCTCCAATCCATGAATTCTCGGCTATCCGGAAGACGCCGCGTCGTTGGCTGGGGTGCTGACGTTTCGCCTGACACGTCGCAGGCTTCCTCAGGGCAGTGACGATATTGCCCTGAGGAAGCCTGCGACATGTCAGGCGAACCATCGGCCTCTCAGCCAAGAGCTTAAGCGGCTGGGACGGCAGGCGCGGAGGCCGCGCGGGAGGGCGAGTGGGGAGTTGGCGTGCGGGCCACGCCACACAGGCCCTTTGACGCGAGGTTGCGCACCGTGAGCGAGAAGGCGTCGGCGGGCAGCGGCAGCAGCTGGGCGTCCAGCGTCGACGGCAGCGGCAGCGAGCGCACGCGCGCGAAGCGGCCCGAGATGCGCACGTGGCGGAAGGCGGTGAGCGCCAGGTCGCTGGGGAAGTGGTGCAGCTTGCCGCACGTGTCGGGCGTCACGCCCGTGCACGGGATCACCGCGCACACCTGCAACGCGCCAGCCCTTTTAGCAGCCGCTCACCCTCTGCGCCCGCGTGGGGCGCGCACTCGACGCCAACGCTGGGGCGGCGGAACGCGAGGCCCTCCCCAACAACACATGCACGACACACGAGGGACAAACGACCCTTTGGACACCACAAAAGAGGTAGATTAGATGAAAAAATTAACTCCGTCTAAAACAGAGTTTTACTCCCTCCCACACTTTAATCGTGAAAGTGTTGTAATTATGCAGCGGAAAACAACGATTTACAACATAAAAAATCGAATACGCTCATAAAAAGGGTGGGGCTCTTCATTTTTACTGCACTGTCTGAATTTTCAAAAATTACAAGTTATAAATAATGTAAAAAATTGTGCTCATATAGGATCACTACTTTATTTACGTCAAATGATTGTATTCATCCGATAGTTACTCGTGCTGGCGCGCTTTCGTCGCTCCTGGAAGGCGGTGTAAGTGACGTATGTGTCGATTAATATCCATACGTGTAATGCCATTTCATATAACAGTGTGGGTACCTTCCTCATGTCTCGGTTGCGTAAAGTATATGTTGTAGTTAATAGATAGTTAATAATAAGTGGAAAAAATCAATGTCGAATAGTGATTTATTTGGAGCGTTAAGTAGATGTTTTGCACCGCAAGCGACTTAAAACCCCGAGGGCCAGAGGGCAGAGCCCTCGGCGTTGGGCGTCGCACACGGGGAAAAATATACCTAACAACGCCCGTGGAGTATACAACACTTGATGGTTTACTAGTTCGTTGCTGAATGAAATGAGAATTCGAAACATTTTATAATTTGTTTCGCATCTTAAATGAATTGACGCATTGTAATGTCATTAGTCAATGACGTTTGACAAACAAGAGAGTGTGTGTTTCTAATTACCATTGCATAATCGTTGTTGGAGTGATTTTTGAAATTTGTAAATTGCGCTGGTGAAAGAGTACATTTATGTTCTTTACCTCTGTTATAATATATATAAGTAGTTCATAACATTAAAAAAATTAAATTGCGAGAATGTTAGCTAATGTGCCTTATCCATCTTATTATTACCAGAAATACTGATACTCAAGACGTACAAAAGTCTCTAAAAATGTTATATGTAACAGTGAAATATGATTGACTGATGGCACTTATAAAACATGGGTTCAATCTAAAATTGCAAATTTCGTATCAACTAAGCAAAATTAGGTACATAACGAGTTATTTTACTTATTTGAGCAATATGGCATTTATTTATTGTGTTTGCTTGTATGATAACTTTAATAAATCAAATTCATAAAAAAGTTATTTTGTTCTGTTGGTATTAGAGTGTGCCATAAAGTATTGAGAAGGCCCGCAAAGGTATTAAAGTATGCGTTTTGTTTGAGGTTCGTAAACACATGAGCGTCAATGATCTAGTAAACCATAAAATGTGTAGGTATATTTCGTATGGAAGAGGGGAGGGGGAGGGGCGGGGAGGGGGCGTGGCACCTGCAGGCCGCCGTCCGTGATGCCGTCGAAGGTGCGGCGGCCGCTGAACACGGCCACGCGGTAGTAGTAGCGCTGGTCCTCGCGCGACGCGGCTGCCTCGGGCGCCGCTTCAGGGGCCTCCTCAGTGGCTTCCTCAGGGGCCTCCTCAGGGGCCGCCTCAGGGGCCGCCTCAGGGGCCGCCTCAGGGGCCGCCGCGTCGGGCGCCTTGACGCCCGGCATGTGCGCCTGCATCTCCGCCAGCTCCTCCGCCTGCTTCTCGTCCGCGATGGCCTGCGCGCGGATGGTCGTCTCCGACGGCTCCATGTCCTCGCGCTCCACGCTCTCCTTGAACACCTGTTGGCACGCCTGCGTCAGCGCCGCCGCTGGCGGGGGCGGCTCTCCACTCCGGCGAGCCTCAACACCGTCAGAATCTACGGGCGCCGGAAAGTCGCCTTAAATGACGACGCCCGTGGAAATACGGGCACGTGGTTCAGACTAAATATCTACTTAGATCATGCCATTGCCCATTCCAGGGTTATTTACGGATATTTATACATAAATAGGTACTATTTCTTTATTTAGGTAATTTAATGTTTTATGAATTAGACAGTTTTTATATCATTATTATTTTTATTATTAATGTTATTATTATTATTATTATTATTATTATTATTATTATTATTATTATTATTATTATTATTATTATCGTTTATTTTATCAGTTGTTATTGCTTCTATGATTATTATGTGTACAATTATATTATTATTATTATTATTATTATTATTATTATACAATTTGCATGTTAGCTGTATTATCTTATTTATGTAATTAGCTGCCACCGAGTTATGCCCATTTGCAGTTCAAATGAATTTATCTTATCAATAAAGAACCTAAAAACACCGCTAAATTTCGTTTGTTGTTATTAAAGTGCCATAAAATAGCTTTGGAATACACGGATGTGCAAGCCCTATTCGTGTAAATATAAATGCCGGAAATTCATACTAAAGTACAAGATTGTATAGTTAAAGTACAAAAAGAAACTCGCGTCTATGTTTATTGGTTTACAAGATATGACCCTTAAAATAAACCCCAAACTCTTACGACCTGTGGTGGAAAAATGTTGGGGTGACGCTACGACCTGAATGTACTAAGGTTCGAGATCTGATTGCAGCGTATTTTCGACACTTGCCGGATTTACATGTAGTGTCTCCTGAAGGTCACGAGCTGGAAGGCGAGGAGGGACACTCATCCAATCGGGTGCTTCATTGCGTCTTCAAGTTTTGGTATTGGAACTCTGGATTGAATGCCATTGACCACTTCTCCTTTCAGCTTGCGACATTGAGGAGACGCTACATTTATATCTCATCATAGCGACATAGCTAGGTCGAATTCATTGGCCTTCCCGAAGAGAATCCTAGTCGAAGATTGCCGTCAATGTCAGTTTCCCGCGGTGTTTCCCATGAATATCAAAAGCCAGAGCAGTATATTCACAGTCGCACAGTAAACCCAATCCGGTACCCGAAGAACCTTAAGGAACAGGTTCAATGCCAGGTCCCAGAATAAATTGCAAAATATTGGAAGGAAAACTTTATATAAATAACAAATTAAAAATAGTTTCTGTTCTTCCGAAAAACAAAGGCATATATATTGTGGCGTTTGAGACAAGCTCGGAAAGCCCACAACACACACACAGCGTCGGCGAAACGAGAGATCACCGGAGCACAGGCGAGCTGAATAAATTACTCCCTAAACAGCGCTATCTGTTAGTTGCTGCCTGCAGCGCGACGGCGGCGAAATTCTAGCTCACGAAACACGCGGAATGGTTCGTCGTGACGTCACTCTACCTATTAAATAGCGGAGCAGCTGACCGATTGTCCTTCTTTCTGTACGAGACGTTGAGGTACCAGGTCCACTGCTGTCAGCCAGGGCGGAATTGGGGCGTCGTACGTCGGCAGCGCCGAACGGTTTTCAAGCTGAGCATTTTTTGCCCGACAAAGGTAACAAAAAATTTGTAAAGGGATTGAGAGCTGATACAGACTTGAACGATATTGTCGCAGCAGGAAGTCTGTGATTGTAAATTTACATATTCTCGTAAGATCTAGATAACGGCAAATCAATTGAAAGAACCTTGTACGCCGGTAGCACAGTTCATTCTAGTGATAAATGCTATTGGAAAAATTGTAAATGCTGTGTTAATGCTGTAAATGCTGTGTCCTGATTGGTGTAACCTTTACGAGGATACTAACTGTATATAATTGTAATTAGGAGGTCATTCAATAATGTGTTCTGTGTACAATCTAAGATTTTATGTAGAAATAGGGATATAATTTGTTGCACCTATCAGTCAAGGAAGTTAATATTTTGTTGTTTAAAAGGTGCTGGCCAACCTATAGTTACCGTGCACGGGTGTTTTGTTGTAAAAAGAGTAATGAATTAGGTAGAAATACTTGAATCAGAGTGAGCAAACGATTTCAATTTTTCAAAGGGCGTGTTCAGCAATTCGATTTCATGTTGACTATCTGTGTGTTAATCGATATTTGTTATTTTTCTTTGTACTATTTGTTCAGTGCCGAATTGTGTGTCATATTCTGGACAATATACGCACTCCTTTACCTAATTCTGTGTCTGGATGTAACTCTTTCTCATACCCCAAAATATCCTGCCCACTTGAAATTTCAAAGTTCGATTAGAGTATTCGATCTGACCACAAAATCTACGGTAGCTAACGTTAGAATATATATATATATATATATATATATATATATATATATATATATATATATATACACATATACATATATTGTGGCGTTATGGGATTGTGCAATCCCGTAACACCACCGTCTCGTATGTGTGAACACTACGGAGGCAGCGAGGATAGCATGCGCGGAAAGCAAAGGTTCATAAACGCGCGGCCTGGTATCCGTTGCCCGTACTAAACGACGGCGAACTAGCGAGCAACGTTTTCCCTGTGAAGGGTTGAGAGAGGGGAAGCAGCCCCACCACTGATAATTTCCCCAGGCGTCGGACGATAAATACAAGAACCCGCGAGCGGAAGCTCTCTTTTCTTGCCACCACTCGTCGAGTAAGCAGCTCTTCTCTTTGGGTTCCCGATCGCCGAGCTAGCAGCATTTTGATCACCGCTCGCCGAGACAACACTTTCGTTAACATTAGTTTAGATATTGTTTGCCGCTGCAACGATTACTAGGTAGAGTATTCGGCATTGAAAGTTCTGGTTTAGCAAAGTAGAAGTAGCAACGAGTGAGGAACTTGCACGAGTATTCGGTGAAGTGCAAGGGACATTTTTCGCAACGTGGGCGTAGTCAGAGGCGCCGGTAGCAGTCGAGGAAGAAGAAGAGGCCGACTAGGAAGAAGAACGGAAGAGGACGCAAGAAGACAGCGTAGACGGCAGAGGCGAATCCCGTTTCTTACGACGCAGAAGCTGGGACCGAGCGACGTCGACGCAGAGACCAGCGCACGACCATCAAGGCCAAAAGTGGGAAGTCCACGAGGTAACGGTTAGGGCGCGGAAAGTAGGTCAAATTCACGTCGGCAGGGAAAAACTAGTATAGGAAAGTGTTAAGAAATTGAGGACACGGGTGGCAACGAATTGCAGTATCGTAGTAGGAGACATTTCGACGCACTATTGCCTGCATAAAATATTCTACTTAGGACATTTATTATTCTGCTATTTTCAGACACAAATTGTAAATTAGAGTAGTGCACTTGCACACATTTTGTTCTTTGCATGTAATATTTTGAAGCAGGAGATTGTAAATTGAAATTTTGGTTTCATGTGCAATGTAATTAGAATAGCATAAATATAGATATAATTAATTTTCCAAGGGAATTCCCAGTGTAGATTAGGGTAATTATTTCAGAGTATCAATTTTGGTGTAAATTATATGTGTTCATTCATATGAGTGTGTGTTGTAAAGGTTTCTATTTGTGTTTTGATCATTCTTTGTAAAAGTGTGATTCTATATTCATGGTTTTTGTCATGAACGTATGCCACTACAGGTTTATGGGTAAATTATACGCTCGTTTGTGTGCAATCTGTGTGATTTTATTGTGTCAAGGGTTCAAACCTTTCTCGCACCCTGAAGATCCTGCTCCCTAGATTTTTAAGCTCGCTTCACGAGCAAAATCTTGATAACCCGCTTACGGTTCATGCGTGCTGCTGTTGAAGGTGGTAAGTTTGGGTTAGGTGGGTTAGTTAGAATATATATATATATATATATATATATATATATATATATATATATATATACGGATAATCGCCAGGATCTCTCAGATGCATTATTTGAATTTTAGTTAATGTTGCTTCACAATCGGTTTTTTAAGTGTTTCAGACTCTTTTACTGATATCTACATTTTGTCACCTTATTTATCTAAAGACTGATAAGAACAAGTTGTGTTTGAAAACTGTCAGGTATTAGTTGTGCTGAACGTCCATGCCTGTGGGTTGCTGCGCACGGTTTGATTCAGACTCTCGTGGTAGCCATAAAGCCTGCTGGAACGAACAGGAAGCTATGAGAAGTGAGAACAATAACAGAGAGGCCCTGGGAAGACCGGTGTAACCAAACATGTCGGCGACAACTTTCACCTGAGAAGTCGAGTGCGCATGGTTAACCTGCGCGTAAACGCCAATGAGTGCTCTCATCTGCTACATACTAATAAACGCGACATGCACCGCGCGCAATCTTTCCTTCCCCTTCCTCGTTCCTCTCACACAGAATTACATGCACTACGCTACACACGTCGGGATGGAGACCACTGGATAAAGATCCGGCGCCCACCTACCGTCGGCAAGCGGGATTTTCCCTAATCAGGTATCTCCCACCAGTGGGCCAACGCCCCAGACGGGACAAGCTCTAGACTCCCGACCGGTCTCCCGGCATGTGTGATAGTGGAATGTATGTAACTGTGTGTGAGTAATAGACGAGGGAAGGACAAGGAAGAGGAAGGAAAGATCATGCGTGGTCCGTGGCCCGTTTGTTAGGGTTCTGTCCGGGTATTCGCCTGGTGTTGATCAGAGAATCCGGGGAAAACTGCCGATCAGAGCAGCCGGACATTTAAATTCTCTTCCGGATTGTGTTTGAACTCGACCTAGCTATCCAGCTAGAGTAGAAAATTGTGCCGCCGTCAGGACTCCCGGTCAGAGGCACTGCAGTGACGGGGTCGTCACCTGTCCGGGGCCGTAGTGGCCGATGCCAGAGGCCTTGAGCAGCACCGGGTCGATGGCGAACTCGGCGGACGTGTCCATCTGCATCTCCTCGTCGTCGTCGAAGGCGTCCTCCGTCGGCTCCATCTCCTCCGGGTCCGGCGCGAACGCCTCGTCCTCCTCGTCGTCGTCCTCGTCGTCCCCGCCCTCGTCCTCCTCGTCGTCCTCCAGGTAGTCCTCCTCCTCGCCCTCGGGGATGATGAAGTGCCTGGCCAGCGCCCCGCCCACCGGTGCGCGCCGCGCCGCACGCACGAACCCCACGCCTGTAACACAAGCACTTATGGACATCGCCCCGCGCCTAACACCCAAGCGCTCATCAGGCTCAGGACTCGTGCACAAACCGCACGGTTGGCAACACAAGAGCTCGTGGGCGATGCCCCACGCCTATCAAGCGCTCATCAGGCTGAAGACTCGTGCACAAACCGCACGGTTGACAACACAAGAGCTCGTGGGCGATGCCCCAAGCCTATCAAGCGCTCATCAGGCTGAGGACATGCGCACAGACCCCACGCCGGACAACATGCACACATGGACGTTGCCACACGCCTGCCATTACACGCGCCCGTGAGGCCTTGCCCCACACTTGCCAAAACAAACGGCCACGAGGCGTTACCTCACGCCTGCCAACACACGCACTCATGAGTATCACGAAGCTTTATCCAACGCCTGCCAATACAAGAGCTAATGGGAGTTCCCCCACGCCTACCAACACACACACACTCATTAGGCTCACGAGACACGCACGAACTCCACGCTGGCCAACACAAGCGCTCATGGGTGTTGCCTCTCGTCTGCTAACACAAGTAAATTCTCGGCTATCCTGGAGACGCCGCGTCGTTGGCTGGGAGGCCGACGTTTCGCCTGACATGTAGCAGGATTCCTCAGGGCCTCGTCACTGCCCTGAGGAAGCCTGCGACATGTCAGGCGAAACGTCGGCCTCTCAGCCAACGACGCGGCGTCTCCTGGTTAGCCGAGAAATTATGGATTCGAGCCGCGGAAGCTTACGTGTACTGCTAGCACTAGTGCCCATCAGGTGTTGCCACACGCCTGACAACACAACTGTTATTCATGGACACTCCACGCCTGATAACACAAGAGTTCATGAGGCTTTGCTTTTATTGTTCAAGAATGAAATATTGGAAGCCGTCAGAGCCCATTTCTGAAAAACCGCTTCACGGTATTGCGCTGCTATCTTAAATCGATAGAAGCAAAGCAAGCAATTGTACTGTAACGTTTCTCGTGGTGAATTAAAACCAACGAAATATTATTTACAAAGAAGGTTTATTCGGGAACAATTATACACACTAAAATCTACTGACACTAAAAACTACTTGGTCTATTTACAGATATATTACACTTAATTATTTACACTGTTACACACGACTCCGTTCTCTTGATTTATTTACACAGTTCACTTCTTACACACTATTTATTTAAACAGCTCTCTTCTTCTACAGTATCAGTCAGTCCATGCACTGTCCACGGTCCACTGCACTTGACCCCAATTCCCTGCACAGACCACAATTCCCCTGCACAGACCACAATTCCTTGCGCAGACCACACTTCACTGCGCACACCAGGGTCCACTGCACTGCTGTTAACCGCGATGCCCACTTCACAGCTCAGCTTCCACTGCAGACTTCAAACTGCTGACTGCTGTTTCCCCACTGCACCACTGCTTACCGCGATGCACCCTTCACAGCTCAGCTTCCACTGCAGACTTCAGACTGCTGACTGCTGTTCAACCACTGCACCACTCTTCACCGCAATGCACACTTCCCAGCACAGCTTCCACTTCGGACACACTGACGGACTGACGTCTTACTGCTCACTACTGACTTCTGCTAAAACTGACTGACTTCTGTAACTCCGACTGTAACTCTGTTGACTGCTCTCACTGAACTCGCGGCCGCCGGCAGCGCGTATTTATACCTGCCCGGCGCTTGTCTCCAGGCACCTGGCTCATTCTCGGCATTTCTCCGCGGCTCGCGGATTGTCCGGAACCGTCTAGTTCGGGGGAAGGGGAGTGGCGGCGGCAGGTGACGCAATCCACGCGCAGCGACTTCGGCAGGTGATGCAATATTCGTTACATTGCCCCCTCCTTAGATGCGATCCGTCCCGGATCGCGTTTAGTGAAATCATGCAGATATTTTTGGCGTAATTCAAGCAGAGTTTTCCCAAGATTCTGAAGGTGGCCTTGCGATGTGACTTTCTTTTTGTGATTACAAAATACACATCTTTACTCACGTCGCGGAGAAGCAGGTCATTCCCAATATCCGGTCGCAGGTTCTCCAATTCCTCCATTCTCTTGTATTTTCTTCCGAATACAGCAGTAACACCTCTGGTCATATCCAGATCCTGGGCAACACAATGCGCTAATGAATATTCCTGGGGTACCATAAACAGATCGTGTTGCACCTCCATTGCCACACCACAACGCGCCATATCATTTCCGCCATTATGAGACATAAACTCGTCAAAAGTGAACATTTTCATGTCCAACTCACAAACTCCTGTGGTGACTTCTCCGTCATTTTCATTACCTCCCGCGTACAGGGCCAGCCGACTGGAATGGATGACCCGCGTGTTTTCATACTGGAACCTTTCAATTCGGTAGACAAAATCATTTCTCCTCTTCTGGGAGCCATCTTCATTTTCTACCACTCGTTTAAAAACTTCTTTTTCTACTTCTGCTTTTTCTTTTGCTGCTGCTTCTTCTTCTTCTTTTGCTGCTGCTTCTTCTTCTTCTTTTGCTGCTGCTTCTTCTTCTTCTTTTGCTGCTGCTTCTTCTTCTTCTTTTGCTGCTGCTTCTTCTTCTTCTTCTTTTGCTGCTTCTTCTTCTTCTTCTTTTGCTGCTGCTTCTTCTTCTTCTTTTGCTGCTGCTTCTTCTTCTTCTTTTGCTGCTGCTTCTTCTTCTTCTTTTGCTGCCGCTTCTTCTTCTTCTTTTGCTGCCGCTTCTTCTTCTTCCTTCGCTGCCACTTCTTCCTTCGCTGCCGCTTCTTCTTCTTCCTTCGCTGCCGCTTCTTCTTCTTCCTTCGCTGCCGCTTCTTCTTCTTCCTTCGCTGCCGCTTCTTCTTTCGCTGCCGCTTCTTCTTTCGCTGCCGCTTCTTCTTTCGCTGCCGCTTCTTCTTTCGCTGCCGCTTCTTCTTTCGCTGCCACTTCTTCTTTCGCTGCCGCTTCTTCTTTCGCTGCCGCTTCTTCTTTCGCTGCCGCTTCTTCTTTCGCTGCCGCTTCTTCTTTCGCTGCCGCTTCTTCTTTCGCTGCCGCTTCTTCTTTCGCTGCCGCTTCTTCTCTCGCTGCCGCTTCTTCTTTCGCTGCCGCTTCTTCTTTCGCTGCCGCTTCTTCTTTCGCTGCCGCTTCTTCTTTCGCTGCCGCTTCTTCTTTCGCTTCCGCTTCTTCTTTCGCTGCCGCTTCTTCTTTCGCTGCCGCTTCTTCTGGATTTAGTAATTTTTCCTCGCTCTTCAGAAATTTCTCTTCAATTTTGTCAACTTTCTCTTCGTTCTTTAAAATTATCTCCTCGATTTCTTCTCTAACCAATCTATTATTCGGCGTTATCTGTTGTTCCAGGTTTTCTGACACCTTTTCTTCCGAAATTCTGGAATTTTCTGTCAGTTTTTCTTCTGACGTTGTGTCAGCTATCTCCCATATTTTTCGCATTTCTGCTACGACTGCTCGGACAGAGATACCCTTGTAATACATCTCGAAGCGAAGACTCTCTGGATCCTCTCCTGCTGCCTTCAACGCGTTAGCAAGACGTTCTTGTAATATTGCTTTCGTTCCGGTGGTCTCCAGATCCCTGTCTTCTAACTCCATCTTCAACTCGGTTACTTTCAGTTCCCGTAAGGATTTTGTGAACTCCATTTTCATTAAGGTTTTAATACACCACACGTTATACTGATTTAAACACACACCAACCCCACACACCTGACACCAATTGTAACGTTTCTCGTGGTGAATTAAAACCAACGAAATATTATTTACAAAGAAGGTTTATTCGGGAACAATTATACACACTAAAATCTACTGACACTAAAAACTACTTGGTCTATTTACAGATATATTACACTTAATTATTTACACTGTTACACACGACTCCGTTCTCTTGATTTATTTACACAGTTCACTTCTTACACACTATTTATTTAAACAGCTCTCTTCTTCTACAGTATCAGTCAGTCCATGCACTGTCCACGGTCCACTGCACTTGACCCCAATTCCCTGCACAGACCACAATTCCCCTGCACAGACCACAATTCCTTGCGCAGACCACACTTCACTGCGCACACCAGGGTCCACTGCACTGCTGTTAACCGCGATGCCCACTTCACAGCTCAGCTTCCACTGCAGACTTCAAACTGCTGACTGCTGTTTCCCCACTGCACCACTGCTTACCGCGATGCACCCTTCACAGCTCAGCTTCCACTGCAGACTTCAGACTGCTGACTGCTGTTCAACCACTGCACCACTCTTCACCGCAATGCACACTTCCCAGCACAGCTTCCACTTCGGACACACTGACGGACTGACGTCTTACTGCTCACTACTGACTTCTGCTAAAACTGACTGACTTCTGTAACTCCGACTGTAACTCTGTTGACTGCTCTCACTGAACTCGCGGCCGCCGGCAGCGCGTATTTATACCTGCCCGGCGCTTGTCTCCAGGCACCTGGCTCATTCTCGGCATTTCTCCGCGGCTCGCGGATTGTCCGGAACCGTCTAGTTCGGGGGAAGGGGAGTGGCGGCGGCAGGTGACGCAATCCACGCGCAGCGACTTCGGCAGGTGATGCAATATTCGTTACAGTACATTTCGACACGATGAGGTGAAGATAGGCACGAAAGTGACATTACGATACGAACGAGCAAAGTGCGTGTATCATTAACTTCACATAAGTGTTTTACATCGAGTTTCATACGGTACATTTTCTACGACGGATGAAAACTTTTTTAAGTTAAACTTTCACATTCAATCGTTTTGTGGCAGTTGACGAGCAGGACTCAGCCATGGCTACTTAACGGACAACTCCCTACTCTATACTGCCGTACGTGGCTTTGGCTTACCACTTCGCTAGTCAAATAGATTCAAAGTAAAATTACGATCCAATTTATTTTAAATAATATTCCGCGTAAAAATACTAATACTGAAAGAAAATGACAATTAAATGCAATTTTAAGTATAATATAATATTTAATGCAATTTCAATGATTAATTTAAATGTAAATACTTGGTTTCTAAACTTCTGTGTTTGGTCAAGAACCTGTGTCGCAAGGAAATCTGTGTTGTAAAGAGTATCGTTATGCAATGGATTGCAGCCATCTAATGGCAAAATAATACAATGGGAGTAGAAAAGTATTGGAGAGAGACTCGCCTTCAGTGTCTTGTCCGCTGGCGAAGGGCGGTTCGTCCGCCCTGCCCTCGCCCGCGGCCTCGCCCGCGCCCTCGCCCGCGGCCTCGCCGAGCTGCACGCTCATGACGATCTGGAAGTGGCAGCAGAAGCTGTCGTGGCACACCTTGAGGCTGCTGTTCTCGTAGGCGGCGGGTTCGGGCGTCCCCGCGGGGAGCAGCACCGTCACGTACTCCGCCAGGTCCTCCGTCTTGAGGTAGAGGTAGCCGCCTTCATCGGCGCTCCCCGCCAGGCCCCGGCCGCCCACGCCCACGCCCGGCGCGCCCTGCGGCGGGAACAGGGCGTCACAAGCGCTGCTTCAAATACCACATTTACTTAGTTACTAATTAATTATGAACATTTTCATTAAATTTATTAGTAAGTAAACATAATGATTAAATTTAATAATTATTTATTTATTTAGTCATTCATTTATTCATTCTTTCATTCATACACTTCATTAATTTCATTATTTATTTATGACTTTATTTAGTAGTTATTCAATGTTTTTATTATAACATTTTTCTCTACCCAAAACAGAAATAACTTTCATTTCCTTTATTTTATTTTTTCCTCTACAGCTCGTCTTCCCAATCGCCTTCTTTTTTCTCTTTCATAATTGTATTAAAACCATTCATCCATGTAATTACTGGTCTTCCCCTCTTCGCTATTGGCATACATTCTAAAATCTTACGTGGAATTCTGTTTTTGTTCTTCCCTCGAATATGCCGAAACCACACCATCTGAGGTTTTTTAATGTGTAATGCACTTTCATTATGTCTTTCATTTCCACGTATATACGTCAATGGCTTAGTGGAAAAAAGTTACTTGTCGATGCAAGAACCAAATCGGCACCAATGAGAACGTTTTTGAAATGGGTTTAAGGGTGTCACAAACGCCCCATAAAACACCCGATTCTTCGGCCTTTTTCGCGACTTTCAGAAACTCACGAATAAATATTATTTAAAGTTCTTAAAAACGGAGTTTTGCTGAGGTGGTGCCCACGTTAACCGCCACAATTTTATTATCATTAAACATTACTTATTTGACTCAAACATTGTACCACATATAGCTCGAACTTCGCATAATCTATATATTTCACTGCAATCGGCTGAAATTACGCCGCGCACCATCACTATTAATGACTCTTAATTGTACCACACTGCCGTCCCTGATTTCTTTATTCCCTATTAGGCTGCACTGAACATATTTGTAGAGAAACCAAAACGGTTTGGATGTTACTAGATTTGAAAGAACACTATAAGGCGTCTGGAACCCTATGAGCTATGTTTTTCCTCTTCGTTTCGGTGCATGCAACAGCGTCCACGTCGTCGCCCCCACTGCCCTACTGCGTGCGACGCCCGGGCCCGGCCCACTGGAGGAGGTTCACTCATTCACGCATTACCCTGTGTCAGAAGCCACAACTTCTTAGTTGCCGAATTAAGTAATCAGATTCGATAGTCAACTGTACCTAGAACAGTAAATACACAAAGAGCCAAAAAACTGCCTAATATTGTGTGGGGCCCCAGCGAGCACGCAGAAGTGCCGCAACATGACGTGGCATGGACTCGATTAATATCTGAAGTAGTGCTGGAGGTAAATGACACCATAAATCCTGCAGAGCTGTCCATATACTCGTAAGAGGACGAGGGTGTTATCTTTTCTCAACAGCACGTTACAAGGCATCCCAGATATACTCAATAATGTTCATGTCTGGGGATTTTGGTGGCCAGTGGAAGTGTTTAAATTCAGAAGAGCCACTCTGTAGCAATTCTGAACGTGGGGGCTGTCGCACTGCCCTGCTGGAATTGTCCAAGTCCGTCGGGATGCACAATGGACATGAATACGTGCAGGTGATCAGACAGGATTCTAACATACATGTCACAGTCGTATCTACACGTATCAGAGGTCCTATATCACTTCACCTGCACACAACGTCCATACCATCACAGGCCCTCCACCAGCTTGAACTTTACGGAACTTTACCTTGAACTTTATTTTCAAAGCCCCCTTTGACATACAGGGTCCATGGATTCATGGAGTCGCCATAGTCGTACACGTCTATCCGCTCGAAACAGTGTAAAACGAGGCTCGTCAGACCAGGAAACGACTTTACAACAGTGGAATGCCGGGGTTGATGGGCCCAGGCCGTCAGGCGCAAAGTTTTGTGTCGTGCAAGAACTGGGGCACATGAGTGGGCATTTGGTTCCGAAATCTCATATCGATAAAATGCCTTATTCAATGGTTTGCACGCCAACACTTGTTGATTGCGCAGGATTTTGCGAATCTGCAGCAATTTGCACAAGAGTTGCACTTCTGTCACGTGTAATGATTCTCCTCAGTTGCCAGTACCGTTCTTGCACGATCTTTTTGTGGTCACAGCGATGCCGGAGATTTAATGTTTTACCGGATCCCCGATATTCACGGTGCACTTGTGAAGTGGTCGTACGGGAAATCCAAATTTCATCGCGACTTCGGATCTGCTATGCCCCATCTCTCTTGCGCCGACAATAACACCACGTTTAAACTCATTTAAATCGTGATAACGTGCCATTATAGCAACAGCAACAGATCTAACAACTGTGCGAAGCTCTGTTTGTCCTATATAGTCGTTGCCTACCCGAGCGCCGTATTGGTCCCAGATCTCTTTATTTTAATGCGCATGGCAGAACCAGTTTTTTTTACGCTTCAGTGTATTTGGTATATGCCCTCAAACAAAAGGGCTAACCTAATTAGAAAGCGCTTCTCCTTCTGTGGTGAGATTCTTTTTCTCGCTTATGTCTTCGCACTAAATAATTTTGTTCAGAAACGTGTTACCTCTGTTTAGTAAAGCCTCAAGAAAGAGATCGCGTCATATCCAGCGCAAAATTGAAATCTACAACGATGCAGAACTCAAAATTATTATGCACTGTACTGACCATATTATATGTAGTTTGTATACATGTTGTGCACACCAGGACTGAAATGAATAGCATAACTGAACTTCATAAACACAATTAAATACTATAGTGAAACTTGTTCAATGTGAAACGTGTCTATTGTGGAAATGTGAACTAAAATCGCGACCCTGCCAAACATAAATTATACAGTATTACACTGCACAAAGCGGAATCTTGTCTAATACGGAAAAAATTCTCGTCCCTTAAGTTTCCGCTTGAGAAAGTTTTACTGTATTTTATATATCATTCTTATTAACATAAAAAGTAAAAATACTTAATTTAAATAGATGTAACAACGAGGAAGAATAATTGGTCTGAAAAATTGTTAGTTTAATGAGTCTGTGGCGCCTTGTGCTGCTTACTTTTTTCGTTGCCTGATCTTTGCACATTAAAATGTCCATAACTAACTGAGGTTTTGAAATGCAGAAGAAATCTGAAAAGAGCAAAGGGGTCTTTTCAGAACGCGTTAACGAGTATGCCTTCTTCAGCGACGCGGGCGGCCCGCGCTGCACTCGCCGAAACGAAGAGGAAACAGTAGGCTTCCAAATGCCTTGTAGTATTCTTTAGAGCCTAGTAACGTCAAAACCACTTTGGTTTCACTACAAAAATGTTCAATGCAGCCTAATAAAGAATAAAAATCAGATACAGCAGTGAGGTACAATTGTGGACCAGTAATAGTGATGGCTTACTGTGAAATTTTGGCAGATTTCAGTGAAACAGTTAAATTGTGCTAGGCAAAGTTCTTGAAGTAGAGATTTTAAACTTTGATCTTTTAAAATTAAGAGAATTTCGGATAAAAAGTACGGAGCTATGACCAACTGAAAGTGTCCATTTCTATGCTTTTAACGTAAGAATAGCCACATTCGAGGTAATATGGTACAATTTTTAAGTCAAATAAGTAATGTTTGATGATAATAAAAGTGTTACAGGGTAACGTAGGCACAGCCTAGGACAAAAATCAATTGATAAAAAAACTTTGAATAATATTTAATCGTGATTTTCTAAAAAGGCCGAACAAAGGGGTGTTTATGGGAATGAGGCACGCTTAAACCCATCACAAAAACGGATTTCTGGATGGCGATGTTATTTTTCAATTGAATGCTATTTTTTCGCAACGCCACTGAATTCTATTTTTTCGATACACCCTAATATATAAGTGTGTGTTTTGTCTGTTTTCAAATACTGTTGTCCCTTAGTCTCCCATTTAATACAGCAAAAGCCTGTATTTCTTTAATTATACGAAATGCTTTTCCAAAATGTAATAGTTTTCCAATAAATTAAACATGAGTGAATTGCTATTATAGAATATTTATTTACCCTATTCATCTATTCAGACAAAAAAATAATGCATCCTGTCAATAGAATATCCTGTCTCCCGAATTGGCCGGGCCCCGCCCCGTCCCGCCCCGCCTTGTCGAATGTGGAATTAATTTTTGCCTACCGGGCTCAGTTTTCGCGTTACACGCCACTCCTACCTACGGAAATCCTTGAAAAAGGTGCATATTGATTATTTTGCTGTAGCTTCATTTAATTATTCCGCGGACGTAATAGTTAAGGAACAATCGAAATGTGTACAATGTGTTGTACAATCACGCCATTCCAACGCATGATTTCCTACCCAACTATGCAAAACCTCTCTTGTAATGACGAGTCATTTAACTTGAACTACGAACCAGAAATCCTTCGTTTCGGCCAATTCTTCCCTTTCTTTCATCGCTTTCGCGACGACAGTCGATTCGTATCGATAATTGTTTATCTCTCGATAAACCGTTATTATTGGTCCCGAATGGTAAAACCCATTTCGTAAATACAAGAAGCAAGAAAATGGCTTTGAAAATGGTTATCCCATTTTCTTCATTATGAATCGGAGAGTGGCGATGATGATTACATTTTGGCAGTGAGCGTGAGGTCGGAAATCTTTTAAAAATGTTGTTTATGTAACCACAAGATACACATGATACATTTGTGAGCGCGGTACACGAAATCTCGCTGATGAGCTAACATCACGTGTGAAGTTTCCCGCCAGTCGATTGACGAATGCGAAGACGTTTGACTTTCTCAAGTTTGTGCCGTTTATTCTGACTCTACGCGCTGCTCTTTTGTTAACTCTTTGCTTATTAGAACGTTGTCCAATTTCCTTCAACAGATAAATCGGACCGTCCTGAAAAATACAGCGTGAAACAATATACATCGGGTACTTCTTCCCTTCTTTAAACGAATTCACTTTGTAATAAGTGATATTTATTCCAAAGTCATACATTTTTACTATTTTTACTATGTAATGGAGCATGTGCAGGAACTTTCTACAACTCAACAAGTTTAAAAAGCATTATTTATGAAATTCTCTCTGAAAATCACCAT
Organism: Gryllus longicercus; assembly: GCA_038098605.1. Classification (NCBI taxonomy): domain Eukaryota; kingdom Metazoa; phylum Arthropoda; class Insecta; order Orthoptera; family Gryllidae; genus Gryllus; species Gryllus longicercus. The sequence continues at coordinate 799,436 of JAZDUA010000363.1, read as the reverse complement.
CATTTATCATTTTTTCTCTCATTTGTGGAAGCTTCGTTGTTCTTATCGACATTTTTCATAAAACAGTCTGTATTCATATATAATGTACATAACTATCTTGCGTTCATCCAACATATTTATGCCTTATATTGAATTATTTTACAATAGCCCTTTCGGTTGGAATTTGGGTGGTTTCGGTTTTGGATTTTCGGTGGTAAACATGTATTTGCCTTTGAAGCGAGAAAATACAGCAACACCGCGCTTTCAATAATTTCAGATAGGTTTAAATAACCATTCTGTAAGTATTATTTCGTTTTCATATGGAATCGAAAATAATTTTCTTGCGACTCGGATCTTCTACTTTCTCCCTACCAACTAGAGAGAAAGTTATGTAATGCTAGCGAATTTTCGGCAGAAAAACTCTTCTTACAGGGTTCTGGTAAAGAAAAACTTGATAAATAAAATTGCTAAATTTAGAAAAAGTCGTCTGTCGCGCGGTGTATCCAGAATCCATGTTTTCTGGGTCCGATTGAAACCGATAAATCGAATGATTGCAAAACGTCTCTCCGTCTGTGAACAACGCTAGAGGTAGCCGTTTTTCTCCAAAACTTATACTCGCAAATCCATCTGGCTGACGTTGCCGACCCTTCAATTTGGCACCGATATTTTATTTTGGGGGAAAATGATGGAAGTTTAAGACGATAGTGCAATTCCCATTTTTTGAATATCATATATTTTCCGAAAATTGCAAAAGTTCAAACTTTTTTGGAGTTTTCTTACAACTCAAATATTTCAGATAAAGATGTTTCTCTTAATGAAGTCTGTTCCATAAAGATAGATTTTGAAATAAGTTCATGTACTATTTTTCGAAAATTTAAAAACTTTTCGGGTAATTTTGCGTGAAAATACAGGAGATAAACTACTATGTGCTGTTTTAGCACCACTAGGGTTCTGTAGTAGTTAGGCCCCGCTGTTCTTTCTTTCGATATTTTGAAATTGATTGAGTGGGGCCGCCATGTTTTAGAAGATCCCTCCCCCCTACATTTGGTAACTAGATTTACCCACTTTTTTGTTACCAGGGACCTGTATTACGTTTTCGGCCGAAAATTCGCCCTTTCTTCCTGCTGCATTATATCTTTCTCTCTACTCCGTAGCGAGAGAGTAAAAACGGAGTAACTTGAAGCGAGTTGAATTTGTTTGCGCCGCCATCCTCACCTCGCCCTCGCCTTCCCCCTCGGCCGGGGGCTCGCCCGTGGGCGGCAGGGGCGGGGGCACGGACGGCTCCGCTTGTCGCACGCACTGGCACCGTAGCGCGCCCTCCGCCGCCCCTCCCTGCGGCGGCCCCTCCTCCGCCCCCGCCCCCGCCCCCTCCGCCTCCGCCCGCTCATCCGGCAACCGCAGCTCCTGCACCGCCAGCGCTTCGAACTCCAGCTCCACCTTGCCCTCCGCCGGGAGCTCGTCCTCCCAAGGAAGCTCCTCCACTTTCAGTTCTTCGAATTCCACTTCTGCCCCAGTTCCACCCTTCGTCTCCACCTCTGGCTCTAAGCCTTCTGCTTTTAAATGTTCAACGCACGGTTGATCAAGTCCGTGCAGCTCTTTGCACTTTTGCACGGCCTTCCTCCTCGCCTCCTCCAGCTCCTTCCTTTCCCTCAACAGCTCCTCCTCCATGGCCTCGTGCAGCATCTGCGCGCCCGTGTGGTCCCCCAGCTCGTCGAACTGGCTGCCCATGGTCTCCAGGGTGTCGTTCAGGGGAGGGGTGTCCAGTTGGTGCAGTTTGTGCCTCTCCTCTTCTTCCTGGTGGCGATGGAGCAGGTACTCGAATTGCTCGCCCTCCGCCTCCATCCCTTGCTTACCTACCATGCCCTCCAGCTGATTCCGCATGGTGTCCACGGTGTCCCCCAAGGTCGGGGTTTTTGGCTTCTCGTCGGCGTCGCTGCCGGGGAACAGCAGGCGTTCCACATCGGCCTTGAGCTGGTCGACGTCCACGGGCGGCCCGGTGTCCTCCTCCTCCGCCTCCGCCTCCACCTCCACCTCCGCACCGGGCTCCTGCCGACCGCAATCAGAAACAATTACACAGGCGCACACACAAACAAGAGATGTCAGCCCCAAAGACATGCCTCATGCTTCACAATTTTATTACTTGTCTCATTTATATTTACATTAGTGGCGATTTGTTTACATTATACCATTCATAAATGTGCTTTAAATAACGTTGCCATTTAAATTTCTCCAAAAATTGCTCAAAAGTTCTCTGTGAAAATTACAAACTTTTTGCATTTTCAGAAAAGCACAAACGCCATTTTCTCAACAACGGCTTCGAATTTTATTTTCAAACTTTTCGTACGGAATGCCACTGTTTAAAATTACATTAAATTAATTTTGCTATATTGTTTGTTTTTAAAAAATTATACAAATTCAATTTATTTGAAAAATCTCTCTCGCCATTAATATTTTTTAGCAATTTGTACACATTGCTGCATTAGTAGCCTTTTAAATGACTCTAAATGACGTTTTCGAAAACTCAATAGTTTTCTGTGCTCTAGAGCATCAATTTTTTTCGCTTGTACAGTAACGCTTAAACGCCATTTTCTTAAAAACGACTCCAAATTTTTCAATGCAAATTGCTACGTACGACGATAAGTTACTATTATTTTATATTTTATAGTAATATTTAGGTTCTACTATTACGAAACCGAAAAATTGAGAAATTTTCTAAAAGAACGTACTTTGGGCGGTGATAGATGGCAGCTAGCAAGAGTATGTAGCAAGTCCAAGTATGTGGCAATAGCTGGCGCAGGCCAAAGAAAATATAAAACTAATACGAGAAAGTGTGTGCAATTCTGAAGCAAGAGTAGTTTTACATCTCGAAAAACAACTGTCAAATACAGAATTTCCAATTTCACGGTTGTTTTCGCGATTTAAAGGAATCTGGAGGTTGGGGCGGATTTCAGATTCGGAATCAGCGCCTCGATGTGCATAGAGAAACATGTCTAGTCTTTCGGTCTGACAACTTTTTTTAAAATTTCGTGTACCTGTGTTATCAAACACAACAATGAAGAAATACAAGAACCAATAAATACACCAATGAAGAATTGCCAGAGTGAAATACTTAGAAATGCAAGAAGGAAGAAATTATTACAATTAAAAAAAGTCGTACCGATATTGATCAGAACTGCTCTCTGTTCCTCAAAATGTACTAATTCAAGCTTCCAGGGCATTCAAAAGCTAGGAAATGCAGGATATCGCATTATTGGGTGCAGCATTTAGATAATTAAAATAGAGAAATTCTGACAAAAATAATAAACTGACATTCTACGATTCAAAGAAAATGCTATATGGTACCGCTCTCTATTAAATAAGCTAGACTTGAAATAAGGTACGCGTAATTTGTCATTGATATTTGACGTTGGTTCTTGAAACCACTTGTATCATACACACTGATACTGCTTCGACTCTTAATCTTGATTTCGATGAAAATATCATAGCTCATCCTTCATACACAAATTTCTCAATTATTAACAATTTGCAGAAGAGGTGGTCTGGGCGGTAACTAGATTTGATAATTTCCGATGTCTTTCTTTGGAGATATCCGAGGTGAAAGGAGTTTAAATGGTACCCTCACATCCTACCAGAGCTAAGAGACCGGATTATTGAACAAATGAACGCAGTACCCCACGCTGTGCCAACGTGCTCAAAACTTCAGAGATCCTGCAGCAGTGATTTGCTCCTAATGTAAGCCATCTTTCGGAGGTCTGCCAGTGAGAGCGGTGCAAGTGCAAGTGGAGGTGGGGGAGGGCAGCTTGCTCTTGCTCACTGGGAACGGTGTGTGGCGCGTATATTGAATGCCTGGGCTGTTAATACAATGATCCATGCTGTAGAATTAGTATATACGCTCACTAATTTAAATAGGCAATGTCGCGTATTTATAGCTATAAGGTCCATAATTTACTGTATATTTTCTTCTTTGCTATGACAGCATATGTAATTCGCTGCTCTATATCGACATATTTTCCTTTTTTTATTTTTTAAAATATGATCATTGCGACTCTTAAATAATATTTTAAAGCAGTGTTCTTTCAAAAAAATTATTAATTAGTGCTAACTACAATTCATTTACAATTTATTAATTGATTTTTCACCAGGAAAGTTGTAATCTTCAAGTGACAATAAAAGAAGGAAATTAATTGAGTATACCTAACGAAAACGTGTCATGTACTGGATATAGTCCAACTCTAGTGTACGAGATATTTATACAGATTATAAAGATTTAAATTTACTCCAATGAAGATAAATTAAAGTTTTATAGACATTATACTCATAAAATTCAGATAATATATTTTAAATATATCAACGTAAATGGTTATGAATAAATTATGTTTGTTAATATTAGAAATATACAACGTACTCTCATAAAAAAAATTGAGCAGAAAGTAATCACCATTTTTTACGATTTTTGCATTGATATAACTGTCTTACTTAATCAATAATAGTTAATAAAAATAGTATATTTGTCATTTTCAAAGAAAAACGATTCAATATTGCACGACACCAAATTTGTGATTACATCGTAGCAAAGTGAATTACAGTATCAGCTCGACAAGCAATTATAATACTTCGTGTCCAAACCAAAAATGTAAGTGTGTTCAATTCGTTTTAAGTATCAATATCACACTAAAGGTAATATTTTATGAACTGAATGTCCTCTCAGTCGATAATGCTCTCTTTGATTTTTATTTGAATTTACGCATTCGAATGGTTCGAATTGCTATTCCTCATTAGTGATCCCCACTTCCAGAATGAGCCTGATCTCCACCCCCTTCGCTTGATTAGCAGCAGAGTTGCTCGCGCGTGGCCCCCGAGGTCAGAGGAAGTGCAAAACGTTGTGCAGGCCAGCTAAAAGCGACAGGGGCTGAGGATCTGGAGGTGCTGGGGGGCTGAGGAGGCTGGGGGCTGGGGGGGCTGGGGGCTGGGGGCTGGGGACTGGGGGGTGGGGGGCTGGGGGGGCCGGGGGGCTGGTGGGGTGGCTGGGGGGCTGGGGGGTGGGGGGCTGGGGGGCCGGGGGGCTGGTGGGGTTGGGGGTGGCTGGGGGGCTGGGGGGATGGGGGGGCTGGGGGGGGCGTGCCTTGGCGTGCAGGCGGCGCAGGCCGCGCAGCATCACGTCCTGCACGTAGCGGCGGAAGCGCGCGCCCTGCAGCAGCGCGGCGTCGCCGGCGCGGCGCGGCGCCACCGCCTCGCGGAACTCGGCCTCGTCGGCGCGCACCTCCGCCTCGTCCTCGTCCGCCTCGCGCTGGTAGTACAGCTCGTACTTGACGGCCTCCCCCGCCTGCTCGTCCGCCTCCTCGCCCGTCTCCGGGTTGATCAGGCGCCGCCCGTCCTGCACAGGCTCTGGCAATTCACTCCGGCCGCATCAACCACCACCGCCATTAGAGCATGCTAGCTCGGTATGTGGCAGTGGTCTACGACAAGATCCGGCCTACAAGTCGGCTAGCGGTGCCCCCCTCAACCAGCTATCTTCCACCAGCGGGGACCGCCCCAACCGCCCCAACCTAAGCTCCCGATTGGTTGGTTGGTTGGTTGGTTGTAGTGATCCTGGACCAAGTTATTTGCTACCGTTAGTGTACTGCATGTTGTTCCTCGGGAGGTGGCGGTGATCTTCCCCCGCTTTACGGCGAGACATGGCGCCGACCTACAGTCAGCTAGCGGGATTTTCCCCAATCAGATATCTCCGACCAGCGGGACATCGCCCCAGCCAGGACAAGTTCTAAACTCCCGACCGAACATTTATGGAAGTGCAGTGCATGATACTGTACGTGTGTGGATAGGACAAGGAAGAGGTAGGAAAGATCGCGCGCCGTCCATGAACCGTTTGTTAGGGTACTGCTCCGGCACTCGCCTGGTGTTGATCCGAGAAACCACGGAAAACTATCTATCAGAGAAACACGCCGCAAGAATTTTCCTCCAGAAAGAGACTTAATTCAACCTAGTTGACAAGCTAGTGCCGAAAATTCTGCCACCGTCGGGAATCGAACCTACAGCCGCCCAGTCAGAGGGACTGCTGTGGCATCAGTTGATGCCCTGAGACAATTCTGCCGGTCGCTCAATTAAATGAAAGCAGGCCTACTCTTATATACTTTCCCACTTCGCCCACTTTGATGTATTAATTACTTAGTTTAAACAATGATCACTGGACCAATAAGTGAAGAGCAGCGGAAGCAGACCTTCTACTTTCACATTTTTACATTTCACCTACTACTTTCTATTTGACAACATTCACGCACTTGGAAAATTTATTAATACCAACGGTATTTGACGTTGAATATTATGCGTCATTTTATTTATCAAAAATTCAGGGATCCATATATGCTATTCTTGGCACTTTCTAACATCAAATTAACAAATGAACAAATTTTTAGTTAATGCATAACATATAATACATATTTAATGATATTCTGTCGCAATTTACTCAATAGGCGATTTATAATTTTTTGTGTCTTGGCTTCTTTTGAGGATTTGAGGTGTTATTGACTGTGAAAACAACAACATTGAATTTCAAATTGGTGACACTTCACTTACTAGCAGAAATGAAGAAATAGTGAACAGTATAATTTCTGCAAATTTAGGAAGCGGTGCTCCAGTAATGGACAGATGCAAAGTGCATTGCGTCCGCGCCTCGAAGAAAAAGACAAAAATGTTAAAACCAGAAAAAAAATTATGCATCATTTTAGAAGTCCTGAGAAGAATCACATGAGATGAACCGGAGAACTACATATCAATGACCGTGCAGAAGAACTGAAGGCGAAATATTCTTATCTTGAATGATGGCGAGGTATGACACTGAACTGTTAGTTTTCTTGGTCTTACGATTATGTACGGCGTTCAGGAAGAAAATTGTAAGCTTCTGACGACTTGTGGTCACCAGAATTTGGAATACCATTCCCTCAATCAATTACGAATTGTGCAAGATTTGAGGACGTTGTACGCTGTTTGAAGTTTGATGATAAAACTACATGTGAGGCAAGAAAATAAATATCTTTATATATAGCTTTGACTGTAAAGCAATTTCTGACATATTAACTGGAGCTTTTATATCAATCGCGCCTAATGGGGTAAATTGCAGGGTTAAATAGCAGCTACGTTGGGTCTGAAATTCTAGGACTCTCAGGTAATGGATGTCGAGAGATATCATGAATGTTGCATTGTGCCTTTGCAGCCAGAGAGTATTTTTGAGAGAATTTAAAATATTCGCTTTGTATACTTACTTCACAGATCACAATAGAGATATTTGAAGTAATCAGAATTCTTCTGAATCCTTCTAACTCCTTGATCACAATCAACATGAAGACAGCAAAGCGATGCAAAATGTGATATATAAGATTTCTAGTGTAACAAATTCGAATGTTAATAATTACAAGTTCAAACTGTACACAATATTGAACCGTCAATAGTTTTGTAAATCCGTTTACTTGAGGTTTGGAATATAGCCCTTTACTTGTACGGGATTTTATGTCGATGACATTCTGTAAGCACAGCCACATTGCTAAAAATTGATAGAATGCCCATGTACAAGAGTCAGTGTGTATATTTCACTTTATGACGTAATTCGGTTGTTATATTACGAATTGTTATATTACGTGCCTAAATGAATTTCAAACTTACGGGAGATTTGATGTATATTGTGAAGCGAATAGCATTTGATCTAGCATTCTCTTATAACACGTTCATAAGTAGCATACTCTACAAACTTCCAAATTTTACATTTTAAATTTCTTGAATGCGAATCTGGGGACTTGTTCTTTAGCAAACTTTATGACGCTTCACATTATATCAATGGTTACCTGGTAGAAAACTGTCATATTTCTTTAGCGCACACCAGTAGTATCGTTAATAAAAGAAATTGAATTATGAGATATAAGCAATATTTAAAGTGAATAGTCTTTCGACCTATAATAGTGCCATTACTTTACAGGACTATTTTCTTTTCTGCAGGGGGTGCGAAAGACGTTTATTCCATTCTATTGCGCAATGGAGAGTGGTGTTTGATGGCACTGACCTTGAGCTGCAGCAGCGACTGCAGGTGGCACTGGTAGAGCGAGGGGATCTTGGGGTTGGTGGGCGGCAGGCTGTTGGCGCACTTGCCGTGGGCGGGGGCGGCGGCGGGCGGGGGCGCGGGCGCGGGGGCGGGCGCGGGCGGGTCCGCCTTTCGCGCCAGCACCACGATCCTGCCCGCCAGGTGCGCGGCGGCGGTGGCGTTGTGGCTGCAGGCGTTGCGGTTGGGCAGCCGCCCCACCAGCAGCTTGTTGGTGCGCTCGCGCTCCATGGTCGCCACCACCTTCCCGCGCCGCCCGGCGTACAGCCCCGTGCCCGTGCTGCCCACCTGCGCAAGGCAATGCAATGCCCGTTGAGAATTGATGCACGTATTCAGCATGCATTCAGGTAAGTTTAGTATTTTCAAATGGAAGTGTGTGTATTGTAAACATAAGTATATATATATATATATATATATATATATATATATATATATATATATATACTTATGTTTGAGAAAGGAAAACAAGAAGAAAATGAGAAGGGTATATCATGTATAGACTCTCAAGGGACCCGAAACTAAGAACAAACAGAATTGTCGTGAGTGATCTAGTTTTGTCAGCATCAACAAAGATATCAAAAATCTTCACTGTTATCATATTCCTTTTCCTTTGAGATTTTTATCTCAACCTGACACATGAGGTTCAGTATCTACAGAAAGACAATACCTGGCCGTGCCTTCTTTTGTTCAGGCTTTTCTGGTATGATTTCAGCTTGATAGAGATGGTGTCCGGAGGAAAAAAAAAGAAAATAATGACTAAAAAGAAAGGAGGAGTCACAAATGAGGCAGATGGTCATATTTAGCCATCAGAAAACATAATAGACAAAAAAGGCCAGACAAAAATTAATTAAAACAACTTCAGAAGTACTATTATGCGATTCATGCTAAAAGTCATAAAATCATAACAATAATTAAAAAGAATTTTGTGAGTAGTGGATGTTAGTGGAAGTGTGTTTGTAAGTAAGGGCAAAGAACAGGTCAGAAAGAGGTAGCAGAGTCTCACAAGTCCCATGGCCCTTTTGGATACTGCTACGGCATTCGTCTGGTATTGATCGGAGAAACCAGATAAAACTACCAATCAGAGCAGCCAGCCGCTAGAATTCTCATCCAGGCAGCGTCTGGACACTCCCTAGCTAACTAGTGTCGGAAAATCCAGCAACTGCGGGAAGTGATTCCTAGGACCTTCCGGTCAGAGGCACTGCAAAGCCATCAATTCTTCCCGAGCCAACTGTAATGGTAAATGCACTGACGTACATGTGAAGTACGCATTGTTCAAGAAGAGCAATGAATACTTCTTTCAAGCTGTAAGTGAAAGAAATATTACCCCTTCATGCTTAAATTAGGGTCGCGCCGGGAGCGGGCGCTCAGGCAACGGTCACGGGTGATTAAGCTACCCGGACCGCTGTCAATGCTAACACGATCCAGGCGTGGAAACAGAGACGTTTGGGGAACTCGCGAGTTTTGAAAAGGGCAAAAGCCCTCTGACAGTCATGTCAATTTATGGCGTCGAGGGCATGCCGAGTCCTGGCGGGGGAGGCGGCGTAATGGCCTCGTTAAACTCTCTGTTTCCCATATAAGGATCCTGTAGCGTTGAGAGGAGGGGGAGACCGCCTAAAGACTTTGCTGCGTGCACTCCACGCTGCTCTGCAGCTGTATTTTTCTTATATTAAAAACTTTCATACTTCATCGACTTGGTCTCTATAATTGAAACCTCGCTGACCATCACGCTCCTCCAGGGAACTTAGCTTCCCTGCGAACCCAATTTTTATTGCATCCTGTACTGGAAGCAATTGTAATTGCCTGCAATCGCTGCTAGTAGCACTACACCTGCAGCGAAAGGCATTACACAACTCCGCCGGTAATGTTATGATCAGATGTGAGGAGCCGCACCTCCGGGAGGTTGTACCCGGCGCCGAGGAAGTTGACGTCCAGCACCCAGGCCCAGGCGGCCTGCGCCTGCACCGCCGTCAGGAAGGGCAGCTCCGAGAACCAGGCGGTGGGGAAGAGCACGTCGCTGACGCCCGCCTCCGTCACCAGCGTCACGGCCGGCTGCTCGAACATCAGGTCGAAGCACGTGAACAGCCCGAAGCGCACGCCGAAGTCCGCGTCGAAGTAGGCGAGCGCCGGCTCCGCGGGCGGCACGAACCCCGCCTCGCCGAACAGGTTGTACTTGCGGTACCTGCAACGCCAACCCAAACCTCTTTGTACACGAACGCTTGTCACAGGTAATGGAAAAGGAAATAAATCAGTGGCTAATTTTAGGATGAATCTTCTAACATGTGGTGGAGCCAGAATTCATGTGTTTGGGTCATACATACAGAAATATCGAGTGACGTCAAAAAGTGTGAACAAGTCTAGTTGCTTAACCGTTCAGCCCATTTTTCATGAAATGCTCCAATTCATCTTGATGATATTGCAGTTCATTGAATACCAATATTTTAATTTTGCGGTTACTTTACAAGAACCCCTGGGATATTTTCCAAATTTTCAAAAGAAAACCTCCATCGTTTTTGATTATGTTGGCGACGGGTGGCGGGGGTACATCTGCGGGGAGCCGGCGCTCTGGATGAAGAAATACAGTTACTCCCAAAGGATTAGCGAGGGGGCATTGGCGACACAAAGATAAACCGAGTTTTCAGGGCAACGCGGCTGTCCAGTTCGCGGAGCATGGTATGACGAAGGTCAAGAGGCTTCTTTGCTTTTGGAAGCCGGTGTCCCAGAGGGTCTTCAGATTCTTTGTTGCGAGTGGGTGGGTGTCTTTGGAAGAGCGACGTTGTCGCCCTGTGTGGTGTTTTATGAATCTTCGGGTCATTTGGCAGCTGCGCGTAGCTAATGTGACGGGGGATGGGGTGGGGAGTGCTTTGGGATTCGTGGTCTTATGACAATTAGCACACCTGAGGTGCCGAAACATGTCAGTATTAAAATATTTTATTCGAATTATCCACTTTTTTTATACGAAATGTCCCCTTTTTCAATAATGAAAGTATGGTAACCTAAGTGCAGCTGCAAGCTGCCGCCTGGTCGATATGTGTGGCAGTGTACTGCATGAGTGTGTCTGGGTACAAAGGGCGTGCGGTCCGTGTTCGTTTGTTAGGGTACTGCTCCCTGGTGTTGATCGGAGAAAGCACCCTCGAGGCAGCCAGCAACTAGAGCCCCCCCCCCCAGGCCGCGGCTGACGGGGCGCAGCGAGGAGAGGGATCCGACCTGGCGACGACGGCGCCCTTGCGGTCGAAGGCCACGTCCGAGTTGAAGTAGCGCCGGCCGTCGGCGTTGCAGGCCACGATGCCCGAGCGCACGGCCCGCGGCTGGAAGCCGGGGCACTCGGGGCAGAAGGCCAGCGCCGGCAGGCAGCGCTCCACCTCGGGCAGGTTCACCACCACGTAGATGCCCGCGTCGCGCGCCGCACACGACAGGTCGCGCAGCTCCTGCCAGCGCAAAAACCAAATAAATGCTATTACAAAATAAGAAAATTTTCATTCTGGTAATTAATTAATAATGAATGTGTATTTCATTATCTGTTTGGTTTTTTTGATTTTTACCAGATCGTACTCTCTAATTAAATTCTCGAATGTCGCGGTGGTCCATAACTATGCCATTTTCAACAATATTTATTTAATAAACGGCACAGGTACGAAAATTTCTCGTTTAGGTAATAAATTAATAATTAATGTGTATTTAAATATTAATTTAGTTTTATTTGATTGCTTTCGTTGCTTCTTTTATTTGATTATCTGGCATGTTTGGATACCTGATTCAGTGTTTAACAATATTTATTTAATAAACTACAACAGTACAACATTTCTCTTTGCGGTAATAAATTAGCAATGAATGGGTATTTAATTATAGAATAGACCTTCATTATTTGTGCCCGTTCGTAATCTCTAATATAATACTCGACTATCGTGTGTGGTTGCAGAGCTACGATCTTTTTAACAATATTTGTTAAGTAAATTGCTGCAGTACTAAATTTAATTTTTGAGTACTAAATGTTGGTATTAGTTTGAAATGATTGATCTTTTCTTGTAATTTAATTGTGCCAGCGTGATGCGTCGTGTCAGCACAACCACATTTATTTCATAAACGGCAAGAGTAATAAGTTTATTTTTTGGTGATAAATTAGTAATAAATGAGTACTAAACATTCCATTTGGTTGGATTAATTATGCTCCTCTGGCTGTGCCAGCCTGGCATACAGCGCCTGCCGTATCGTGGAGTCTCCCGCTTCATGCACCTTGAGCTTTCCTTGCTCGTTTGAATGGTCACCTCCGAGGAGTACTTTGCAATATCTCGCATTCACGACGTTGCCAGTGGAGTTCTTGGGAGTAAAGTGAAACACTTTGAGAATACATTACATTTCCCCTCGGCAAATTCCAGCGGCAATCTCTCACTGTTTTCTCTAGAATAAATTTTCATTATTATTATAGATCAAATGGGCGAAGCCGGGTGGGCGACGTGCAAAATTTATTAGCCATAGGTGCGTTTAGGGCTGGTTGAGGGTGAACGTAGAAGGGTAGGATCGGGTAGAATTTGATAAGGGCGGAAAAGACTGAGGGGAAGCCGGTAAATATTCGAGAATTGAATAGTTATTTCTGGATGTGTAATGAAAATGTCACGTTTACTCAAATTATGTAATTCCAGGGACTTTTCTAGGGATGAAGGATCTGGCTAATGTGTTGACTAGTGACAGTTTCTACTTTTTGTGGGAACAAATTGTACAGGACTTCGAACATTTAAACGTTTATCGCAATGTGTTGGCTGTTGTTGGAGCTCTGTACATTACTAACAAGACTTTTCAATTCTTGTATTCTGTGGCTCACGGTATTGCAACTCATGGTTTATCAAGATATTTTTCTGTACGCCTCACGGAAAGTGGTGATTGGGCAGTTGTTACAGGACCCACTGAAGGAATTGGAAGAGCATTTGCCATAGAACTGGCAAAGCGAGGGATGTCAGTTCTATTACTTGGTCGAAATCCTGATAAACTGCAAGAGTTATCAGACTTTATTAGAAGAGAATACAAACAGCAGACAAAGATTTTGGTTATAGACTTCAATGATCCTGGAAAAGCATACGAGGACATCAATGATGCTTTTGAGAAACTAGACATAGGTGTAGTAGGCTTATGTGACATCATTCTCACAAGCAGTGAATGCGGAAGTGAAACCTGATGGAATAACTGTGCACACTCTTATTCCTTCATATGTAAAAACAAGAATGGTTGAATGTTGCCCTTATTTATCTACTTCTTTGCTTGTTCCCACTCCAGAGACTTACGTTAAAATGCTCTTGCAACATTAAAATATTCCACCTACTCAACAGGGTATTGGTTTCATGGAATACAGGCTTTTTTTGTGTCATCACTTCCAGTTACTTGGTATATGTACATGATTCAGAGAGCCAATTTGATTTTCCGCAATGAATATCTGTCTCTTCATAATAGATAAAATAAGTACCGTGATTTGTTTTTGAGTTCCTGTGATTTGGATATTTGGGTTTCTAATTAGATTGTTTTGGGTTTATCATTATTATTTATGTTTAATCATTCAAAGATTTTCAATAATTACGAAAAAACATCAAACATTTACATTCTTAAATAGGAATCTATACATAAGTATTGTGAAGTAGATCCCGCAAATTCAGGCATTTATTTTTATAAAAAATACGAAGGTAAAAAGCATTTATTTTGACTAAAACAAGCATACAAAAAAGGCATTTATTCTAGGAAATATATGGGGGTAAAATACAGGAAAGATTGGATATATACCATTAATTGTGATTATTGTAAAACAGGGAAAAATTTAAAATTATTCATATTTTTAATCTAACTCTAAAATATACATTAGCACATACGTGGAAGGAAACTATATTTTCTTTATAATCTTGATTGTACATGACCATACGGTATGACGACTATGAATTTATGTTACCTTTGACACTGTGTCTATGAAATGCTACTGTGGACTCCCTTTGGAATCTTACAATGGTATCAGTGCAAACAGAATTATAGATTTAATCTTTGGCATTTGAGTAATCGCCAGAACGGAAGAGAGAACAAAAAAGATCTACCAAGGGAATATCTTGTACAGATAGTTGTGTCCGCAAAAGGGATTCCATGACCTAGGTAGTCAAACGCACAATGATATTCTTCGCAAGCAAACAAATCTGTCAGCATCAATAAAAATAATAAAACTGGCAACATCACCGCTGGTATCATATTCCTTTCCCTTTTGGATTTTTAACACAACCTAACACAGGAGCACCCACTTTGACAGAAAGACAGTATAGGGCCGTGCCTTCATGTTGTCTAGACTTGCAGGTATGATTCCAGATTTTTAAATATTGGTGTCAGGAAGGATAAAAAGGATAAATAAATATGAAAAAGGCACAAATAACGCTAAGGGCCAAAAGTAGGCATCTGAAGCTAAAATAGGTGAAGAAGGCAAAATGAAAATCTACTAAAACAACTCCAGAAATACAATTAAATTCCTATTGTTAAAAGTCATAAAATAACAATATTAAAAAGGCGTGTTGCCAAATTTCCAGGTAGTAGAGATGCGCAAGGGGCGGATTTTGATAACCTAAAACATCACCAAAAATGATCAATATTTTTTTAATGTCCGAAAAGCAAAGAAAAATTAAAAAAGGGAAAAAAGGAAAAAATGTTATCAAAATCATTTCGTATGAATAATTCAAGCTCTTGGATAAACTACTGAAGTAATCGAGGCATCTTCTATTCGTTTAAGTGAATTTAGCTTTCAAACTTTTGGCTTGGACTGTTCTTTATCGGAAAATCTGTCATTCGTTATCTCGAAATTGGTTGAACAGTGACAGGCGTCACAGGAACCTTAGATTACACACACACAATAGCTTATATTGTTGCAATCTCGTAACTATTATTTGAAATAAGTATTATTGAAATATTAAGATCCATAAAATGAGGAAAAAATGAATTAAAAAGGACGGAAATGGTAAAAAGTTCTTATTTGTCGAAGTCATAAAATTAAAAAAAAAACTATGTATAAAAATGGGTAATTTGCTTTCGTCATAACGTAAATTGAATTTCTGTACTAAACGGCATTTTTTCTGAAGTGAAAAGAAAAAAGACATTTCATTAAATCAGCCCCCTGCTTATCATATATGAAGGTCTTCTCTGAGGGATTATTTGTTTGATCCCAATAGTGCGATAGCTAGCAATAGAGATCGCTAATGACCTAGAAGTTGATGCGACCTTCAATAACAAAAAAATTGAAACCCTTTGCTAATTTCTTGTCCTTACTAGAACTAAGTCTGTCGCAAAGCAACTCAAGTGAATAGTGGAAGGATAATATAGTTCTACGAGTACCTGTGCAGCAACAACAAAAATGACAAATTACTGCTGCTACGGAATGGCACAGTCTTTCTCGTACTAATTAGTTTCTTAGTTTTTGGCGGGTCTAACTTTTCGGTCGTGCTCCATCCTCTTCCCAGCTGCCATCTATTGGCAAACAAAATTTTTTCATATTTCCTCAATTTTTTTGGTTTCTTAATGGCAGAAACAAAAAATGACTTAAAGAATATGATAGAAGAGTAAAACCTCGTTCTATATGGAAATGTTCGTTGAAAAATTTGGAGCCATCTTTACGAAGAAGGCATTTAAGCGTTACCGTATTTGTGAAATTTAAAACATATTTGTCACAGAAGAACTATTGAGTTTTCGAGAAAAACGTTATTAGAAGTTTGTTTAGAGCACTTCTACTCTCAAATGCAATTATGTTTTTAAATTGCTGTAGATGTGCGTATTAAAAGAATGAGAGGTTAAAAAAAATACATTTGTGCAATTTTTGAAAAAACAAACAACAGAAAACCGCAAAATAAATTTTAGGTCATCATAAACATAGCAATTAGCACTATCAATTCGAAAAGTGTGAAGAAAAACAGTTGAGTTTGATACGAAAAGTTTGAAAAAAATTGAACTGTTGTTGAGAAAATGGCGTTTGAAAGATTTTGAAAATGAGGGATCTTCATGTCGTTTTGACGGAAAACTGTTGGGTTTTCGAGAAACTTTATACAATATTATTTAAAGTACATGTACTATTAAATGAAATAATGTGAACAAATCGCCGCTAATGTTAATATGAACTACGTGAGCAGTTAGTATATTTTTTTTTTAATTCACAGATAAGTTTACAAATCAAGTATTGACACTTAATTAATCATTGAGAATCGTTCTAGTAAATGTTTCGTTCGATTTTGTACATTAAAATTGCATTTAATATTATATTATGCTTGTCAGTTTTAATTTATTATTATTATTATTATTATTATTATTATTATTATTATTATTATTATCGCGGAATATTATTGATTTTACGCGGAATATTATTTAAAATAATTTGGATCATCATTTCACGTTGATCCTATTTGACAAGCGCAGGGAGTCCAGAAGGCACCTGCCGCAGGTTAGGGTAGAGAGCTGTTCGCTATGTGGCCTTGAATGAATCCTACAAGGCAACTGCCACGAAACAATTTAACGTAAAAGTTTAACTTGCAAAAGATACCATAACGCGAAGTAGTATATATTACTCGAAGTATATATTAAAGTCGATGTAATGAGTATTAATACACTCATCCGAAGTTCACGATACTCACTCGTCCCTCGCTCGTATCATAATATCACACTCTTGTATTAATACCCATCATTACATCGTTTCATAATGCACAATTTGTAGCCTTTAGGTCCTCTGTAATGTATTTCGAACTGAACTGAACTAGTCATCTATGTGCCGCTTTGCCCCGGTTTTATTTTTGGAGCGTGTTGTCCCGCGTGCAGGGGCGTGCATGCGTGCCCAGTGTACTGAGCGCGATGGCCGCCAGAGGGAATAGTTAAAGAAGCCTCTCACGGCACACGAGCGCGGCGTCGCCCGTTGCAGAGGGCGACGAGGGGGGCGGCGCTGGTATGTCTACGTTCATAGGGATGCTCAATTTGCTGTGTTTTGGTGTGTGCGCCTTTTTCAAACTGCGTGCTCGTGTTATGCTTAAACGGATGAGAGAATTTGGAGATGCGTTTATGGAAGCATATCAAACACCGTTTCATACTCTCACACACCAAAACGGCGGTTTGTGAAAATCGAAAGGAGAGCAATATTCAATTGCGGGTGATTCAATTGCGTAAAGGGAAAGGAGAGCAATATTCAATTGCGTAAAGGGAAACGATTCTCTTCTACTTTTACTTTCTCGCAACTGCTTACGCAGTAGAGACACATTTATGTGATGCTTCGCGAAAAAACGGCTCATTTTGGGGCGAAAAAATTCTTATTGTCTAACTCTACTAACGAAAATGTCAATAAATATTGACCATGTATATAGTAAATAACTTTCTCTCATACGGCATGTAGTCAAATTCCATATTTTGTGCGTTCTTGATACCGAAAAATCGATTGACTGTAAAACATGCGTCTGTTTGCCTGTAGTCAATGACAGTGCCTAAACCCTTCAGCAGTTTTTCCAAAATTGTAATTCCCCGGCATATCTGGCTGACGTAACGGCCTTTAGAATTTAAAACGGATATTTTAACTTTGGAGAGCACTTTGCATGAAGCCCTTAAATATCGCACAGGTGAAAATGAAGCCATCGATGAGAAATTACTTCAAGCAAAACTAAATACAGATATGCCCAGTTTATGGCAAGCAACCCCGATAAATACGGATTAAATTTCAGGATTGCTGCTGATGTAGTGAGGAACAATTGGAATGCCTTTCCATATCTTGGCAAAGAGGATGTTCGACCAAATAAATGGGGTGATTTTTTTTTACGTCTTATGGAGCCATTTCGGAACCAAGGAAGAACTAACAAACTTTTCACAACTCTTCAAAATGACAACTGGCAAGCTTTTCATGTCACTTCAACTTACCAAACCAACGACCAACAACTGAAACTCGTAAGGGGAAGACATCCTCAATAGTTGTAACCATCAACCACATTCGTCGTAAAGTCTTGAGTTGAAATAAAACACTCAAATTCATTCGTTAGTTATTTTATGACCCACACCAAGCACACAAAGTGCACATTGACAGTCAAAGAAGAAAAGACGTCATGCTTTTCAGCACATGTCGTTGCCAAGTAGCTGCCAGGGATGAAGAAAAAAGCCTGACACTGGCGTTCTATATCACTACAAAATATGGGGCAGACTGTGGTAGATCAAATGACTCATAAATATAGCACCGCATCAGCACGCAGCAGATGATCGATGGTTTTCAACAACATTTTGGACATTACAGCATACAATGCTTTGATTATTTACACCCTCGTAACTAATAAAAAGAAAAAAATTCATTCTTCAACTACCAAGTAAGCTGAAAAGAGGGGATTGTCAGAAAAGAATCCCGAGAGACCAGGCTCGTCCAAAAGCGAAAGAAGAGTTAGATCGGCTTGCGCAAAGGCAACAAGAAACTGTACCAAAAAGTGGGAATCAGTTGCAGAAAATGTATTTAGATGTTGAACATACTTTTTAGACGTGGAAGAAAAATATGTACCCCAAAATAAATATCTAGTTAGAACATAATGTCGAATTTCAATACAACTAGTTCTTGGAGTCAAAATGACTCTTTAAATCTGTTCCAGATGTATCAGATTCGTCACTGTCCTGGCGGTAATGACCTGCATCATACTATTTTACTTGTCAGATTCAAAGTATGATGTTTTTCCAAGTTCTTGTTCCTACGTAATGCGATGAACGATAGCTGCGTGCTGTTCCTCGAATTCTGAAATAAAATTCTGCGCGAACACAGCCACGCACAGTAACACAATTTATGAGAGCCGTCTAGAAAATTCCAGAGCCGCCGAAACCGCGCAAAAACCCCGCCCCCCGTTTGGCGCGCGGTCGTTGCGGTGAGGGGGGCGGGGGCGGGGGGGGGGCGGATCAAATGAAATCAAGCGCCGCGCGGTCTGCCTTTGTTTGCGCAGGCTCAGGGGCGGGGGTGGGGGCGCGAGGCAGGGGAAAAGGAAGAACACGAAGACTATCCATTACATCAAACAGAGGTTCTGAGAACGTATCAACGTTATTGAATCCCGTATTTTGGCGCTTTGATCAACCACGAGATGTTTACATCTTCACTTTCGGGAAGAGGCCCTTCCAGTATCGAGTTAATTAATTAACTGATTATTTGAATATAAAGAAAATGTTGAGCGTCTAGACACCCTACAAAAACTATTCAGGGAGGGGAAGGGGGAGCTCCCTGCCTTCTTCAGCTTCTCACAGGATGGAACTGGTCCGTCAACTGTACTGCGCAGGGCCGGGCCGGGCAACACCTGGGCTGGGCAGGGCAAGGCTAGATTGGGACTATGCTTAGTTGAGCTTGGCTGATCAGCACTTCTCTGGGCTGGGGGAGTAACGCCGAGAGTGAGGGAGGGCGAAACGGGGGGGGGGGGATAACTGCCAACTTACACAATTGAGAGAATTAATCCCTTTGCCCTTAATCCCCTTCTCGTAAATCTTTGCGGGAAATAAATACCCTGGACACGATGATACGTTCGTATACGAATGACTTCCTTCTTGCGAAGACAAAACAAAAATCCACTATGCGCGTTGGAATACGTTTTGAAAGCTCTACACATTACACACGAACACAACATTCCAAAAAATAATAAAAATTCACCAGTTGAGTGTTGCCACTGGCAGACGGGATAACTATCATTAATCTGAAATGTTGTTCTCGCAAGTTGTCTTTTAAATAGAAAATGTAAAAAAAAAAAAATACGTTTTACATTCTAGTTTTTTCAAGTTTTTAGAACTGCTGGTTGATAAAATACAATTTTTTTCCAAAAAAAGGAAAGAATATCCTTTCCGGGCCTGTTCTGGCCTCCGCGCGGCGTCGCAAGCGAGGGTGGAGAGAGCGGGGGGGGGGGGGTGCCCAGTGGCGCAGAAATGCGGTTGCGTCGCCCGGTCGTTGCGTCGACGCGCATCACTCTGCGGGCGGGGGCGGGGGCAGGGGGGGGCGGACGGGCGCGCAGTGGTTTGCGGACGACTGCGTCCGCGCGCGCGACGCAACTGGCGCGGCGGCGGCGGCGGCGGGGGCGGCGAGGGCGGCGGGGGCGGCGGCGGGGGCGGCGGCGGGGGCGGCGGCGGGGGCGGCGGCGGGGGCGGCGGCGGTGGTGGCGACGGGGGCGGCGGCCGGGGGTGGCGGGGGCGGCAGGGGCGGCGGGGGCGGCGGGGGCGGCGGGGGCGGCGGGGGCCGGCGCTGCGGTTTGCGAGTGGACGAGGGCCGACGCGCGCGGCGCCGACGGGAAGAAATTATTTGTTGCGGGGCGGCCACCGCTTCATCCGAACCATGGACCGCGGCGGTGGAAACGTTTCCCGAGTTTTTAACATTCAAGAACCGCGCGCCGTTCATAATTACGAACGTTCTTCGCAAGCAGCTCTGCGTTGACGTGCACCCGCAACGCTTTCAACGAACGAGGGCGATAGTGGGAGCTGTTTAGCTCGATTTCCCCAACACTACGATTTCAACGCTAGTTCACTTCAAAGTTCTTTTTTCATTCCAACCTAAAATATTTATCTTAGGTAATAACACGAGTGCTTTGGAAATTGTCGATAAATCCCCGGCTCGTGAAGTGAGGAGGGGATTTATCAGAGAATTTGCAAAGCACGAGTGGTATTTTATAGGACTATTCCACGAATGAAATTATTTCCAGCAGTTTCAAAATGCACCAAATATTGAAAATAAATGAAAGCATATGTTAAAATCAGAGGTTGTAGAACATATGCTGTTTATTGGACGTCGACAAAGCGATCAATGTATATCCCCTCCTAAGATAGCTATCACAGTTTATGATTGGCCAGTAGGTAGAAGCGGTAAAAAAACAAATAGAAAAATCGATAAACATTTTGAGATACACCGCCCTGATTGAGGCATTTTGTATGTATTGTAAAACACTATTGGTTTCAATTTCACGAGTGGAATAGACATTGTAACGTCCACGTTGAAGTAGTAAACCTTTGATCTACAAACGTTCTTTCATCCTTACAAAACCAATAGTTTAATGAAGTTGCTCCACTTCTAATTCAGTGAATAGTTTTACCACAATTATCATAACATTTTTTGGTAAAACAGAAAAAACATCAATTTGAGTTTCTGATATATTTTCAACATACTTTCTAACAATATAGACACTCTACTACAAACCTTTAGAAGACTGGTCCACAACGATATACTCACACACTCGTTTTTACTCGTACTTAATTTAAAAACACAAAAAATACGACCCACTGAGTGTTAAGAATTCAAGCCGTGAAAACATTCAAAAAAATAATGCGTTTTCATCAACGGTATAGAATATACTACGTAGAGTGGCTGTCCCTATAGTTTCAGGGCTCTTGGTGGAGGCTCGCCGAACTAGTGGCCGAAGTTTTTTGAAGTCTAAACCTACGAAGGGCAGTGTAAGCAGGGGGTAACGACCATAACCAGCGTCCGTAATCACCGGCAAACGTAATACTAGAATACAATGTCTCCCAAGGGGCGCTGATTTGACTGCAAAAAACATGACTTTCTTCAAGGTTGAAGACGCATCAGCCACTCTATGTAGTATATTCTAGCTCGTTGGTTTCCATGAAAGTGTTTCTGATAGTTTAAAAAAACTATTGAAATTGCAACAAATTACAAACTAATAATCATTATATAATGTGCTTAGAGGTAATGTAGTTATCCGCATGTAATTTAGGGGTAATTTAGTTATCCCCACTTACTTCAAAGTCGTGTGACTTAAAAACTTTGCGGGTTCAAAACTGATCGAAGACATAATTATTTTACAAGCGAATAAATGCAACGTACGCCTTCTATCCTAGGGCAAATAAGGAATTTGGTCCTAAGTTTTGGATTCACGACATTTAAAGATCTTCATGTCTCAAAGAACCTCAGAGCCAAATTTAAATCTCCTCTTTCGTTCCCCCGAGTAAACTCATCGTTGAATAGAAGACGTTGCATAGGGTTGTCTGTGCGAGACAAAATTCCCTACGTACGCCTTCCTTCGCAACGGGGAGTAAAGCCGGCCGTCCCATGTTCTAGATTTGCTGCATATAAAATATCTTCATCGCTAAAAGAACCCAATGAGTGAGGTTTAAATCTCCTGCTGGCTGCCCGAGTGAAGGCATCGAAGCACAGAACTGACCTGCGCGTGTTGCACGTCCGTCTCGACGCAGGGGTTGGCGCCGACGGGAGGCAGCGGCAGCGCCACGGCGGGCGACGAGTCAGGCAGGCGCGGCAGCTCCAGCGTGGCCAGCCCGCACTCCGGGAACACCACGATCTCCGCCCCCTGCGCACACACATTCTCTCATAACAGGCCTTGCATAGAAGCGTGGTGAGCCCGCACTCCGGGAACACCACGATCTCCGTCCCTTGCCGCACACACACATTCTCTCATAGCAGGCCTTGCACAGAAGCGTGGCCAAACCGCACGCCAGGAACACCACGATCTCCGCCCCCACCGCACACACACACACACACACTCATAGCAGACCTTGCATACAAGCGTGGTGAGCCCGCACTCCGGGAACACCACGACCTCCGCCGCCTGCCACACACACATTCTCTCATAGCAGGCCTTGCATAGAAGCGTGGTTATCCCGCACTCCGGGAACACCACGACCTCCGCCGCCTGCCGCACACACACATTCTCTCATAGCAGGCCTTGCATAGAAGCGTGGTTATCCCGCACTCCGGGAATACCACGACCTCCGCCGCCTGCCACACACACATTCTCTCATAGCAGGCCTTGCATAGAAGCGTGGTTATCCCGCACTCCGGGAACACCACGACCTCCGCCGCCTGCCGCACACACACATTCTCTCATAGCAGGCCTTGCATAGAAGCGTGGTTATCCCGCACTCCGGGAATACCACGACCTCCGCCGCCTGCCACACACACATTCTCTCATAGCAGGCCTTGCATAGAAGCGTGGTTATCCCGCACTCCGGGAACACCACGACCTCCGCCGCCTGCCGCACACACACATTCTCTCATAGCAGGCCTTGCATAGAAGCGTGGTTATCCCGCACTCCGGGAATACCACGACCTCCGCCGCCTGCCACACACACATTCTCTCATAGCAGGCCTTGCATAGAAGCGTGGTGAGCCCGCACTCTGGGAACACCACGACCTCCGCCGCCTGCCGCACACACACATTCTCTCATAGCAGGCTTCACACACACATTCTTTTATTAGAGGCCTTGCACAATAGCGTGGCGAGCCTACGTTCTGAGAACACCACAACCTTGCTACACTCTTATGCAACCACTCTAAAGTTGTTGCATAAGAGTGTGGCCAGCCCGCACTCCGGGAACACCACGATCTCCGCCCCCTGCCGCACACACATTCTCACATAACAGGCCTTGCATAGAAGCGTGACGAGCCCGCACTCCGGGTACACCACCATATCTGCCCTTTGTTACACACATATTCTTGAATTAGAGTTCTAGCATAACGGCGTTGCCAGTCCGCACTTCGTGAACTCCGCAATCTCTGTGCCACACAAACACTTTCTCCCTTTACAGGGCTTGTATAAGCGCGTGGCCTGCCTGGGCTCTATGAACACCACGGTATCTGCGCCCTTACGCACACACACACACACACACACACACACACACACACACACATCGTATTAGATTGCTGCAGCTCGTTCCAGAAGATAGTCTTTCTCTTCCTATATTTCTCTCCTAATGATGACTGCAACAAAATGATACTCATTACGATACTGGTTTTTGACTAATCACAGAGAAGTTTACAAACAAAGTATTGACACGTAATTAACTATGGAGAATCTATCTAGTAAATGTTTCGTTCAATTGTGTACTTTAAAAAATTGAATATAATATAATTATTATTGTCAGTTTTAATTTACATTATTATTAGTAATTTGTTTTCGTAGAATAAATTGGATTAAAATAAATTGGATCGTAATTTTAGTTTGATTGTGAATAGCGCAGTACTCCCTCGCAGGCGAACTGGTAGCCAAAGCTACCTGCGGCAATGTTAGGGCGTGTTGGGGAGCTGTCCGCTAAGTCGCTTTGTGTGAATTCTCCACTTCAACTGGCACGAAACCATTCAATGTAAAAGTTTCACTTATGGAAGTTACCATAAGTCGTAGAAAGTGTCGTGTAAAGCGATGTAATTGTTATGAATACACTCGTGTGAGGTTTACCATACTCGTTCGTATCGTAATATAACACTCGTGTATTTAATGCCAAAGATTACATCATCGTTTCATAATGTACTATAATTGTTGAGAATGAATCAAACAATATACTTCTATTAAATCAGAAAGATCTTTGAAGGTCACAAACTGAAAAGAAAGAGAGAGACATTCTAATCCAATCAGGAGCTTCAAAACCAAAACGTTAAGTCACAATGAAGTTCGCGATCCGATGAGTGTCTCTCGCCCCCGTCAGCGTTTGACCTTGAAAGGACTTCCTCTTTTAATCGTAGTTTATTCATAGTGCAATTAAACATCTTGTTGAAATATCTATACAGCTGTAACAAGTCATCCCGTGGGGGAGGTGACACGAAACCGCACATGCCTTCCCGGTTTCCATCTCGCAGAAGAAACTCGGAACAGGAAGCCCTTTCTGAGGACTATATAATTTAAGGTAAGAAATAATCAGAGATACCGGAATCTGATGACATATTTTTGAATTCCACCCTAAATAACACACTGCCCTTTTGAAATCAGATAGTGTCTACACTGAAGTAATGTCTCCTTAGACACTTCGGAGATTATCCTCTATATGGCACTGGCTGAGGCCTGCTTGCCAGATTGTCTCTTTTTTATCTCTGGACAATCACGATATTGAGTGTTGCAAGATTTTAGACTTTATGAATCTTTAGATTCAAATGATTATGAATATTATCCAAATGGCTTTAATACGTAGTAAATACAGTTTTCGTGGTATTAAAGTTAAGGTAGATTAGTTATGGACGTACTAATAGTATTGAATACATTCGACACCTTTAAGACTACTTTGTTATTTTGGCGAAAGCTATTGGTGCTATAATTCTTACATACTTCCTTGCATTATTTATAACGGATATGATATATAGTACTAGTCTAATTGCATTTTTAGTGCCCCTGCGTTTTCATTCTTCACTTTTGATTTGTTTTTCTGCAGATTTTTTAAAAATATTCTACTTATTATTCTGAGTGTTTTTCAACAGCAAGAAGCAAGATGTTATTCAACAGCAAGAACATAAACAGATTACGTCGTCAAAACTTTCTCCATTTCCTCGATATATTAGGTAATGACTTCTAGAAACAAATCTGCGAAACATTTTTCATGTTAAACCGTTTTTCGATATCAATTTTTCAAGAGATATAAATTCTTTGAAAGTTAAGTAATTAAAATTACAAAAAACAATTCATTTTAAAAATGCAAGATTAAGATGCTCGCGATTATAAAATTTGTTGTTTTACTTAGTGAATTGAATATCGGCATTGGAAGGAAATGATACTAGAGGTTTTTTAGCTTCATTGCCGCTGTCTTTGGAGCGACTCTGCCTGTGATGAATTTGTGTTAAGAGTACCGTGTGGAGAATTTTTTGACAACAGCTACCCGTACACAGCTAGGTCGAAATCAACCCCTATCGAGAAAAAGTATTGCTGCAGCTCTGATCAGTAGTTTTCCGTGATTTCTCCAATATCAGATGAAAGCAGTATTCTAACAAACGGATTTCAGAACACGGGTGATATTTCCTTCCTCATCCGATCCTCGCCCCATACTTACACACATTCATACCCACTAACACATATGTTGTCAGATTGATCGGGAGCTGAGAGCTTGTTCTACATTAACGAAATTAATGACTAAGGCCCGAAAGTTTATGAAAAATCATATTTTTATTAACAAGTTGTATACAATGCTAATTGTAAAATGTCCACAAGACGTAATCAAACAGAAATTCGATGATTTTATGTAGCATATTATGTTAATACATCGTATTTTCATTATATTTAACTCATTATTAATATATTATTGCTTCCTTGTTCTAAATGTGGCAAATTTCTTTTTGATTTTCATTAATGTGCATATTTGCCTACTCAAACAGAAAAATATGCTTCATAAATGAAAATGGGAACGCCTTTCATCAAAAGTTATCTTTTAGATGATATCATGGCGCTGGCACCTAGACACGACTTCTCCACGACTCTATGATTGCCATGATAATTAATCATTGATAAAGAATTTACGGAACTGAAATTTTCTAAAATTTGGGTGTATTTTATATGAAGCCCTCCGGACATTTTCAAAATTTTCTCAAAAGCAGCTCCAATTTTTTTTCTTCAAGTTTCCTTATGAATAGGTGCCACTGAAAGTGGCATAGGTCGGATTTTCACGGTTATCTCTGGATTTTAGAAAATTTCAAGTAATGATATTTTTCGGCGTCTTTCTACAACTTCAAAATTGAAGATAGATATTTTTCCTTTAAATACAGTTTGTTTGCCATCACTAATTCTTTCGTGAAGGTGTGTTCGGTTTTGTGAAGCTTTTAGTAGTTTTCGCGCAATATTGCGTGCAACAACTGCAATTATAAAATAAACAAAAACAAGATATTCACAAACACGGCTCCAAATGTTTTCTTTAAGCTTTTGGTAGGCATAGTACTACATATACTCCATATTACTTTATTCTTTTGTTTTTTCAAAAATTACCAAAATTTATTTTTTTGACTTGTCTCTCACGTCGTTGATATTTATACTAGCGGCGATTTGTTCACATATATATGTATTTACAAGTATATGTGCTTTCAATAATGTCAGATAGAGTTTCTCGAAAACTCAACCTGCTTCTGTGAAAACTATTAAAATTCCGCATTTTCAGAAACTTCAAATGCTATTTTCTCAAAAACGGCTCCAAATATTTTCTTTAAACGTTTCGAACGGATAGTGCTAAATGCGCTCTTTAATATGACGTAAAGTTCATTTCAGGAATTTTTTTTTTGTTTTTAAAAATATTACATAAATGGATTTTTTAAAGATCTCTCTCGCTGTTAATATGCACATTTCCACCAATTTGTAAACACTATTGTATTTGTGATTTTAAGTGGTTTAAATGACATCTAATGAAGTTTTTGGAAAACTCAAAATTTTTCTGTGAAAAGAGCTTCAAATTTCGAATTTACAGTAGATTTAAACACTTCTTTCTTTTAAACGGCTCCAAATTTTTCAAAGGAAATTGCCATTTAATAAAAAGTTTTACTGTATTTTTTAATATTCTTAAAATAATATTTCCATTCTACTATTAGGAAACCGAAAAATTAAGAAAATGTCAAAAAATATACTTTTTGCGGCAATTGATGGCAGCTGGCAAGAGTATTTGGTAAGTCCAAATATCTAGCCGAGACCAAAGGAAATAGAAAACTAATACGGAAAAGCCTATGTCATTCTGTATCACCACTAGTTTTTTTTAAACTTTGGAAGTAGATTTATGCACTTTTACCTAACCAGGATACTATAATAAAGAGTTTTTTTGCCAGAAAAAATCGCCGTTTATTAGGTTGTGGAAGTTATATAAAAAACGTCCACAATAATGCAGAGAACTGAATACTAATTTCAGTGTGGTATGCAACATACAGGAATTTTGGCAGCAAGTACGTTTCTAAGTCGTACATGAGCCATCTGCGACCTTTCAATAAAAAAAAGTCAAAGCGGGGTGTGACTTTACACGGCTCTATCTTGCGAATGGTTCGAAACCCTGCATCCCCGTGGACCTAAAACCGCCCTTTGCCCCCCTCTCCCCCGCCGGCCCTGCTCGTCGGACCCTCCCTCGCCGCCGCTCCTTGGCCTTGCCCTTTAGTCCTTTGGCCTCCGCCCTTCGGCTCCGCCCTTCGCCCTGCGCACGGGGCCAGAGCTGCACCGCGCGCGCAGCTGCAGATTTTTCCTCGCGGGCGCCTCGTGGCAGGCGCCGAGGCCAGCAGCGCACTAACATCTCATTAACATAGCGGCTAACACGCCCGCTAATGTACTTCCCTTGTTCCCTCTCCACGTCGTAATGCCCGGCCGCCCGCGCCTCCCACCCCCGCGGGCAGCCGCCGCGCCCTTTTACGCCGAAAATAAAATCAAAATGGTCGCCCCGCTGCGTTTCGGGACCTCGGCCGCCTGGACGACGTGTCTGGGACCCGCAGCAGGAGCCTAAGTGGAGTGGAATTGAAATTAGAGCGTGGGCGTGTCTTAATCAGGGCGCGTGCTTAAGGGTTATGTTCGAGTTGTGTAAGAACTGGGGCGCGCTAACGCCAAAAAGAACTTGGAGACCACTGTTTAAGAACAGACAAGAATAGGCTAAAATAGTTATAATTTTACAAACAAAAGAGCGCAATATATTACTGCAAAAATTCAAAACAATGGAACATGCGCCGGTCCGGGTGGCCGAGACCACTAAGGCAGTAGTGCCGAAGCGATCTCGGACCGAACGATCGCGGGTTCGAGTCCTGCCTAGGGCATGGTTGTATTGTGTTCGTCCTTTCACACCCTATCATCGTCATATCGAGTCATCCATTATAGTTACCATACCGTTACACGCAATAGTGGACGCTAATGACCTAGAGGTTGATGCGACCTTAACAAAAAAAAAATGGAATATGCAAAAGTTCCTCTAATTTTTGTACTTTTCGTAATATTGTATCTAAGGAGTTTACAAGTTGTGTTAGTGACATTTGTTAGAAAAATTCAACAAACGTTTTATAACATCAATGTTTCAGAGATGTTGTTTCCTCTGTACTAGTAATCATCTATGCTTCGTCAACTGAACGATACTTTTAGTCAACACTGAACTCGTTGAAGTTTCCCTAAGACTATTAATACGGTAGTGCTATTCCTGCTGTTTATTTCCAGAAATAACACCGATTTTACAGTCCATTTGTTCCAAATTGAAATTCACGGCCTGTTCACTAATCACATTCTTCGAATTTTCGAATTTCACGAGCAAATTGCATTCTTCACAAACTGCTCTCTTTTGAAGTGTATTGAACATGAATGAGAAAAAAGGCGAAGAAGAAGAGGATGGGGAAGATAATAAGAAGATGAGAGCAGGGAAGTAGAAGAACAGAGAACAGAGGGACGAGAAAAGAAAATACGAAACAGAGAAGAGAATAAATTCAACGATTTTCCTACCTCTACTCCTTCTCCTCTGTCTTACTATCTTCTAACTTTTCTTGGCCATTTTGATATACTTATAATGAATATATAAGTATATTTAGGAGAAGTACATTTTAAAAGTCGTTTTGAATTTAAATGTAATATCACAGTCTTATGAATAAATATTTAGTTTTACTCGGGAACAATATTTATTGTTAACTACAAGAATGCAACATGTTCGTACTATTAACATCACATCTGTGAAAATAATAGCAATGTAAGGTATAAGGAGGTAAAATATAATTTTATTCACGAGTGGAAAGTTTGGGCCCCGAGGCAAAGAGTTTCCGATTACGTGCAATGAGAACGCTCTAGCTCAAGTACTGGGAATCTTCGTTTGAGACCGCTTTGGATGTTTCTCATATTATATCACCCTACAATCAAAAGGTGATATATTTTCACACAACCGTCACTAGGAAACACGAGATGTCTCAATGTTAAATTTTATTTCTGATATATTGCTCAATCATTGTTGTTGAACTTACGGCCTACGCAAAGGAATAGAAATAATTTCTGTATCGTACTTCAGCAGCTCTTAGTGCAAATCTGATATTTTCACTTGTATTTCCACGAGAGCCCCAATATGAATTCCTCCAGTTGTAAGTAACTTTCTGGTTAAATCTCTAGATGAGAACGTCTTCGCCAGGGCTACAGTGATTTGGCGTGCTTTTGGATGAGTAAACTTTCCTGGGTGTTATTAATAGTTGCGTCAGTATTTATTTATATCAGCGTCTGAAATCCATTTCAGAACTAGTTTCTTCCAGTTATGTACTGAATATTTTCTTCAAGAAAAAACGCTTCTTCTATTTTGAATTTTTTCTTTTTGAGCGTGTAATATAGTTTAAAGAATCTATTCAGTTTAAAAAAAATATAAAAATAGATGGTAAAAAACTGATAAAGCCAATTTTTTCGTTTTCATCCATTATTATTAAAAAAGATTAAATACAAAAATAGTGTGCCTTTTAGGTCTCTATAAACACCTGAGGATACAGGTATATTACAGATATAATTAGCAATAAAAATGTTGTATTTTATGTCAAAAAGACTTACAGCTGCCTCACTAACCAGTTAGATTCCCGCATACTGTTTGAGGATTAATTTGAAATATTCACTTCATAATTTCTTTTAAGCAAACTGCTCAGACATATATAATTTAAGTACTGTTTAGCAGTACCATCAACATGAGTTCGCAATACCTCATATCACGGTCTCGCGAATGGTCCGCTACCAGCGCTCTAGCGGCCACAATGTGCAACTTCTTCGTTCTTTAGTTCTTTCACTTCGTTCTTTAGCATCGCCATAAGAATCGGCGATGTGCCGCGGTTGTTACGCATTCTAGGGCGCAATGTCTAGACTTAACAGTCCCAGAAAATCTTGGCCTCTCTGTGGCATCACTAATTTTTATTCAAGCGTCTCAGATTCTACAAGGTGAGGCCTCCCGTTTTAAACTTTTATTTTTTAGTAACATCCGTGGGTTCAGCACTAAACGAGTTATAAGAATTACTTGGCGAACCTAATGTTGATATTATTAAGCTATTGACGAGCTGTTCCATATCATGTTCAATTCATTCATCACAGCTAATTTAGCCCAAAGACTTCTATATCTCAACATGCGATAAAAATAAGATCTTCAGTCGTTGAATGTCAATATGTATTTCTGATAAGACTTTGGACTCCGTTAGGTAACATCTGACTAATTGCTCAAAACTGATAAATTGCTAACGACATTAAGCAAATGAATCAGATGCTTCTTTTAAGAGCTTCCTATGTCATTTTCTTAAGGATATTTAAAAGGAATGTACCAATATGATGCAAGACGCGATAACATCTCTGATAACCCTTTTTAGTACACCACTAAGACTCAATATTTCATTATCTTGTAAAACACATTCATTCTAAATTTGTGTTATTTCTAGTAGAGCTGCAGTACATAATTTCTCGCATTGTTTGTAACGGCACCGCAATATTATACTGCTAGACCTACAAAAGTGTTTCCAATGCGAATTTTTTCCCGTCCCAAGACTCGAAATCACGTTCATCCAATAAACTCGCCGTGTGCTTTGCCACTTTATCATGTCGTCATTCTGCATTCCTTTTAGGGCCGATGCTTCAAATCTAATGATCTCTCCATTACTTCGGACATACAATTAAAAAGAAATCGGCCAGTTCAACGAAAATTAGACCTAGGATATGACTTTTAAGAGTTATTTGATTTATCCGCGAAAAAAGAAAACATTTTCAGAATTTTTTTTTCTAAATAGCATTTATTTTTGAGCTAAAAATACGTGAAAGCTACTAAAAAATTGTACATGCGCGAATAGGAGTATTTGAAGAAAACCATTGACCAGAAGCGCATGAAATGTACAAAGAGTTTTTGCATAACGTTTTGTTCTAATCGGAAGTAATTGAGAATTGTAATGAATGCGCTAAAATCCAGTAAAGCCACATCCTCTTCATGGATATTTCCTTCGACAAGAGCCATCACCAATCGATGATTTGTACATAAAATGAAATAAATATAATTACTGTTTTAAGCACCGATAATTATACATTAAATATTCTACAGATTAACGCTATTAACATACGGAACATATTGAATTACTGGACCACAGAGTAGGCAGCTCACACAGAAAATGGGAAACAAATTTCATTCATCATGGTAATATGATCGGTTTAGTGTGCGAAATGTCAAGTGGTGACATTCGTTAATTCTAGTGAAACAGCGTTTTTCGCCACCACTTCAGCATGACATTGAATAAGCGGCGAGGAGAGTGATTTTGGTCGCGAGCGATAACGGGACTGGATACACTTTTGGTATATTGTATACCGACATATCTCTGACATTGTGATTTCTTCTGGTAATTGGATTGGAACACTCGCTTATGGCTCATCTTCTGGACACTTGGTTACCTGGCTTTGTATTTTGGACTGGAAGTGGAATGCCGTATGCGGCCACTCTGAATAAACTGTTTTATAGATTTGTACTTTTCTTTTGTGTCCTGAGTCTTCAAGAACTCAACAGAATGGCGAGCACTGAAGCAAAATGGCGAGCACTGAAGACAGCACGGCCACGATGGTGAGGTTGCTGCAACAGCAACTGCAGCACCAGCAAGAGGCTTTTAAACAGGAAAAGGTGGAAATGATGAGAGCCTCGAAAGCGATGAGTCTGGCCGTCGGTACGCGTTAGCCTCCTCCATTTGCGTCTTTTAACGCGAATGCAGAAGCATGGGGAGACTATAGAGGTGACTAGAGGGGTTCGATCAACTTGTGTAGTGTTATAAGATTGCTGCAGACTGCACCAGGTGGGTATTGTTCCTCAGTTCAATGGGAAAGCCGGTAACAGACCTGTGAAAGAAACCTTTTCCTGATAGGCAAGTGAAAGGCGTCGGGTGGCCGGAGATAAAATCAGACCTATGCTAACATTTTGCACAGCCCCCGCACGTGGGAGCGGCCAGGTGCGCGTTTATTCAAGTCAGAAAGAAAGAAACGCAGACGCGTGGGGGTGGATAGCAGAGCTAGCGGGATAGATTTAGCACACACAAACCTTGGTGGTTTAGCAAGTCGGGCTGGAGGCAATTAGGGAAAGTCGTCGTTGGATGAAGTCAGAAAGATCGCGGCGGTACATGCGATGACGCAAGGAACGGCACGCCGCATAGCGCGCTCAGCGAGAGTGACCGAGGTGACTGGCAAGGAAAAACCTAGGACAAGTAGGGCCGCGGCAAGCAGAGACAGTTCTAGCGGGAGTAGTCACAGCAGCGCGAGGCAACGGACATACGTAACACGGACAACAGTAAACACGAGAGAGAGGAAACTGCAGATTTTCTCGTACAGTGTTTTGGGTGCGGGAAAACTGGACACTTAAAAGAAGTTTGCTTCAAGAGGCCTCCCTTCTTCAAGAGTCCAGTTTTCATTCAATGGGAAAGCTCACCTGTTATTCTATACATCAACATATAAAACATTCAAATATATTTAAAAAAACATTTCTCATTGTATTATTTTGGAGGTTTGCGTATGGATTCATAGAAATACATATTGCTTATTTGTAATGCTATGAACGTAATGTAACGTGCATGTAATTGCACATTTTTGGTTGCTGGTATCTCTTGGAAAGAAGACGTTTTACATATAGTGTATAATTTGTGTGTTCTAGATATTTGGGGCATTTAGTTGTGTTTACTGCACATTTTTCATTTTTGGTCCGATTGGCTTTATTTTTAAGTAAAAATGATTAATGCAGAGCGTACAGTTTTACGGCCAGGACCAGCAACGTAAACGTTTAGGAATCAAGCACATATATTTAGAACGAGTCAATTATGAAATGTGAAGATGATTCTCAATTGAAAAAATTCATTCACTGTCCTCATCTTTACGAGTATGTATTTAAAATATACTTTTAAAATATAAATGTCTGTCCTATTCATGATGTCAAAAGATCTTTTGAAAATACGAGGCAATACTTTTTGATAAAAAGTTTGAAAAAATGTTTAGGGCAAGAAACAAGTTTTGATTTGGTTGTCTCTTTTGGAATTATATTTTCTAACATTTTTCAGTCCCTTCTTTAATGTGGGACATTAACATTTAAATAAATCCAAATTGATTTCATAAGTTTGCTCAATAAAGTTTTACAACATTTTAGTGACTGTTCTCTTTCTCTCAAGTATAACTGAAACTATGTACAAAATTAGTTTAGAAAGAAAAAGCCAAATTGTTGTTTACAATATTGGCTAAATTATCAAAGAACATAAAAATTATCAAAGTTCAAAATTAAATAAGTAATATTATACCTAATTCAATGAGAAAGCTCACCTGTTATTCTATACATCAACATTTAAACAACAATCAAAATATATTTAAAAAACATTTCTCATTGTATTATTTTTAAGGCTATAAATTTTCAATAGTGACAAGCTTGCAAATTTCATGGATTTCAACGTGTTATATTAGTTTTTGTTGTTGGTGTGTGCAGACTAAAACAACTGGGGATGCTTACACTATTTTTGGGCCTCTTTTTTAAGTAATTAAAACTTAATTTAAGTAAATCACATTAATATGTAGTAAGAATTAAGTATGTATAAGTATATATGTATTAAGTAATTAACATTAACATATAAAAATTCTTAACATTATATGATAGTACAAATCTCTCGCGACCCACTTTTTCCAAAACTATTTTCATACTACAATTCCATCCATCTGCAAAAACTTATTATTCTCACTTTTTTACAAATTGGAATATTAATTTAATGTTTAATACTCTATTTTGACGGTTTGTTAGTAGTTTAAATGTTTAGTGTAGTTTGAGTGAGTATGTACACAATTGTTTTAACTTCAGTAAATCATAATTATGGAATTTGAAATTTGGAGTTTGATGTAAGAAAACATTAAATTTCCTTTCTTTGTAGGTTTGTGTTTTAATTTATAGAGCAATTTTGATTCTTATTATTTTGTACATTGAGAACACTATCACTTTCAGAAATAACTAAGGACTAACCATTTTTATGTTGGCAAACTTTGCATTGTGTTTATAACTGGTATCCCATGTAACAATGCAAACTTCATGCTGTGAAGTGAGAATTTTCTTTCAAAAATAGGTTTTATAGAAAATATGAAACAAACAATTTTTAAGACTGCTAGCTTTGATTTTTTCACAGATTATAAAAAATATCATAAATAACAATTTTTATCCAATTTCAATGAATATGTGATACTAATGTCCCAGTGCCAACATTGACCTACTATACAATAAAAAATTTCGGAAAGAAGAAGGGGTTATTTGAACTAGCCATCTCGTGTGAAAATTTAATTACACTGCGCCTTTTAATAAAACCTTTATAATTTTGGAAACCTTATAATAGTTGGGGTTTGACGTTGAGAAATTATTATTATTAATGCATTTATAAAAGTTTTTTCCTTTTGTAATTATTATTTCTTCTTTAAGAATGCTTTCATTGTTTCCTAACCAACTATTTTTGGACAACGAAACTTATTTGACTAGACTAATTTGAACATAGTTGAACACTGAGAGACTTGAAAGTAATAATTACAAGTTCAATAAAACAATAATGTGCATAAATACAATGGATTTTAATTTGACCTCTTAATCAGATTCCGTATTCTAAAGGAGTAGGTTGTGCATTAAATATTTTTATTACACGCGGCTATGCGTTCCAAAATGTTCATGTGCACACGTCTGGTTTTACTATGTGAGCAAATTATTCACATGCAAAACTGGTATCTTACTTTCCAGGATCTCTTAGAACTGAGATAACCTAATTAAATTTGGCTTCATTGTAATGTTTCATTTTTTGTGGCCTCAGGCAATTATGAACTGTTACTTGTTCATTATGAAAATGTATAAAAAGATAATGTAAATATTTATTTCAAATACAATGTTAAATTTGTAAATATATCCATCAAGTGTTTTTCTCATATCGATTTCCCAAATTTATGTATTTCAAATGCTATTACGTCATTTTCCTGTTTGTGGTCGTCATGCCTGCGAAACTTATCAGATTAATGTGATTTAGTTGTTTTTATTTAATCAGACCCTTGTTTCATTGGAGTCTTTGTAACTTGCAGCGCAGCTATCAATAAGTAAAGGTTAAGACTAATAAATTAGTTTCATGAAAAGTAAAAAACTGTAACTTTCATATATTTATACTTGTGTGCCACAAGTAGCAAATGACTAAACTGAAACAAGGAACTTAATAAATCAATGCAAAGAAATGAATTAATAGCAATCTATTTAAAAATACTCAATAAAATTTAATTTTGCTTAATTATGTTTAGATTTTTGTTGGGTAGATTTTTGTTGGGTATATTTGACAAAATATGAAATTATTTCCGATTTAAACTTAATGTATCACATTGTATTCTGTAACTGTTTTTATTGCCAAGTTTTCAAAAAAATAAAATTAAAGGAAGTGCTTTCACAGTTTTGAATATTAAAAAAATAATGTAACAATTTCTTGATTCAAATTTACAATTTAAAGGCGTGGGTATAAAACAAGGTAAACCTCTCAGAGCAAACATATGAGTTGATGCAAATAATTCCATTGTTGGTCTAAGTATTTTTGTAGTAACTGTGGCGAAAAAATTAGGGTTGTGGAACAACTTGCGGAAGTTCCGAAAGAGTCAATCATGAATTCAAACATTTTGTGGTTCAGTGTACTGCGTAGACAAGGGGACTACCAGAAGCAGCGCTGGTTTATGGCCCCACGGAGGTCCAAATTTTCCTATTGATTCTGGTCGGGAGAACCGTACTTCAATGTAACACAAACTGACTTGTGTTCTGATCTTAACGTCAGTGAAATAGTCCCTCTAAAACTACCTCTGCGCTAGTCAAATAGGATCAAAGTAAAATTACGATGCAATTTATTTTAAGTAATATTTCGCAAACAAATTACTAATAATGAAAGAAATTAAAAGTGACAAACTTAATATAATTTTAAATGCACTATTTTAATGTACACAATCGAAGTAAACATTTACTGGAACGATTCTCGTGGACTAACGCAGTGTTAATGCACTTGGTTTGTAAACTTCTCTGCGATTGGTCCAGAACCAGTATCGTAATGAAATGTGTATTGTAACGAGTACCATTGTGCAACGGGTTTCCGCCAACAAAAGACAGAATTACACAGTGGGCGTAGAAAAATAATAATTGGATTCACGCAGAAAGGCGGACGTGCATTATATGCTTGGGCTTGAAAAGACACTGTGTTTGCAAGGTGGATTGAAGGGGCTGCTTTTCGGGGCAGAGGTCGCGCGCGCCGCTCACCTGCCGCTTCGCCTCCTTGGCGTACGCCACGTAGTTGTGCACGTTCTGGCGGAAGCGCTCCGCCGCGTTGTCCAGCGTCACGCCCAGCGCCGGCGAGTACTCCAGCACCGCCGCCGTGTACGTCGCGTCGGCGTCGGGGTCGCACGACTGCCAACCACACCCACATCTCACTCTGCGCCCTTCGCCAGCGCGGCGCGGCCCTCACCATCCAACACCGCACGGCGTTGCGCGTCTACCTCGGTCGGGCCGATAGATGTCGCATGGTCGCGACCGTATCAAGCCATGTCAAGCCACACGACCGAGTAAGACGCGAAATGCCGTGAGATATTCCATCGTGAAGAGCGCCACGATATAAAAACCCAAGTATAGTTTACAATAGCAAATTTACAATTACAACGCTTCACCATTTACACAAGACAAAAAGATACCATTTCCCTGCACAGTTTATGATCCCTCTCGTTGTGATTGATTGTTAGTGATTCCGGGCGACTTCAAGGGTCATTAATCCCGAAAGTTTAGTCCATGCATTTCCATGCCCCCACTATGCGGCTAGCGGGGTGTCCACCAAGTAGGTACCTCCCACCTGCGGGGCACCGGGACACCCTCTGGGCTCCCGACCAGTCTCCCGGCATGTGTGATAGCGTAGTGCATGCAAGTGTGTGCAAGTAATGGGTGAGGATAGGACAAGGAACAGGAAGCAAAGTGATCCGTGGCCCGTTTGTTTGGGTACTGCTCCGGCATTCGCCTTGCGTTTATTGAAAAAATCGCGGAAAACTACCGATGAGCCATCCGCTAGAATTCTCCTCCAGACAGCGCTCGTACTCGCCCTAGCTGAAAGCTGACAAGCTAGTGACGAAAATTCTGCCACAGTCCAGAATCACACACAGGACTTCTCGGTCAGAAGAACTACAGCGACATCAGTCGATGAGCAATCTTTTCAAATAACACGAAATCCGAACAGCATTAATTAATAATAGCCAACATATGGTCACAACAGTTGACCATTTACAAGAGAAAGAAAGCGCCATTTCCGCAGCACAGTCTACGACGGCCACTCCGGAAGTAATGCACAACACGTTTTTAAACATTCAATTTATTTTCCATACCAGGCCCGCCAGATAATGTGGTTGTGTGAGGTAGCTATTCCCACACAAAACATTCGAGTGGGTAAGGGAAAAATACGTTCGTATTTGGCCCTTAATATGCATTTTAGTTGTGCGATGAACGGGGGAGGAAAGGGAGGGGAGAACGCCCCTCCCGGGCGAACCGCCAATCGCAGGCCCTGCTCCATACCTTTTCTACTTTTATAGAATGTTGATCCATCTTTGGGGAACAAAAGCTCCCTTCTTCACATAATCTCCGTATCTTTCTACTGCCTTACGATGTCTTTAAAGGGCACGTATACCCGCCGTAGTAGACTTTGCCAGCACGTCTGCGCCACTGTTTAGCAGCCTGTAAACCATCTTACAGAAACCTTTTTAAAATGCAATTTATTGACAATTCTTTCACGGTTACACGTTTGTCAGCCAAAATGAGGTTGTGATTGCGCTGCACATTGTCAGAAGAATGCGAAGAGCGCAGCCTACCGCTGCGGGGAGATCTGAGTCTTCGCTTGCCCTAATTCACCTGATAACTGGAATCCCTCTGTACTGCGATCAACAGCATCATCTCCATACACATTTTCCCCTATTGTGAATATTTATCACTGCCTTGTTCTCACGCTACGTTGCTTCCGACGAACACGTAATGCAGCAGCCATCTCGAACGTGTGCTTCGAGAGCAACACTTGTGGAAACAGGTTGAACTAAATTTGAATTCAAACGAGAAGAATGATTACACGAAAATTGCAAAGAGCAAAGTCGTAGAAAAGAAAATGAATTTCAAAAAAATTAATGTGCGTTACTTTTGGAGTGACCTTCATATGATCGCACCCGTATCATAATTCCCTACTTTCCAGAAGATTATAAGAATTCTACTTTCCAGAAGAATACTATGCACTGTCACATAGACAAGCCACTTCCCTTCCTGCACAAGCTCTAACACTCCGTCATTACCCCAACTGATCCGACGTATCTACCTACGTATGACTTACAGATTCCGTTGACAGCTTAACTGGATACTCCCATCCCCTATTGCATCAATGGCGACGTCCGCGCGTACCTCATCCGAGAGCTCATGTCCCAGCGATGCCTTAACTACGGCCAAATACGGCGCACTATGCAGGACATTGAACCTTTCCCATACTTTCAATGGGAGACAACATGCTCACTAGCGAACGTAGTGGAGTGACCTAAAAAATCAGCGACTAATTCAAATTGTAATAGATATATAAAACCTTTCAAATCACTCTAGAAACGTAAGTAATGACAGGTCGGATCACTGAGAGCGCTATCTTCAAATGTCTCCCGTTATAACGAGAGTGTCATGTAGTGACTCTATAATAATAATAATAATAATAATAATAATAGTAATAATAGTAATAATAATAGTAATAATAGCAATAGTAATAGTAATAATAATAGTAATAATAATAATAATAATAATAATAGTAATAATAGTAATAATAATAGTAATAATAGCAATAGTAATAGTAATAATAATAGTAATAATAATAATAATAATAATAATAATAATAATAATAATAAGTCTCCCAAAGTCCAGCCCTACGTCCAAAAAATTGAGAAGTTAGTCTCGTGGGAAACAGGCTATGTCAGAAACTTTGACGGCAAACAGGGCGATGACACACCCATATAGATATGGAGACACGGAATATGCATCGTAAGGCCTCGGAAAAGCAGCCGCTGCCTGGGGAGCGCCGGGGCACCTTCGGAGCCACCGCTGGAGGTGACAGCATGCGGGCCGGTGGTGATCGAAGCTGAACAGGCGGGCCCTGATCGGGGAAAACCCCGAATATACTACAGCCGAACATAGCAGCACCCATCCATCTCCACTTACAGCTGCACCTGCCGCAAGTGCTTCCCAGAGAAGCAATCTATTGCTTCCAGAGACCACTGCCGCAGGCAGACAACGCACAAGGATGAAGTGGACTACAGAAATAAATACCTTCATCATGCGTGAACACTACACCACTACAAAAATGAAGACTGGCACTACGGCCTACCGACAAAAGTCACATCAAAGATTCCTTTACCGTTTTCCTGATTAGAAAGGTAGTGAGCAAAGAATAGCGGACCAGCGTCGAGCAATTATTCAGAAAAAGCTCCTCTCTGCACCAGTTTTGGAAGCAATCAAGGAAGAAGTGAGAAAAATGCTTAACTCTTCAAAATATAGTAATCTGAGGACAGTGGATATATCAGCTGTGCAAACTCAGAATGATAGTGGGACAAGCATGTCAGAAATTATTGATGTTGAGAGTAGTGAAGAGGAGAATTTGAAATGAATTTGCAGTCGCACTTGCAGAATTTGAAGGAACTGACCTACTGAACCGCTATCTCATTCCCAGACAAAATTGCTCGAAGAAATTCAAGAGCTATCAGCGTTTTCAATGACAAAGTACTGCTGGATCATCTACAACAAAGACCATCATTCGGAGAAGTACACGCAGCAATTTATTGTGCTGCGGTTGTGGCTTCAAGACGTAACGGCAAAGCTTTTCAGCCGCGTAGCAACTGCCCACAAAGATCGAAGTGAAAAAAGAATACCACCTTGGGAACGACGGCTGGTGAATCGTATAGAACGTATTAGGAGAGATATTGGGAGTCTCACACAATTTCAAAAAGGAAATACCTCAGGAAAACTTAGGAGAAAGGTGAATAACATCCTTATCAATACAAAAATGCATACGAAGCACGTGCTCTGGAATGAATGAATAATAACAGAACATCTTGACACCTTATGACAAAAGCTTTTGGTTTTCGCCACTATATGAATTGCACTATGGGGAAGCAACAGAATACTCTTTTTAACAAAAACCAGAAAGCATTATACAGGAATCTTTCAAAGGGCAAAGGGCTTGTAAGTGATATGAAAGAGTCAAAGCGTCCTTCAAAGACACATATAGAGGACTTTGGAAGTCTATCTGGTCATCTCTGTGTCTCACAATCCAGATACGGGGTGGATTGATATGGAATAAGACAGACACCGAGATACCCCTCTAATTGATGAACAAATCATCACGTGGAAGTTGCCCAAGAAGCTTTGAACAAAGCACATAACTGGAAGGCACCGGGCAGTGATGACCTGCACAATTATTGGCTTAAAAAATTTACCAGCACTCACCATCATATATCCAATATATTTCAATATTTTCTTTACAATACAGAATATCTGCCTTACTTCCGCCTATTACGGCCTATTACGTGGCTTCAAACCTTCTACAAACTCATTACATCATGTGTTACACAAATGAGGATGACACACATTGAGGAACATAACATCTTAGCGTATGAGCAAAATTGATGTAGACCTGGATTTCAGGGATGCAAGGAGCAACACATTATAGACTCTAATAATGGGGCAAGTGCTTGAAAAAAAAGAAACTTTTACACATGCTGCATAGATTATGCTAAAGCTTGCCTCATTAGGCATTTAGCCTTAGCTTGCCTCATCAAGAAGATGCGTGCCTCATTATTGGTTCCTTCAATGTTTGGATGTATACAAGGTCCACCCTTCTATACAAAACATACTGAAATCGGCGATGAGTCGATGGAATACAAAACTGTATCTCTCTAATGGAAGACAATCCGTCCACACAGATACTATACACATCCGCCAAGGGATTTTCCAGGGTGACTCTTTAAGCCCTTTATTGCTCTGCTTAGCCTTGAACCCCTTGTCTACTCTATTAAATTCATCTAACTATGGAATCGCTCTTAGAAAAGGGAACTCAACCCTCCTTCGTGGCTCGCATCTTCTTTACACGGATGACTTGAAGCTCTATGCAGACACTGAGAGTCATATGCGACAACTAATAAACGTGACGGAGAAGTTCACTGACGGCATCAAGATGAAATTCGGTTTGGATAAGTGCAGGAGAGTGAATATCATTCGGTGCAATATGCAAGTTATAAATTTGGAAAATGATAATGATCAAAATATTACCTTCATGGAACCCCATTAAGCTTACAAGTTACTTGGGTTTCCAACAGTCATTCCGAGGCAAACATACTGCCATTAAGAACATACTAACAAATGAAGTGTGTAAACGATTGCATGGACTCTTAAAAACTCAACTCTCTACTAGAAACCTTGTGCAGGCCATTAATTCATTTGTTATTCCAGTGCTGACATACTACTTTGGCATTATTAAATGGAGCAATACCGACCTCGACAACCTCCAGTGGAAAATTCCAACCGCTTTGACTAAACCCCGAACACATTATCCTCATTTAAGCATTGAGCGTTTTACTTCCAAGATCACAAGAAAGGCGAGATGTTGTATATCTCATTAACTCACACAGCTCTCAAATTGCATCACTCAGAAGATACTTCCTGAAACATTGTGGGAGAGTTCAGCAAGCAGTGAGCGCCGTTGATAATAACTATAGTCCTCTGAACTAGAAAAAGCTTGATCCTCCTGTTCAGCCAATCACTGAAACCGAAGAGAATATAACGTCATGGAAAGCGGAGGCACTGCACGGAAAGTACCCCCAT
This sequence comes from Gryllus longicercus, assembly GCA_038098605.1. Lineage (NCBI taxonomy): Eukaryota > Metazoa > Arthropoda > Insecta > Orthoptera > Gryllidae > Gryllus > Gryllus longicercus. The sequence continues at coordinate 756,826 of JAZDUA010000363.1, read as the reverse complement.
GAGCTGAGTAAACCAGAAGTCGACATCTCTGCGTTACATGCACATGCTAGGCTCCTGCATGGGGATCTCTTTCCGGAGACATCATGATAGATATTCAGGACCAAGTGGTGCCAACTTTGAACAACAGAAAACGGATTCTAAGAGATTCGACAATCCATTCCGACTCGTGTAGATGATGTGAGGCTGCAAGCGAAACTATCCATCACGTGACAAGTGGATGTAGCAGCCACGCACAGTTGGAGCACATAAAGAGGCACGATGAAGTGGCGAAGCAGATCCCCAATTATTGGCAATGAAAACGGGCTTACACGCCACATCCGTGGCGTATTAAAAATAAGTGCCTCAGAACGTGCTTAAAAGTAGTGAGCACACACTCTACTGGGATCGTTCCATTATCACTGACAGACACGTCGTCGGCAATATACGCGCTATAACTTACAACGATAGAAACCATCAGCAGGTTTCTCTTATGAATACATAAATACTAAACACCAACAACATATCGGAAAAACATGAAGAGAAGGTCCAGAAGTATTCCGATCTCGCCCATGAAGCCGCAGATCAGTGGAACTTCAGCAAAGTGACAAACTGTCCCTATAATATCAGCCACACGAGTGATCCCGAAAATGGATGCCAGGAATATATACAAAATGCAGAAGTCAGTCATCTTGAATAAATGTCGTATTGTTAGAAGCCACCTGAATCTTCAATAAAGCAACCGCACACCTGGTCATCGTTCCTGGGAGTCATTGACATACCGACCAGTAAAAACTGTGAAGAACATATTATATATATATATATATATATATATATATATATATATATATATATATTACACCTCGTCATTAATAAAGACATTATATATATAATTATATATATATATATATATATATATAATGTCTTTATTAATGACGAGGTTCGGGGCCAATAGGGCCAATTCTTCCACCTAACCACCGAATCTACATTAATATAGAGTAGTAACATTGAAGATAGGGAGGGCAAGCTACGTTCACGTCTGGGAGTGCATAATAGAGACCATCCCGGCACGCTGCTTAAGCGATTAGGCAAACCGAGAACACTCAATCAGGATGACGGATTATGGCCAAAACTTAATGGATTGGGATATTTTAGTTTTAAAATAATTGTTTTAAAAAATCAGTTAGATGAAAGTTGCTTTGGGGGGGTTGTGCCAACAAGTGTTAACTCAAATGATTCTAAAATATACCGAGTTTAGCGTTTGCCTTTGTGATGAACTTTCCACAACAGCCTCGAATTTTTTACCAATTTTATCTAATTGTTACCATTTGTTACTAGCTGAATGGAACATAAATTAGGGTAAGTGTTATATATGCTAATTTATTTTTTGTGTGACGTAAACTAATGTGGTCAGTTATTTTAAAGGTAATTACTCTTTCTTATAGCCATTCAATATATTTGAAAAAGTTTATCGATTTTCAGATAAGAAGTGCATAATTGAAAGAATGTAGAAAACTAGTATCAAATATGGCATTTCATGTTCTAGGAGAAAACTGTTCATTTCTTTTTTGGTGACCTTTCTTTTCTGATTCGCAAAATCTCCCATTACGTCTGTGTGAATTCAAGTAAAACTTAGTGAAAGAGAAAATTTAATATCCGACCTGAAAACGATACAAAGCGCGAGCAGCAACTTCTGTAATTGATGTGTCGCCGCTGCCTTGCCCGGACCGAATCATCCATATGCAGGAGCGCCGTAAGCAGGGGGGGGGATTCGGGCAGACGTCTCCTCGCGCTGAGGAGGCGGGCGGGTCCGGCGGCCGACGCGCATTGTCCGCTGCGCCCATGCATATTCAGGCGAGCCACGCCCCCTGTCCCCCCCCCCGCTCACCTCCGCGCCAGCCCCCGTCGTTTCACTTTCCGACACTCCACGCCCCGCCACGCCACCCACCCCACCCCACCCCGCCCGCATTGTCAGCTAGGTCGAATTCAGTCGCGGCCTCGAAGAGAATTTCAGAGGCCGGAGGCTCTGATCGGGAGTTTTTGTGGTTTCTTCGATCAACGCCAGGCGAACGCCGAAGCAATGCCCTAACAAACGGACTACGGACCACGGGCCATGCGCGATCTTTCCTTCCTCTCCATTGTCCTATTCTACTCCTTACTACCACACACACACACACACACACACACACTGACATTCACTACACTACCACACATGCCGGGAGATCGATAGAGAGCTTAGAGCGTGTCCCGATTGAGGCGGTACCCCGCTGGTGGGAGATACGTGATTAGGGGAAAGCCCGCCAGCCGGATCTCGCCATTCAGCGAGGGAAGAGCACTGCCACCTCCCGAGGGAAAAACATGCACTGCACTTACGGGACTAATGACCCTAGACGTCGACGCGCCCGGAATCACAACCAAGTAATCAATCGCCCCGCCCCGGGGCGTGTCCTTTCCGCCTTCCCTGTCCCGCCCGCACAAAATCACCACCCCTCCCCTCCCCCTCCCCTCGCTCACAGTTCACTCCCTCCCGAACGCACCGTCCTTTGTTTGACGCTCCGGGTTCATTTCGCACTCGAGCGCCCTTCAGTCGCGAATTTCGTGACAAGATGGCGGACAGAACATCCCGTCAATTTTTTGAAAGGAAATGTACGCTTTTAAAAAAATTGTGACATCAAAATTGCGGTATTTCTGTGAGGCTGCTAGATTCTCTACAGTTAGATGGCGGCACATTTAAGTACTTTTCCTAACAAATTGTTTGTTTACCAGAATGAAATATGCTGCCTACATTCATTTTTAATTTACACCTCATCTCTCCATAGTGAAATGAGCTCTTGTTGATATTCGTACATTGTACTAACAGTTCCTAGTAAATTCTCATGGCTTTGCTGAACCTTTATTATACTTGTGTCTTTGTTATTAGTTTCAAGATATATATTGTAAACGTTCAACCATTTAAGTTGTGATCCGCGTTACATAAAAAAAGGGAGACCAAGTTTATATCAAAAGGACTGAGACTTGGGCGTCGACCTTAGATAATGGCACAGACCAGGACTTATGATGTAGATGGCCGGCGTTTTGTACACATATGAATGGCTGAACGGTAGAAGTGACATTTTATAAATTCTGAAAAATACTCTTTATTTAATTTAATATGACTGTTAAAGTCGTGGTTCTTTGTCTCATAATTAAAACCACGACTTTTCAATTGTTCATTAAAACCACGAAATTACTATGCCATTGAATAGCCTAAAATAAACAAGTTTTCCTCAGAATTTATAAACTGTTACTTATACCTGTTTTCACCCTCTCATACGACATAATTTAAAATTTGACATTGTGCGAAACGAGAAAAAAGTTATTTGAGATTGAACATAGAATACGGTTGTTCGTGACGTCGGACACAGTTACTTCCCTTTCCACACTTTGCTATGAACTATAATTTTACGTCTACGCACATTCTACATCTAATCTATATGCATTTTTATACGTAGACTATGCGGACAATGTAATCTATGTAGATCATGTAACTATTTACACACATTAATTATAAAGGTCATAATAAGAACGAATAGTAGTACAAGTTTTGTATTTGAAATATTAGTTTGAATTCAGTGACTCTAAATATGTAAACATATTACACTCGTTTCATCAACCAGATTTTCAGACCTCTATTGCTCTTAAAAGGGATAGAAGGACGTAAATATGACTACGGTATGAAATGTGAAAATGAAATGAAATGACAAAAAAGATAAACATTTACCTGTGTGAATAAACTCAAATACAAAAGATGAAACAGCATTATGAAATAACTTAAAATTACCACTTAAAATATCTCTATTTTCATTTCTTAAAAAATACGGAAAAATAGTATTTAAATCCACAATTCATATCATCACCAGCAAAATCCAATAAGAAAATGCTTATAAACACATAACTTAATAAATAGAGGCCAGATTTTTAGGGGCAAACATCTTTTAATTTAGATGCTAAAATACGTGCCAAAATATTAAAATATATGCATCTTTAGGTGCATAAAAATAAAAATTAGTGCTAAAATAAACACAAGATTTTATGACAAATGCACATGAAATATTGAGGGAAAATAGGTAAGTTACATAGAAACTATATTTTTTTAAACATCATTGATATCACTGTTTACTGTACCATAAAAATATATATTGAATTACATCCTAGTGTTAAGGATATCGAAATTTGAATACTTGTGTGTGAAAGTGTGAATGGGTGAATGGGTGTGAAAAAGTGTGAATGGGCATATAATGAGCTTTCTACGTCTTCTGACACCAGTGGGAGCCATCCAAACACCTTTGAAGCAATTCTATCTTCTAATGGAAAATCACCAGCGATTGTAACCTTTAAAATATCTGGAATTTTGGCCAAACATTGTTCCAATTTTTGACGAGCAAATCCTTCTATACGCTTCTTTGCTTCTGTGAAAATTTGCTACAGTTCAACGACTGACAGTTACCCCTCTGTAGTTGGATCATAGATGCACAAAGGAATTTGAAGGAGTGAACACGTATTCTTTTTTGACGTTTTCAGCACAAATCACCCAATGGTTTATCCACTTCCCCAGCGAGTCACGATGGGGTGACTTAAGGAGAGGGTGAGACTTCAAGAGTAACGTACTAAATACATCAGAGCTTAACGGTCTCGTTTTGAAGCTCTTTTGGCAACAGCAAGATATCCGGTAAGAAAAGACTGCTTTGTCGCGATAACTGGTAATGAACGAGTTTTGATGAACTAAAGATCCGTAATTTTGAAGACAGTTATGTTTCTATTTTTAAAAACTCTAAAACGTAGAAAACATTTTTAGGTACACATATATATTTAACTTTTATTATTAGTCCAGCAAAACTTTACGACTAAGTGGATCGTCGTCAACTTCTTAAAAACACACTTTATTCATAACTGGCGGTAATAAACGAGAATAGATCTCCTTTGCTTTTGACTTCTTGGCTGTCCGGGTGACGCCGCGTCGTTGGCTGAGAGACCGACGTTTCGCCTGTCATGTCGCAGGCTTCTTCAGGGTCGGGACTGAAGTAGCCTGTGATATTGACAGGCGAAACGTAGGCCTCTCAGCCAACGACGCAGCGTTACCCGGACAGCCAAGAAGTCATGAACTCCTTTGCTTTTGTTCTCCTGAGGTTAAAATTAGAGATTGGTTACTTTGGAGCAAAGATGAGTAAAACAAAGTGTATGACTTGCACAAGTATTGTTGGAATTAACTTTAAACGGTATGTGTTCGTGAAATGTGCAAATCCAATATCTTTTTGCGAAGATTGGGAAATAGGGGAGAAATAGGGGCATAAGGTCTATTTAGGTGGAGTGAGGTGATTTAGGTGAAAATTAGGTGCAAGGCAAGTTTCTGAAAAACTATCTATTGGGTTACGTAACATATTAGAAGCAAAAAATGTAAGCTCCTAATGAGCTTTGTCTCTAGATGTATCACCTAAAAATCTGGTCCTTATTAATAACCAATGACACATCGTACTTATACGTGTTGGGTTGGTTTTTTATGACACAGAGAGTTTTGTTTTTCTGGGACTCAATTCCATATTTTTGCGGCCCAAGTGCACAGAGATCAGACTCTTAATCACCAATCACCAACACGGACCCCCTTTCCGTTGAAAAGATAGATTTTCTTTCTGTTTATAAAGTATGTTACGCAGAGTTATTTGTCTACACTTTTTACGAGCAGATGCGAACTATGGGACTTTACGCGATGCAGCAAATCACTGTCCTAAACAAACAGCTATATCCGAAGTATTGCTTCAAATATTACAGAGTTTATGGACAAAATTCCTTTAGAGGTTCTTTGCTCCGTACAATATCCAAAAGAAGTTATGCCCGTAAAGAATTTATGCGGGTAAAATAACTCATTCTTCTGTTTGTCATGTATCTATTTGCTGTGGTGTCATTCCTAAACCCTTTCGTATTATGGTTTCGTCCAATTCAATATTTTTCATCGGTTTGCCTCATATTGAACACTCCTATTCCCCTTACACTCCTCCTTTTAAATTGCCTCTCCACTCTTTACATCGTCAGTTTGTTTCCTCCTCATACCTCCCAGCCTGTGATGCACCACTTCGGGTTCACATAAGGTATTTAATAAGGGCAATTCCGCGGTGTCTCTTGAATGTTGTTATTATGTTGTCGGAATGCTATTATGATGGCGACCCCGCGATGACGATAAGGAAATGCTTACTGTATATTAAGAATGAGCGAGTTGAAACTCTTTTCGTGATATTTTAAATGGAATGTGGAAATATTAGTAATGAAATTAGGAATGACAACCCACGGAATGAGAATACGAAGTGGTATTTAAAAGACCAGTATGCTTCATGTGGTATACGAATTTATGAATCGTATATGATTTGTGTCATAAAATAAAATCTCAAATTTATTGACGTGGAGGTTGCGTGAAAACAAGATGTATCACAAGTCTCCGTGTCTCATCTTGCCCCATGGCATCGTCGTGTCGCAAAATGAAAAAATCTTCCTCCGCACGGGAGGCCCGCAAATTCTCGGGACCGAATCCCAAGTTCATTTCATAAATGCCTCCTGCATTCTCCGCGGCAGCGGCAATTTCGGGAACTATGCGCGACGTGGCGGCCATGCCGGCGGTTGGCCCGCGCGGCGACGCAGTGTTTTGTGGCAGTGAAGTTGATAAAATGAAAGCTGAGACGAAGAAGAATGTCCGATAAGAATATTACTTTTGAAGACTACTCAGTATTTAAATTTTATTAGCTAGCGAAAAAGTCGCGAATAAAATTCTTTTCATTTAGAGCATGAATATTAATAACCCTAATCTGTATTCTAGTACATACTTACTATGCTAATGAGGATTTGCCTTGCGCCATTCATCATGCTGTTTTACACCTCTAAGTTTTCCGTTTCAATGGCTTCTGCTTCATTAGAAAGAGATGCGAAGTAGAATTGCAACACTGTTTTAAAAATGGCGCCTTTATCCCAACCATTTCGATGTTTTCAACGAACCAGGCAGTCGCCGACGCAGTGAAGACGGCAGCGGAGGGGGAGGGGGACTAACAACTGCCAAGTACGGGCCAGAGCCCAATCTCATCGAAGACAACACTCTTCTATGCTGCACCCTTCCTTGAAAGTGGTAGTGATACTGGTGATAGCGATAGTTCAGTGACTATGATGTGGCAGTTGTCGTGATTGTCAATCGTTTGCGATGAAATTGTGATGGCGATAAAGTAGTGGTGTAGTGGTAGGAGGTAATGGGGATAAGTTGCTTGTGATATGGTTTTGGTGTCGTAGAGGAGGTAGAGCAGTATTGATGAGAGTGATACTGTGGTGGAAAGGTTTTGTGGCGTCATGTGGCTTAAGGTTTTATATTGCTTACTGTATAAACTTTATCTTGACGTTACCCTATCTAAATTTATACGCTAAAACGTATAATTAGGAAAGTGGAGAAATTTCAAGGGGTGAATGATTGTAGAGGGTCTAACGGGATTTGCAGGTAAAGAGGGAGGTAGGGAAGGATAATTCTCAGCTGAAAATCTAATGAAATCGGAGAGTACCAAAAAATGTAAAGCTTGGAGTATACCCAGGAGAGACATACATTGTTTAAGTAAAACGATAGGTATAGGATTTGAAATGAATGGTGTGAGCTGTTTTAAGAGGGTTTGGAAGGAGAAGTGAGAGGGGAAGTTGTAGTGCATTCAAAGAGAGACAGAGAGAGAGAAGGGGAGAGGTTTATAATGAATTTTATGGTAAGAATAAGTAAATGAACCTTCATTTCGAAGAACCATCAATTCACTTAAGAGACAGAAGGTGGGTGGGAGCAATGATATATCAAATGTTTCATATTCAAGGGGTAACGTTGGTCGGAAGGGGTAATAAAGTAAGAAATTATCCCAAATGAATGGAGTGGTAGGATAATAACTAAACTGCAAACAAGAACACGAAGAGAAAGTATAGAGGGAGAACATTGATGCTGTCTCCATATAAGAATGAAGATTGTGAGGGTGAGGTTTCCAGCGAAGACGGAAGGAACAGACTGAACACTGTGGGCACTGTAGAAAGACGATTTATAAAAGTAAATAATTGAAGAACCCAGTAGAACAAGAGGTTATACCACTGTGATATAGTTTTGAGATGAGAGTTTTACCTGAAGTTTCCTCATATAACTGAATATAATTTTAAACTTGTTAACATAGGACACTAACATATACGTCCATACTGAAATTAAATAACATTACACTTAAAGAATAGTATAAGATCTTTTTGTATAATGATAACAACTCAATTTCACAAAAAATGTGGAATAGCCCCTTGTTCTACTGAGCGAATTAATTGAAACAGTGAATTTGTAACATTCAACAGAAAATAAATATAAAAATAATTACGACGAAGACAAGCAATTTTTCTGGCTTGGTATTCACATCTTACCTGAAAGATAAAATGTGTAGAAGCCGATGGCAAATATTTTGAATAAAAAAATTAATTTCCTTTCAAACTTTGGTGTTTTCTTCAACACAAAACTCGGCAAAGCCGTTCGCGTCCACCCGGTAGAAGCGTGGGGCGGTGTCTCACCTGCGCGCGGGCGGCGGGCGCGTGCGGCAGCGCCCAAGCGAGCGCCAGCGCCGCCGCCAGGAGCAGCACCGGCGGCGGGGGGCGGGGCCGGGCGGCGGGGGCCGGCGGCGGCCGCGCGCCGGCGCTGCCAGCGGCCTCTGCTGGCGCCATGGCTCCGCAGCGCACTCTGCCGACACGACACAAGCAGCCGATGGAGAAGAAGCTACCTACGAGGCACGTCCCGAAAGCAAGTTCCGTCTCAATTCATCTCCGCTGCAGCGCTGCGATCGCAGTCCCGCACACGCGCGGTAGATGCTCTGTACGAGATGGGTCCGACAGTTCAATGACAGACGTACCGATGTGCACGATGAAGAACGAAGCGGGCGTCCATCTTTGGTTACAGAAGAACTGGTTCACGCGATTGATGACAAGATCCAGGAAAACCGAAGGTTTACAATTAGTGCTCTCGCTATGGAATTTCCCCAAATTTCACGATCACTAATGTATGAAATTGTTACCGAAAAACTAAAATTTCGTAAACTTTGCTCACGTTGGGAACCAAAGGTTCTTACTGAGCAACACAATAGGTAGTGCACTTCAGTTTTTGACCCGTTATGCAGAAAGCGGCGAATAATTACTGACACAGATAGTCACAGGAGATGAAACTTGGGTTTCTTACGACACCCCTGAAAGTAAGCGGCAATTAATGGAATGGAGGCACACTTCATCCCCAGCAAAGGTTAAGCCGAGCAAATCTTGACCCCTTGAAAATGGATGTGCACAGTGTTCTGGGACTGGAAAGGTATCTTACTCATTGATTTCTTATCGCGTGGTCAAACAATCACAGCAGATGCTTATTGCGAGACACTTCGTAAATTTGGCCGCGCAATACAGAATAAGCACCGAGGATTGCTGTCAAAAGGTGGTGTTTTTCTTCACGAGAACGCACGACCACACACTGTAAATGTGACGAAAAATCTCCTACAGGGATTTGGCTGAGGCGTGTTAGACCATCCTCCATACAGCTCTGACCTCGCTCCTGTTCCTGGTTGGTTGACCGGCCGGGAACCCCGGTTACTAACGGCGCCGAGCCTCTGGCCGAAGGGATCAAACTGACTGACCAACGTGACAAGACTTGACAACGGTAGTAAAGGAGGCTAACTCCATGTAAGCGCGCATCGCCCAAGAAGGGTTCAAGAGACGAGTACGTTAATGGCGACGCAACAAATTTAAAAAATGTTACTCAATAGAGAACGACGAACATGCAGCTCCACGAATTTAACAAAGCAACGCCGATAAGCGGCACTTATTGACAGATTGAGGATGACATATTAAGAAAGAAGGCTTTAGAAAAGGTAACCAAAATAATCGATTTTCTTTAAAACTATACCGTAATAGATGGTCCAAGATTTAGGGAATAATCGGTACTGCCATCAAGAAAAAATACATCTGTTTTCTTGGAGAGAAGTGTTAATCAACACACTTATGCTCATTGTAATTCAAATGAAATGCATTGTAATACAACGTGAACACAGACCCTCGAGCTACAGGTTGGTTTTCATAGGCTCATTTAAAAAACGAGGATTGATATTTATTCGTTTCACGAAATTTTAAATGAAGGGTAATCAGACTAATCTTTGTGGTGACAACGTCGACTATGATTGAGTGGCACAAGCTCAACTGACGGCATCGATAATCGGAGTTCCCAAGAAAAATAAAAATGTTGTTTATAGCAAGGATTATGATGAAAATGGGCAAAATTACACTGGAAGACCTATTTATATTAAATTAATGACAAGTAATGTTTACCTTGTAAACATAACAGAAAATTAAAAGCTTACGCAGAAAATGGCTGCCTCATTGACGTTACTAATTTCCTACTCAATCTACCCTGTAATACGAATGCACATATTTCAAACTTTAACGAATTTCATACGTTTCAGATTCAGACAAAGTATGTAAAAGAGAAAATGAGGTATTCACTGTATCAACAAAAAATAGAAATTGTTTCGTTCTTCCAATAAAAATATTTCAATATTAAAATAACCCAAGTTTTTCCATGTTGTTCTTCTTGGAAATGCAAATAAATCAGGTTAACTGTTCTCTGTACGTTACATGTTTGTTTCACTTTGTCCGATAAAGAAACTAGTGGTGCAAAAACAACATACTTTTTCGCTCGTATTTTGACGCAAAATTACCCGAAAATACTCAAATTTTCGAAAAATTTGGGAATTAAGGGAAAAGTGTCTATAATTAATATTTTAGTTGTAGGAAAACTCCGAAAAATTTAGAAATTTTTGATTTTTCGAAAAATTGAGGTTTTTAACAAATACGCAACCGGCACGATTCCTTGAAATGTCCTTTACACTATCAACCAAAAAGTGTAATCAAAATCGATGGCGTAATTTTTTCGAAAAGTTTGAAAATGTCCCACGGTTTCATGCAATGTATCTCCTAAAATGAAAATATAAGTTTCAAATTCAAGGGGACGCGTCATCCGTCAGATCGATCGGGAAATATCGATTTTGGAGACAATCGACTAAACGGTTTAGCCGCTAGTGTTCACAGACGGACAGACGGATGTCTTGCCGTCAATCGATTTTTCCGTATCAAGGTTTTTCAAAACATGAATTCTGGCTACAAAACATTTCTTCATGTTTTTTCTTCATGTTCTTGTTCATTTTTGAGTTTTTTTTTAATTTAACTACTGTATTTATCCACTTTTTCGTTACCAGGGCCCTGTAAGAAGAATTTTTCTGCTGAAAATTCGCCGGTTTTTCGCGTAGCATTACATAGCTTTCCCTCCACTACGTAGTGAGAAATTTAAAAACGTTTCTGTGACCATGAATGACTCAAGGTGTGATTGTTGTATCAAATAGATTTGTTTTGCATTAATGTAATGGTCAATTATGACTCTCAATGATATTTTTTTGTTAATAAGAAAGTATACTAGTGTCGTTAGTGTATGTGCCATCTTTAGTTTCAATATCCCCAATCAAGTGTCACACAAAGTTTTCGTGAAAAGTATTAGTCGCATTCACACGTTTCTGTAACAAATGTTTGGCTTCATTTTCAGAGAAGAAAATGAAATCTAGATTTTTTTGTCCCTAAAAAAATCATGGCTGAAGAATGAAAACTGAATTGTGTTGTGAAATGACTTTCATAGGACTTCTAGTATCTTCAGATCCAGTGATTTCAAGTTTTCAAGACAATAAAACAACGAACCGCAAACCGTTGTTTTCCCGACGGTTTGAGCTGTCTCTAAATTTGGTCTGAAATTTTTTAATAATCATTATGTTCAATAAATTATCATTACCATTTAAACACAATGTTTGAAACAAGTTTGTGAACCTGAAACCTTACTACACATTTTCAGACGAAACTACATAACTTTAAGACATTCCATCCACCATATTGAATATGTTATTTTGATTTTTTCAATTTTGACATCATATTTGTAATCAGCAAATCTGGGAATTCTTAAATATGCACAATTTTTTGTCGCCTTACGAAATCGACGTAAGAAGTACGTAAAACGTAAGAAGAGGTGTTGAAATCGTGCTCCAGAAAACGCCGAAATTTCTCCAGAAAAAACCTTATTGCCGGATTCTGGTAACGAAAATGTGGATTAATTTACAAAAAACATCCTCAAACTCGTGGTGTAGCCAGAATCCATGTTTTGATGGTTCTTGTTTCCGAAAAATCGATTGAAGGCAAAATGTCCGTCTGTGGTCAACGGTTGCGACTAAACCGTTCAGGCGATTTTCTCCAAACTTGATATTCACCAATCGATCTGGCTGATATTGCGGTCCCTGGAATTTAAAACCGACATTTTAATCTTGGGGAGTACTTTACACGAAGCCCCAGAACCTTTTCAAAATTTTCCAAAAAATGGCTCCAAATTTTTTGATTAAATAACGCAAAAAAAAAACGCTTAAGAGAATAGTGCTGGTCTCGTATTCGGCAATATCACCAAATTTTCGAAAATTGCAAAAATAATGTTTAAAAGAACAAAAAAAGATACTGATTTTGACTCAGACAAACACGGTTGTACAAATTTACCTCTTTAGAAAACGTCATGTGCAATTTTTTTTAAGTGTAGCTTTTTCCGTAATATGGGCTGTATATTTTGTGAATCATTAATTTGTTCGTATTTTCTTGTACACTTGTGTTCTTGTTTCTTGGGATTGGAAACTTCGAAGTGATTTTGTTGGCGTTTCTTATTAGAAATAGAAGTTAAACAACATTGATGAAATGTACAGACAGCCGAGGGAAAAAAAGTAACCGGACATGTGTGGATCTTTTTGAAGGGTATTTGGCTGAATGTCGAAATAAAAATGCGTTTTCGTGGGACGGTACGCAGGAGTTAACCAAGTGTGTTCAAGAGTGTCATTAACAGTAAGCAACCATATCCCTAATACGCCCATATCGAGTCCATTATACGCATTTTTAATCATTAATCGTGCATACGTACAATACCTCATAGAAAATTAAGGATATACATTGTTTTATTTTAATAAAATAAATAGTGTTATCCATGATCAATTAAACAAATAAAATGACATGACACACTGTTATCATATTTTCAATGATTCAACATTAAAACAAAGACTGAAGATGAGAAATTTCATGGCAGATTTTTCTTGGAATCTACTTTTTCCTCTATGAATAATTTATGATCCCACATAAAAACATGAAAAATAAGAAAAAAAATACTGTTTAGAGATGTTTGTTATATTGAAAAGCTGCATTCAATGCTCAGAAGAGACTGCAGAAATGATGTAGAGCCGTTGCTTTCAAAAGTCGGAATTTTATGTGGAGGAAGAAGCAATCGACTACTTATTCTACCAATAGTAGCAGATGTTCGATGAGCAGCAGCAGTTTGGAGAGCACTTAAAGAGAACATTTAAAACAAAAGGTATGATAAATAATTGACTTAACATGTTCTGAATGTACTAATTTCAAAAAAAAAATACTTGCATGTCTGATAATAGATATATTTTTATGCTCCAGTGTTGCAGCCATTGAACATTTAAGTTTTCAGGTAATAAATACTTCTTTATGTTCAAGAATACAGAAAATTTATTTTCATTGAGTGTTCTGAGAAAACTTTGCATGTTAAAATGATTAATTTCTGTACTGCAAATTTTTAACCCGTTTTAAATCTTAATTTACTAGTTTTTCTACCAAAAAATGCAAGAACTTGTCTTGTATTCTACCTTTCCGCAACATCAACAATCTCTAGCAAAGCACAGTAACAGAAATTACCTTTAGGAGAAATATAAGAAAGGAGTGGATTGGTTTTCAATGTAAATTTAAAAAATGTTATGCCAAATATAATTCTGCAGAACCTAGTCTTTAAAGTCACTTAAAGCATTAATTGTATCCAACTACATGTATATAATATTATTCTTTTAACCAACATTTTATAACTAAATGTTACATAGCAAATTTACATAAAAACAGTGAAAAAATGTCACAAATATTGAGCCTTCCCCAGGTATCGGACTAAACAATTAGTTCATTATGAACTCAAATTAATAATTTGAAGTTCTAACAAATCTTTTAGGACAATACATGATTAATAAAAAAATATTATCATAATGTTTTAATGTGAATTTGGTAGGCAATAGTTATGAACATGTCAGTATCAAAGTTGGTCATTAATAAAAAATATGTAAATAAGTATTTGAATTCATCAACTACTGTCTTAAAATAGAAAAAATAATCTTGATATTGGGGTATTTTAGCATGCCGTTTTAAGTTGATCCCTGCCTTTAAGATATACTGTAGTAAGAAAAGGCAAAACTATTTTTTTACATTCCTTCAAGTGAAAGAATTTTAGTGATATATTTTTATATTAACTTTCGGAGGGTAATGGTTCAGAAAATGAATTAATAAAAAACAGATATTCTTGAGAAGATAAATCTTCTAATATGGGTCAGAAACTAATTTCATTCACTCACTATTGTTTACACATATTTTCAATTAGTTGTATGTTAACAAAAATGAAAAATTAATATATTTTTGGTGCAAAAGGGAAAATTCAACTTGACATGCTTGCTTTGAACAATTTAACTTTTAATAATTCATATAAGTGGGATTAAATCAAATAGTAATAAATATTATATAAATTAAATCACAAGCAGTAATATTGTTAAATTATACAGCACAAAAATTTAATAATGTTCTATCCTTACATCAGAATTAAGTGTTTTTAATGGCATATGAGTAAAATGAATTGAAACAACAGTTTAATTGGTAATAAAGTTGAATGGACGATTTTTTCTTCTCTAACAATTATTGTTCGACAATCATATAAACATTCTCCAATCAAGTTAGAATAAACTTCTTTTTTTTATTATATTTATTTGTATGTTAACTTTGTTTACAATAATTATATATGGCAAAGGCCAGCATATAATTTGAAGATAAATAATATTACCCACAATTTAAAAGAATAACATATTGAACTACATTTGAAAAAATACCATTCTGTTTAAAAAGTTGGTGCTATGAACTTCCGTTCTCGAGATATTTAATTGTCTATTAAAACTTAGCCTCTCATTATCACCTCAATTTTTTTTTACTCATTCCATTCACTCTCCGAAAACAAGTATACTGAAAAGAGAGGTTTGCGATGTCTCGCTTCTATTGTTTGCTTCATACGCTTAATGCCGAGGGCAGAGGTGATATCGCGACCTCGGTAGCGGTTCGAGGCGATAAACGATGTCTCGGAGCGAAGTGATTGCCTTTACCATTTCTGCATTCGTAGTTCCGTGGGATCATTGCAGCAACAATTTCTGACTTACGGCAACTATGACGGGTTTTTTTAAGATTCAACCTTTCACTTTTATTCTAAACAGCCATTATATTAATACTCTCGTTTTAATATTTTAATTAAAGTGTTATTAGTATAAAAACAAATTATCTGGTACATTTAACAACGCCGAGAGAAGCAATTTTATGGCAAATATGAACAGAAGCAATTTTGTTTATTCTATACAATAGTGCGACTTGAATATCCATATATTTATCGGCTAGCAAAGAAACTGTTTATAAAAATATATTGCAAAGTTCATTACGTCGAAAGGCTGGCTCAAGAAGCAATAGTGCCAATGATATTTTCTCTCAAGGGCAAGTGAGCTATGGGAGGGTTCAGTATTTTCGAACTTCTCTATGACCCTGGTTCGCGTGACTTCGACAGGAAAATTAAACAAAGGTTCATTTACTCATAAATGTGAAGAAAATTGTTGATAAAACTAATCGCTTGCCTCAAAAAGTATTGCCATTGAATGAATGCCGCCCAATCACGAGTCGTTTCTCATTCCAGAACGCACAAGACGCGAATAGTTCATGTTCCCACCAGAGGTTTGAGATTTTAAAAATATTAGACTCATATAATTAAAGAAAATACGAGTAAGCGATTAAGTTGAATGAATAAAAATAATGTGATCACTTTGTTTACTTAAAAAGAAAACTATTTACTTAACGAAAAAATAAAAGTATCCTCTTTACACTTGCAAATGCTAAGCATGCATTTAATTAATTAATATGTTAATAAATTTCTTGTTGATGCAGCTTGATTTCAAAATTAAAAATTGATTGGAAATCATATAGTTTATTTTAATAAATATATATAAATCTTTCTATTTTATTTTGCATATCATCGAGTTTAAGGGCGGTGTAATATATACAAGATATATGCAAAATTAAATTATTACAATATTCTATTCGATTTAAAATTTGACAATATCTCATATTTTTCTTATTATTACCTATTTTGACGGCCAGTGAACCTCCATAAAAATTACAATTGTTCTTCTAACTTCATTTTACTTTAAAATTTAACATCTTCGCTAAAATATTTTATTAAAGTATTTTTGCCTATTTTAAGGTATTAATTAAATTCAATTCAATTAGGACATAAAGGGTAAGATGCTGTCGGTTTATGGATGGATGGCTTTAGGAAAAATGTAAAACCTGTTCCTATATGCAAACTTTTATTGAAAAGTTTCGAACCGATTTTGAATAAATGTCCATTCAGCTTTACTCGCATAAGCTCAAAACACGAATATTGAAGCTCATTTTCACAGTAAACTATTGAGTTTTTTTAGAAATCTTATTCAAAATAATTTGAAGCACTTCTACTCCCCAATGCAAATAATACAGATAAGTAATTCGGAAGTTCTGTACGTGATTTTAGAATTTTCAACTTTTAAAACGATCTTTCAATTTATTTATTCAATTACTAAAACACATCTCACATCAAATAAATGTTTGTGTGAATGTCCCTTTTTTTTAAATGTATTTCCTCTCGTTTGACAGGCTTTGTCCTTGGAGGAGGTTAAATACTCCGTACGTAGTTTTTAGCTTTTGGGGAATGGCCATCAATTAGAAATGACTTTTATTACTCGCAAGACGAAAACATTATGCTAAATTAAATTAAGCGAGGATGAACACACTCTCAATTTTTAGATCATTTGATATTTATTGAGGATTACGGTGGTTTGAATCAGCCTTTGGGATACCTGGATTTGATACGTACGTGAGCAGCATTGCGATCTAGGCTGAAGATTAAGAAGCGTGAAAGGGGGTGAGAGAAACTTTTGATAAAAATGTTGCACTCTTCTTGTTTTATTGTCGCTTAAGGTCTATCTGTATGAACGGACTTAACTAAAAAACCTACTGAATCTATCAACACGAGATTTAAATACATTACAGGCACCACCCATGGGATCATTTGGTTCTTTTGCTGTGAATGTTATTTGGTTCCGAATATTATCACTTTCTCGCTCATACGAAGGTACTTGGTAAGAAAATGTTCTGTAATCTGCGCCAGAAAACGGCCCATATTCGGCAAAAACTCTCATTGCCGGGCTCTGGTAACAAAAAGGTGGATAAATCCAGGCGAATCGGAGCAGTAGCTTTACAAAGGGCCACGAACTGCACGCGACCTTTCCTTTCTGTTCCTTGTCCTATCCTGACCCCTTACACTAACATGCACTACACTACCACATATGCGAGGAGACCGGCCGGGAGTTTAAGTTGTCCCGACTGGGGCGGTGCCCCACTGGTGGAAGATGCGTGACTGTGGAAAACCTCGCAAGTCGATGGATAGTTCGGTGCCGGATCTGACCATTCAGCGGGGGAATATCATCGCCACTTCGCGAGTAAAAAGTGCACTACACTTACGGAACTACTGACTTCAGAAGTTGATGCGCCCGGAATCATGGAACACGCTTCAATGACTGACATTTCCTGGTGCGCGAATGAACTTTAAACTTTCGTATACCGGAAAACAGCAAGAACATTAGTTATTGTTCTACAGTTCCCACACTAACGAATTCAGCAAACAAACGAAGAGCTCCACACATTCTCAGCAACGTGAACAAAGATAAGACCACAAACCAATTGGTGACAAAACAATGCGCGTGAGGTATTATAGCAAAATAATTTACAGCAATATACTATATAATGCTATATAATTTACAGTATTATAGCAAAATAAATAACAGAACATGTTCGCGATACTCAGTAATAACCACGGCTTGAAGTAGTTTCGATTGCACTGGTGGATCCCGAGGGGCAAGGAAATCATGCCCCCCTCAAAGAAAGGCCTACAGTTTTCATATATCTTTCTTTATTTGGCAAAATGTATTTAAATATTTAATTATGTTCGAATTTCGTGACTCTATAAACAATATTGTATAGTATCATATCTACAGTACATAAAGAGTATACAATATAATATATTTTTTTTTTTATTTAACAAAACCCTACAATGCCCCCCCCCCCCCCCCCTAAAGAAGCTCGGCTTGATCCGCGCCTGTACGATTGCAACACGGTACTTACTCTTTCAGCTGACTCGAAAGCTCTCGTGTGTCTCCTCGTCACTTCTTGACACGCGCACGCGCTCGACTGTTGTTATCGCTCTACGGCAGCTGATTCTATTCTCCTTGCACGATGCGCCCGAGGCGCCGTTATCACGAACTGGGAGTTCATTGTCAGCTGCAAAGGCCGCTCGCTCCGCGCCCGACCCACGTAGCAGCTACCGGAGGGCTCCGGCACTTCGCCGCCCGCCCGCTCGCAGCGACTCATGCGGCATTCGGCTCCCCTCCCCCAGTGGCGTGAGGAGCCTGCTTTCAGGCAGACACTGTTGCGATTCTAAGCAACAATAATTACTTGATACTTTCTCCGATACTTGGCGATAGTTGATACAATAGAAGATTACAAACACCATCTTCCAAAAGAACATTTTTTTCTCTCTTCGGTGACTTATGTAACCCTGTTTATAAATCAATACAATCTGTTAGTAACATTGTTTTCTTATGCAGTAATTATAGTCATGAATATGGGTTAAAATTGGTCTGTTTGTGTATCTCATTCATGACTGATTGATATCTCATTAACTTAAGTATGTATGTATATTCTGTTTGTAATCTCATCAACTATATTATCTACTTTAAAAATGAAACCAGACTGTTTAGAAAATGTATACGCTTTTTCGAATTCATAACATTTAATTCTGTAATACTAAAACCGCAGTACTTCAAAATTGAAATAAAAAACTGATTGATAAACTATTAAAATGCTGAGTTAAAAAACATTTAATTGCTTTTTAAATATTTCTGTATTTAAAAAATAAACTAATGATTTAAAAGTAAATGCGTGTGCATTAAAATAAAACGGACCTTACTTTTTAAAAAACAGGATAGAAATAAAACTAGAGAGCCAATTGTTTATTTGCATAAAGAACGTCAACATTAGAGCTTCTGTTCTTCCTCCTTTATCTCTGTGGGCAGAAAGAAACTTCCGAGACGAGCGATAAGGCTAGAAGTCAAGGCCGCTCAAAGCAATACGTCACGCACAACCCAGCCACGGCACGCCTACGATCTGGGTCGGCTCCAAAGAGTCATTCGGGGGGGGGGGGATTTAAGATCGGATACCTTAAAAATTACTTCTTCACCTTGGCTCCCTCGTTCAGACCGTTGACCATCCAAAAAAATAAGAAGACGAATTGCGGTAGGAAGGGAGGCAGTGAGTAGGCTTACCCCACATTGAAAAGATGAATTCCTATCCCTAAATAGTAAACTAAGATTACTCAAGACTGTAGCCTTCTCTGTGATGTTCCATGGAGCAGAAACCTGGACTCTTCAGACAGCGGCGTGCGCGGACCGGGCTCAGGGCGTGATCGGGGCGGGCGGGGCGGAGCGTGGCGGGGCGGGGCGGGGCGGGTGGGGCGGGTGGGGCGGGCGGGGCGGGCGGGGCGGGCGGGGCGGGCGGAGAGGGCGGGGCGGGCGGGGCGGGGCGGAAGTGAGCGTGGGACGAGAGCAGCCCACTAAAAGAAGCGCATAGGGCGCCAGAAGCGGAGGAATCCGTCAGTCGTCTAGTATTTAAAACATCGATATTTTAAACATCAATGATTTTGTTGATATTTTCATCGACCTCGAAAACTTTTGTTGATGCATCGAAGTTTTGCTAAAATTTGCAATCACTACATCCGTCGTGACCCCTGACGATCGCCAAGTGAATCCACCAAGTAGGACTGTGTCGCCAAGATTTACTTCTACAAGTTTGTTAATTGCAATACAATTATTTTAAATATCTATCCATGCCTTCAGCTGCAAAATTTCTGCTGAACAAAATAAAACAAAATGGGTTTCCAAAAAATAGCGCCAACACTATATGCAACAATAAACTAGTGGTGCTACAGAATGGCACAAATTCCTCGTAGAAAAGTTTTCCAATGTTGTTGGTGTGGGCTAGCTTTACAGTCTTGGCCACGTTTTCATAGCAGCACTAAACTAAAATCTATCGCCGCACTAAATACATTTTTTGAAATTTTCTCCATTTTTCCCTTTACTAATGGTAGATTTGAAATATTACGTTTGAAATATTGAAGAAGAGTAAAATTTAATCCTCTATGGAAATTTGGCGTCGTTTTTAAGAAAAATAGTTTAAGCTCTAGTACAAATGCGAAATTTGTCGACATTTTTTACTGGGATCTTATGTGATTTCAAAAAACTTCATTTAAAAGCATTTGAAGAACATTTACTCACAAATGTGATTAAAAATAGCTGATGTGCATATCAATGGTGTTAGAAATATTAAGAAAAACATTTTTTTAGTTTTAGAAAAAATAAAAGAATACAGCAAAATTTATTTTCTGTCATTTTAAATACTGCCATTAGCACTATCCATACGAAAAGTTTGAAGAAAAAATTTGAAGCCGTATTTGAGAAAATGGCGTTCGAAGGTTCTGAAGATGCGGAAATTTGAGCTCGTTTTCAGGAAATATTTTGGTTTGTGTGAAAACGTTGTAAGGAATTATTTAGAGCATACGTACTTCTATATTCAATAATGTAAACAAATGGCCAAGCATTGGGAAAGAAAACCGAGGGCCAAATCCACAAGCTCCTCCTACGTTCTTTGTTCATAAGGAAATTACATATACAGTTGGTGTTACGGAATACCGCAGATGAGCATTAATGTTTAAGACAAAATGGCGAGGTATTTGTCAGGTGCAAAACTAAACGAATCCCAATCATAGTGGTGCAAGTTTAGTGGCGTGAATTTGCTATCTGCTAGTACTATTGCTTTATGTAAGAGCGAGTCGTTTTTCTGAGGGACAAAATATTCTTGAAGTACATAAATTATTTTGTTGTGTAGTTTTGTTATGTCTATTAGGCCGCAGCCTCATCCCAAAACAAATATATCACTACAGACCTCATGGTAAAAGGGAAGTCGGCCGTCCAAGATTAAGATGGCATGCTGAAGACTGAACAGGAGACTCTCGTAATCCCTGAAGAGATGATGATGATTTCTTTGTTCTCAAGAATCAGTCATCATCGGGCCACGTGATACGTCTTGATTATCACGTTACTTTTCTTTAGGAATCTGACTTTCAATGTTCATTCCATTTTGACACCCCAGGGTTGTTAGCCTTGGGGAATGGGATGAAATGATGATGATGGGTGAATGATGAAATAGACACACACGAACAGAGACACACAACACAACCATGCCCGAGGCGGGACTCGAACCCGCGATCCTTTGGTGCGAGACCTCCACTGCCTTGGCGATCTCGGCCATCGGATCAGTATTATTATTATTATTATTATTATTATTATTATTATTATTATTATTATTATTATTATTATTATTATTATGTTACGTGATCGAATACCACTTACAGGTAGTATGGTCAAGTGATACTGCTTCTTCACACGGAGGTGAGGGATCAACCCGAATCTCTCTTGCATGCCATTTAGGCACTAATCTGTAAATATTATCATGGCCTGACAACTGTATGCAATTTATACACCTAGAACCAATGTACAAGTATCTAAATGAGGCTGAGGGATACCGTAGACTAGGGGTGTTGAACTAGCAAGGCCTGTAGGGCCACAGCAAAAAAATGGTTGCCTGCTACATTTTCATTACACGAGCGATCCACACCTGACCTTCCCGCATTGCTGATCTCAGCATGTATACCCGGCTGCTCTGAAATGTGTGTGTGGGTGTGTGTGTGGGGGGGGAGAGACAATGGAGCCATGCGTGGTATCATACTTTATTAGTCATAATGCACTGAAACACATTGGGGTGATTTTAACTTCCTGAATTTACTAACTAAAATTCCCTGAATGTAAACTTCAACAAAATGTTCGCATTGTGAAGTGTGAGCCGACCGGACGCATGCGCGAGGCGCACAGTGTTCTCGCCCCAAATGGAAGCAGGGGCTTTCGCGGACCACATAAATGGCACTGCAGGCCAACAGTTGGACAACCCTTCCGTCGACAACTACGTAAATGCACAGGGCGGAGATACGATCATGTCACGTTCCGGGGGCGAAACTGTGCTCTTCACTGGGAAAGTCCCCTGAGGAGTGGCAGGTACCACGAGAGGCTCTGATGGGTGTTGTAGACGCCGATAGGTAGCAGCTGGGAAGACAATGAAGCAAAACAGAGAAGCTAGCCTAGACGCAAATAACACACGAAAAAGGCTGTGCCATTCTGCAGCAGCATTCGTTTTCTCTGATTATACACAGAGGCCCTCATTGAACGAAATATACATTTCAGGAGCATCGAAACAAGATTTAAAAAAAAAATGATCTCTCGAATGTCAGAGATCAAACAATTCAAACATAACAGATGAACATGCACATCGATAATACAAAAGGCAACATTGAAGAATATATCTCAGTATCAAACGATGTGGCCAAAGGTTCAAGATTCTCAATGAATATCACCTCACTTTTATATCTTATCTGGAAACTATTTTAAAAAGTTCCTGATATCGGTTTCATTGTTAAAAAAATGATGTCGACTTCCAGCTGAGTCAGACACAATGTGCTAAAATTAAATTAACAAAATCCCAAGCATATATATATATATATATATATATATATATATATATATATATATATATATATATATAAAATTTATATATACACATGGATATAAAAAGCATTGAATTCAGTAAGAGATTTTTGCAAGTGTGCAGTCTAATTATTCCACTAAGCTCCTCTAAATTAGCATAAAGTGAAGCTATATCTCTTGTAAATTGTTCACGAAAAGTTTCACTCTTATGATTGTTATATATATATATATATATATATATATATATATATATATATATATATATATATATATAACAATCATTCAAATTAAATTTATGACTAAGAGCAATTTAAGTTCAATTTTAAAGATTTTTATAGACGATTTTGTTAAACATACCAACTACAGCATTGACTATGCAAAGTTTTTGTGAATCAACTGAACAGTATTCTTAAATTTAGATTTTATATGTAACCAAAGAGTGAAACTTTCCGTGAACAATTTACAAGAGATATAGCTTCACTTTATGCTAATTTAGAGGTGCTTAGTGGAATAATTAGACTGCACACTTGCAAAAATCTCTTACTGAATTCAATGCTTTTTATATCCATGTGTACATAGGAACTGTGTTTGGATAATTGTATTCTTTCTCAGATTATTTTCTTTGTGATGTTTATTGTTTGCGATTATTGTCTAAAATATATTATGACTGAGATTTATTAAAAACACTAACTGCTCACTCTCTTAAAATTTTGTATATCTCTGTGTTTCAACAGTATTCGACTTTTCTTTGCATTTCGACTCGCAAGATGATCCCAGATCTTGGATTACAGCATAAACATCTCTTCATATGTAACAATTTTAGGATGTTGCATATCTAGAAAAATTAGATCTTATGGCTTCAGTCATTTGACCATAAAACCATAAAATGCGGAAGAAAGGAAGGTGACAATAGATCAACATACTTATCCATGATACAACAATATTTATCCATGGTGTAGTGTCAATGCTGTGTATTGAACTGCAGCTCAGCATCAACATATTTATCCATAGATGGAAAAAAAATTGTTACTTTCCCTTATGAGAGTCATCCAGCACTAGTTACTTGCCCTTATATACGGAGTATTATACGAAGTATAGAGAGTGTTGTGTAATGCTGCGGAAAATAAATTCCAAAATTCAACGGTAATACACGTTTTGGGGTCTTCTGATATCGCAAAAGTAGTTTTTTTCAATACGTCCGTCTGTCTGTTCGTCTGCCCGTCTGTTCGTCTGTACGTCTGTCCGTACTCTCGCACGAACCACCAAAGCGGATTTGATTTTTCAGTAGACTCAAGAACCGACAAAATAATCCGTGACTGTCTAGGCTAGCGTCAGAATTGGTCAGATGCTAGACAGCGACACTATTCGTGCATTCTCCAATGTGTGTTGGGGCCCTCATTTTCAAAACAACAGTATTTCATAATCTTGCCGTCTGCAAATGTATAATGGAGGAGTATTATACTATATATAAGAACAATCCGCCACCGTCGGAATTCGATTCTATGGCCACCCTGCCAGTCGCGTGCTGGCTTGGAGCTAACCTCGCAAATTCTGAAAGATATTACCAACGCATTGGGTTCCCAATCCATGGCTTTTTAAAACATTTTCTTCCACTCACAGTTGATATCACGTAGCTTCAGAAGTACATTGCTTTTGTTATTAATTGTTCCTTCGCTATGTTTCTTGATACGATTTACCCTAGGTTATAAAGGCGTAGTATCACAGACTGCTTTGGGTGAAAAAAACTCATTATTAAAGTGAAACGATAAATTTAGTGGATTGAACGTGTATAGTACGAAGTTACAAAATACATTTAAAGGTTTGTATCTTCTTCTTTGATCCTGTTTTTCCATAGACGAAAGTTGAGTGATCCATCCAGATGGCTTTCACAGTATTTTTCCACCCTTCTCGATTCTCTGCCTTTCGCATTGCTTCTTCTAGGCTCATTCCTCAGCCTACATTTCCTTCTACTTTACCTTGAATGATCCGCTTCTCAAGCCATGCTCCATTCCTTCGTACTGTAACGTTTCTCGTGGTGAATTAAAACCAACACAATATTATTTAAACAAAGAAGGTTTATTCGGGAACAATTATACACTAAAATCTACTGACACTAAAAACTACTTGGTCTATTTACAGATATATTACACTTAATTATTTACACCGTTACACACGACTCCGTTCTCTTGATTTATTTACACAGTTCACTTCTTACACACTATTTATTTAAACAGTTCTCTTCTTCTACAGTATCAGTCAGTCCATGCACTGTCCACGGTCCACTGCACTTGACCCCAATTCCCTGCACAGACCACAATTCTCCTGCGCAGACCACAATTCCTTGCGCAGACCACACTTCACTGCGCACACCAGGGTCCACTGCACTGCTGTTTACCTCGATGCCCACTTCACAGCTCAGCTTCCACTGCAGACTTCAAACTGCTGACTGCTGTTTCCCCACTGCACCACTGCTTACCGCGATGCACCCTTCACAGCTCAGCTTCCACTGCAGACTTCAGACTGCTGACTGCTGTTCAACCACTGCACAGCTCTTCACCGCAATGCACACTTCCCAGCACAGCTTCCACTTCGGACACACTGACGGACTGACGTCTTACTGCTCACTACTCACTTCTACTAACTGACTTCTGCTAACTGACTTCTCCTAACTGACTCGCTGTCGCCGGCAGCGGCGCATTTATACCTGCCCGGCGCTTGTCCCCAGGAACCCGGCACCTTCTGGGCATTTCCCACGGCTCGCGAATAGTCCGGAACCGTCTAGTTCGGGGGGAAGGGAAGGGGCGGCGGCCAGATGACGCAATCCACTCGCAGCGACTTCGGCAGGTGATGCAATATTCGTTACAGTACGATGTTTCCGAGAATCTCAATGTTCTTTGTTTGCAAATGTCTGCTAATCTCTGTTGAATCTTTAGTCGGTTTATGACTGAGAAGTTCGTTTTTTCTTCAGTCCACAATACTTCCACAGTCGAGTAACATCAGCAATTCGTAAGTTGTTGATCCTTTTATCACCAATTATTACACCGCTGTTCTAATGTAGGAAAGGTTTTGTATAGATACACATAAATGACTTGACTCTCATAGCAGATGTTTTCCACACCTGGCTTTTGCCAAGTGTCCAGAGAAGTACCTCGGCATATGACCTTTGCTATGATCGCCCTCGTCCCTTTATGATTGCTAAATGTTCAGAAGAAAACTCAAGGGCATAACACAAGGAATCTTATTCATTACTTACAATATTAGCCAACATAGTGCCCAAAATATCACTGATGTAACTTCAAAGGCGTAGTCTACTGAACGACGCGTGTGAAAATGGCGTATACCGGAAATACTTAGGAACGCGCACAACGATTCGTGTATTTCACCGGTTAGTCACACAATGAAAGTACACAGTTTCAGAAACGGGGAGTGTACGGGGTAAGGGAAGCTTTCACATTAGTTGCATGGTGTGACAAACGACGACTTCATAATCTAGGGTTAATGTCTCTATTCCCACTTATCAAGTCAAATTTAATGACGAGCCTCATAAACAGATCTTGATGACTGACCATATACTTTCCCATTTTACGTTTTGCTCTGTGCAAAGAGACAGGAACATTTCCCTCCATTTGTGTATGAGAACAAATATATATCTAGCTTGCGGATGAGTAGTATGTTTCGTGGTATGCAGTTTTCTGGCTTGTCGGGTCACAGTTTTAAGTCCATGGTCTGTCCAGCCTACCAGCTCGAAGATGTCCTCGACAGCCAGCATAAAACTACCCACTGCGAATTTTTCATTCCCCAAGTAGAGAGTGGACTGAAGGACGAGTCATACGCCTCTGAAGTTCTATCTCCCTTCCATCTCTGCGTTGTCCGAGATATCACGTCCTTCAACCCCTAGATATTTGTAAGCCTTACCAAGATCGTTTGCTTTAATTACTGTGTGCATTACAAATTGAATAGCGGTTGTCGTTACTCATTTTCCTGCGCTTAAGTTCACCTTCGCTCGTTTGTCAAGCCCAAATTTCATGCCAAGGTCATTTCTGGAATATTTTACCTTACACAGCACTTTCGCCTCAGCTCAATATTTGTTCAAATAATAATAATAATACTAATACTAATAATAATAATAATAATAATAATAATAATAATAATAATAATAATAATAATAATAAACCGAGCGAAGTGGCTGTGTGCGTAGCGTGCTGACTTCGCAGTCCGGAGGTTCGGGTTCGATCACGAGGCCTGCCATCCTGACCGGGGTTTTCGTGATTTCCCTCGGTCTTACAGGCGAATGCTGGGATGGTTCAAAAAGTTCACTATCATCTCTTATCATTGTCCTATCACACTTCAAGGCGTAACAACCTTGTCTTACAGCCGAAAAGCTGCTTCCCCTAATGACAACACCAGGTGAATGCCGGAGCAGTACCATAACAAACGGGCCACGGACGCGCACGATTTTTCCTTCCTCTTCTTTGTCCTATCCTCATTCCTTGCACTTATACCTGCATATAAGTACATACCTGCATATAAATGGCAGGCGGGATAGACTATGTTTGGGTCTCAGAAGAAAACGTGTAGTGCCGTCAAAATGGCCAATACGCAAATAATAATAATAATAATAATAATAATAATAATAATAATAATAATAATAATAATAATAATAATAATAATAATAATAATAATAATAATAATAATAATAATAATAATAAAAACAATAATAAGTCCATGCCCGAAGTATAGCAAGCGATAGCTTAAGAGTCCACAAAGCGATGTAGTAGTATCGTAAATGGAAAGCCGCACTTACTGAGCGCGAGGGGCGAGGACGACGAGAAAGCCTGGCGCCTCCGCGTCCGCAGGAGAAACTACTACTCGTAGCGCTGTCGGGCGCGCGCGCGGCCTCGTGGCAGCACAGGCCTCGCACAGGGCACGCACACCTGGCGCCAACGCGGAAGCGGACGCGCTCGGCACTTGAGGCCGTTGGTTGGTCATTCCGCGCGCGCCGACTACAGAGGTCATTCCTCACGCAAGTGTAGCGCTCGGAAGGTGGCGGTGGTCTTCCTCCACTAGATGGCGAGATCCACGGCGCCCACCTGCGGGTTTTCCGCACCCAGGTATCTCCCACCAGTGGGGCATCGCCTCAGCCGGGACAAGCTCTAGGCTCCCGACCGGTCTCCCGGCATAAGTGGTACTCTAATGCAGGTGTAAGTGCGAGGAATGAGGATAGAACAAAGAAGAGGAAGGAAACTTCCCGCGCGGTCCGTGGCCCGTTTGTTAGAGTACTGCTCCGGCATTCACCAGGTGTTTATCGAAGAAACCACGCAAAACTACATTACGTGTCCGGTACTAAGCAGAGTTGTAGGTCGACGTGTGAAATTTTATAGAATACGTCAACAATTCGCAGACAACCTACAGAATTGGATGTACTAACTCTACATCCAGAACAGAAGAAACAATGAGACGGGACCAAGAGATAACATGGCCCAATAGTGAAAGTACAAGGTCGACTCAATGTGACGTAAGCCGACTATGAGCTACCTCGAAGTCAAGATAATATGGAACTCCCTCGTACGAGAAAGTCTGTGGCATTCAACGGCACCACTGGTTTTAACTCTCCAAACCTTTCGCACGTTTGATCTGCGTGATTCATCACGTGCCAGTTCAGTGTCTAAAGGGTAAAATGACAAGAATAAACACACAGATGAAGTGGGTGGACGAGTCTCAGTGGTGTCACCGCTTACGAACCACTTCTCTGGTGCTGCGTCTGTTGCGAGGGAACCTGTAGTGAAGCAAAGACATTGGACATTTATCACTATGTAGGGAACAACAACTATGTTGCAAATAAGAAGAAATAGAAATGATTCAAAAGTATATTTTCAAAAACGATTCAGAAAGAAAAAAAGAAAACCTATGTTATTTAATATTTTTTCCAAAATACATAGGTGAGTCAACAGTTATCCGGACTATCGTAAAAAATACATCTGCAGTAGTCGCACTGCTTTCCGCGAACGCGTGTGTACAGTTAGCAGTGCGAGTGGTGACACGTTCTTCAAAAGACCTTCGCAAAAGAAATGAGTTGTCAGTGTCAGCAAAAAGCAATCTCCGCTCTTCTAGCAGTTTGGAACGATGAAAAAAAAGACTGATACAATTTTTACTTTCCAACAAACGTACGCATTTACGGATTATTATACGTAGTAAAGGGAAAGTTATGTTGTGCTGCCGAAAAGGCATTTCGAAATTTCAACGAAAATACACGGATTGGGGTCCCCTCATACCAAAAATGTATTTTTTCAAAACGTCCGTCCTTCTGTCTGTCCTTCTGTCCGTCCGTCTGTCTGTCCTTCTGTCTGTCTTTCGGTCTTTCAGTCCTCTGTCCGTCTGTCTGTCCATCCATCTATCCGTCCTTCTGCCCGTCCGCCTGTCCGTCCGTCTATCCATCCGTCTGTTCGTCCGTCTGTCCATCTGTTTGTCCGTCCGTCTGTCCATCTGTCTGTCCGTCCGTCTGTCCATCCGCCCGTCCATCTGTCCATCCATCTGCCCGTCCGCCTGTCCGTCCGTCCGTCTATCCATCCGTCTGTTCGTCCGTCCGTCTGTCCGACCCTCTGTCCATCCGTCCGTTTATCTGCCTGTCCGTCCGACTGTCCATCGTCCGTCCGTCCATCCATCCGTCTGTCCGTCCGTCTGTCCGTCCGTCTGTCCGTCCGTCTGTCCGTCCGTCCGTCTGTCCGTGTGTCTGTCCGTCCGTCTGTCCGTCCGTCAGTCTGCCTCTCCGTCCATCTGACGTCTGTCCATCTGACGGCCCATCTGTCTGCCCGTCCGTCCGTCCATCTGTCTGTCTCCGCCTGTCTGTCTGCTCGTCTGATTGTCCGTCTGCCAGTCTGTCTGTGCGTGTGTACGTTTATCTGTCCGTCTATGTGTCTGTCCGTCCGTCTGTGAACTAGAGTCTAAACCATAAGTAGGATTTTTTCCAAATTGAAGAAACCCTTGTCCATCTGGCTCGAGTCAAACTGAATTTTTTTCTTTAAACTTTTCGTATATATAGTACTAAATCTACTCTATAAGATGACATAAGCGTCAGTTTGCAGTATTCTATTTTTCAAAAATTACAAAAATATAATTTTTTGACTCGTCTCTCGCGTCGTTAATATTTATATTAGTGGTAATTTGTGCACGTTGTTGTAATTATGAGTACATGTGCTTTAAAGAATGTCAAATAAAGTTTCTGGAAAACTTATACACTCTCTGTCAAAACTACATCAAAATTTCGCATTTTCAGAAAGGCTCAAACGCCATTTTCTCAAAAAGAGCTCCGAATGTTTTCTTCAAACTTTTCGAACGGATAGTGCTAATTGCACTCTTTAATACGACGTCATCTTCATTTCAAGTTTTGTTTTTTAAAAAATTACACATGCGCCGTTAATATGCACATTTTCAGCAATTTGTTAACACTATTGTATTTGTGAGTTAATGTGGTTCAAATGACTTCTAGTGAAGTTGTTCGAAAACTCAAAAATGTTCTGTGAAAATAGCTTCAATTTTCAAATTTACAGGCGCTTAAACAAAATTTTTTAAAAAATTTGTCTAAATTGTTCAAAGAAGAAGAATTTTTTTGCATATGTCCGAATTTCATGGTTAACACTGAATTTTCAAAAATTTCAAAAGTATGAATATTTTTGATGTCTTTCTGCAATTACAAAACTGAAGATAGAGATTTTTCAATAAAATGAAATTTGTTTTTCATAATTAGTTTATGTATTAAGGTCATGCATTTTTTTAACATTTGAGTTTTTTTCGCGCAGTATTTCTTGGAATAATTTGCAATTTTGAATAATAACAAAAATTAGAATTTCTCAAAAACGGCTCCAATTTTTTTCTTGAAACTTTTCGAAACGATAGTGCTAATTTCACTGTTTAATATGACGTAAAGTTCCTTTTGGGATATTTTTATTAAAATGATACAAATGTAATTTTTTTAAACATAACTCGCGAGCTTGATATGCAAAGTTCAGGCAATTTGTAAACCCTATAGTATTTGTGAGTTGAAGTTGTTCAAATTACTTTTAATGAAGTGTTTCGAAAAAACAAAATTTTTCTGAGAAAAAGAGATTCAAATTTCGAATTTACTGCAACCTTTTAGCGCCATTTTCTTCAAAATGACTCCTAAGTTTTCAACAGATATTGCAATTGAGGACAAAGTTTTACTGTTCTATAATTTTCTTTAAAAAATATTTCCATATTATTATTAGAACACCGAATAATTATAAAAATTTCAAAAAACAATTTCTTTGGATGACTATAGATGGCAGCTGTATAGTATGGGGCAAGTTCGTATAACTCATTAAGACCAAAGGAAATCAAAAACTGATATGGGAAAGTCTGTGCCATTCAAAAGCACTACTATTTTTTTATGAGAAGAAGCAAAAGTGGCTGAAATTCATCGTAAACAGTACGGGGGCAGCGCTTTGCCGCAGTGAAGTAGTTTCGAGTGGATCGAGATATTTAAAAGTGGTCGGGTAACTGAAACAGCAGCAAGAAAAGGAGCAGAGATGAAATACACACGCGATGAAATCATTTTCTTTTTCGGACTTACTACCGTAAGAAGAAAAAGAATTAAAATCGTGCGCCGGAAAACTGCGAATTTTCGACACAAAAACTCGCATTTCCGGATCCCGACTACGAAAAAGTGGATAAATCCAGTTGCTAAGTATAGAAAACATATTCCTCTAACACGTGGTGTAGCCATAATCCATCATCTGTGAGTCCTTGATACTGAAAAATCGATTGACGGCAAAACGGCTGTTTATCTGTCTGTCTGTTTGTCTGTCTATCTGCCCGACAGTCCGTTCGTTCGTTCGTGCACAAGGCACATAACCCGTTGAACCGATTTTCTCCAAAATTTATTTTTCGCAATCCATGGCTCACCGATGCGATGAAATTCTCACGCGTTGAAATACTGAAGAGAGTCTCTGACCAATCGCCGGAAGTGAAGAACCGGTCTGTGAAATGAGCGAGGTTCAGTTGCGTTGCGTAAGGGTAACACGAGGTTTCACCTCTGCTAACAAGTCACCAAGGTCAAGGACGTAGAAATCTCTCCCCACTTGGGTTCATTTAAAATGCTGCATTGCACCGATATCTCAAGGCAACAGAACAAAATTAAATGTTCAACTAAATCACACACTTTCTCGCATTATTTCTAACTGCTTCGCTATTTTATGTTACTTCTTAAACCTAAACTGTGTTTTCAGCCAGCAAACATTTTTGCCGCTCCGACACACGAAGTCACATCCTCAGAGCTAACTCGCCGTCAGACATTCCACTATGCCACACAAGCGCCGCATGTCGCCCGTCCCTCGCCATGTGCCTGCGAGGGCGGGGTGTCGACCGGCCGCAGACCCTGACTCATTCGGTGCCACCCGTCCGCGCTCTCCACTTTACGGGGGAGCCTCCAGACCCCTCCCCCCTCGCCCCTACCAGTCACGGAGCGCACGCGCGCTCGCAAGGCGGAGGAGACCAGTAGATGTAATACGAACGAGAACCGTTTAACAATTAAGTGAAACTTTTGTAACACCATTGTTAACTGTTTATTTCAAGATGTTAACGAACGAAATATATTAAATACGTTCTCACGCTCTGATCAAACCTCATTACGTTTATATTAATTAGGCTAATACTAGGTTAATTTAGGTTAATATTATGCTAATATGAAGTTCATTTAGGATAATATTAATTAGGTCAAAATATTTGGGATCACTTTGAAAAGCGCTAGTTTAACTTTTGTTGATAAGTTTTAAAATGAATAGAGAGGATAGTATTTTTACTTATGTAAAAATATACTGAAACATATTTTATCAGAACGTTAAAACTATCCTTAAAAATGTACAATTTTTTTTTTCAGAAAGAATGGACAATGTAACTTGTGATTTTTAAGAAAAAACTTTTATACCTTGCGGAATAACTCAGGGAAAAAAATGTCTGTTTTTCAAAAGTTGCTTATCTCGAGCCCTTTAAAACTTTATTTTTATTTATCTTTAACTTTTTCTCATCCTTCAACTATTTATAGTTAAAATGATCGGAAGAGATTCTGGAACTCAAGAAAACGCGCAGATGATCTTCTCCCCCATGCGTCACCAACAGTTTTTACTGCTTTTTGACTAAATAATTCTAACTATAAATCAGAGCAGAACGAAATCTTATACCAATGTACTGTAAAATAAAGGAAAAGAAATTTGTAGTTTTCATTAAAATTGAAAGGAAATTACATTTACCATAATAATCTTAAACCCCGTGGTTTATATAAAATTGATCTTTATCTCTTTCACAAGGATTGGATGTAAATAAAGCCCGGGCAACGTCGTATCTCGCTAGTTTTCATAACAGTGATAATTTTTAATTACATGACAGTTACAAATAAAACCAGAAAGTATGTATTGTTTATATCACTAGCTCAAATGTGTCAGGTTTTCTTCTGCACCGACGCAATATGAAAATGCTAAGAAAATAATATTGACTGACAAATTAAAGTGTAAAAGATGATTAGAAACAACTTACGGTAATGTGAACACAACTAACTGATATTATTTTTCTTATCTATACAGACGCCAATCGTGACTCATCTAGATAGAGCCTCAACGAATATTTGAGGAAAGTCTATATTTTTCGAACACAATTCATCAATATCTTAAATTTTGAATGAAGGGTACTGCCTAGTCTTCGAAACTCAAGGCAAAACATTACGTAGGGATATGTCACGGGAGATGGTAGTGTTTAAATATTACATAAACATTTATTGTTGGAGATAATATAATTATTGTATTAAAATAGAAATTATTTATAATTCTTTTTAAATCTTAATTCACTGATGCAAGTAAAACGTCACGTTTTTACATTAAGGATATTTTCTCTCTTGTTAATTAAAAGAGTAATTTCCAATGTGTGATATTTTTCGAATGTTGAGATGCATTTTGAGCTACCGTTTTCATTCTGTTTTCGTCGTAATGGGTTGTAACATTTCCAACGGTGGTCTTTGAACTCGCGGCTCCTCGGGCGCACATGGAAGCAAGTTTATTGCCCTGAGGTCCAGTATTTCTCGTTGCAGAACCAGATGATTATTCCAAAACTTTGCATAACATCTTCAATCTCGCTTTATCACCCTTGACTCTCACAATGCTGACTCCTAGCGCATTCTGCCCAAAACTCGACAGAATATCTAGGAGGAGTTACATTGGTCGTTAAAAAGCAGGTAGGTGTGTAATGAGATGCGAGAACGCACATTAACACGCGTATTCCCTCTGAATTAACTTTTAGTACTTTTCCCCACGCAACTACGAGCCTCGCTTGAATTCCTCTGTGCTCAGGTTCACCGAGCGCACACTGTTATTATTTTAAGAAACGCATAAATAAATAACTGAAACTCCCATAATAACTGGAACGACGTGGCGGGGTCTGAAGAGTGCTAAATGCGGGGTGAGTCACATAACTTTAGCACCCCCTGTAATTTTTGAACGGTTCAAGTTATTGCAATGCAGTTTGTGCGCGAGGGAATGTGGCTGATTGATGTATGTATTCGTTTCCATTTTATCATTTGCATTTTACGAGATGTTGAGGTAACTGTTTTTTCAAATGGTTTTCAGCCTATCTTGACGAGCGTAAAAAGACGAATCCAATGATATAGTCTTACGCAAGATAAACATTTTCTTTGAGTAATTGCGATTTTTTGCGACTCTTATTTAAGGAATATTTTGAATGCAACAGTCCGCTGCCCGAGGTCACGCAGCGCTCTTTCTACGCACGGGGTGTTACAGAATCCGTTAAACACGAGTCACAAAACAATCGCAATTACTCAAAAAATGCTTATCAAAAAGTTAATCTATGTATCATTGCATTTGTCTTTTTACGCTAGTCATGAAAGACTAAAATATATATAGATCTATTTGAAAAAAAACAGACAACAAAGTTACAACAATATCTCGTGGCAACAAGTGAGAAAATGAAAATGAATATATACATGAAAAAGCCCCAATCTCCCATTTACTTCCGTGAAAACTGCACTGCAATAATTTCAACCGTACGAAAACTGTAGGTGGTGCTAAAGTTACATGTCACCTATATATTGACACTTATCCTATGGTAAATTGCATGGTTTTTAGAAGCACGGATTTATTATCTATGATAATCTACCATCAATAGGCCCAACACATCGTACCATCAATAGGCCCAACACAAAGATGTCACTCGTCGAAACAAGAAGTTACTCGTTTACGGTCTTGGAGTCGCAAGAAAAAGAATTGAAAAGCTAGCGCACTTACTCATTGAATTCTATGTCTGTTTCTAATCATCCTCACTTTACACATTTCGGAACCTGTCCAAAACCTTTGCTGAACGGACGGACGAACATTCAAACTGAGAGGAGGAAGGACAGAAGGTATCAGAGTGGTTGGAAACTGCGAAACTCACATTGATTTTCTGGAGTAGCGTGTTGCCTGTACCATCAGAACCAAGTAACGATGAGATGCAATTTTGTTTTTTTTTTTTACTTTGAAATATTTATAATTAAAAAGTCATTCAACTTAATGTAATAGATTCTATAGTTAATGAAAATTCTTCGTTTTGGAAACAGATGTGTCTCAGAAACCACCGCCAGGTTTCAACCTGGTCAGCGCCACGCCAGCGTCAAAGAACGTTTGAACTGAGCTGTCTCGGCCTGTGGAGAAGCATGTATCAGAGATTAGGCTTATAATCGTCCACACCCCAGTGAAAGAAACAACGTTGCAAAACACGGCCTCCATGGATTTTGGTACCAGTGCAGATGACCCGTGTTGCCGGGCGTTTGGAAGTCGCTAGCGCCAATGAGGGCCGAGGGGGGGGGGGCGCAGGCGGGGAGGCTGGGTGCCGGAGGTGGACGGGGAGGCGATACCAGAAGGCTGGCGTGGGGAGGAGGTCGGTGGGGGCAGTGGGAGTGACCCATGTAACGCGAAGGGGGAAGGCAGGCGGACGGGAGTGGCGGGGGAGCAATAGCACGAGGTGAACAGAGCAGAAAGCGGGCTCAAGTGGAGGGGAGGTGCGAGTGGGAGCCAGCCTGTGGTGGGAGGGATCGGGTGAAAGGGGAATGCCGATGGCTCGATGACTGTTGATAATTCTGCGCGCGTCAACTACTGTTAGTGTAAATATGTGTAAGAGTCAGAGATATATAACGAGGAAGAAGTAGGAAAGATCGCGCACGACCCGTGGCCCGTTTATTAGGGCAGTGATCTGGCATTCCCCCGGTTTTGATCGGAAAAAACACCGAAAATTGCCGATCAGTGCAGCCAGCTGCTAGAAGTCTCCTCCAGACAGGGGCTGACCTCGATGTGTAGCTCTAGTGCCGAAAATGCTGCCACCGCGGGGAGTGGAGGCGTAGGACGTCCCGGTCAGAGGAACTGCGGAAGACATCAGTAGCTGCTCTGAGCGATCTCCGCCGGTCGACGGCTGCGGGGGGAGCGAGGGATTGAGGGCAGTGGGTGGGGCCAGATGGGGTGAAGGCGGGCCCGGGTCGGCCAGCAGGAGGGGGGGATTTGAAGCTGGATGTGGCGTAGCGGGGCCTGTGCGAGAGGGCCGGGAGAGACTGAGGTTCTGTGGTGTGTCAGGCGGGAGCGAAAGGGGGGGGGGCGGGGCGAGCAGAGCGCAAGAGCGTGGGGTGTGGGGGTCTGGTCTCCGAGGCTTTGCCGCTTCGAGTAACGCAGCTTTCTGATGATGTAACTACTCTGCTGACATACGCTCTGCGCCAGCAAACAGTTCTTCAGGTGGGTAACTCAACCATCTCTCTTTTCCACACATGCCGCTTCCAACTTGTGCTCACCCAACGTGAAAATATGCCTTACATCATCCGTCTACGACTTCGCAGTTCGAGAACTCTGAAGATAAATAATGAAGGTTGTAGGTCGACAAAGCTTAAAAAGAGGACACTCGCCGGAACTTGTTTGAATAAAATTGAATTTATTAATTATTTTATTTTATAATAGGTAGTAATTACACATGTAAATTAAGTAGCCTACTATGTAGCTACGTCAAAAGCCTTAAAATTACTACAATATTTACATCCTATAATTTTTTGTAGGAACGAAATGAAATTACAAAAACATTATATTCCTTTCAGCAAAACTTTGATGGAATAATTTTGACTGAAATTGTGTGTTTAAACAAGTATAAAACAAAACTTTTACTGTACACACTGAGAAGTAAAACAATAAGTTTCATCTCTACCGAAGTCCATTCCTCCTGGTAGTTTGCGTTGAAACTTGTTTGACCTTGTTATTCTTTGCAAATGCTAGTAACCCCTGGTTCCCCGTTTCCTCTTTCGTTCCTATGCGTTTGTTTCCTCCAAACTATTAACGTCGCTTTAACTTCCCGTGTGCTCTTCAACTGTTTCTCTTCTTAGGGCAGCAAACCTCGTAGCAAAATCCATCAAAAAATGAAACATAGTTAACTTTATGTGTTTGTTATTATTACGTTGCCAAAGCATATTCCCCTTCGAAGGAGAAAAGAGGTAATGTTTGTTGAGTGGTAATGCAATGATTAAATATAACAATGTCTTTATTGGCTGGGTGTTGAAGTTCATCTTGGTAACGGTGTCATAAAAATAAGTTATCCTCTTTATTGCTCGACTATTTCTCAGTTTTGTAGATGGGCAGCCAAACTTTGAACTTCTCTTCTCTTTTCAGTGCAAGGCTTCAGGTATTGTAAACCCTCGCTGTGAAAGTCTTCACTTGTGAGTCAGACTTCGGATTAAAATATTCATGTATGATAAATAGATCGGCTTTGTGCTAAATAACTCTTCTTACAAATTACGTCCGGTTTCACTTAGCGATCAGTAATCCTACATCAGAATAGTAAATTTGCGAGGAAGGAACACAACTAGAATTCTTAACTCATTGCCGTATTTGTGCGGGTGATAGTGTGGTGTAGAACTACAGTGTACTACTCGTTTTCGAGAAGGTCGAGTAAGCTCTGAGGAAACGTGTAAGATCAGCAACTGCAAGACATAAAATGTATCACAGATTAATATTAATGTTCTTTTGCAATAAGATCGGCGTAAACAAGCGTTGAAATTTGAGTGCAGGTGCAGATGTATGTCTCTGAATATTCACCTATAAAAACGTAGGTGGTTCAGGACATCAATTAATGTCACCGCAGGGCCTCTTGACCTGGAGGTCCTAGGATCTGAGTTTCGACGGAGGAAGGATTCAGCGGCTGCTCTGATCGGTAGTTTTTAATGGTTTCTTCGCTGAATTCCTGGCGAATGCTGGAGCCAACCTTAACAAGCGCGCCACGAATCGCAATCTTTCCTTCCCCTTCCTTGTCCTATTCTGACGGACTTCTTGGAAGTTGTTCTGGTTGATGCGGTGCCTGGTGGGGAAAACCTCCAAGCCGATGTGTAGGTCAGCGCCGGATCTCTCCACCCAGCGGCGGAGAATGAATGTCACCTTCCGCAGTAAAAGGACTACACTTACGGAACACATGACCTTAGTAGTCGACGCGCCCGGAAACACTAATACATAGATCAGCTCACGGGGAAGGGTTTTAAGAGTAGCGCTCTGGGCTGGCTTGCGGTAGCACGGCCTGTACTTTGATTTTTTAACGTGGTGTCTCAAGGTCACGCACTAAAAAAGAAAAGGGAAGGTAGATTCCGATGGGGAGCCTTAAAAGAGGGAGCTGTAGTGACGTTACAGCTTCCTATTGGAGGCTGCCTTCCCACCCTCTTTTTCGTGTATGACCTTGAGGTGCCACGTTAAAAAAATCGAAGTAAAGCGATTTGTGAACTCGCGCATCCAACAATCGGACCGAATTACACCGTGCAATTAATTGGTGTGCGAAATTTGGAGAAAAATATACAATTCGAAACCAAGAATTATTAACCCTCATCTGCCTGGAGTGCTCGTATGAGCCCACTGAACGAATCTGCAAAGAGTTTCACCTCAAAATGTTGTATTAATGTAATTAGAACTTCAATTTGTCATCCATAAGATCTTAAGAGGTGTCACCATGTCCATATCAAAATTTTAAAAAGTAATTAAATTAAACATGAGTGTAATGAAATATTTTTAATAATTAATTCAGGCAGATAATGGTTAATAACCAGCAGTGGTCGGCCGCGCGCCGCTTATCAAAAACTTGTTTTGAATATGCATTAACTCATTCTTATACTACTCTGAAAAAGGGTAGTACTAACTGAACACTTTGAAGCCAAAGGGTTTGCCGTGTCATTCCTTTGATACATCGCACTCACCGCAGTCCCGCCAGCGACTTTCTGTCGGCACCGCTTTCCAACTGGCGATACCCCCACCACCCCCGCCCCGCCCCCCACCGCCGCCCCCGTCCCCGCCCCCGGCACCGCCTCACGGGCAGCGCCGCCGCACACAGGCGAGCGGCCAGGGCGCGCAAACACTGGCGACCGCCACCAGTCGCCTCATGAAAAAACATGGCTCCCGCCCACGCCGCTAACTCGATTTACCTGCCTCCCCCCTCCCCTCCCCGACCCCGTCGCCGCTCCGTGACGCTCGTGACAAGTCCACGCCAACTCGACGCCCGTATTTAAAGCGTTAAAGAATATTTTAGCTTAATTGCGGCGCAGAGAGAGTTCCGGCCCCTTTCAACACCCCTCGAGCGGCCGTCACATCCGCCGCCACGAGCCCCTTCGACAACAGCTAATGAAGGACCATTGGGAGGGAGGCAATGCAAGGGGCTAAGTATTTTTTTTCTGTTTTCGAGCTATGCATCTTGGCTGATACCTGCACCGACACTTTATTCAGAAATAAACTGGTCTAAATAATAATAATAATAATAATAATAATAATAATAATAATAATAATAATAATAATAATGTATGTAATATGCAAAAGTGTGTAATTTTGAATACATGCCGTATTGTCAGAAGCCATCTGAACCTTCAGTAAAGCAACCACACACCTGGTCATCATTCCTGTGTGTGGTTGACATACCGACCAGTAGATACTGTGAATAATGAAAGGATAATAATAATAATAATAATAATAATAATAATAATAATAATAGTAATAATAATAATAAAAAAACTAGTGCTGCTACAGAATAGCATACTCTTTTCCGTATTAGTTTTCTATTTCCTGTGGTCTCAGCTAGCTAATTGTACCACTCTTGCCAGCTGCCATTTATCACCGCCAAAAGTACATTTTTTCACATTTTCGTAATTTTTCGGTTTCCTAACAGTGATCGGAAATATTATTTTAAGATTATTAAACAACAGTAAAATATCGTTCTAAATGGCAATTTTCATTCAAAAATGTAGAAACTAAAAAAAAACAACTGGCATTTAAGCTCTACTGTAAATTCGAAACTTGAAGCTCTTTTTCACAGATAAGTTTTGATTTTCCGAAAAGCTTAAATTGAAGTCATTTTAAGTACTTTTAAGTCTCAAATACAATAGTGTTTACAAATTGCAGAAAATGTTCATATCGCCTGCGTGAGAGATCTTTTAAAAATATTACCTTTGTACCTTTATTTTTGAAAAAACAAACAAATTAAACCAAAATTAATTTTACTTCATATTAAAGATTGCAATTAC
This sequence comes from Gryllus longicercus, assembly GCA_038098605.1. Classification (NCBI taxonomy): domain Eukaryota; kingdom Metazoa; phylum Arthropoda; class Insecta; order Orthoptera; family Gryllidae; genus Gryllus; species Gryllus longicercus. The sequence goes on along the minus strand of JAZDUA010000363.1, from coordinate 716,338 downwards.
CACTATCGGTTCGATATGTTTGAAGAAAAAATTAGGAGTCTTTTTGAGAAAATAGCGTTTGAGCTATTCTGAAAATGTGGAATTTTGAGCTAGTTTTGACAGAAAATGGTAGAATTTTCGAGAAACTTTGTGACATTATTTAAAGAACATGTTCTCATAAGTACACTAATGTGAACAAATTGGCGCTGATATTAATGATATGAGAGGCGAGTCAAAAAATTACATTTTTTAAATTGTTGAAAAAACAAAATTATAGAGCATTATTGTTTTTGTGTTATCTTATAGAGTACATTTACCACTACTTCTATGCTGTCCGGGTGACATTTACCACTATTCCTTTAAACGTTTAAACAAAAAAATTGGTGCCAAATTCGAGAAAATCTTGTTTTCAAATTTTTAAAATTGCACATATTTCATGCAATATTACGCCAAAAGTACTAAATTTCCAAAAACTTGCGTTAATGAAAGAACTCAATATGGCGAACAAATTTTATGGGAAAAATCTCTGTCTTCAAGTTTGTAGTAGTAGGAAAAAATCTAAGGTAATTAAAAAATTTTTGAAATTTTGAAATTTTCGAAAATTTAGTGTTAAACCTGAAAATAGAACCCATTCCATCTTCATAGGTGTATTTTACACTATAGTTACAATACATTTTAAAAAATGTTTGCAGCCGGATTTTGGAAAATTTTGAAAATGTCCGGGGAGCTTCGTGTAAAGTGCCTCCAAATTTTAAAGATTTTTTTTTTAATCTCAAAGATTTGACTCGAGCCAGAGCAACAATTTCTTCAATTTGGAAAAAATCCTACACGTGGTTTAGTCGCTAGTAGTGTTCACTGACATCAGACGGCCGCACGGACAGACGGACTATTTGAAGAAAAAAAAAGAAAAAAAAAACATTTTGATATAAGGGAACTCCAAACGTGTATTACGTCAAAATTTCGTAATCGATTTTTGGCAGAATGACATAACTTTTTCTATTCTACGTATACTACCCCGTGTATACATACATATACATTATTATTATTATTATTATTATTATTATTATTATTATTATTATTATTATTATTATTATTATTATTATTATTATTATTATTATTATTATTATTATTATTATTATTAGTAGTAGTAGTAGTAGTAGTAGTAGTAGTAGTAGTAGTAGTAGTAGTAGTAGTAGTAGTAGTAGTAGTAGTAGTAGTAGTAGTAGTAGTAGTAGTAGTAGTAGTAGTAGTAGTAGTAGTAGTAGTAGTAGTAGTAGTAGTAGTAGTAGTAGTAGTAGTAGTAGTAGTAGTAGTAGTAGTAGTAGTAGTAGTAGTAGTAGTAGTAGTAGTAGTAGTAGTAGTAGTAGTAGTAGTAGTAGTAGTAGTAGTAGTAGTAGTAGTAGTAGTAGTAGTAGTAGTAGTAGTAGTAGTAGTAGTAGTAGTAGTAGTAGTAGTAGTAGTAGTAGTAGTAGTAGTAGTAGTAGTAGTAGTAGTAGTAGTAGTAGTAGTAGTAGTAGTAGTAGTAGTAGTAGTAGTAGTAGTAGTAGTAGTAGTAGTAGTAGTAGTAGTAGTAGTAGTAGTAGTAGTAGTAGTAGTAGTAGTAGTAGTAGTAGTAGTAGTAGTAGTAGTAGTAGTAGTAGTAGTAGTAGTAGTAGTAGTAGTAGTAGTAGTAGTAGTAGTAGTAGTAGTAGTAGTAGTAGTAGTAGTAGTAGTAGTAGTAGTAGTAGTAGTAGTAGTAGTAGTAGTAGTAGTAGTAGTAGTAGTAGTAGTAGTAGTAGTAGTAGTAGTAGTAGTAGTAGTAGTAGTAGTAGTAGTAGTAGTAGTAGTAGTAGTAGTAGTAGTAGTAGTAGTAGTAGTAGTAGTAGTAGTAGTAGTAGTAGTAGTAGTAGTAGTAGTAGTAGTAGTAGTAGTAGTAGTAGTAGTAGTAGTAGTAGTAGTAGTAGTAGTAGTAGTAGTAGTAGTAGTAGTAGTAGTAGTAGTAGTAGTAGTAGTAGTAGTAGTAGTAGTAGTAGTAGTAGTAGTAGTAGTAGTAGTAGTAGTAGTAGTAGTAGTAGTAGTAGTAGTAGTAGTAGTAGTAGTAGTAGTAGTAGTAGTAGTAGTAGTAGTAGTAGTAGTAGTAGTAGTAGTAGTAGTAGTAGTAGTAGTAGTAGTAGTAGTAGTAGTAGTAGTAGTAGTAGTAGTAGTAGTAGTAGTAGTAGTAGTAGTAGTAGTAGTAGTAGTAGTAGTAGTAGTAGTAGTAGTAGTAGTAGTAGTAGTAGTAGTAGTAGTAGTAGTAGTAGTAGTAGTAGTAGTAGTAGTAGTAGTAGTAGTAGTAGTAGTAGTAGTAGTAGTAGTAGTAGTAGTAGTAGTAGTAGTAGTAGTAGTAGTAGTAGTAGTAGTAGTAGTAGTAGTAGTAGTAGTAGTAGTAGTAGTAGTAGTAGTAGTAGTAGTAGTAGTAGTAGTAGTAGTAGTAGTAGTAGTAGTAGTAGTAGTAGTAGTAGTAGTAGTAGTAGTAGTAGTAGTAGTAGTAGTAGTAGTAGTAGTAGTAGTAGTAGTAGTAGTAGTAGTAGTAGTAGTAGTAGTAGTAGTAGTAGTAGTAGTAGTAGTAGTAGTAGTAGTAGTAGTAGTAGTAGTAGTAGTAGTAGTAGTAGTAGTAGTAGTAGTAGTAGTAGTAGTAGTAGTAGTAGTAGTAGTAGTAGTAGTAGTAGTAGTAGTAGTAGTAGTAGTAGTAGTAGTAGTAGTAGTAGTAGTAGTAGTAGTAGTAGTAGTAGTAGTAGTAGTAGTAGTAGTAGTAGTAGTAGTAGTAGTAGTAGTAGTAGTAGTAGTAGTAGTAGTAGTAGTAGTAGTAGTAGTAGTAGTAGTAGTAGTAGTAGTAGTAGTAGTAGTAGTAGTAGTAGTAGTAGTAGTAGTAGTAGTAGTAGTAGTAGTAGTAGTAGTAGTAGTAGTAGTAGTAGTAGTAGTAGTAGTAGTAGTAGTAGTAGTAGTAGTAGTAGTAGTAGTAGTAGTAGTAGTAGTAGTAGTAGTAGTAGTAGTAGTAGTAGTAGTAGTAGTAGTAGTAGTAGTAGTAGTAGTAGTAGTAGTAGTAGTAGTAGTAGTAGTAGTAGTAGTAGTAGTAGTAGTAGTAGTAGTAGTAGTAGTAGTAGTAGTAGTAGTAGTAGTAGTAGTAGTAGTAGTAGTAGTAGTAGTAGTAGTAGTAGTAGTAGTAGTAGTAGTAGTAGTAGTAGTAGTAGTAGTAGTAGTAGTAGTAGTAGTAGTAGTAGTAGTAGTAGTAGTAGTAGTAGTAGTAGTAGTAGTAGTAGTAGTAGTAGTAGTAGTAGTAGTAGTAGTAGTAGTAGTAGTAGTATAGTAGTAGTAGTAGTATAGTAGTAGTAGTAGTATAGTAGTAGTAGTAGTATAGTAGTAGTAGTAGTATAGTAGTAGTAGTAGTATAGTAGTAGTAGTAGTATAGTAGTAGTAGTAGTATAGTAGTAGTAGTAGTATAGTAGTAGTAGTAGTATAGTAGTAGTAGTAGTATAGTAGTAGTAGTAGTATAGTAGTAGTAGTAGTATAGTAGTAGTAGTAGTATAGTAGTAGTAGTAGTATAGTAGTAGTAGTAGTATAGTAGTAGTAGTAGTATAGTAGTAGTAGTAGTATAGTAGTAGTAGTAGTATAGTAGTAGTAGTAGTATAGTAGTAGTAGTAGTATAGTAGTAGTAGTAGTATAGTAGTAGTAGTAGTATAGTAGTAGTAGTAGTATAGTAGTAGTAGTAGTATAGTAGTAGTAGTAGTATAGTAGTAGTAGTAGTATAGTAGTAGTAGTAGTATAGTAGTAGTAGTAGTATAGTAGTAGTAGTAGTATAGTAGTAGTAGTAGTATAGTAGTAGTAGTAGTATAGTAGTAGT